>OZ035838.1:21140634-21735634 GCA_964034765.1 Knipowitschia caucasica
ACGTAGCATATAAGAGTGGGATATGATGTTCGCTGCATGCCTTGATGTGTATGTGTATTATGTATGGACTATATGTGTATGCATCAAACTGAAAATTTCCCCATTGGTTGGACGAATAAAGGACCTTTTAATGTTTTGTGTCAGAAGTTCCTGATATGGGAGGTGATGGGGTTGTCACGATTTTAGATTTTTTTATCAAATTGATTCAAATTACGTATGGGCCTCCAAATAGAGGATCGACGATCACCCCCCACCTAAAGCTGCGCAAATTGTGCAGTGCTTTTGGGGGTCTCGGCCATAGAAAAGCTTGTCCGTTTGCTGCTGGACCCGTTCCCTACTCCACCGACGCTACTCCACCTCTGCTGCTGCGAATTGAAGGGCTGTTGCTGATTATTACCATGGTTAGTTTTTAGAAATTAAGGCACGAATATTCACAAAATGCTGCACATCAGACAAAAGAATATGCACTCAGGAATCATAAGGATGACCAGCTTACAAACCAGACAATTATTGACTCCAAGAATAAACAAATGTTTTCTCCCACTCTCCGAGGAGGGCAAAAGTCCAACACAATCAGGCGCCCAGTGATGGGGGCCATTGTTTGCTCAGGCTGATATGGAGGACCAAGACCTGGACCAGGGTCCAGACCAGTCTCAGACCAGAGACCAGTTTCAGACCATGTGACGTCATCGGACATGTTGATAAAACCGGGGGTAGGACAGTCTGAGAAAAGAGAGCAGGGATAGAGACAGAGAACATGGCAGAGCGCCTGCATGTTCTCTGCACATTTTCAGGCCTGGAGGGAAAGTCTTAGCATAGGGTTAGTTTTAGAGAATTAATGGCTCCAAGGGTTTTGTATCGATATTTAATTGTAAAGGGAATTAAATGTTCTATTTTTAACTCTTGCATTCTTGGCCTTATTTCTGTATCAAATTCTGAACACGTCAGTCAAAGGGAATTACTGCCTTCAGATGGTGACCCTTGACGTGATTTGATACAGAAAGAAGACGCAAGATGAGCTCAGATAGATAGACTGGGTCTGTTGGGTCTTGGGGCTCTCTACTCTGCAAAACACAGGTAAGCAGATACCATTTCTAAAATCTGCACATTGTTTTAAATAGAAGACAGAGAGATCTCGGCCCAGCATGATTGCAGCGTGGACAAGACCGCCGTGACGGGCGATTCTATCGGACGCGATAGAACAATAGTCAGGTTTTTCGACGTTTTTGAACCTTGAGGGATGTTGGTCTCTCTCTAAAAAAAGAATATACAGGAAGACAAGGTCCACAGGGTTTAGAAGTGCAAAAGAGGCACACCTTCGTGCAGAGAGGCACAAGTGTAATAGTGAAAAAATAGGAATAGAATTAGAGAAATAGGGACAGCTTTAGGGTCAGAACAGGATAATAAAACCTTCTATATCCCCCGGGGGGCGGGAAAAAGGGTTCATTTAAGCAGGAAAAAAGCCAAGTATTTTAAATGTGGATTCTGATAATAATGATCTGATTAATGAGGGAAAAAGAGCCACTTGGCTGTAGTATACGAGTTTCCATGTGAAGAAATGACCAGAATGATCAGTTATGGAAGTTTTTCTCTTATTCTGATGTAATGTTTCAATAGTTACAGAGATATTAAAAAAAAAAAGATCCGGCTGTACCTAGTGATGCATTGGTCATTTAAGCAAATTGTAATGTTTTCCATTACTGACGTATTTAAGGATAAAATGTAAAGTGTTGTTTGACGTGAGAAAAACTTTTACCACTGATTAAATCCTTGTCACGAGAAAAACGAGGGAAATGCTTGAAGCATACAGCACTCAGCCCCTCCCCTTTCTCTTTCTGTCCTTCTCTCTCTCTCGTGAGGAAAGAACTATTACCAAATATATTTTTTGTAGAGAATTACATTTATACACACGATAATGTTACTGACATGGAGTCATATGATCACAGAACTTTGAGTTAGATTATAAAGAGGCATTATTTTATTTTGATCTCCAAGGCGTCTGGACAAGTTTTTTTCCCTACATTTTGGTGATATAAAAGTTAGAATGATCTTAGAGAGCATTATACTTTTGGAAAAATAGGGCTTAGGATAGCAGTTGAATGCAGAATTCGGTTTTCAGGATCTAATGTTTAAAATGTTAATATTAATTATTTCATAGGTTTATGTAGATTTGTAATTAATCATTGGTTGTATGGTAATTAACACACTTGTTTGTGTTTCTTGTTTGTCTGTTTTTTCCGAGAAAACTTTTGTCTGTTTCATTTGGCCAAAAACGCCTGCCACAAGACCTCAATCGAGCGCTATCAACACGGACCATCAGCGTCTCCAATCGTTAAAATTAATTAGACTCTTGCTTTAGCATGAGACACAAGGAGATTAGAACAGCAGTATATTTAAGGTAGAGGAGCTCTATTATTGAAACTATTATTGTTATTTAAAGTTATAGACGCGGAGAAGTTTAGAATTATTGATTTTGACTGCATGATCTTGGTAATACGGATATTGAAGGCAATTTTTCAACCTCTGAACCGTGGCTCGTTAATCAATTTAAAAACAATCACATGCACAGTTGAAACTGGTGCTAGAAAGAGAACTGCAGCTTTTAATGGACGCTGCATTTAGTACAAAATGGTTTGTTCAGACAATTAAAGTTTGAAAAATGATTTAAAGCATTTCTAAATTTTGGCTAAAGGTGATATTGGATCATTTCTGATAACACATTGACGCAACACTGTTCATTGGTTGAAAACAAGGATGTAGGGACATTTTATGAAATCTTTTATGACATGTTTCTCTTCCAAATAGCTAAATTAGAAACAATTAGGACAATTATGTCTTTGATACAACTGTTGACAGTTTATCTGAGACATGATTGGTGCAAGTACGACAACACACATAGAACAATGGTCTTTTCTCCACATGAACGTGAAACAAAGGTGAAGTATTAAAGTTTGAAACTAATTTACATTTTTAAGGAATCCGAACTGGCTTTTAAAAAAAAAAAAAAAATAAGGGAAAAACATTTATTGCACGTGCATGAGTTTTTTTTAAGTAACAAGAGCTCATTAAAAATATAGGGGACACAGTCTGTGACAAGCCCGAGTACAGACCACGTGGTTTAAACACTAAAAGTTTGAAATGGATCCTTTTAGGAAAAATCTCTTAAAGCTCTGCATGTTCTGCAGGCTCTGAAAGTTGCAACAATAGAAATAGCTCATGAGACAATTGTAATTGGACATGGAAAAATATAACAAAGTTAAAATTACAGGCCTTCTGTGTTGTCTATATGTTTGTGTGTGTTATATGTTTGTGTGTGTTATATGTTTGTGTATGTTATATGTTTGTGTGTGTTATATGTTTGTGCGTCATGTCAAGTACACTACGTTGACCTTAACAAACTCTGGACCAATATACTAACGTGGGGAGTCGGCCTGTGTGAGTGTGATGTGAGTGTGTTGTGAAATGAGGAGTGAACGAGGAGTGCTGAACGGAGAATGGAATAACAAATGTTTTCTGTAATGTTTTAATGTGATCATGGAATAATTATTTTTTTGTCAACAGCATACGGTGTAAGTACTAGAGATTTATTTATTTATTTATTTGAACAGTATTAATACTGCACAAAAGGAGTGGGCTGAAGCAAAAGCTTATTAGCACCGCACCCCAAAGCTAATTACAATCGAAATTTACATATTGAATATGGTTCAGAACAGGGATAAAAGGCACACAAGAGCTACATCTGCTCATACTGAACAACAGAACAATCACAATCAATTTATCAATTTACAGAGTAAAGAATATGTCATGACATTAACTTTGACTTTACTTACCAGAGAGAGACCAGAAGGACTCACTGACAAAAGGACAAAATAGATTTTAAGTTTATGTTTCAAGGCAGTTTCAATATACTTTGAACTGTTCTTAATCTTATTACCAGAGTGAGACACAACAACAGTCTGGTTAAGACAGATCTCCACAAAGCAAGAGACACAATATCACCATATTATTATTTTAAATATACTGACAGCAAGTTACTGTGAACAAATTAAACCTATTTCGCTCAAAAAAAAAAGAGATGTTGCAGCTAGAAAGCAGAATATTTCTTTATATTTATTTATTTATTATTATTATTATTTTTGTATTTTATTTAATTTTTTTTTTTTTTTTTTTTTTCAGAGTAGGCAGTGACCCTATGTAGTGTTGTGCGATAAAAAGCCAGGGTGTAAAGCCAGTTGGAGACGGCAGTGACTCCTCACCAACAGACCCCACCCAGCTGCCCTATCAGCTGCTCTTGTAAATGTAAACTTTAAATGTTCTTGTCTTTCTATACTGAGTGATGCATTAAAAGATGTGTGATCCCTTGGGAGGAGGTACCTCTCAACGGATGCACAGCTCGCCCTATTTCTCCTTACTGGAATTTGAACAAAATAAATAACTTATGTTCCAAGCATTTCAAGATTCAAGATTATGATTCAAAGATAACAAGCTTTATTGAACAGGTGTAAAAGTGAGAGTACTCTGGGATGAGTACTCTGAGAAAATACTCTGAGAAAGTACTCTGCGGAAAGTACTCTGAGATGAAATACCTTGCTGAAGGTACTGGGAGTCCCTCCCTCTGCTGTTTGTCCTGACAGTGATTCGGTCCAACCGCAGTGAGCTGTCGTTGGTTGAAGGACAACTTTGGTTTGTAACTCACATTTAGGGGAGTATAAAATTAGAAACATACATTTTGTTAAGTCTGTATTTGGCTACAGCCTCTGCCCTGATGTCACACACCGTCTGTCAATGCAGTTATGTTTTGCCCAATTGGAAAAAGATTGACAGGCCGCACAATGCGAAGAGAGGGAAGTGGGCATTTCTTGTGTTCTAATGTTTCTTTTTCAGATAAAAGATAAACTACACCTGCTTCAGGGATAACACAGTATGGATCATGAGAGGAAATGAGCCTCTACTTTGGCACCAAAGCCCACAATACGAATGGAGAACGATCCGGGAGGAAGCAACTGGAGATGATGGGAGCAGTAATCTACACACACACAGACGCATGTTTTATACTTGGCCCACGACCAACAGAGGGAGTATATAATGTTATTGTCATAGGTGGTCATGGTCCTTAACCTTCTAAATCATTAGAAAGAAGTGTAAAACATATATTTACAAGACCAAATAAATAATGGAAAGGGCAGCCTAAAAAGCAAAATGGGAAAATTATTAAGTAATTTTCGGAGTTGCCAAAATGAAATAAAATTCTTTATTTGTCCCATAGGGGGTCATTCTAAATTTAGTGTTGTGCAAATTCAAAAGGAGAAATAATAGCGCTTATAACATCAAGCAGATCTACTCTTTAAGATAATAGATCATATAATAATAATAATAGAATAAAATTAAATAGTCTGGAGCTATAATGTCATTGGATTCAAGGAGCTATAGGTTGAAGGGTCGCTAAGAAGAGGTGTCAGAATAAACAATAGTAATAATAGTTAGACTAGTGAATAATCATCCATCCATCCATCCATTTTTCTTCCCCTTAATCCATTTCTGGGTCGGGGGGGGGGGTGGCAGTCAGAGCTGCACCCAGTACACGGAGCACCAGCCCCTCACTGATCCTCCTGCGGGTGGTGAGTCCACAGGAGTGAATAATCAAAATAGTTCTATTGTGAAAATAAGTATCAATAAGGTCAAATTGTTCTAATAATTAGAGTAAAAAGGAATCAAATGGAGTCAGATTTTAGATGTTTCTGTTTTCCACATCTGTAGGATCTCGTGCAGATGTGTTTATAGAGAGTAGTATTAAAATGCAGACATAGAACGACAGGCTTTAACACAATTTTAAATCTAAAAATAGCTCAAATATAACATTGCTCTTGACGCAGCCTCTGAGCTGCTCCATTGGAGAACAGGTTAAATGTTATTGTTTATTACAAACAGCTGATGTATTCACACATATTAAGTTTGGGACAACTCTTTAAACAGCTATAAGCAGTGGACAGAAGCCATGAATGTGCTTTTGTTTATTAAATAATTAATTTCATAGCCATATAATCGTAGAGAACGTTTTTAAAATAGTTCTCTTCCTCCCGCTCCCTTTCAGGCAACTTGATTTAGATTTATGTCTTTAATATTGGAGAACGACTGTGTTGTTTTTGGAATTGTCTGAAATACAATACATAAAATAGTGATTTGCAGAACAAGAACCAGCCAATGAGAAATCATCTATTGCCAATGCTATTGCTACAACTAAAACCAGTGTAGCTTTGATTAATGAGATTGATTAATGAGATAGATTAATGAGATAGAATAGAACCAACACAGATTTAAAAGCATTTTAATGTATTTGGGTATAGCACAGAAGTAGATATTTGGGTATTTTTGAGAATTTTAAGAGCTGTCGATTTGTCAGCAATAGATTAGAGCAGCCATTCCCAAACTCAGTAACACCGAGGCCCCCTTAAAAATCTGACGGGTCTGCGTGGCCCCCCAAAATAATAACCAAGAAGACAACATTAAGAATAGGCTCTTCTGGTTATTTTATTTTGGGGAAATAGCCTCTGCTACAAACATTGTAATACAAAAATGATTACAGTGGATTATTCAAGTCAAATAATGAACACAAATATTTTAATATTACAAACAAAACATTATAAATTTCCCAAGAGCCTCCTTCCCCCCCACCTCACTGGGGGGGAAGGAGCCCGAGCTCGTGGGGGAGGTTGAGCGATACCGACTAGAGATAGTCGGCCTCACCTCCACACACAGCTTGGGCTCTGGAACCCAACTCCTTGAGAGGGGTTGGACGCTCCACTTTTCTGGAGTTTCCCGCGGGGAGAGGCGGCGAGCTGGGGTGGCCATTCTCATTGCCCCCCATCTCAGCCGCCATGTGTTGGAGTTCTCCCCGGTGAATGAGAGGGTCGCGTCCCTCCGCCTCCGGGTGGGGGACAAGTCTCTCATTGTTGTGACGGCCTACGGGCCTAACAGCAGTGCAGAGTACCCGGCCTTCTTGGAGTCCTTGGGAGGGGTACTGGACGGTGCACCGCCCGGGGACTCCGTCATTCTCCTGGGGGACTTCAACGCCCATGTGGGAGGCGCCAGTGACACTTGGAGAGGGGTGATTGGAAAGAACGGCCCCCCTGATTTGAACCCGAGCGGTGTTCAGTTGTTGGACTTCTGTGCCAGTCACAGTTTGTCCATCACGAACACCATGTTCGAGCACAAGGGTGTCCACCAGTGCACGTGGCACCAGGACACCCTAGGCCGGAGGTCGATGATCGACTTTGTTGTCGTATCATCTGACCTTCGACCGCGTGTCTCGGACACTCGGGTAAAGAGAGGGGCGGAGCTGTCAACCGATCATCACCTGGTCGTGAGTTGGATCCGCTGGCAGGGGAAGAAGCCGGTCAGACCTGGCAGACCCAAGCGTATAGTGAGGGTCTGCTGGGAACGTCTCGCTGAGCCCCCTGTCAGACGGACTTTCAACTCGCACCTCCGGGAGAGTTTCTCCCAGGTCCCGGCGGAGGAGGGAGACATGGAGTCCGAGTGGACCATGTTCTCTGCCTCAATCGCCGATGCGGCGGCTCGTAGCTGTGGTCGCAAGGTCTCTGGTGCTGGTCCCGGCGGCAACCCCCGAACCCGGTGGTGGACACCGGCAGTAAGGGATGCTGTCAGGCTGAAGAAGGAGTCCTATCGAGCCATGATGGTTCGGGGGACTCCTGAGGCAGCTGTCCAGTACCGGCAGGCCAAGCGTGCCGCGGCCCGGGCTGTTGCAGAGGCAAAAACCCGGGACTGGGAGGAGTTCGGAGAGTCCATGGAGCATGACTATCGGTCGGCCTCGAAGAGATTCTGGCAAACCATCCGGCGCCTCAGGAGGGGGAAGCAGTTCTTTGCCAACACCATGTACGGTGCGGGTGGAGAGCTGCTGACCTCGACTGGGGATATTGTCGGGCGGTGGAAGGAATACTTTGAGGTTCTCCTCAATCCCCCCGTCACGTCCTCTGTTACAGAGGCAGAGGCTGAGGATGTTGGGGCGGATACATCTATCTCCCTGGCTGAGGTCACCAAGGTGGTTGGTAGCCTCCATGGTGGCAAGGCTCCGGGTGTGGATGAGATCCGCCCTGATTATCTAAAGTCTCTGGATGTTGTAGGACTGTCTTGGCTGACACGTCTCTGCAACATCGCGTGGCGATCGGGGGCAGTGCCAATGGGGTGGCAGACCGGGGTGGTGGTCCCTCTCTACAAGAAGGGGGACCGGAGGGTGTGTTCCAATTATCGTGGGATCACACTCCTCAGCCTCCCCGGTAAGGTCTACTCCAGGGTACTGGAGAGGAGGTTACGGCCGATGGTCGAATCTCGGATCCAGGAGGAGCAGTGTGGTTTTCGTCCCGGTCGCGGAACACTGGACCAGCTCTATACTCTCCATCGGATACTCGAGGGTTCATGGGAGTTCGCCCAACCTGTCCACATGTGTTTTGTGGATTTGGAGAAGGCGTTCGACTGTGTTCCCCGGGGTGTCCTTTGGGGGGTTCTCCGGGAGTACGGGGTCGGGGGTCCTCTGCTGAGGGCCATTCGATCCCTGTATGACCGGAGCCAGAGCTGTGTTCGCATTGCCGGCAGTAAGTCAGACCTGTTCCCGGTGAATGTTGGCCTCCGACAGGGCTGCCCTTTGTCACCGGTTCTGTTCACTGTATTTATGGACAGAATATCTAGGCGCAGCCAGGGGTCGGAGGGGGTCCGGTTCGGAGACCACAGGATTTCATCTCTGCTGTTTGCGGACGATGTTGTCCTGTTGGCTCCAACGAACCAGGACCTGCAACATGCACTGGGGCGGTTTGCAGCCGAGTGTGAAGCGGCTGGGATGAGAATCAGCACCTCCAAATCTGAGGCCATGGTGCTCGACCGGAAAAAGGTGCCTTGCCCTCTGCAGGTGGGTGGAGAGGTCCTTCCTCAAGTGGAGGAGTTCAAGTATCTCGGGGTCTTGTTCACGAGTGAGGGAAGAATGGAGCGTGAGATTGACAGGCGGATCGGTGCAGCGTGCGCAGTGATGCGGTCGCTGTATCGGACCGTTGTGGTAAAGAGGGAGCTGAGCCGAAAGGCAAAGCTCTCGATTTACCGGTCAATCTTCGTTCCCTCCCTCACCTATGGTCATGAGCTTTGGGTAATGACCGAAAGAACGAGATCGCGGATACAAGCGGTCGAAATGAGCTTCCTCCGCAGAGTGGCTGGGCGCTCCCTTAGAGATAGGGTGAGGAGCTCAGTGACACGGGAGGAGCTCGGAGTAGAGCCACTGCTTCTCCACGTCGAGAGGAACCAGTTGAGGTGGCTCGGGCATCTGTTCCGGATGCCTCCTGGACGCCTCCCTGGGGAGGTGTTCCGGGCACGTCCCACCGGGAGGCGGCCCCGCGGAAGACCTAGGACACGCTGGAGGGACTATGTCTCTCAGCTGGCCTGGGAACGCCTTGGGGTCCCCCCGGACGAGCTGGAGGAAGTGTGTGTGGATAGGGAAGTCTGGGCGTCTCTGCTTAGACTGCTGCCCCCGCGACCCGACAACGGATAAAGCGGAAGAAAATGGATGGATGGACATTATAAATTTAACAATAAATAATTATATCGGTAGAGCATTGGCCTTAAGGCCAGAAGGTCGTGGGTTCAATTCCCACCTCTGCACCTTCTACATCGACTCCCACTGATGACTGCTGTCGTTGTGTCCTTGGGCAAGACACTTAACCCCACTTTGCCCAAGCCCCCCACTGAAAGATCAAGGCTATGCTCACACTCAGAGCAGCCGTCCTCCTGTAGACTCACCACCTGCAGAGGATCAGTGAGGGGCTGGTGCTATGAGACTTGGGTGGCATCTCTGACTGCCACCCCCCTGACCCAGAAATGGATTAAAGGGTAGAAAAATGGATGGATATATATTTTTTTATGACCTCCCGCGGCCCCCCTGCAGTACCCTCGCGGCCCACCAGGGGGCCGCGGACCCCACTTTGGGAGACACTGGATTAGAGAATCAAAATACCGTTGTAGAGGGACTGACCCCAGAGAAACCTGCTAAAATGGATTAGCTCCTGTAAGGATAATACCAATTTGATTAATGATGTACATTCATCCCAAAACTGTCTGAGAGGAGGAAGTGACAGCACTTCCTGGTTCAACAAAATGTATTTGGAAAAATGAGCAAAACCATAGTATAGAGGGATTTATTAGATAAAAACATATGTTTCGAATGTGGTTGTGTGTTGTTTGTTTTCTCTGTATTGACTCTTCACAGATATCGAGCCTAAAGCACAAGTATTGATGATGAACGAGGAGGTGGATGTGACCTATTGTAAAGATAGGTCAAAAGAGGGACTGACAAATATTCACAAAATGCTGCACATCAGACAAAAGAATATGCACTCAGGAATCATAAGGATGACCAGCTTACAAACCAGACAATTATTGACTCCAAGAATAAACAAATGTTTTCTCCCACTCTCCGAGGAGGGCAAAAGTCCAACACAATCAGGCGCCCAGTGATGGGGGCCATTGTTTGCTCAGGCTGATATGGAGGACCAAGACCTGGACCAGGGTCCAGACCAGTCTCAGACCAGAGACCAGTTTCAGACCATGTGACGTCATCGGACATGTTGATAAAACCGGGGGTAGGACAGTCTGAGAAAAGAGAGCAGGGATAGAGACAGAGAACATGGCAGAGCGCCTGCATGTTCTCTGCACATTTTCAGGCCTGGAGGGAAAGTCTTAGCATAGGGTTAGTTTTAGAGAATTGATGGCTCCAAGGGTTTTGTATCAATATTTAATTGTAAAGGGAATTAAATGTTCTATTTTTAACTCTTGCATTCTTGGCCTTATTTCTGTATCAAATTCTGAACACGTCAGTCAAAGGGAATTACTGCCTTCAATACTGAAATATAAGGGGCATACAATGTCCACAGAAGTAGGTTAGTGATGATGCCCATATCACTTGTCAATGTCATAACAGATTAGCCAAGTCTACTAGATTGTCAAAGACTAAACCAAAGATTTATTGAACGCACAAGTGTTACTCTGGTCCCACGGACAAGCAAAAATGTGTCACTTCGCCTAATATTTGGAATGTCCATGGTGCAAAGAAGCATGCACCAATGAAAACAGGCCATTGATTTGAATGTGCAAACATGGAGACCTGGGGCCGATGTCTTGGAGACCTCGGGCAGACATCTTAGAGACCAGGAGCAGACATATTGGAGACCTGAGGCTTGGAAGGGGTCCATTGCGTTGCTAATGTTTGACGCGCTGACACACAAAATGGCGCTATTGGGTTAATCTGTGATGTGCTAAGAAAACCATATATACTTGAGAGCATTGGTCATGTTTGGGGCCTAGATTTTTCCTAAAGAAGAGGAACTTTGCCTCAGGCTGGAGTTCTGTGAAGTGCTTTTCTAGTTTTAAGATGCTATAACAAACAAATCTGGAATAGTCTTCTTGAAAATGTTACACAGGCCTCTTCTCTGACAATGTTTAAATCCAGGTTAAAAACATTTCTTTTTAGCTGTGCATACAACCAAGGCATTTTATATTTACTATTTTAAGTGCAGTGATTATGCCCTGTGTGATTATTTCAATCTTGTTTTGTTCAGAACTTTGAGTTGCCCTGTGTATGAATTGTGCTATACAAATAAACTTGCCTTGCCTATAACAATCTGAATTTTCTCCACGCACTAAAACAGTAAAACATCAAAATGACAGCTACAGTTTCCCTGCCTGGACTTTCTTATTATACGTGATCAAAACACCCCAACTCTGCATCTTGTTAAGACTTTGGGAACTTGTCACACGCTCTGCTTTGAACATACAAGCCTTTAATAAACAAATCCACTTCCAAAATAAGCTCCGTCCAATGGGAAACCTCACTTTGGAACACTTTGAAAACTTTGTGCACAATTTCTCAGCCTGTTCGTTAATTAGCCACCCCGGCTGCTGGAGAATAAACTGACAGTGTTTGACCAGGATTTTTCTAAAGACTGGGACACTAAAGCTACACAGAGATGGATCATTATTGCAGGAGCATCAGAGCTAATGAAAAGTGAAGCATGAGTCAGTCTGTTACTCAAAATGTAAAAGTGATTTTATTTCATTCTTATAAAATTGCAAAAAAATGTAGCTATGACTTTGTAGTACCATGTTAAGTTAGTATGCTTTAGAAATGATTAGTCCCCGCTCTTGGCAAAACCAGGACCAGTAAGATTTGCTGGAGGATAATAATTTGACCAATAGTAATTATTTAAATGTATTAGGTCCAATCAGGAAGCATACAATACAGTAGAAGGTACCATATGTCGTCTCCATGGGGTCAGGCAGATGGGGACTCCCCTTTTATGCAGGCGTTGAACATGTGTTAATCATTATTAAATTCATTTCATTATTGTATAGCCCTAAATTGCAACAGTATAGTTATCTCAGAGGACTTTACAAAACTATCAATTTTCCAACACAGATCAGAGAATAAAACAGGTCAAACACAGGAAATGTGATGCCCTTGATTCATAAGGGGCGGATGATCAATGTCCATGAATGTTGATAAAGTCCATAAATGTCGATTAACAACAAATGCCATGGATCATCACCTCTGTCCTTAGACCCTCCTGCATTGGCAAGGAAAACATTTCCAGTGGGAGAAAAGTGAGAAACCTCTGGGAGACCCACACACTGTAGAGGGAAGAACCCGGAGACGGGCTGTAGATCCAGGACTCAGGCTGAGGCCACGTGATGCAGGACTGAGGCGGCTCACAGGCAGGGAGTGGATGCAGCCCACAAGTCCAGGCTGAGGAGGAGAGTCCACAGGTGCAGATGGAGGAGGCCGGATTCAGTGGTCCAATCATTACGCCATGAAACAGACAA
Organism: Knipowitschia caucasica; assembly: GCA_964034765.1. Taxonomy (NCBI): domain Eukaryota; kingdom Metazoa; phylum Chordata; class Actinopteri; order Gobiiformes; family Gobiidae; genus Knipowitschia; species Knipowitschia caucasica. Next base: position 21,153,505 of record OZ035838.1, read on the forward strand.
TGGGACAGCGGGTGAATAGCAATGAGCCGACTCCAGCTGAAGTCGTAATGACAGATAAAGTAGGAAAGAGGAGAGGATAGTGCTCAAGTTACCACACTTCTCCCAGCAGATTTCCCACATGACAAAGTGTAATGAGCACCAGACAAGACGTTATTGCTTCTTCTTATACTTGCTTCTCTATTATGCTACAGTCAGAGCATAATAATTCTTGCTTCTTTGATATAGTAAAGTTAGACATTTTTGACATGCTTCTTTATTATTCTATAGCTAGAGATTTTATACTTAATTCTTGCTTTCTCATTTTGCTAAAGTTGGAGATTTCTTTTCTTATTATACAATAGAGTTATTGTTCACTTGTCTTTCGCTGTGTGCTCCTCAGTCCTACTGTTACTGTAACTGGTGATGCAACACTGATAATATACCAGAATAAAGGATTTATTTATCTTAATCTTATAACTAAAGTCTGAGTGAAACACTTTCTCACTCCAAATTCCAGTTCCTGCATTAAAAAAACATATTTCACATTCAACCTCTTTTTACGCTCTCTCTCTCACTAGCTTAGTGCCGATTTAGAAAAACCAAACGATGCCACTGTTTAATAAGCTCCGGCACTTATCTGCATCCTCGGGGGGAGCCCAGGAAATGAATGTGCAAAGAGTGTGAGAAATAAGTGAGCACGGGAGCCACGAGGTGCGAGAGACAGAGCGAGTTATAAACAGCTTCTGCGTGGAGCGTTTGTGCGTGCGTCCGGATACAGGGGCGTGCACGTGGGCTGCACAAACACACGCGTTGTGGGAGCAGTGGCCTCCTAGACTTTGTGCACAGATGTTAAAATTGTCAGGGATTAGATCACGTTTATGTAATGTGGAGCCTGCAGGGAGAATAAGCGGACAGAGAGTTAGGTTTAGCTTAATGCTGAAGCAGAGAAGTGCCTCTGTGTTTCAGGGCCATCTGGATGTCTGCAACTTTACTTGTACTTCATTTTGAAAAGTATATTTTTTACCAGATGACTTAGTGGTATCCTCAATATGAGTATTTTTTGTAATGAATATATCTAACCCTTGTGCTATCCCTGGTACAAACTGACCTGCCACAGTGATTCAAAGTCGTAGAGAAATTCCCCAAATTAGGGTCTAAAAGGATCTAAATGAAAAACCATCCGAATTCAACTCAAATTTTTATTTTATTTTTATCACTGTGGCAGGGTCAGTTTGATTGCACAAGGGTAAAATCACTAAAGGCCAATCGTCCAATCAGGAAGTTGATCCTACATTTGAAGAAACCCTCTCCATCTTCACATATTAAAAAGTAACTGACCGTCACTTTAAGCTTAAAAAAATGTAGACCCTCCAGCATCTCTTTTGTACCAACAATTGTAATTTAGAATATCAACAGTAGCTCAGTTGGTAGAGCATTGGCCTTTGAGCCAGAGGGTCGTGGGTTCGAGCCCGACTTTCACCATTAACTCCCACTGTCTGCTGTCATTGTGTCCTTGGCAAGACACTTAACCTCTGGGAACACCTGATGCCACAGTGGGGCGGCTGTAAAGTGCCAAACTGCCGATGTGTCCTTAGGCAAGACACTTCACCCCCATTGCCTAGAATGAGTCTTGTGTGTGAAAATGGTTGGTGGTGGTCGCAGGGGCTGATGGCACATACTGTTTGCCTCGCTTCTGTCAGTGTGCCCCAGGGCAGCTGTGGCTACAGTAGTAGTTTGTCACCACTGTGTATGGAGTGAAAGAATAATGACGCATGTGAAGCGTCTTTGAGTGTCCAAAAAAGCGCTATATAAAACCGATCCATTATTAAAGTAATGTGAATCATTGAGTTGTATCACAGCAAATAAATGCCTTTTACCTGGATTTGGACATTGTCAGAATAGAGTGTTTCATATTTACAGGAAGACTGCAAGAGTGCATAACGACTACATAAATGTAAGGTTTTTTCCTAAAAAATGGCATTATTTCTTGTGAGTGAGTAAATCCAGTGGTCCATATTCACTAGAGTCTGGCATAAATCTGCCTAACAATTTACTACAATGTACATGTAATTATGGATAAACTGAAAGACCTTTCACACAGAATTGTTATTGTTTTCCTGTCTATTGAATACAACTCCCTCGTCGAAAGCCCCTTAAATCCCAATGGACTTATTCAATTAGAACTGAGAAAACAAGGGTACGACTGCTTCTCTCTGTGGAGTTATTTACAGCAGCACCGTCTGGCGTTCGGTCACACCTTTGTGAGTACTTCTGTTTGTTCTGATTGAGAAAAAAAAAGGTGTGAATGAAACGGCTTGTGAGACGGGAGGTGCACAATTCCACAGCTTCAGTGAGAAGGTGCAATTATAGAAAGATGTCTGTGCTCATTCTTAGATTAAAACTCGCACAAGGGAAATTACATCCACCTATTCTTTATATCACTGCAATAGGTTTTGAACACTGGTGAAGTGAATGAACCAGAGGACAGATGAAAGGGTCACACGCAGGAGGTCAAAGAACTGCCAATGTCCAATGAAGCCATTTGCATTCTGTGCCTTAAAGCTGGGGTACCTAACTTTCAAACCACAATATATTTAACAATAGAAGAAGAATAAAAATCCAACTAGTTCCTTGCTCTCAAAACAGTTTGCTTCTATTGCTTGGTTTCACATCCAAGTATTTTTGGCCTTTGTCGACTCGTATAGATACAAAGCGTATCTATATTAGACAAAAAGTGAAAAAAAGACGATCATTCCAACCACTCAGACAATTAACTCCCAAAGAGTCAAATAGTGACTCAGAGGACTCTTTCTTGTAGGTGTGCAAAAGAAAAGTTTTCTCAAAAGATAAAGGCAGCATATTGTAGCCTGATACTTGTTGGATGAACAAGACATGTTTTGTAATAATTAAATAAAGTCAGGTAATCCAGCTTTAAACTATGGCATTCAACTGACATATTCATCACCAAGCATAATTTGATCATTTGTCACAGCCGGCCCTATGACTGCAACAAAGAATAGAAGGTTTTCCGATGAAGTCACGCACTACGCACAATTCCGCAGTGCGCCATCTTGTAAGTCTAGCCGCCAATAGTTGTAGGTAAACAAAGCGTAGCAAATCACTTTTTTGTGCTAAAACATGCCGACTAGCTGCGTCGTTTGGGGGCGCAGTAACCATGCAGATTGTGTGGACATTCCGAAGGTTATTACGAGCCAGGGGAGCGAATGTCCAATAGTTCTGGCATGCGCCTCCTGTACTGGCGACCCCGCTCCCATCTCTGTGTCGAATGAGAGACAAATGCCCAAAATTAACAATTGTAAACCGCTTTGAGACTCAGATCTGCAGTGAAAAGGCGGTATATAAATACAAACTTACTTACTTACTTACTTACTCTCGACGGAGAAAATAACCCTTTAGTTGGCGGGGATCAACTGAGAGGAATTCAACCCTAACCCCAAAAAACGGCACTATAGGGTCTGTGGGGATGACATGGCAACCAAATGTGATGCCAAGGATGGCTTTTAGTTATAAATTCATTAATATTACTACGACCAGTGAAAGTGTGATCTGCATGGATGTGTGAAATGCAAGTACCATCGGTAGGACAACCTTAGGTGTATATTTGAGTGTTGAATGCAAAAATGTTACCGTAATTTTCTGTAAGTGGGGAGTGGGCTGTGGTTTGTGTGGTGTGCGTCAGTAGACAACCTTTTGTGAACGTGCATGTTGAGTAGTGCGTGTAAACAAAGCGCAAAACAAGTGGCAGCCCAGGATGCGGCTGGGACGAGAGAGAACGAGAATCATCAAAAACCTGCTGCATTTGAGGTCTGCGGAGCGGGAAGACATCCAGTCGGAATGTGCTGTAAGAGATGACAGGTTAGGAGCATAGACTGTAAATATTAACGGACATATAGTGACTGACGCGTATCCCCACCGTTGAAACGTATGTGATAACTTATCCCTCTTGCTGACTGTTTCAAAACGGCCGCAAGTTGCCCCTCCCGCAGGAAAATTGTGAAAAACACTATTTTGAGAAGAGGCTGTATCATGTGCGCATGAGCCTAACATATGTCGTACATTTAACGATCTTTCAATAGCAGAAAAACAAGGTTGGTCCAAAAAAAAACTCCCCTCGGCATTGACACGCAGCATTGAGCCAAGTTTTGGACCAGGCTGTAAAGCGTATGTGCCCCCCCCGACTGGTTAGGAAGGGAGAAGGCGTACCCCCGGGAGTGTAACAGTACATTTCTCCTCTTCAATGCTCAATCAGAGGAAATAGATAATATGTTTAGAAAGTGTTTTTTTTATCCGTGCACATGAAAGGCCGCAGATATCAACAGGAAGTCTAACCATAGCTTTAATTTGCTATTAACCTGTCTCCAACAAAGCCATCAAACCCAAATCTTTCTTACACAAACAAGTAGCCCCCCGCAGCTTGCAGAAGAAGTGCAGAAGGCAGATGGAGCTCACGGAGGAAACAGGCACTTTGAAAACTGCACCCTTGTGAAATGTCACCGTCTCACCACCCACCGTGTGTTCCAACTCTGCCGACAAACTGCCATCAATAATGACAAACAGTTTACCTTGCATTTGCACACAACACCATTCATGATCTTCACCGGAATTTACTCGCCGCAGGGTGTAGTTTTGCTCTCAACACACTCGGCTTTATTATGGGATACACCCACCAGCATGGAGCTCGCCAACAAAAGGTCAAGATTGTGCACTTAATTGCTGTGTTTTGTTAGTGAGTAAGTCGTTTGCCACGTGTTGGAAGCCTGGAACGTAGGTGTTGGGAAATATAATACTTCCTTTATGAAGTGGCTTTGAAACCATTTGTAACTTGGAGTAACTGGGTTAGTCACAACAGTGGAGGGATTTTGGTATTGTCGAACTTTACTACAAAAATAGGCACCTGGAATCCTGTGGTGACTGTGGTCATTATTTAGACAATCACACTGAATTTATGCTGTTCTTTTACTGCCATTTTATGACAGGTAAATATACAATGTAAGTCAATCGGAACGAGAGCAAATTGGAGCAAAACTTTGTCTATGATCACTTCCCTAGTAGCCTTCATTGACACTGTTTATAGTGTCTATTTTTGTTTACATTTACTTGTTCATCTGGATGGGACAATGTGTGTTAATGCAGCAAGCATGTAGTTTTTTGTAGCTAATCTGTAGTCCCACAGTGACACTCGTTCACCCTGAAATACTGTAAAAGTTTTTAGTGGTACGGGAAACCGGAGCACCTGGAGGAAACCTATGCACAAGTAAGTAAGTAAGTAATGTGTCTTTATAAAGTGCATTTTACAGACCAAGGTCACCCAAAGCGCTTTACAATGTTCAAAGTTCAGATATTGTTCCAATCATTCCACACACGATGATGACGGAAGCGAGTCGCCGAACACATGTTTTTAGTGGGGAAACCGGAGCACCCGGAGGAAACCTACGCAGACACGAGGAGAACATGCAAACTCCACTCAGAAAGGCCCTGTTCCGACCGGGATTCAAACCCAGGACCTTCTTGCTGAGAGGCGAGAGTGCTATCCACTCAGCCTCCACAGGGAGACTATTAATTCAGAAATGCTCTCTCTGGAGGTGGAATCAAACCCAGCGCTAACCACTGTGACGCATATTCTCATAAATTGTACTGAGAATATGCATTTTTTTGGTGAATAAAGTGCAAACACCATAAAAAGATACTTAAACGGTACATGGCACTGAGTTTGATGTAAAAGGCTGTTTTCGATTATAAGTGACCTATTCCTTACTACGCTTTTCACTTGTAAATTCCAATCTATGACATCTCAAGGCCTTCACACACACTGCAGTCCAATTATAGCAGTACTATAACATTACGCAGACATTCCCATGTGACATTTAAACATTCATTTATTTAATAGCTATGCGTTCCCACTTATTCACTTATGTAGTCATGGCAACGCAGCCAGGTCATTTATCTTGTCTATTCATTCAATATGCCACGTTGGATCACTGCACTTTATCACAGAACTGGTCCACTTTTTAATAATTGTATTTGTGTGAAAACTACAAAAACACTCTGCATGACAACGGATAGTAAAAACAAACATAGGAATAGATATGTCTGTTGTTTTTGGAATTAATTCTTAGCTACAAGCTTTACAACAACAACATAGAACTTTCATGTTTAGCAAAACCATTTCATTTAATGATAATGAATAATAATAATGATAATATATTTTATATTCATGGCGCCTTTCTGGGCCCTCAAGGTTGCTTTACAAATAGTGCAAAGTTAAAAAGAATAAAAACAGGTGAAAGCATACAGTTCATGAACAGTGAAATGTAGGGTCAGAGTGAAAATCAAAATGAAGCTTGGTTGAGCATTATATCGGTGTTTTCCAAAAGGGGGTACACGGACCACTATAGGTACGCATGAGTATTACACTTAATATGGGCTACAATGGCATGTTTCACATCAGTGTAAAGCTGGTTATATATCCAGTCGGCCTATTTAGAGTTTTTATTTTTGGTAAATTAGAGGCACTTCATGGGAGGCAGTGCAGTGTTGGAAATAGCCAGAGAAATGTTGGACATGGAGAAGAATGGTACTGTTATAAATGTGTGATTGGATGGGTTCCTTTGGTGTAAAGTGTTCCGTGTGCCTTTTAGAGAGAAAAGCTCTTTGTGACCTTTGGCAAAGTGGCCACAAATACAATGCTTTAAAAGTCCAGGTCAACTACCAGAGCTTAGATTTTTGTTTAACTGCATCGTGGAGAGTTAATCGCTCGTGAGAAACTTGAAAAATCACATTTTAAGCGTTAGGAGACAACACTCAAATCCACAGAGATATTATATATATAGATATTTTTCTTTATATGATGGATGGGTATGTCTGATTTAGGTGGAGACAAACAAATCTAGTAAATGGGAGATAAACCATGTCCACGTGTCATGGTGTGGATTTGGATTTTGTATTTTGCTTTTATTTTGAAATAAGTTCTGTGGTTTTGTTTCAGTTTGACTTCCAGTCCTGTTTTCCCCTGTCTTGATTGTCTGCCCCGCCCTGATGTGTTTCACCTGTGTCTGTGTCTATATGTACCCTTTGCTTCTCTCCCCTTGTTGCTGCTTCATTGTTTTGTCATGTTCTGTCCTGGTTACTTTGGATTTCTGGAGTTTGTTTTTTGCCTTGGACTTTGTTTTATTAAAAGCTTTATTTTGGCACTCCTGCATTTGAGTCCTCACTCAGTTCACCCCGTGACAGAATGAAGCAGCCACTAATGGACTCAGCGGATTGCCTTTTTTCCCAAAAGTTTTTTTTTTTTGTGTGCCGATTGCCTTCTTCACTGCCTACCTCTTGCACCTGTTACCTGGAACCACCGCCAGGCAAGAAACTACGCCTGGGGTGGTTATTCGTCTTGCACCACCGCCGGGCATTGATGTCCGTCCGGGGTGGTCCTCTGTTCCCTCCGCCCGTCCTGCTGAGAGGTAGCCAGTGGAGTTCTGCACCGGTTTTCACACCCTCGGTCTGCTGTTCTACGGTGACCTGTCCTTCCCTTGTCTCTTGCCGCCGCCAGACATTACCTTCGTCTGGGGTGGTTCTGCCCCCAGCCTGAGTCACCGCCGGGCATATGTCTTCGTCCGGGGTGAGCCAGCTCCTTACTCTCCAGACCCTCGGGAAGGTTGCCATTGGACTTCAGCTCCTGTCCCTGATCTGTTCCGTACTACTGACCTGTCTCTGGCCCATCCTCCAGACCCCCGCCACCCTCCCTGGCTCGTGTTTTTTGTTTTTAGGGACATCTGGGAGCTGTCCCTTGGAGGGGGGTACTGTCATGGTGTGGATTTGGATTTTGTATTTTGCTTTTATTTTGAAATAAGTTCTGTGGTTTTGTTTCAGTTTGACTTCCAGTCCTGTTTTCCCCTGTCTTGATTGTCTGCCCCGCCCTGATGTGTTTCACCTGTGTCTGTGTCTATATGTACCCTTTGCTTCTCTCCCCTTGTTGCTGCTTCATTGTTTTGTCATGTTCTGTCCTGGTTACTTTGGATTTCTGGAGTTTGTTTTTTGCCTTGGACTTTGTTTTATTAAAAGCTTTATTTTGGCACTCCTGCATTTGAGTCCTCACTCAGTTCACCCCGTGACACCACGGCTGAATAGCAGACTTACAGATTGTGATGCAGATGCTTTTTAACAGAAAACACACACAAAGTACATTTACATAACACCATATGTTGTCAAGTTAATTCTCTTTGTAAAACCGGCCAATCCAAAAACATGTGCTGTGAAAATACTAGCCTGCATCTGTTGGCAGAAGAACAGGTTTTTGTCAAGTTAAGAATAATTTTCACAAACTTTTCCATAGCTGTAGGACAGGTCTTCCAGGTTGGATATTGACTAGGGACCGTGGGTTATTCTGGGATAAGGCCGAAGGAGGACTGTGTGAGGACATGACAGCAGATGAAGAGCTCAATCTGACACGACAGACAAGTCGAGTTTAAAATAACGCCAAGGAAGAAGTGGCAGTGATTGACCGTTTCAGACAGAGATGAGAACAGAAGATTTTGACATTTATGTAAGACTGTCTCACAATTTTTACTTCTTTATTGTTATAGGCCATTGTTATATTGCCTTGTCCCTATAACAATAACAGGACCCTTTCTTCTTTGTTTTCTACCTTTCTTCATTTCAATCTGGAGAGACTGCACAGACACATATTGCATTCAATTAATTTATTCATTAGTTTTTTGTGTGCCGCTTGTAATCCCCCAGGACCTAGGAACTGATGGTGGCATAAGGTTTAGGAAGTTGTGATGAGCAGGTCGAGGAGGAGGTGGTGGTTGCGAGGCGTGAGAACAAACTCTTTGCGAGACTGAAAAAAGTTCAGTTTTTGGAAAGATTCTGCTTTTAAACAGGTGCTTAATTGGCGTAGGTTGACAGCGCTGTGTGATTGGCCGAGGGTGAAAGGGGCCGGCTTGGATGGGCTGCAGCAGGTAGAATAGGCTGCACCAGACTGAATTTCCGCAAGCATCTCTCCTCGGATCCTTGAAGAGCACTTGATCACTCACGTTTGCCCTACATTTTTTGATCCCCACATGCACTCATTCCTACTGCCATTTTGCTGGTCCACTAAAATGTAACTTGGATCAGGCATGTCCAAAGTCTGAATTCTGACGTTGCCCTGCAGTCAATGGTCCCTCGCTATGGGGGTGACTGAACACTTGAATGTGACTTGTGTGTGACATCCATTCATTCTCATCCCCAAACAGCAATCAGAATCCTCATAGCACCACTCACTGATCCTCCAGCAGGTGGTGGGTCCATGGGGGGAAAGCCGCTGTGCCTCAGTCTTTGTCTTTCAGCGGGAACTTCAGCCAGAGTGACGTTGAGTGTCTTGCCCAGGAACACAACAATACTGTACCAGACTTTAGTGGAAGCAGATGGTGTAGGTCTTGTGGTGGGGAGATCGAACCCACGACTGTTAGACCTGAAGACCAACATCCAGACTGTCAACCAATTGTTACCCTCTGTCCTTTTAACACCAACTGAGTTTTACGTTTTACATGTATTTTTGTGTAGTTCATGCTGTTTTCTTTTATACTCTATCTTTTGCGCCTGTGGCAGCTGGTGTGGTTGTAAATGTGCCATACAAATAAAGCTGACATTAGCATTGATAGTTTTACACACTGTTTCTTTGTGAACCCAAAGTACCACTGAAATCATAAACACAAGTGTCATCAAGCCAACTCCAGCTATGCTAATAGACAAACTTTCTCAGAACCTCCAGAATCCAACTTTTGTTTTTTGGATTGCTGCACGGTGGCTGAATGGACAGCACTCTTGCCTCTCAGCAAATAGGTCGGAAAAGGGTCTTTCTGAGTGGAGTTTGCATGTTCTCCCCGTGCCTGCGTAGGATTCCTCCGGGTACTCCGGTTTCCCCTACCACTAAAAACATGCACACTAGGTTCAATCCTCCAGCTCCGGTCCTGACCAAGCCAATCATTAACATTTGGAGATGGGTTCCTGAGCGCTGTTACTACGGCGAACACTGCTCTTGACGTAAGCCTTCGCAGCATCAGGATGGGTCAAATGCAGAGGATTGAATTGCCCTACGGGGATTAATAAAGTGCAACTTTACCTTTACAAAAGCTGTTCAGGAAGCAAAGATCTCCTACTGCACAGATACATACAGACACTTCCACTTGCCTTTGATGAGATGAGATGAAACTTATTGACTCACATGGAGACATTTACATGAAACTGGGAGGTTCTCAAAAACTCTCGAGGAGAACAGGCCCTGGACAAATCTGGTGAGAACACAAGGCCTTCTTACTTAGAATGATTTGGAAAACCCTGGCTTGGATCTATATTTTGAAATTTTGAGACAACACCTTATTGTCCATTAAACCCTCACAGTCTGATTCCATGATATTTTATAATCAGCATGACTTACTTGAATACATTCTGTACCTTTTTTGTCACATGCTGTCCCTTGATTAATGACGTTCTGTGCCACCAGCAAAAGCCCTCACTGAATAATTTACATTCAATTCAATATTAATGTTATGAAACCAGTGTACCATATTCTAAAGACTGACTGTGTTTCTCTATCTCTGCTGAAAAAAAGTTGCTAGTGCCTTCAAAGTCAAGTTATCGCTCAAAGAAAATATAAAGTTGAAAAGAAAATAACCTTCTCCTGTCTCGAATAAACATGTAATGGAGCAGCAATTAAAACCAGACAGACACCATTTTATTTCTTTTATGGTGGTTCACTTCACTATAAAAAACAATAAAATAGACTTGACTTGATTTTTCCCGAGGGCGAGCAGTGGTTTTCATTAGATTTTATAATGAGCAGTTTGAGCGGAAAGTGAGAGGAAGTAGTCACTGCGGTTTGATATTTTCCAAGGTCAAAAATCAGGCAATGCAAACTGGAGTCATGTGTTGTTCCATACACGCTGCTAGAACGGTTAAGACTTTATCAGGCCATTAAATAGTTGTACATCACACATTAATTATCACATGTCACTAGATAGAATTTCCTAGCAAATAATTAATGTACAATTACTTAATCCAATAATGTAAATTATTGTAATAAGTAATTATTTTTCTATGGGTCATTTTCACATAATTTGCGGAACGTTTTAGATTTTTTTCCCCCCCAAATAAGTCCATGAACTCTGCTCTGACATTAGCCCAACTCTACCACAGTAAAAATGCACATAATAGCTGTTGGTATGAATTTTCCCGCTTATCTGATGCCCATGTCTGGCCTCCATGGGGGCTGGTTTGCTCCTGGCTGACACCCCTGGACCAATCTTGTGGAATCTGAGAGTGACCTCACAGCCAGTATATAGAGAGCTGGGATGGACTAACTCTCATGCAACATGTAGCAGGCCCAATGCCACGGCCCAGAGCCTCCAGGGTTCTCTCTCTCTCCAGCAATCTCTCCTTGGGAAAGGGGTGTCCAAACTGGTCCAGAAAGGGCCGCTGTGGCTGCAGGTTTTCTATCAGACCCAGCAGGTGCAGAGCAGACTCCGCCCATTTCCACAAGTGAGTTCAGTCTTAACCTGAAGATTTGATTAAATGGGTGGAGTCTGCTCTGCTCTTGCTGGGTCTGATAGAAAACCTGCAGCCACAACAGCCCGACCGGTTTGGACACCTCTGCCTTGGGGTATGATTGGTTCTGTTATGTCTGTATGTATGTTGTCATAATGTCCTCTTTTATATCTATTGGTTTGGGCCTAGTAGGTACTATTAGGCCTATTACATTGCCATGATAACATTAGCATTATGTCAATATTTAGGCCTGAACAACATAACCGGAACTGGCCTCTTGTCTCGTGCCGCAGTTTGCAGCTTGTAACCGTTTAAACTGGGGCCTAACACATCAATGTAGTTATAGTTTCTAAAATAGATCACTACTTTTGTGAAAGAGCATAGAACGAGCTCAAAGTGCTTGTTAGCCTTATTCCTGTGCCTCTCCAATGGTTAGCGTTGCGATTTTTTTGCCCTTTTAAGTTATCTATGGAACCACGAGGAGACGCCACAAGGATAAATCACAAGTCAAATCTGTGGAAAGGCAAGCTTGAGTTTTTACAGTGAGAATGTATGTGATGAATGTATGTGATGAATGTATCACAAGGGGCTTACTGTAATTCCATTCTTTGTATTATCCCAGACATATCCCTTATCTCTCTAGGCTTTAGGAACAGTCAAGAAAAACTGCTTAAAATAGTTTTCTGCTGGATTTCTGCCAGCAATGTGTCCCCAACACGCCTCAAGGAAACATTGGATTTAATTGAAATTTACAGAGCAGCAGAGCGAGCGTATGTCTGGGTTTGGAGCTGGAGGGATCCTACAGTACATAATGTGTGACACTGCGGCGTGTCTGAGAGAAGCCTGGGTCATTGTGGGAAACGCACTCACAGGTGATTAGGTTTTAATACAGCTGAAGTAAATGAGACATAATATGCAAAATCGATCTTTTTTGAGCTTATAACCGAGTTACAACAGACCTGATTGTTTTGTGAATGTTGAGCATAGAAAAGAAGAGCTGACCTTTTTTTCTGCAGAATGTTTAGACAGTGTTCTGTTTTAACGATATTGGTTATTTTTACACTTATCTTATCTCATCCATGTGCTGTTTGTCTGAGTAAGTGATGTCAGCTACAGCCTGTCATAATAATGGCATGATTTGGAATAGACTTTTACCAGCAGTGTATAGGACAATATTACACAACTGTAAGTAAATAGTGAGTGTAAAAGTATAAACCGTTTCACCAAGACTGAACATTTAGAAAAATATTAATAAAGACAAAAACACCATTGTCATATGCATACCTTCTTTATTTCATGTTTTTGTTTCATGCCATTCCAGTGTAGAATCACTTTTCTCATCAGTAGACAAACATGGACACTGTGTTTCTAGATTGAGTGAAGCTTATAATATGAATCATTAATATCCACTTCCAGTGCTTTTTCACCGGTTTCTCCGTTGCTGGGTCGCACGGCAGCTGTCTTGGTCCCTAGATGCCCAGACTTCCTTCTACGCACACACTTCTTCCTGCCCATCTGGGGGAATCCTGAGGCGTTCCCAGGCCGGCTGAGAGACACAGTCTATCCAACATGTCCTGGGTCTTTCCCTGATTTCCTCCTAGTGGGACATTCCTGAAACACCTCCCCAGGGGTACAGGAGGCACCCCAATAAGATGCCCAAGCCACCTAAATTAGCTTCTCTAAACGTGGAGATGCAGCGGCTCTATTCCGAGCTCCTCACCGTATCTCTTATGGAGCAACCCAGCCAATCTGCAGAAGAAACCAATGTGGACTGTTTGTATCCCCGATCATGTCCTTTCGGTACAATACCCAAAGCTCATGACCATAGGTGAGGGAGGGAACATCAATTGATCGATAAATGGAGAGCTCAGACTGCAGACGCTGCTCCCTCTTCACCACAACAGTCTAAAACAGCAGCCACATCATTACACGTGCTGCACAGCTCCGTCTGTGAATCTCACTCACCATCCTCCCTTCACAGAGAACAAGACCCAGAGATACTGCTTCTACATACTGTACCTACACTGAAATGATAACATAATTTTTCCGCACATTATGTCTTTAACATCATTCAAACATTGTGCAGTGTGAATGAATAGACCATAGATTCCTTCCGAGGTGAGGCACATGTAGCAGCAGCAGTAGCAGTAGCACGCATCCTCCCACGGACCAAACTCCTCTGCTCTGCACAAATATACTCTAAGAAAAGACACTGTCAGCACAGGTTAGCATCAAGGCAAAGTTTACCTACGCCTGCTAACATATTCAGAATGCAGAGGAGGGATCACGGAGTCAGCCTCACGATTTACTCTTACCGCAATATAAGAGCTCTCCTTTTTTCCAGGGAGGAATTTGGAATATATCTGTAATCGCTCCTAAAACAGGTAACAAGTGATGAGATGCACTTAAAAGATGTGAATTGTCAAAGTTATTACCCTTAAAAAACTTAAAGAGGCATCATGCAACTGTTTGGTCGTGTAACTTTTGATCAGGGTTGTGTCTCCAGAGCTCCAGGGTCAATTGTTTTGTAGTTTTTCTGGAGTGGGGGTCTGTCAGTAGAAAAAACGTCCAGACAGTGAATCTTTTTGCAACTGAGAGTGCAGAGTAATGGAGAGTAAAGACCCTGACCACTCACTCATGGTCAAATATACAATAAAATGTTCAAATAAAAAGTTGGATGATGTACCCTTAAGTTTTAGAAGTTGGCTACTTGGAAAACTAATTTCCTCGAGTGGTGTTCTCCTCGCCAAACAACGCCCTGCCCAAAGCCATTACACATCATTTGTGAGGTCCATGGCATGGAACCAGCGTTGGACATTTACACCCATAATGTTTTGTTGCGTGTTCAATAAATATTGATTTAATCCCACAGGCAATTCTCAGAAAGCTCCATGTCACAGACAGGAGAAGGAACGACCTGCTTGGACCCTGACCATGACCGCCCTGAGGCTGCTTTTAGAACGGTCAATTCCAAATTAAGATATGAGAAGAGAACCTTTATTCGTCCCACAGTGGGGAAATTTCGGTGTTGCAGCGAACAAACATGGGTAAGAGCACACTAAATATTCATAGATAAGAGTAGATATTGTGTTGGGCTTGTGCTAATAGTGGGTTAGAACAAACAAAGTGAAATCAGTCCTTATGGTGCGTTCAGACCAAACGCGAATTGAGCGGCCAAAGCGGCGGGTTTACATTGAAAATACATGTGGGACGCGCGCACTGTGGCTGAGTGGTTAGCCACTTGGTCAGCAAGAAGGTCCTGGGTTTAAGTGAAATTTCCCCGCTGTGGGACAAACAAAGGATCTCTTAATCTTAAATCCCGGTCGGAACAGTGACTTTCTGAGTGGAGTTTGTATGTTCTCCCCGTGTCTGCGTAGGTTTCCTCTGGGTAATCCGGTTTACCCTACCATTAAAAATATGTACCACAGGTCTGGCATGCGCCTCCTGTACTGGTGACCTCGGCCCCATCTCTGTGTGGAGTGAGAGACAAATGCCCACATGTGAAACCAGGTCTGTGAAAGGCACTTTAAAAATAAAAAGGGACTTACTTAAGAATGGATATTTTTGAATATATTCTCGTGACAAAATGTCAAAACCATTTAGAAAAGTTGTTTGTCTTTTGTAGCCAGATCAAATAAAGTGATTTTTTCAATCGTCTAAATTAGAAAAGTGACTTTGACAACCCCTGCCCTGTAGACAACCGTGGGACAGACAGAAAAAGGATGTGTGTATTTTTATACCCCGGTGTGTCAGGCTGTCGTCCTCACTTATGTCCCCTGTCAAAGCAGATCATTTTGGTGACGGAGGACCTATACTGCCACTTGGACCGACTCCTGGGACAATCTGCCAGGCCATTATATCAAGAAAAATAATCTGTGTAGAATCAGATGAGACGGTTTCACTATTTGTTAGTGTGATTAAAGACTGGGACAAATTATATATAGTCTCAAAAGTTCATATTTTTGTGTTCCTGCATGTGTGTGTAATAATTATACCCCAGAATCCCAGACAACATTGCTCAGACCACTGTTCTTTACTAGCTTTATTTGGAGATCGACTAAAAACAACAGTAGAATCTGACCCAAAGCCATCCAGACCAGGGGGACGTCTGTTATAACTGTGGCTTCACTCACTGTAGCCAATCACACGGTCCACCTTAAAAGTACATTCTCATAACATCATTCAAATGTACAGCCACAACCTCGACCTGTGCATGGAAAACTGTGATATGGTACAGTAAAACTCTGCTTTACAACGATATATCCATATGTTTCAGTCTTTGCAAAAATGAACACAAGAAAAAGTAGTCCTTTTTAGAAGCTTCGGGAATCTACGTCGAAAAAGCAAGATATTGAAAGACCAAAAAGTGTTGAAGTATTCAGGCACTTGGAAATCCTGTCATTCCTTGGCTACACTGTGCTTCATACATGGTACATGCATTTGTTGACGGTTCTGCTCAGTCCGGTACAGTGAGGTCGCCTCTCTACACGACAAAAGGCTAAAAAGAGCTGGAGCACATTCAGAACGACGACTTAAAGGGATTCAAGTAAGTTCACACAACATCAACGTTCCTATGTACACTACGGTTTCTACCATGTGGATCGTTGCATATCGCTAAAACACCATTTTAACAGCCAGTATTTTTTTTTTTGTACAAGAGACAAGGTTTAATCACAAGCCATGACCAGTATCCAGCGATGTGATGTGTGGTTCCTGGTTAAAAAAGAGAATTCTTAAAAAGCTATCAAGGTTCTGTTGCGTTGGAAGATGGACGAGTGGGTAATTCACTGTTTGTAACCAGACTGAGACGATCTGAGCTTTCATTCCTTACCTTTTAAATTTTTTTACATTGATATTGTCTTTTTGAATCATGTGAATTCCCCCCTCTTGTTTCTGTTATTTAGAGCTAGTGTAGTGGCTGATCGAGATGTGGTCAAACAAGCGCTGCTAATAAAAGAATGTGTAGGTGAGGTCAAATGACGTGCATTTTCTTGATTTACCTAGTTTAATTATTTGCCAAAAGAACAATGTATGTTTTAAATAATTTTCACTATCATTATAACAAAAGAGCAGTTAACTTGCAGACATCTCAGTTTTGAACATTTTAAATCCAAATGTTCTTCTGGCTAAGAACATGTTTTGTCATTGGCAGTACATTTAAGGGTGAGACTTTATTTTAGAATATAAAATAATACATAATTTTAAAATAGATCTGGCTTTCCAAAAAACAACTCGTGAGCCTTTCTAATATTTGGGTTTTTTAATTCAAAACATTCATACTATATTTATAATTTGATTTTGTCTGATCTTTTCTATGTGTTCTGTAATGCCTCTATGAGTGACCAAAAAACACGTTTTTTGGATGATTATTAAAATTTGCAATAATAATTCAAGTTAAACAATATGATGTTTCACAGTAAAATCTTCTCAAATCCAAATAATATGTTTGTAGTTACCATCCTTCCTCATTAGTTTTACAGTGTGGAGCTTGCAGAATAGCCTCTATAACAGCTGTAGCTTCAACTGGCTTCATTCAGCCTGTAATAAAAGCTATGGCCGAAAATTCTCCATGCATTAGTTTATCATGTCTTAGATAGAAATTAAGGTATTTGGTTCTTCTATGCCAGACGAGAGGTAATAACATCGCTAACGTACCATTGTCTGGTAGAGAAGAACCAAATACATTTAGTTCTCCATACATTATTTTGTTTTTTGGTGCATGTTTAGACTCAAGCTTATTGAATTTAGATCCAGATGAAGTCAATTTGTGTTTGATGCTGACATGCAAACCTCGCACAAACCACACCAAAACCAAATCTTGATGTCACCTTTTTAACTGTGAGGCTGAATCACTACACAACTGGGCTCAAAGCAAATTATTATGAATTTGATTTTTATATTTCGACATAGCGACGGTGAGGGAAGCACACGCCACTCCCGTCTCTTCAGGCCATTATGTAAACTAGGTATTATTAAAAAACATGGGATTTCGGTGTCCGATTTAATATCCTGTCTCCTCCGTGTTGTCCTTGGCTCTCACTCCATGGGCCGTGACTAAGGAGAAGAGAATAGTGATTTTCTCGTCACACCACACGGGAACATTGCATTCCGCTGTTATTAAACGGAACGACGCAAAACTGAACGGGGGATGTTTGTGTTGATTGGTCATGACAGGGATGATTACAGAGTCTGCAACAGTGTTCAAGGAAAATGTGTGTTTGGAATTCCTGCCGGCTGGCCTCTCCATGGAGCAGACAGTAATAACATTGACTACAAATGCGCAAACGAAAACATATTTGATGCGCTCAGTCAAAAACAAGTGTCAGCTCGGCGATGGGTATTGACGCGACCTAAATAACACAAAAGACACCGAATATTCAGACAGCAAATTCTTACGTGAGATAATAATAATAATAACCCACGAATTATTGATAGAAGCAACAGAAAGTCAAAAGAAGTGGTGTGTTAGTGGGTGTGCTTATAAGTGTTATGGTAACAAGATGCATTTGCCACTTTGAATAGGCTCTGGTCTCCATTTGGACACAGACCATGTCCTGTTTTGTTGCCCGTATAAGTAAATGAATTAAACAAATATAATTGTTAGATCACCAAATCACAAAGGAGGCAATCGTGGACGAATGCACAATTTACTTCGGGATCGATAAAGTATCAATCTATCAATCTGTCTATCATCGGCCATGGTTTGGGATTTTTGTTGATTATTTTTAAGCAGTTTTATTTTGATATATCGGTTCTCTTGTCTTTTTTTGAGTGGATTTCCTGCCTGTTCAGTTGCCTGCCCCACCCTAAACTATTTCACTTGAGCCTCTCTGTGTCTGTTAAAACCCTGTGTTCCTCTCCTCTTGCTATTGGTCCATTCTGTTTTCTTCCTGGTTTGATCTCGGGTTTTCTGGTACACTATGGATTTTGATATTTTTGTTTATTAAATCTTGCCTTTTTGCTCTCCTGCATTTGAGTTTTCCCTTTTTTTTGGCATTCATGACATTATCCCTATCTTCTCTTTGAAGAAGCAAATACGACACATTATTTTTGAGACTATTTATTTAGTCATTTCATGTTTTATAAGTGAAATAATCTCATCAGTAGAAACTATATGGTGAAACAAATGTCAAGGGTAAATAATGCCATTAACCTGCCCTTTCCCTATGCTGCCACCAATGGAGATTTTTATTTATCTCAATTTGAAAATTACCGTCTGCAAACCTTGCATGTGTGATTGTAAATGCTATAATTTCACCTGAGAAATTTCCAAAAGTAATTTATGGTTAATACTTAATAAGCAGGACTTATCTGGTTAATATTTCAGTGACTTTTGGTAGAAAGGGTCCATAGGCAATTTCTTTTGAAACTGTTCTCATTTGACACGTTTCTCGAGACTAACCTTTTGATTTGGAGGTTGACTCACATGCAGCCGTTATCTCTCCGGAACGCTATTCTGTGTCGCTGTTACATCACAGCCTTGACACCTCGACAATGCTAAGGTCCGGACTTCATAACAGGTTTGCACGAATATGCCAAGGTTGAACTGGTTTCCTGGTTATGAAATCCAATTTTTTTTTTCACCCAGCACTTTTCAAAACGGCAAAAAGCAATTAATTCTTCAGATTTCTCGATTGGAAACAGAACAATTACACAACCTAGTGCAATATGCAAGTAATATGACAAAAACACAGATCCTGCAGCGCGAGCAGGGTGGACGTTTGGAAGGCTTTCATATTGAAGACAATGATTAGCGAACAATCTTTAAAATGCTACGGACGTCACCTTAAATTTACAGAATTGAAACACATTTGTTTCCCCATACATTTAGTTTGTTTACCACGACTCACACACTCGTCCTTCTAACGACAGTAATAGTGATGTCTTGTTGTCATTCAGCAGCCCAATGCAAACATCTGTCTTGGCCCACTTGAATTTGATGACTTTGGAAAGGTTAATTACGACGAACAAGATTTGCCATTACCATAATAATCATTTATATTATCCTGACAGGCTTTTCAAAATGTTAAAGAGGTGCAAAAGTGTATTCAACTGGGACAGGCTTGCCAGAAAGAGTAGTGGTGCTGTTAAGAACGCTTAGAGCTGTGGTTTTGCTATGTCCCTTCCACAGTAAAGGATTTTAAAGTTAAGTCAGAGTGCCTCGGACCTTTTAACTTTGCTTTCCGCGTCTGACTTTTTACGTTCACCCTGTGTTATTTTATTTTTTTTAACCCCGTATGCGCTCACTCCTTTTGTGTCTTTGCTTGGAAGGCTAAAAATCTATGTTTAAATCGTGTTCTATGAGAAGAACAGTGAAGCTTTTCTGGAGGAACAAGTGAAATCTGGCAAAATGTCACGAAAACAAGAGGTGACAGAACAGCTACATAGTGCAACTTTAACATAATTTACCATCAACATGTTAATCTTAATTAAGGCTGTAATTAACGATTATTTTGATCACTGATTAGTTGGTCATTAAGAGAAATGTTATGAAGATTTGTATGCCTATCTTAGGTATATTTTTACTTTAAAAACTTGCTTGCAACTTGAGTAAAAGCTAATTTCTAGTTTGTGGACTTAATGGCAATACTAATTATTCTGATTCTGGTCTGATTTTTTTTCTACATTCAACCAAAACAAGTTGGTGATGCCCCTGGACCACACCTTCATAGAGATGTCTTGTTACACATTGGGCTGTTTGATTAAAAATATCTTTAAAATGCATTTATATTTCATCCTGCAGTCATTATAGAATTACTTACTCGTCAATGAAAGGTTCAAAAACGATCCATCATTACTAAATTAGTATTAAAAATTAAATTCTATTTTTATTTTTATTGCGATTACCTTGTACCAGCCCTGTTCTGAATAATTGCCTACAGTGAATAAAGAAGACATAACATGCTTCTGCGTGGAACTTAGTGCATTTATAATCTCAGTATGGATCTAAAACAATGTCCACACACTCTCGTATTTAGTCCAATTGTATCGACTCGTGATCACATCAACTGCCCCGATCAGACCGCCAAGGTTGTTCATCAGCAAAAAAAAATCCCTATCGAACAACAATGACTGTGCAACGCTGCCGAAGCATCAGCATGTCAGAGATTTAGAGACATTTTTGAAGAGTAGGGCATCTTGGGGCAGGAGATGATAAAAATTGTGTTTTGTTTTGAAAAGTGAGTAAATTACAATGGAAAACTATAGTATGGTCACTGCGAAGAACAAAAGTATTATGTTATATCCCCTTTAATTCTTTTCCTTTATGTATGACATTGGTTATGAAAGCCCTCGGATTACTAAGACATGTGTTTATAAGAAAACTACTAAAATCTTTAAAATATATTGGTTGGAATTTGTTTGTATGATACCTATCCAGCTATCCGTATTTACCCTATAGTAGACACCTGCTTTTCTGTTGTAATGTACCTTAAGGCAAGCAGAGGGGGTATTCTCTGTACAAAATATTTTAATTTCAAATTGAATGGTAGAAAGAGGAATCTTCTGTAAACATCTTTTGCAAAAGCTGATTGTTAATTTATCTGTTGTGTAGAAGTTATCATGCAGGAATACGGGATTGTTTTTGTTCTTGTTTAGAAATATAGTTTTATCATAAGATTCCAAATTTCCTACTAAAAAAGCCTGTCTATATTGAAACCTGAGATTGCGTTTCTGACTCCAACTAGGTATTGAATTATAGAAAAGAGGAGATTGATAACTCAGCCTTGGGTCTTCTATTCCAACAACCCTGGGAAGGACACACAACACAACGTTTTAGTTACAAAGACTCCTACAACTCTGACAAAGTGGGCAACATTTTGGTTGTTGAGTGCATTGAACCAGTCCATCCACGATTAAACAACAGTGCTTATATCGTCCGCCTCGTCTGGTTTCTTGGGCTTGCTGGGGAGCGACTTCAGGTACTCCAAATGCCGCCGCGCGTCCTCCTGATTCTGCCGCACGTAGTAGACCACGTAGGAAATCACCATGGCGAACCACCCAAACATGGTCACCAGCATGGCATAGTCCGTTGTCCTTTTCGCCAAGTTGCAGAGATCGGTGTCCACTGCTAAAAACGGCCGGCCTTCCTGGTCCCGTATTTCGGAACTCCGGCAGAGCACCCTGGCTGCCGCCTCGTGGTTGTGCGCCATGCCCCCGATCGCCTGCTGCAGGGTGCAATCGCAGTGCCAGGGGTTATCATCCACAATCACCCTGGCCTTCAACCTGGCGAACGCATCCTTGTGCACGCTGGTAATCCGATTGTGCGAAAGGTCCAGCACTTGCAAGGTCGCTTCGATGCCGCTGAACGCGCCTTCGCCGAGGGTCTCCACGATGTTGTAGGACAAGTTCAGCTCCCTCAGGTACCGCAAGCCGTGGAAGATCTGATCCGGGACCGTTCCGATTTGGTTGTGGTCCAGACGTAGGAGAACAGTGTCCACGGGCAAGCCGGCAGGGATCTCCTTGAAGCGGGCGTGGCTGCAGGTGACATTGAGGCCGTGCAGGTGGGAGTCCCGTTGGCAGATGCAGCCTTTGGGGCACATGCTAGCCGAGGGGAAGCACAGCGCCATGAGGACCAGGCTGTGGAGCAAGAGGCACATGGGGAGGGAGCGAGACAGCCACACGTCCAGTAGAGTCATACCGGCCGCCAGCTGTCACCACTGCCAGCATGCCGCCGCGGAACTCTGGATCCGGGGGAGGAGGAGTTGGAGTTGGAGCGGACGAGGGAGGAAGAGAGTCAGAGCGCACATGGCATGGTGCGTGGTCGGCCCCCGGATGGTCCTTTTCACTGCCGCCTGCGGTCACCCGTGGGAGAGAGGAGGGTGCGAAGTGGTGCTAGCATGGTGCGAACCCTGGAAGACATGGAAAAGAGGATTGGTGAGAGGGTGTCATGTTGACAGAGAGCATGTTGCGTCATCGCAGCATTTGGTCGGTCACTTTTGGAGGAGATGAAATAAGTTGAAGATCAAAAACAGGTTTATTTTTGTTCAAATAAATAGCTCAGAATTTTGAACTGTGGATAGATTTCAAATACATCAACACACACTGACATGACAACTAAGATGGCTTAAGTCACAAGTCAAATCAGCAGAAAAGCAAGACTGCAATGTAAGAACAATCATAAAATCATAATTTGAGTACATTTTGACTGCCTTAAAACAAGATTTGTCAGTGGGACAAGAATACATATCTTGTTTTTAAAGATACAAGAAATGTCTCCCATGGAATGAGAAAATAAAGCAACAATTCTCGAAATATGACTAAATGAAGTAATCAATTGAGATAAAAAAAAAAAAAACACTTGATTCAAGCAATTATTACCTCATATTTGATAATTTTTCTCATGGCACACAATGCAAAGCAGCAGTACGATGTAGAGATGATTTTTATCCTCCTAAAATCAAGGTCAGTAACTTTTCAGTGTTGTAAGATGGAGAGACATTTTTAGAACACAGGCAACAGTTAGCCCCGCCCCCACAGCTTTCTGATGGGACACAATGGATTAAAACACTTGCTAGAGAACTGAGGCCTCTCAAAATTGGTCTAACTATGCCAATATCAATGCAAAGAGGAGGAACTTCTTGAAAAAATGCTAATTTAAATTTAATTGATGCGATATAGTAAAACGTTTATATCCCTATTAAGAAAACATACATATGAAGTTGCAGATATTACCTTTACAGCAGACATGACCAAACCAAGGCCCTCTGTGTCATGCTAAGTGGCCCTCTGCCTTGTTGACCCAAAGTACCATTGACACCAGTCCAGCCAACTTCAGCTCCGCCAATATGGACACACTACACCTCATTATAAAGATCATCAGCCCCTGGACAAGTCCTTTGACCTGCCCTCCGGCCCTCAGGTTTGGACACCTCAGCCTT
The DNA here is from genome assembly GCA_964034765.1 of Knipowitschia caucasica. Lineage (NCBI taxonomy): Eukaryota > Metazoa > Chordata > Actinopteri > Gobiiformes > Gobiidae > Knipowitschia > Knipowitschia caucasica. Next base: position 21,176,904 of record OZ035838.1, read on the forward strand.
AAATGCCTGTATTGCCCTGCTCACTCCAGTCCAGACTTGGATCCGAACGACCATTCTGGAGATTTGCACAGTTGTGGCTCATCTTTTCATTGAGGTCCTCTCTTTGATGAGCCTTACATAAAACCTTTACTATGCCAGGGTTCCGGTAAGAAGCGGTACTCCCTTTTGGGGCAATAAAGGTTTTATTCATTCATATATTCAATTCACTGAAGGACAAAAGCTCTTTAACAGGACGCAAAATGGGTTTGTCAGTGTGTGTGTGTGTGTGTGTCACTAAAAGTCACAGCTCTTTTTCTTTGTACAATTCTCCAAGTAAAGCTCATTACTTTGGTCCATTTCCATTAGCGAGTGAATATGATGAGGAAAGATGAGATTTCGGCTGGAGATACAACCTCCACAAAGGTCACCACCGTAAGAGGAACTTTTCACACGATTCTATTAAAATCCACTTCAACTCCAAACTACGAATCTGTAATTGGGATATTTCTCTCAGATTAAATTAACATAAGACACTGAGTCAAACGCTGCTGCTGCGAGGATCCAATTGCTGGAATGGAAACCAAAACGACATTATCAGGTGGAATGAGGCCTAAAGAATGTTTGCAGAAATTAGATCATTTTGGAGAGCCGCTCTTCTAAAGTCCCCAAACAGACACAATAGTACACAAGTGGAAGCCAAGAGCCCAAATTAGCCTTCGTTAACATAAATTAGGAAGCTGCTCCACGGAGGGCACTTGGGCCATCATCGTTGCACTCTTTTGTTTTGACATTAGTGTGCCAGTTGTTGGAGAAAGTCGGTGCTAGGAAACAGTAACCCCCGACAGCACATCCAGAAGACATACTAAAATGTTATTATTGATCTACTTTAACATCTTGGTACTACTCTCATTTTTATTCAGTATATTTAACTTATCCATCTTCCAAGTACAGTATGTCCTAATTAGGCATGTAAATCGGTGACCGTTTAACCGGTGGTTGACCGTCACAGCGTTAACCGGTCAAAGCTGTCGGTTAAAAAAAGAAAAGGGGGAGAGGGGAGGTCTCTTAATAACGCTATTTGAAGCCCTATTCGCACGATGTGACGAGCGGGTCTGTATCTAGCTGTGTGCGCCAATGTAACAGTAAACTCCGGGACGACTCTCATGCCGCACGCGCCACATATGTACGCACACATGCACGCGCGCGCACACACACACACTTTCCCCCTCTCCATACGTAACATCCACACGCATCATCTCTCCCCTCTGTTACCGTCAAAGTTGCACACAGGCGCGGGTCAGAACTACATTGGAGCTTATATTTACACACACACACACACATACATGTATTGGACACACACACATATACACACACACACACATACACACACACATACCGGTCTGTCGCGCTCCTCTGTGTCACGGAGCCCAAAGGATTCGCGCAAATACGCGGCTCCAGTCAAACCACATGGAACATGTTTGTGTTTATGGTCCTCGGATCAGCTCCACACACATCACTTGTATTTAAACTTCTGTGAAGACCTGTGAGACGCGGCTCGTCACTCGCTGCTCTGACCATGTGGACGAGCCGTCGTTTGCTGCTAAAAAGTTTTGGTATTAACCCGCAGCACAGCAGAATGGGAAGATTAAAAAAGCAGTTCTCTGTGCGCAAAGGTGCCGGAGCTGTTGCAGGTTTTGCTGCCACTGTCTCGGCTCTGATCCAGTAGAAGGCGGCTCGAAATGGCTGTTATTTCAAAGAACGTGGAATATTTTAAACTACGCGGTTAACTGGTTTCAACCGGTTAATGAGGCTCGGTCATGAAAATTCATAGTTTTTTACATCCCTTGTCCTAATTGCTCAACATAATGAGGAATTGCATAACATACATTTTCGTTTTACTTTCTTTTATAATTGACAAACACACACAATGCAAAACATTCCTTTTCACTGAGAGATTGAGTTAAGGCCTGACTACCAAATTTTGAAACCACAATCAAACTTATGTAATAAAATCAATGTAACTAGGCTTCTCCTCGAGCCCCCCACTGTGGCAGAGCGGAAAGTAAGTGAGATTTATACAATGGAAGCAATTACCTTTTCTATTGGTCTTTATAAACAAACTTTTATTAGATTATGGTCTAGATGGGTCAGATACATAAAGCCGCTACAATCCCGGCCAAAATAATTGATCCATGTCCCTTTTACTATGTTACAAGAAATTTGCTTTGAATTGTATTTTATTTCATAATACCTAACAAATGTGTATTTAGATTTTTTTTCTGATTTTAGTTAATCTCTCCCTTCCTGTACATAGTTACACCTTAATATAGATGTGAAAAAGGAAACAATATTGTTGATTACTATGTAAGTTTTAACAGTAAAACTGTGATGTATAATTATAATTCACGGTCTAAAATAAAGAATATTAAAAAAAAAAATCAATGTAACTAGATCCTAAACAGCTTTCAAACGTTTGTGTATGCATGTATTTTTGTCCTCACATCTTTAGATCAGAGTTTTCCTGGATGTATGTACTGTCAATGTGGGCTTCCCCGAGGTTTCTCACTTTTTTCCCCACTGGGTTTTTGAACTGTTCCTTGCCGATTCAGGAGGGTCTAAGGACAATGATTACCCGAGATATTTATTAACATTTTCTGGACATTGGTCATCCCGCTTCAAATGGACCAACGGCTCTTGTCATTATTGCATTTTCTTTATTCAAACTGTCTGATTCTCTGATCTGTTGTGGGTGAATCGACAACTTTGTAAAGTCCTCTTTCTGTCAAACAAAATGTATTTAATCCTGAAAAACTACCCGAGTGTCTGATTATGGACCATGTAGCCAGACTAGCAGTCCATGCATGATTTCCTCCTGCCCGGTGTCATTAATATAAACAGCTCCAAGGGCTATTTGGAATCAGAAATACTTAATTCCCTCAAAACAATGTTTCTTTTCAGAGCCTTATTCTGCAAAAATTCCGTTCAGCTGGTTAATGTTCCTCACTATAGCACACTCACCTCACAGCACAGTTCATACTGACTGCAGCCCACAGTGCTTCACATTGACAAGCACATTTAAAAAGCAGGTCTTTAAAACGAGACGACAGTGGCTCTGTAGGTAGAGCAGTCTCTTCGGATCTTATGGTCGAGGGTTTGATCCCCCTACGACACATGTCACCTACTCCCACTGACGTCTGCTGTCACTGTGTCCCTTAACCTCACTCTCCCTGAAGTGCCCCTCGAAAGACCAAGGTCGGGTCGTGTCATCCGCAGACCCACCACCTGCGGGAGGATCAGCTGGGGCTGGAGCCATGAGAATGGAAGTGAATACATGAATAATAATGCATCGGTTTTATGTAGAGCTTTTTTTGGACACTCCATGACGCTTCACATGTCATTATTCTCTCCCTCCATACACGGTGGTGATAAACTACAACTTTAGCCAGAGCTGCCCTGGGGCACACTGACAGAAGCGAGGCAACCAGTATGTGCCATTGACCCCTATAACCACCACCAACCATTCACACACACACCAGACTCATTCTAATGTGGGTGAAGTGTCTTGCGTAAGAACTCAAAAGCAGTTTGACACTTTGCAGCTGCAGCCACCCCACTGTGGCATAAGGTGTTCCCAAAGGTCTCCCATCACAGAACTAACCATGCCCTTCCCTGCTTAGTTTTAGAGGTCTGACGGGATGAGCCTTTCACATGCAGGTATTATCACAAATATAACATAGCAATAAAGAAGTACGGAATAAGAATCACAGCAAGAGTTTGTGTATTTCTAATATTTACCTCTGCACAAATAAAACTTATTAAGCAGCTGCTGGCCTTAGTTTTTCATCTCACAGTTCAAACCATATATAAGACACTTCAAACTACATAAAAAACACCTTTTATTTTGGAGGAGCTCTATGTAAAGCTTTTCTTTCTTCTCCAGAGAAGCCGGGTGCGGTGGGAACACGCTGAGAGATAAGGAATATTTGTCTGTGTGTGTGTGTGTGTGTGTGTGTGTGTGCGTGCCCTTAAAACATTGGAGCAAGCTGATTTACGATGTGAGCATGCAGATGGAACGAAACCACTCAAACGTCACTTTGCACCACAGTTTAGCACCTGGGTTGATAAATATACCCTTGTGTCTCTGGACTGAGCTGGACTGCATCCTCTATCCATAACTCAAACTGCCAACCTGCATTGAGCTTGTGTCAAAGCCAGACTCCGGTGGCACATACGGCGACACTCCTGCTCTCCTTTCGCTTTTCCGAGCTGATCCTGGGCACGCCGCACGGCCAGTCCATTATCTGTCACTGTATCGATCAGACCTAACGAGACAAACTGCTCCGATGGACATTCTCCGTCTTAATGTAGATATAATTGGTCTTTCAGGTTCCATCAAAGACACTCGATATGCACACAGGCCAATGAGCTTTCACTTATAATTGCTTTTGCGCTATGGAACGATTGGAAGTCGGTCAGAAAGAGCGGGAAGGGCCTGCGAGTGGAAAGTTGGAATGGATAAATAATGTATGCTCCAACTACTCTTCATAATGGACAGTGATTGTGCTATAAAGCTTCTAAAGTGAATGTAAGTCAATCATCTTTATTTATAAAGAATTTCACAGTCCATTCACTCATTGTCGTTAAATTCAGACACATTGTGAGTGGTAGGGAAAATCGGAACACCTGGAGACAACCTATACAGAGAACATGCAAACTTCACATAGATAAGGCCTGAAGGTGGAACCCAGGAGTCCTGACATGGAAGAGAACAGCTAATGTGTGCCTCCTCCAATTGCACTATTTACAAAGTCAATAGTGCATTAAAACACCTTGTCCTTAAATCATGTTGCAACTATAGACTGTAGATGGACAAAGCTAACTTGCTAGCTCATTGAAGCCCAATAGGGAAGTGCTCATGGAAGAAGCTCCAACTCGCTCTGGCTCCTACATTTATACATGTATTTCGAAAAGTCAGTAACGGTAACTGTGTCACACTCACAGTCCTGGGCTTTAAAAATCTGTGGTTTAACTTTTTATACTAAATTCTTCTTGTGGACTTTGGACTAATGACAGATATTTGTGATCTCCCAATCTTTTGAGTTTTGGCACAGCCCTACGGTATCTGTTAATCTTTGGAAATGTTAGCATGTCTGTCCTAAAAAGAAGGCCCCGGCTAGTAAGGTAATTTTGGATACGTCTTTCAGCGAGTGGTCTTGTCATGGTGTGGATTTCACTTTGACTTCCTGTCCTATTCCCCTGTTGATTGTCTGCCCCGCCCTCATGTGTTTCACCTGCCTCTTTTGCATTGCTGCATTTTGGCTCATTTGTCTGTTTTTTTCCACGTGACAGGTCCCTTGTTTATTGCGGGGTTACATTGTAAAGATAACCCACAAAAAGGAAAATCCGTGAAGTATCTGCTGTTTGTTTGAAGGCTTAAACGCTGAAGTGCGATCGCGGGAAAATTTCAAACCGGTTGTATGTCTGAGTGCTGCTGCAGCTGTCAAAAGCGGTGCCTACACTGTAAAATACAGCTGCAGAGGACACCGCACTGAAGGGCAGGAGCAGGACTGAGGAAAGATTGTGGTAGTCGTCTGAACTAATCACCGCGGTTCACACAAGCCACAAAAGTTTTCTTCTGACTTTAAATAGTGGTTAATTAGCGGTTATATGATGTTGTATAAGATTATGTTGGACTGCTACAAAACAGCAAGGCCGCAAAAGATAATTCTGATAAGTCACTTCACCTGCTGCTATTAGTACTATTGTTTATTCTGCTCATATTCTCTGCTGCTAAAGTACAATACACACGTCTGTAAACACCTCATGATGATGCAAAAACAAAAACACCTCATGATAATGTTAACTACAGCGTACAAGTGCACAAGTGACTTATCCTTGAACTAAGTGCAATTATAGCTCCAGAGTTTTGTTTTATTATCTTAAATAATAGATCTTGTAACTTCCATCCATCCATCTTCTTCCCCTTAATCCATTTCTCGGTTGGGGGCGTGGCAGTCAGCGTTGCCCCCACTTCACAGAGCACCTGCCCCTCACTGATCCTCCTGCAGGTGCTGAGTCCTCAGGAGGATGTATGCTCTGTCAATAAGAGCATCTCATTTCCTTCTTTTACTCTGCTTTTGTTTGAGTATGACATTGAAATTTCCACACTGACAATAAAGCTTTATCTTATCTAAAGATGAACTGCGTTAATGTGAGGGACCACTGTAACAACTAGAATGAAGATATCTATTCGTACACGTGAGAAACTCCGCAGCCTCCTCTCGCCCGCTGTCCTCTGTCCTCTGTCAATAGAGTCGTCAGTCTGTACAGCTGAGGGAGGGGCGGTCTCCCATCGGGGCTCTGTGTCACTACATCCACCTGCCTCCCTCCGCTCACCACTGGAGATGCTCGGAGGCTGCTAATGCCTTCACGGACCACTGAGCGCGCGTCGCCGAAATGGAAGTGCTGATTGCTAGTCAGTTTAGCATCAGCAGAGGAGTAATGGGGAACGGAGGGTCGCTTGTTTTGGCATTAACCTCTAAAGCCTATAAAGAAACGGCCATTATCGCTGGGTTAGGAAATAAACAGCTTTTCTTTGACTATATTAAAGCTACAGCTGAATTAGAAGCAAAGCAAAGAGTTATGTCAAAACAAGTCTAAGATAGTACTTTTCAAACAAAACAAACAGAAAGATATTTTGAGAAGGTGTTGGATGTAGCAGACACAATTTGGCTCCAACCGCTCTCTTTCATACAATAATTTCATTGATATTTTTTGTGTATAGCACTAAAACAACAGTAGCCGTCTCTGAGGACTTTACGAGAGACGACAGATCAGAGAATCCAATAGTTTGAACCCAAGAAATGCAATAATAACAAACACATCGGAGTCAATGGGGAGCGGGATGACCACTGTCTATAAATGTGAATAATTGTACATTTAGGGTCATCGCAAAGACTGCTATTATCTAAAAGTATTAAAATTAACAACATTGGGTCACTCCATAGTTGAGATGTTTTAATGTATTATTTGACATATTTGTATTTATTACTATTATATATTTATATTAACAATGATATCATTCAGGTATACTGCAATTCCTTTTGCAGTATGGAAGCCCTGAGATCCAAGCGTGGAAACACAGTGTCCGGAAAATACAACGTAATTACATCTTCACTGATTTAGAAATGTAATGTAATATAATGTTAGAGTAAGTGCAATAGAAGACTGCACTTTTAGGGTGAGAGCTTTAGATTTACTGAAGTGCAAGTATGGATTGATTGTGGGGTGCTCTCTGTTTTGATGTCCTGTTATCACAAATGCTTTTCAGATTCAGATTCAGATAAGATTCATTTATTTGCCATTTGCAGTAAAACCACATTGGAAAAACTGTGCAAGACTACCCCAGTGCGCACCAGACGGAGAGGACGGCACACACCAGAGCTCTTGCCACTGTGTTTTTCTGTGGTCCTAGAGGTCTCTGATGGTGCTGGTGACCTGTGTCTATTTTAATGTGGTTTATGCCATGTGCGTATGAGTATGTGCTGTCTGAGTAAAGCATGTGAACCCTTGTCCGATGTTGTCTTTCTTTTTTGGACTGGTTGGGAGTCTCACAATGGAGAAATGTACATATCACATTTGGCATAAATAGGATCACTCAAGTTGTGCAAAAGAAAGGGAAATGTGCAAACACGTTAAAAAGTGAAACAATAGTCTCTTTTGCGGGAAATAAACATTACTTACTTACTTACTAAATATATTATACAGTACCATATCATACCATACAACCTTCACTGCTTTTGTACATAACTGCTTCAAACTTCAATGAAACTGAGAAGAATCCTACATTTAAATTTAAAATCACACATTTTTAACATTTATGTTTTTTCCTCTCTCCTTCAGACGCAGCGACAACAGCGCTCACCTGTTCCCTCGCTGCAGGAGAACACATGTGTCCTGCAGACTGTGGCTCTGACGCCTCAAAGAACCAGCACGAGATCCTATTTAACCCTTTCATGTTCACTCCTTGAAGAAAGGAATGTATTTTTTTTTTTCTAAGATGTAGGACTAATAACAAAAAAATAATATGAAGCTTAAATGAAGCTTCAGACTGGTAGACTAGCCACAACAACGTTATAATTCACAATATAAATAGCGGTGGGAAAAAACTCCATCCATCCATTTTCTTCCCCTTAATCCATTTCTGGGTCGGGGGGGTGGCCAGAGATGCCACCCAGTACACAGAGCACCAGCCCCTCACTGATCCTCCTGCAGGTGGTGAGTGCACAGGAGCTGAGATCTTTCAGTGGGAGCTTCAGGCAAAGTGGGGTTAAGTGTCTTGCCCAAGGACACAACGACAGCAGTCATCAGTGGGAGTTGTGAAGTAGGTCTTACGGTGGGCTCGAACCCACAACCTTCAGGCTCAAAGGCCAGTGCTCTACCAACTGAGCTACTGTCGCCCCAGGGAAAAAAAACTACAGAACTTTATTAAAAAACAAAAATGCAAGCTGTTTTTCGCACTCAAAACAGCTTGATTTCATCAGTAGTTTTCAGAGTTTTGTGTCAAATCTTTAAATCTACCTTTTCAGACAGATATGTGAAAAGGAGTGGAACATCCTCAAATGTATTTATGAAACAACAACAAAAGTGAGGTGTTCCAGCTCAGGTTGTCATCATTAACCAGCGGCGCCGGTTCGCAGACGCTGGACTCCAGAAAGACATCTACACTGTGGGAAAACAGTCTTTTAAAATGTATTTGTTACCGTTACTGTCAACACATTATACAGTACGTAGGTTAAAGCGTCAGGCCAAAGGGAAACATCACGAGTGCGCCGCACACAAACACTAACACTATCGCAGTATTCCAGTTTCATGATGTCACTCAAAAAATCTGTTATTGACAACTGTTATGAATATAAAACTTAACAGTTGTCAATATTAGTATCAAAATGTCAAAATAAGAAATCTAAATATTCATATTTCTGCTTTTTTTGTCAACAACACATGTCGTTTTGCGTTCAGGCTGCAGCTTAAGATTATTTCAGAAAATCAAGTATTGATCGATTCCCTTCCAGATACATTCACAAACATTACACGTGTCTATGTCCATGTGATTTATAAACCCTCTGACTGATATCTTGTGTTTGAAAAGCGTGGCTGTTGCTCTGATGTGGGACTGAGCCGATCAGGAGACCAGCAGGAGGCAGCGCTGAGGCCTGCTTCTGCCTGTCACCAAACCATTTGCATTTCACCTGCTGTTTCGAAACACCCAGAGCCAGCTCTTTTAGACCGAAGACATACAGCGGCGTGTGCTCTGTCCTTTCATGGTTTGGACCAGGTTTAAAACTGCTGCTGCTTGATCACTATTATTTGCATATTCTGTGATTTTTGACAATTTAGGGTAAAATGCTTTTGAGGCACAGTTTTTTTTCCACTGATAGGAGATGTTCTTTTCTGAATGTGTGATACGCGGATGGTTCGCCAGCATTGTGCAGTAATTCTGACTCGAACAAACAAAATGTAATTAATAATAATAATGCATCGGTTTTACATAGCGCTTTTTTGGACACTCAAGGACGCTTCACATGTCATTATTGATTCACTCCATACACAGTGATGATAAACTAATAATGTAGTCACAGCTGCCCTGGGGCACACTGACAGAAGCGAGGCAATAATAGGAAACCCCGATCTCAGTCTGGGACTCCCCTGATCCCAGCAGGATTACTCAGATCTTCCAAATACAGATGGGGAAAAATACAAACCTCTGTTTACTGCTTTTGTTTCAGTTTGTATTTGGGTTTAGTTTAATGAAGGATTAGTTGAGGCAGAAATCTGGTTGGCATGAATCAAGAAGTGTAAGACATCCAAATGTTATTAAAAAGATTTTTGGACCACAAACAATCAGCCAGAATGTTTTATCTAACTCCTTATGTGACTGAATATATGTGACTGCCGTATTCGCATGAAATAACCACACTGCAAAAAATATAAAATAATTTCTGTCTTAAAACAAGATTTGCCAATGGGTCAAAGCCATTTCATCTTATTTCAAGAACTGTTTCTTTAATTTCTCATTCCAAGGGAGACATTTCTTGTATCTTTTTTAAAAGAAGATCATTTTGTCTTGTCCTTCTGGCATATTTGGTTTTAAAGCAATCAAAATGTGCTCTAAATAAGACATACATTTTGCCAAATTTGAGCAGTTTTAGATTTATTTTTCATCACTATTTGATAGGTAGATAGATAGACCTTTATTGTCCCCTGAGGGAAATTTATTTTCACAAACACTGTCACATACAGGTTACAATGGACACAAGAGACACAGAAGGAGAGAGAAACACATACAACACAGGAACAAGGGCAAAATTACAGACTGGTTAGAGCTGCTATTGCTGAAGGGACAAAACTCTTACTAAATCTTGCCCACTTCCATCTTAATGTTCTGTATCTGCGTCCTGAGGGCAGCAGAGTGAAGTGGGTGTGGAGGGGATGGTCTGGGTCTGTTCTTACTGTCCGGGCCATGCGTGTTACTGCTGTGAGGTTGAGCTGAGAGAGGTCTGCGGTGGGGAGACTGATCATTTCGGATGCTGTGTGTGTGACTTTAGTGAGTTTGTTTCTGTTGGTGATGGAGAGCATGTTAAAGTAACAGTAGCAGTAGAGGAGAGTAGGTTGAATGATCGAGGAGTAGAGTTTCAGAAGCAGATTTGGAGAGACAGAGAGGGCACGGAGCTTACGAAGGATGTGGAGTCTTTGTTGGGAGTGCTTATGGATATCTGTGACATGTTGCTCGAAGGTGAGTTTTTGCAGGTAGAAACAGCCGATCCACTGATTAAAGGCCACAGGCATCATGATGTGGATTTTATTTAATTTTTTTAGGTTTTATTTTTTTGTATATATTTGATCTCTTGTAGTTTTGAGTTTGCTTCCTGTCCGTCCTGTTGATTCTTTGCCCCTGTGTCTCCCTGTGTGTATGTATCCCCTCTTCTTTTCTGCACTTGTTGTTTGACCATTATCTATACTGCGTTTGTTTCTGGCTTGGTTTCAGTTTTGGATGTTTGTGTTTTGTCGTGACCTTGAATTTATTATTTTTTAAGTAAACTTTATTTTTAGTCTTGCATTTTGAGTTCCTTTTTTTTTTTCATTTCCTCACGTGACAACAGGTCCAAATGAGAGTAGAGCAGAGCAGAGCAGAGTGCCGTGGTCTCAGACTGTCCTGGTGTGTTAGCCGCAGACTGGTGTTGTTGTTTGGACCAGGGCAGCAGAGGTCATGTTGATCCAGTTGCGGTGGCGTTACGGTCCTTTGTACAGAGAACATTCAATCTGACATATGTCCACATTATTACACTCCTCACAATCAGAGCACATTGTTCGTCACACAAAAGGCCGTCAGCGATCTGGGACTAGTACAACACCATACACTCCTGGTAACACAAGGACTAGTACAACACCACACACTCCTGGTAACACAAGGACTAGTACAACACCACACACTCCTGGTAACAACCACGAGGACTAGTACAACACCACACACTCCTAGTACAACCACAGTGACTAGTACAACACCACACACTCCTGGTACAACCACAGTGACTAGTACAACACCACACACTCCTGGTAACACAAGGACTAGTACAACACCACACACTCCTGGTAACACAAGGACTAGTACAACACCACACACTCCTGGTAACAACCACGAGGACTAGTACAACACCACACACTCCTAGTACAACCACGAGGACTACAACAACACCACACACTCCTAGTACAACCACAGGGACTAGTACAACACCACACACTCCTGGTACAACCACAGTGACTAGTACAACACCACACACTCCTGGTAACAACCACGAGGACTACAACAACACCACACACTCCTAGTACAACCACAGTGACTAGTACAACACCACACACTCCTGGTACAACCACAGTGACTAGTACAACACCACACACTCCTGGTACAACCACAGTGACTAGTACAACACCACACACTCCTGGTACAACCACAGTGACTAGTACAACACCACACACTCCTGGTAACAACCACGAGGACTACAACAACACCACACACTCCTAGTACAACCACAGGGACTAGTACAACACCACACACTCCTAGTACAACCACAGGGACTAGTACAACACCACACACTCCTAGTACAACCACAGGGACTAGTACAACACCACACACTCCTGGTACAACCACAGGGACTAGTACAACACCACACACTCCTGGTACAACCACAGGAACTAATACGGAGTGAACGGCAAAATGTATCTAATTCTCTTGTGTATTTATGGTATTGTATTAATAAAATGTTAGGGAATAACAAATATTATCATGATAATAATGGATAGTTCTTTATTTGACCCAAAGCTGCTTCATAAGGCATTTTTCATTCTGTTTTTTATCCCGGTGGTGAAAAGCCACAGCTGTTCTGGGGCAGACTTAGGAAGTGAGGCAACCAGTCTGTTCCCTCATGCCATCGGCCCCTCTGACCACCATCAACTATACACGCACACAAGACTCATTCTAGGCAATGTGGGGGAAGTGTCTTGCCTAAGGATACAGCAACAATTTGGCACTTTACAGCCGCAGGCGCCCCACTGTGGCACTTGATGTTCCCAGAGGTCTCCCATCACAGTACTAACCAGGCCCCGCCCTGTTTAGCCTCAGAGGTATGACAGGATCTGGATTTCACCTGCAGGTGGCGTCCCCGCATTATTATAACACACTTTTACACACTCAATTCACCAAACACACTCCGTCACATTCCTCTGATCACACACATAAACATTCTGTGCAATTACAGACAGAGAGACGACCAAATGGAAGTGAAATAATTGTGATGTCACAGTAGAACGTCCAAACGGTCAAAGCATCAGCGTTATTGGCTCGTGTTCGAATGGACGTGGGCTCGGATCCAGCACTCTGAGGCAAATGTCTCCTCTAATGGGAAAATCTATTGTTTGTTGTTGCTCCAGAACAAGATGTAAGTACTGCCAGTCCACGGAGCCCAGCTCGTGCCTCAGACTGACGCAAAGGAACATTTGAAGTTAAATCAAGGATACGTCCAGGTTTGCAGGTACACAGTGCGTAAGAAAAGAACACAACGAGACGCTACACAACAGGACAACAACGCAAGATTTTGTTTCACGTTTATCACAAAAAGCTTGATTTGCATTTTTTGGAAGAGTCCTGAAAAAGCAGACTTTGACCTTAAAATACTACATCCAAGTTTAGATTTCTTAACGACTGGATTGATGCTGACGGGGGAAAAGTGCAGTAAAAGTTTGCAACAACAAAAAAAACAATAAAAATTAAAGCCGCAAGCGGCATCTAACGGCCCTCGCCGCACCACGCACCGAGATGGCGCTGACGCGCCATTTTCCCACTGCCCTGATGGGAGCGACACTGTGTAATTTTACTTTCTATGATTAGTGATTGTGTTTCTCTATTCAAAAGATATACCTCATTTTCCCCATGTAACACTTGTATCAGTCTGTAGGGGGCGCTAATGCTGATATTTCATGATTCACACTTTCAGTTTACTCAAACCCAAGAGTTAAACAGTCATTTCAAATTGTGTGCAAATCGGACTTTGTATGTGCAAACGGAAGGCATTTATGTTGTAAAACAGCGCCCCCTACAATTTCAATTGTTTAGTCTTATACCAAAGAACACCAAAATAATACACTTTATGCCTGAAAAAAACTTGTGGCAAAGTTTGGTGAGTTTTCATGTTTGTAAAGTGGGTCAAATATGAGATCAAACAAATAAACCCAAATAACTGTATCCCCATGTGAACCTTTACTCAGCCTGTAGGGGGCGCTAATGGGCCAATGTCATTGTTCACACTGTCATGTGACCTAGGCCCAGGAGTTGAACAACCGAGTCAAGTTTAGTGCAAATCAGAGTTTGTGTATGTGCAAACAGGAGCACATATAATCTATGAGTGTGTCCATACAGTCTCCATTGGATAACATGAGATTTTCACACCTCTCTATGAAAATGACCACACTTTGGGGGTCTGTCACGCTCAGACCGTTTGACTAATTAAAACTCTATATGCAACTATTGATGGTCCATGTGTGGAGACCATGTGGAGCGATTTTCAGCCAAATTAGTGAAACGGCCGCGGCTGGTTTGATGTTTGAGCGAGGTGTACTTTTAAGAGATTTAACGATTTTCTCATAGACACAGACAGGGGAGTGTTTGTGGTCGTCACGGCAACAGGGTAAAAAATAATCATATGTTGTAATTGACGTTTTGAATCCAGATGACAAAACAGAATTATATGCAAAATTTCAAACATTTTGAAAAAACTAAATTTTATTAGGCCCATGTAAAACTTTGACATAGTCTCTAGGGGGCGCTAATGAGTCAATTTCAATATTTCAACTTTCAAATGACCTAGACCCTGGAGCTGAACAATGGATTAAAATTTTGTGCAAATCTGACTATTTTTGTGCAAATGGGAGCAAATTTACTTTTGTCAAAAATTGGAAAAAACATGTCACATTTTGCCGCTCCGCTGCTCGGACAACGTTTAACTGATCCACATTCTATATTCAATAATAGATGGTACATGGGTTTAGACCATGTGGAGCGATTTTGAGACAAATCGGTGAAGCGGCCGAGGAGGAGATAATTTCCAGCCGACATGTGTGAAAAAGATCAATTTTCATTTTTACATTTTCCAATTAAATTAATGAGCTTCCTGTTTGTCAGGGGGCGGAGCCATAATAACTTTTTTTTCATGTCTTGACCTGAGGAACATGTGTACCGAATTTCGTGGTTCTACGACAAACTTGACCTCCGACCCCCTCCCATAGGCGCAATGTAAACTGACTTTTGTAGGGGGCGCTGTTCTGTCATTTTTTTTTGTCCCATAAAAATAAACACCAAAAAAATTAATTTTTCACCAGTTCTGAATTTTGGGCAAAATTTCACAACTTTTCATCAATGTTCAGGGGGTCAAATTAAGGCTCAAAGCGCAGAAGAAAAAAGAAAGAAAGAAAGAAATAAGGAATTTTTTTTTGAAATCTTCGAGCAAAAACAATATAGGTTTCTATAGTAACCTATAATACAAATGATACGTCGTTTTAAAGCGAACGACCAGACGAACGCAACTATTGGGTTCTCGGTGATTGACGAGCGCTGACGCGCTCGTCAATCACCTCGCCATCATGAAGTCACCCACCCCCCCCATAGGACCCCATTGATTACACTGTGTACTACAGCAGAAGCAAAGCCATTCAGTGCCTCTGGCACTGTTTTGTCAGTGTCTGGGCACGCGCCGTCGGGCTTGGGGGACGAATGTCCGGGCTTCGCCCGGACATTCGTCCGTAAAACAGTTGAAGGAACCCCCCTTTAATAGGACTTCAATCATTTCACTGTGTACTACAGCAGGAACAAAGCCATTCCGTGCCTCCGGCACGGATTTATCAGTGCTTGGGCACGTGCCGTCGCGTGCAGGTCACAATCTCCGGGCTGCGCCCGGAGATTGTGACTTAAAACAGTTCAAGTTTTCGCCCAGGCATTACTCGTTGGAAAAGCAATAGGCCCTTACCCCGGTTGGGGCTCGGGCCTAATAATAATGCAATAAGGTATTCACTGGAATACTGACATCTGGGTTTTAGACTTGGGATACAAATGTCATTATAACAAAATATGATGATTATTCATTTCCTTTGTTTATTTATTTCAAGCCCCGACAAAACACATGACAGACACACACACTCACACAGACACACACACACACACACACACTTTAACAATCATCACTGTTCAACACACTTGCCAGAGGCCAACAACCCGTATTGTAAAACTATTTTGACTGTATTCAGGCAGTTCTGAGCTTGAAAATGAGGAAGTTGGCTGAATGACAAATGTTCCCTCTAGCTACATTAGAGCTACAGTGAAATGAGGACTGTTTTGCTTGGATTGAAACAGAACTGGGCCAAAAAGAAAGATAGCTGAGTAATGTTGACTGAATATACAGCTTTTAAGATACAGTATGTACTGTATTAATCATCACATTACATTTTGGGATCCTTGTTTAGAGTAGAATAAATTATATTGTTGTTTTCCTGAGACAATAAACTTAAAATGGAGGTTAGACAGGCCATGGAAGCAACTCGGCCGGACGGGAAAAAGTGGGCGTAAAAAAAAATACATCAGTCCATCTCTATGCCATAACCATGAGGCAGAAATCAAAATCAATGTTGTCAGTATCTCGACCAGCATCCTTTCTTTCCTAATTTTTTAATCGTGATCATTTCTTTGTGTTTGGCGTGAGATAATACAGAACGTTTTTATATAACAGATGAAAGGTCAGTATACCAAACAGACAATTCAATAAGAAGACTTTTCTATGAGTCTAAACCCAGCACCGAATACAGCTGCTGTCTCCTGCACTTACAGTAAATCTACTATTGTTTCAGCTTTAGCCCCTGTTTACTTTGTGGTTGCCGGGAAACTACCGCCAACCATGTCATCGTTCCTGGCTCCCCCACGACAAAATGTCAAATAATTCATATCTTGGTCGGGAATACAAATATGTGCTTTATATTGATGGAAATATACAGTTAAAGGTCATGTCTGTTCTGCCGTTATATTTGACAGTGCTTTTGGGACATTAGCTTGTTTTGGTGCACTCCTTCCTCTGAGCTAATGGTTTTTTAAATGGGAAAGTCATGCGGACGTCCAGTCGTATTAGTTTGAAAGTGCAACACGCTGGAAGTTTAAAGAGACAATTGGCAATCTTATAAAAACATATATATCATTGCTCTGCAGCAGAAAAACCATTAACTTCCTCAGCCTGACCCACTTCAATACAGCTGCGACAAGGAGACATCATGCATTCAACACACACACACACATGCCAACACACACACACACACAGCACCACCTACACCTGCACAGACACACACATGCACAAAGACGTATGAAAACACACACACACACACACATTTACAGACACAGACAAACAGTAACACCTATACCTACACAGACACACAGACACACACACACACATACATAGACAGACATACACACACACATACACATACACACAGTAACACCTACACCTGCACAAACACACACATGCACACACATACACAGACACACACACACACACACACACACACACACGTACACACATACACACAGTAACACCTACACCTGCACAGACACACACACACACACATACACACAGTAACACCTACACCTGCACAGACACACACATACACAGACGCACACACATGCACACACATGCACTGACACACACCTACAGCTGCACAGACATACAGACACACACAGGCACACACACATGCACACACAGACATACACACATGCACACAAACAAACACACAGACACACACACATAATATGCTTATACACGCATACATACACACACACACACAAAACACACGCACAGACACACTTATAAACACACACACACACATGCAAAGGGTTCACTGTTTGGGCCATATTTTGGAGAAGAATTAATGATACAAACCTTAATGATATAAACTCTTTTCCCACCCAATGCAAGTGATTGTGTGAAGCCATTTACTGTCAAACAAATGTGTTCTATTTTCAAATAAAACTAACATAGATGAGCCGAGGAGATCTCAAACCTCAAGAATGTGAACCTGGACTGAAATGAAACACATTTTTTCTGAACCGTCACAGATGTTAAAGAGGAAATACAGGCTAATGAGATCTGGGGGATGGAGACTTCTGATCAGGGTCAGCAGAGGAGTTTTAAAATAGAAAGCTTGTTTATTTGACAGTAAATGGCTTCACAAACATTTAGTGGGAGAAAAAAAACGTGTTGTCATTCATAATCTACAAATTATAGCCACAAAAATTGCCTGGGTGTGTCAACTTTTAAGCACAGCTGTTTGTAAAGACAGATTGTTGTGATAGAATAAGTAAAGTAAAGAAATGCATTTGTCTTTTATGATTCAAAAGTTCTTTTAAGGTGAAATATCTTTGCACAAACGCAGGTATGTGTGTTTTCCAATAGCGGGTGAACTTGAATATCAAGTGACAGGTCCTTTTAGACCACAGCGCACAGTGAATGAATGCAGAGCCAGAGTGAATATGCAAAACGGGAAAGCGGTCGTTTAGCATAAGTCAAATCATCTGAGCCAAAATAATCTTGTTTGTTATCTTCTCCACAGAAAGCATTCATTTTTTATTATTAGTCCATAAAAACAGCTGTAGTGCCACAGGTCCAAATCCAATCGTACTTTTATTAGGTTTTTATAAGACTATATATCGATTTTCTTTGGCATCTGTGGATATTTTGTATTTTAAGTTATTTATATAGCGCCTTTCACAGTCACAAAGGGCTTTCCAATTGCTGTGGGTATTTGTCTCTCACTCCGCACACAGAGATGGGAGAGAACATGCAAACTCCACACAGATATGCTCCATCTGAAGGTGGAATCGAACCCAGAACCTCCTTGCTGTTTTGTTTTATTTGCATGACGGATATTTAGAGTGATTTGAGATACAGTCTGGATTTACTTTTCTAGTATTTTTTTTTTAATATATCTTATTAATCTGTCTTTGTTGAATGATTTCACAGTGAAAAAGCTTCTTTTACTTTAGTTTTTTATCCATCTATCTATCTCCTCTATCTCTACCTATCTATCCATCTATCTATCTCCTCTCTCTCTACCTATCTATCCATCTATCTATCTCCTCTCTCTCTACCTATCTATTCATCTATCTATCTCCTTCTCTCTCTCTCTCTACCTACCTATCTACAGTATATCCCTCTACCTACCTTTTTTATCTATCTCCCTCTCTCTACCTACCTATCTCCTTCTCTCTCTCTCTCTATTTATCTGTCTCTCTACCTACCTATTTATCTATCTCCCTCTGCTTCTCCCTCTCTCTACCAACCTATCTATCTATCTGTCTATCTACAGTATCTCCCTCGCTCTCGACCTACCTATCTACCTACCCATCTATCCATCTATATAAAACAGACGCATTGTTATTATTTATTGTTTGGACGTTATTATCTGCAACAGTTATATAGATTCCACGTCAAAGCGTTACATCTTCCTTCTTTTGCAGATTGAGAATTAGTAAGATTTGTATGTTTTTGTGATCTGTGAGCTGTGTCCTTGTAGAGCTGCGTTCATCAAAGAAATCACTGAACTCATATTGTACAGTAATCGTTAGGTCGCCTCCTCCACATCTTTTTCCTTATACAATTCTTTTGACAGTTCCAGCTCCACTGTGCTACATCTTTATTGATTACCTTCACTGGCTCCTGGAGAGTTTGCTCACAGACCAAAGACGGCTGCTCCAAAATGTGACTTTTGGACATGTTTCTATAAAGCACTTTTGATACTGCGATTGCGTAACCAGCTTTTCAATAGAATGAGTCAATGCTCGCAGCTTCAGGCCTTGAATGCTCCGGAGAATGTACAGTACTTGAAGTGATGCAGAGATAATAACAAAGTTTACATGACACCGCTCACTCTCATTGGTCGGTTGAGGTCAAGGTTAAATCTCAAAAGTGTCAACGAGTAACTGCAGTGCTGTCAAAGGGAAACGAACAAACAAACTCAGCAAACTTTTTGAATATTCCCACTCGGCTCATCATTAGGATCTGTCTGTCTGCACCGAGACAATCCCAGCCTTGTACTCTGTACATATGTCGTATGTCGTTGTGAAATACATGATTACACAACGCACACCCGTTATTGTTCATTTTTTGTATTTGCTGTGTAAAACCCAGTGGGGGCTAGCCTGGTCGTACCACACCATAGTACAAAATACATTTCATACTAAGGTCTGGAGGTGCTCCATTGAGCTCCGTTTACAGGTGGGAGGGGTTAACTCCTTTTGCAGATTGAAACGATTGGATCTGAGTTTACCGTCACGTATGTAATGCGCCCGAGTCTGTCGTTAGAATTTAGTCTGGCCATCTCCTTTGCCGCTAACGGAGCCCGTGGGGAGTAGCGCCACAATTTATTCTAGCGATTACATTTGCTAAACATTACCCTTGCTCCGGCTTCAATTTCTTGATAGAACCAGACCGGATTACTTTACTATCGCATTTTTCGCCATTGCCAAACTACGACCTTCCCGTTTGACCCAAACTCTTGACGTCACCCACAACTAACTACAACACCTGCCTTCCGCGCTCGCTGGTTGGTCGGTCGAAATTCAACCGATTGTAATCGCTAACACAGGGACCAGACCCAGACGTTACATGCAGTGAAATGATGATGAGCGGAGAGTACGGATGGATAAGGCCGGGCTAAGTGAGGGCGGGTCCCGCCTCAAAAGGGTCCATGAGCATGTGAGCTGACAGGCTCTAATCTGACTCCTTACCAGTGGTGGTGTACCCAGAAACAGAATTTTTCCAGGGAATTCATATGGCGCCTTTTTTCCTCTGGAAAACGGCTTTAGAACCTGGTCCAAAAGTCGGCTCTTGGCTCAACACTACGTACCAGATGCTGTCAATGCTTTTTTGGACCAGCCTAGTTTTTGCTGCTGTGGACTTTTGAATGCACACGTTAAATGAATGACATGTGTCAGGCTCCTGCCAGCTAACGCATGCGCATATGATACAGCCTCAACTCCAAAAGTGTTTTTTCACCATTTTCCTGCCCGGGGGGGGGGGGGGGGGTGTCACTACGGCCACTAATATTTACAGTTTATGGTAAAACCATGATATCTCTTCTTTGCCTGGGAGTGATTCACTGCAAAGCTTCAAAATGAGTCTGACCTCAGATACAATCGTCTTGAGCCTCGACTCAGATGTGGAAATGAAACGACAGGAGACGCTGCAGAAGGAGGCACAGAAGCAGAGAGTGACTCTTCATGACGCTCACATGACCAAGAATCTACACACTGTTTACACACTGTCTACATTCTGTACACTGTCTACACACTGTTTACACACTATCTACACTGTCTACATACTGTACACTGTCTACACACTGTTTACACACTGTCTACACACTACACACTGTCTACACACTGTTTACACACTGTCTACACACTACACACTGTCTACACACTGTCTACACACTGACAGAGCTCTGGCCTGCTGTGTACCGCAGTCAGAGCCGCACTGAAACATTGGTCTGCTCTGTGCTTCTGCTGAATGCATCTATGGCTTTCAGGTTAGATCAGACATCTTGACCACCACTGCACCTCTTGGAGTTAGTCTGTGCTCTTTCATTTATTCATTAGAACAGGGACATTCTGTAAATTTGCCAGTGTTCATTTTCAAATGGAATCCCTTCAGCAAAGTAGGGCTGGAAGTAAGACATGATGTAGAATATATTCAATTTACATTACATTATCTACATTTTCTACATCATCTACATCTACATTTTCTACATTATCTACATTATCTACAGCACATAACATAAAAGTGACACATGTGACTTAAGCAGGCTCCAGAGGACACAGACGTAAACTCAGGAGCGTGTCATCGTGTCAGCTCATCTCCGACTACAGTGTTGGTGGGAGTGTCGGGACTGGGGACAATGTTCCTTTCTAGTTTCATACACAACAATCTTAACTTTAAATAACACACATTAAATTATATAGCATTTTTGACCCTATTTCCAAGTTAAAACATTACTCCCCGAATTCCAGCCAAAATAATAGTTCTTTACTACTTCATGCCTTTAATCAAGATAAGATAAGAGAACCGTTAAGTGCCACAGTGGGGGGTGTTGATGTTGCAGCACACATAAAGGACAGTAAACCCAGGGAGCTTACAAAATATACCGAGATAAGTAGCTTTGAATGCTTCTTGACCAGCTGTAAATGCTTCATAATTGCAGGAATAATGAGATTTTTCTTCATATGACTTTTGCTCATCCAGACGCTTTCTCATTCTCATCTATAAATGATGCTCCCCTTTGTTATACTAATGGATTCCATAATGTAAAACATGAAATGCCAAAACACCTCATACATGTCCTAGCAGCAGCAGCAGCAGCAGCAGCCTCTGCATCCAGACCACATCTGCTCTCCAAGAACTCTAATCAAACTAGTCTCCCAGCGTTAAGTCCTAACCGTGTGGATAAACAAGCACGTGAGTGCCCCTCCCCGTCCGCCATTTTGGACCCAGAAAAGAATGAGTCTCTACAAATCTTTTGGAAGCCTCCTCAGTCCTGCACAGCCTGAGTACACGTTACACAGCCTGAGTCCAGGATCTACACCGTCTAGTCCGTGGGAGTGGATCTCAATATGTACCTCACCAAGGTTTCTCACTTTCTTTTTCCTTGCTGATGCTGGAGGGTCTAAGGACAGTGATGACCAGGACATTTATGGACATTTATGGACAGTTATGGATATTTATGGATATTGGTCGTCCCGCTCCCTATGAACCGATCTGACTCTTATGTGTTTGATATTATTGCATTTCCAGGGGTTTGAACTGATTGATTCTCTGATCTAGTGTTGGTGAATCAACAACTTTGCAAAGTTCAGTCCTGACTCTGTGTTGTGTTTAGTGCTATATACAAATACATGGATTTTTTTTTTATGGTCTTCTTGTCTTTGTGTTGTATTTGTTCTGTTTGGGGCTGTACTTTTGTTTTTTTGTTTTTTTGTTGTGTTCTTTTTGTGTTCTTGTTGAATGTTGATTTGTTTGTCTGTTTTGTTGTCTTCAATAAAAATAGAATAATAAATTATACTGAATTTAATCTTAGTCTGTGTTTATTTCACTCCTTAAACATGATCTTGAGAATGTTTCGTTTGACTTGTTTTAAGAATGCCTTTAGTGGAAAGTATTTGAACACATGTGATAATGGCAGAATACCATATCAAATTCCCTTCCCTTTATACAGTAATGACTAAGGTTCAAAATCAACATATTTTGATACGTGTCTGAGTAATCCCCATGTCTTACACTGTACTTACAGATTTATAGTCCCTATCAAATAAATGAATGAATGAATGAATGAATAATAATATTGTTTTCCATTCGATTCAGTATCCTTACCATGTGACAATCAGTACATGGTCACTAGTTGCTGATTTTTTCTCTTAAAAGAAAGACAAGACATTTGTATAGTGCTTCATGGACTGTGATTATACAGTATGTTACTTTCTATCTTTTGTGTTGAGCACTTTGAGTTGTCTGACTTATGTATGAAATAAAAATGCAAAATGTGAGTATAAATGTACGTATGAAAATAAATAGGAACAATATTTCTCTCTGTAGATAAAACTGGCATTTGAACACATATATACATTTATTTTGTATGCATTTCATGAAACAAAACCATATTGATTTGGAAATGCAATTACCCAATGCATACAGCTGTCTCATTACCAGTGCATACAACTATTCTGATTGAATTCTTTCTTTTCATTTCTTTATTTTCCTCAGCACACCAGAAACGCCCCTGTCTGAGTCCGTTCAAATCCCCATCCCCGATCTACCTGAAACCCAAACCATTAAGTGCTGCATTGAAAGAATTACATAACCAGCACGATTTTGTTTTCAACTTGACAATGCGGACTGGTTTCTCGCTCTGCCCTCGTCTCCCACTATAAACCAGCCCAAATCTCCATTCAAATAAAAGCCACGGCGTCAAACCAACACTCCAACCAAATTTACGAACGTCACCTCAGACTGCATTAAGAAATACGTCAATTACAGCTACGCGACGCCCCTGCATAGAAAAGCGAGCATTGATAATAAAATATACGAAATTATCAAAATGTATGAGATGTTGTCTGAAATACGGCTTGGATATTTTGCTCGCTTTGTCTCATCTTTTTAACAAATCTGGAATTTAACATAATTATTTGCCGCTTGCTGCCGCCCAACCGCAGCGGAGCAAACGGGAAAACTTACCAGTGCGCCTTGAGTGAAAGTGGAAGATTTCACGATGAAAGAAATACTCTCTGAAGGCATTCTATACGCCGAATTGTTCACAAGTCATACATGAAAAAGCAACAGCTAAATAAGGTCGTGACATCACCTGCATTGGATTCCTGAGCCGAGTTTTGCGAAACGACAGTCTTCCTTTACGGCGTTTAACGTTGGACCTCCCCAGTGAAAAGACCACGCACCAGTCTAGATGAATGAACGCAGCCTAAGCAAGACTTTATGAGATATTTGCAAGGACGTCAAACAGAATGCGTGAGAGTGCGTCTGCAGACTACCAATACAAAAAATCACTGCAAATGAGAAATTCACGAATGAGTGCAAAAATGTGCGCAAAAACTGGATGGATTGAGCCCGAGCGAAAGCAACAGGCGACAACACGACTCACCTGCGCGGGGGTCAGTGGTCTGGATGAGCCTCTACAGGTCTGTGGTTGGAGGGAGAGGGGTCCACACACGCACACGCTCAGGCACTGGTGAGCAACGGGGAGTCCGAAAGTCTAGGTCGAACTGCGCGCATGAAAGTGGTCCGCTCCAGCATCCACCATCGCCACCACCGCCACTACCACCACCACGCTGTGCGCCTCCTGCAAACTGCACAGAGTGAATGGGGACGGGGAGGGGTCTTTGCGGGGAGGAAAGTGGAGAGAATGGGCGCCCACATATCCGCTCGGAGCTTTCAACGTTAGTAGTGGTCAGATAACAGAACACATACGGGTCTGGGCCAATGTTAGAATACTATACTGCAATAGTATTGTATAGAGATGTTCCTTTTGGTTTTACCATTGTTTTCTGGTTACCAAGGCGAGGTACGTTTATTTGTATAGCACCATTCGTACGCTATCGGGGAGCTCAAAGTGCGCAAATGTCTCACACCTTTTTGGTAGACTGTTCTGGATTTTAGCGATGACAAAAGCTCATCTTGACTCCCCATGTCTTGACTCTGGGCAGCAGCAGGAGGCCAGTCCCTGTGCTACTCCTAGTCTCAGCAGGAGGCCAGTCCCTGTGCCCCTGAGTCCCAGCAGGAGGCCAGTCCCTGTGCTCCTGAGTCCCAGCAGCAGGCCAGTCCCTTTGCTCCTCAGAGTCCCAGCAAGCGGCCAGTCCTTGTGCACATGTCATACTTACAACTACCTGCACTATTTTTGCAAAAAAACAATAAGTACATTTTACTTTCCTGCACCCGATACAAGTGAATAACACTTGTATCAGGGACTGTTCCAGGTTAAACGGCCCTCTGGCCACACGTGTAACTAATTTGATGTTTGTCGTCATGGAGACTTTGTTGCTTTGCTTGGAATATACTTGAATGTGGTTCACTGTACATTAATGACAGATGTAAATACTGCACAAACTCAGCAAACTCGCCTCTCCGCAGACATGACCTTCAGCTTATGTCACTTGTTTTTCTCTCCAGTTTGTAAGAGTGAGACACGAGCCATACTTCTGGAACACTCCACAACACAATAGGTTTTGGATGGAGCTTGCCAAATGGGGACACTGCAGTGGAAACAGGCTTATGGAATCTTTCGTTAAGTCTGCTTGGTTGGACTGTGCTTACTGTTCAAAATGATACATCCATTTTATTTTGCTTTCAGGGTGGTGTCATGGGGGTGGTAATCTGAGCAGAACTGTCTCCAAGGCTAGTTTGCTGTTGGTCTCTGCTCGCTTACCCCATGTCTGGTATCACTTGGGGCTTTCACTAGAACTGTGCCTGTGCTCTTCTAATTCGTCACAATTCAAACTGAAATCTTAAATCTCTGTGGTTGCTTTTTGTATTCTTCCCCTAAACCATGATGTGGAACAATTTTTGTGTTCAGGTCATTTGAGAGTTGTTTTGAGGCTACCATGTTATCACTCTTCAGATAAGTGAACACTTAGAAATGAGCTACATAAACATCCTTTCTGATGTTTGGTTCACATATTTATGGAGGTCAATGGTCACTGCAGTTACAGACCAATTTTTAGTTCCAATGAAATCTGTAAAAATGTGTAAAGTTCCCAAATGTATATATGAATGCCTAATGTTTCACACACTTTCTGTGAATGATACAAACTGTATTTCACTTCTCAAATGTCACAGTGTTTGTCTCGTATATGATACATTTAACTGACATTTACCAAACAACCAATGAATTATAAAAGAAAATCATAAACATTGAAAATGGTGCAAACCTTTTCATACCACTGAAAATATCTTCAGTCTCCTGCCTCTACTTTTGGTTCAATCTACCCTAACCCTTAACTGTCTCACCCCATTGTACTTTTAAATGATGATTCATTCTATATGTTGTATTAAGTTGAAGGCATGTACACAGTAATGTCTGTATTTATAACACACAATAAGTCTTTTCATTCTATTGTTCTATTGTTATAGTGCATGTACTGATGTGTTTTATTGCTGCGATGACATGTATTACAGTGGCTCCTGTTTTTACACATCATTTTGATGGTGAACCAGAGGCATTTCCATGATTCAATTCAAATCAATTTATTCTTGTATTAGCTTAAAAATAACAACAGTTGAATTCGCCAACACAGATCAGAGAATCAAACAGTTCAAACACAACAAAAAACACATGAAGCCATTGATCCATAAGGAGCAGATGACCAATGTCTATAAATGTTGTTGAATGTCGAGTGTCCTGGATCATCACTGTCCTTTTAGTTAGACCCAGACAAGGGTCCAACAGACCCTCCTGCATCGGTAAAGAGCAACTCTAAAACCCAGTGGAAAAAGGTGAGAAACCACACTGAGAGAGGGATCTGCTCCCACAGACGAGCTATAGATCCAGGACTCAGGCTACAGAACAAGGACCAAGGCCACATGGTGCAGAACTCAGGATGTAGAACGAGGACAGACACAGAGAGGACTGTGGCAGCTCTGAGACGGGGAGGGGTGTTGCTCTGCTTACACCAGTCTGCCACAGGGCGCACTACCACCGTGTGTGCAGTCTATGGATAATAATAGACACAATTGACACTGCTTGCTATTCTGCAATGATGAACAACTTTCAAATTTACTAAAAGAAATCTCTTTCACTGTTTGTTTGGAAACATATTCATTCATTTTATTTTGAAAGAGCTCTTCCCGTCTGCTGCTGTCAGATGCTGTGTCTTGATCCTCTGTGCTCTTCATAGGAATCCCATGTGATGAATGAGAAGTCCATGTTCACTCTGCTGCTGTGCCTTCATTCAGTTCATTCACAATTTATACTGAAATATTGCACATGTACAGGCTGCAGGCGCAGGTCTGTGGATAGCTCATGTACAGTAGGTCTGAGAGATGGAACTTCCAGCGATTGGAAAAGCAATGGATCTTAAAACTGACACCTCACACTCAGATTGTCAGACGATAACCACGATAAAACTAGTGACAACAATGGAGGAAACCTAGAGTTCCTGTAAACAGAGTGTACCGAGTGTTACGTAGCAGTGAAACTGGTTTTACATGTTACCATGGTGACAACAATATGGTAACACATACGTTCAATTGTGTAATCAGACTTAAATGTTCAGTTCTGGCAAAAATCCCATTTTCAATTATCTTATTTGGAATTTAAGTTGGTGAATTTCACAGTATTACTTTTTTCATTGTTAATCTAAAAACATTAAAACATATAAAATAAGGTAATTTTTCAGACAATCAAATTCAATATGAACAATTTTTCAAAGGGTTTGAAAATCTGTACATTGATTATTTAAGGAAACATTATTCATGTTGCCCTAGCCTAGATAAACATATTTAGCAATTTCAGTGCAGAAAATTCAAAGTAAAAAACAAGTTTTTATCACAATCCAGGTTTACCATCTTTTACAAATCTGTGTGTTTGTCCTGTGTTTGTTTTGACCTCTGGCTGTTATGACTGTTGTTCACTTTATGGATCTGTTCCACTTGCAACGTGTCCCTCTGACCAAAAGGGAAACAGGTCACAGTTAGCATTCCCCAGAGTCCCACCGGGGGGAAACTGAAGGGCCCCTGACCCGCTGCCTAATGCCCTGCATTACAGACAACTGTCATGCCATGGGCAGCATGGTGGCTGAGTGGATAGCACTCTCGCTTCTCAGCAAGAAAGTAATGGGTTCGAATCCCCGTCGGAATGGAGCCTTTCTGAGTAGAGTGAATGTTCTCCCCATGCCTGCATAGGTTTCCTCTGGGTGCTCCGGTTTCCTCTACCAATAAAAACATGTACAATAAGTATGAATGTAAATGAGTGTTGGATGGTGTTGATTGGGGCTGATGCTCCAGTGTGTTTGGCATCTCCATGTGTGGAATGATTGGAACAATATCTGAATTCTGAACATAGTAAAGTGTTCTGGGTGACCTTGGTCTGTAAAATGCGCTATATAAATAAACTTTACTAATTTGTAAAAAATCTAAAAACTTATAGATAAAAACAAAGCACTCTAGCACACATAAATAATGGATTACCCAATCATCTTTTCTCTCGTGGTGAGATGAAGAGATGAAGGAGGACCCAAAAAGCAGGAATGCAAAAACAATGACTTATCAATGATCAAATAAAAGTCCAAGGTAAAAACAAATACAAAAATCAAAATAGAAACACGGGAACCAGTAAAACAAAGACAAAATAAAAAAAAACAGCAACAAGTGGAGAGGAGCCCAGGTACATATGGACACAGAGACACAGATGAAACACATGAGGGCGGGGCGGACCATCGACAGGGGAACCACAGAGAAGTACAAAATAAAATCCACACCTTTAAAGAAACATCTTTTTTTATGTCTTAATAGCACTGTGTACTCATATAACACGATGCATTTGCAGGGTATTAGCTGAGTCATGATCTGAGTGCCCTGCTCTCCCTTGACGCCCTGTCTACCCGCAGCTTATTCCCACTAAAGCATCACCGTCGTCAGCTCCGCACACAACACCGGAGCTCAGGCGCCGTGCCCTTTAGCCGCTAATTACATTTTGTACTGGGAGGAAAAACAGTGGAATTAGATTTGATTTATCTCCAATTGTCATGACTTATTACGGAGGACAATTCTTTTACAATATTATCACCCTGCAGCATGAATCTGCTCTGACAGCCTTATTGTATTACATCCAGTGATTAGCTGAGTGCATTTCAGGCAACTATTCAACTTCCAATCATTTCCAAAGACAGCTGGAGCAAAGTCAGAAGTCAAGTTATATGCTGTTGAGACAAAGAAAAGTTTTGGAGTCTTTCTGACCCACCCCTTCATTAGTGTCCTGTAACTGGACATAAGAATTAGATACAAAATTATTGTTTACAGGATGTGCTTTTCATGTGGCAAAAAAAGAAAAGAACCCAAAACGCAAAACTGCAATATTAAGGTATTTAATAAAATGTAATGCAAAAAAAAATCCAGATGAAACGACACAAAAGGTAACCAAACAGGGACGAGAAATAAAACAGACGTGGAATGACGATGACGGAACAGGGAGTGATGGAATACACAGGGTTTGACTAACAAGACTAACAAGACACAGGCCATACACATGAGGGCAGGTGCAACTACACAACACACAACTGGAAGTGCAACTAACTGAGACACAGGGGTAAACAAATTATAAAACAAAACTGGAAATAAACCTAAATCAACCTATAAGCTGCTACTTTTTCAAGTTATTGGAGCCTTGCAGGTTATGTAACGATGCGGCCAATCTGGGGCTCAGGAAGGGAAGGGGACACAGCTGTCGATCTCGGTGTGTTTGTGTGAACAGCAGATGATACGAAGAAATGCAGGGAATTACACAGGACTTATTTTTATGTGATTGGGGCCATTGTCAGAACAGAGTGTTGTAGAAATCTAACTGGGATTATAAATCAATTTAACTTAAGAATGAATCTAATGATGAATCATGCACTCTGGGACAAAGAAGCGCGAGGCCAGGGACGGGAGAGGGAGAGATGCTAGCTTGGTATCTGGTCCAAGGAGCACGGTGCCCTGGTCAGACTGATTTCTCTTCGTATTATCAGAGTAGCGTCAGAGTAAGACGTCAGGAGAGGGGGAGTTTGAGCGATAGTTACCACCTAATCTCGGACTAAGAGACGCCAATTGATAGACTCTTTGTTTGTTCCATCCTATAAATACGGAATAGAGTGAGCACTAGTCAGCAGATCTACCCGGGACCTGCCACGCGGTTGACGGTTGTATTTCTTGTATGTGTATACATTTACTGAAATAATAAACCACACTTTGATTGTGTTGCAGCTCTTGGTTGTTTATTTTATATTTAATTATTGTGTATTTCAATCCTTAGAAATTCCATAACAAGAGTCTATGGGCTTATTATTTTGGCTAGACCAAGTACTATAGGAAGAGAATGCATGATGGGATTAAACTGTTGTTGTGTTCTTAGGCAAGACACACTTCACATTGCCTGGTATGAACCTGGTGTGTGCCTGAATGGTTGGTGGTGGTTGGAAGAGGACGATGGTCAGTGTCTACATAAAACCATTGCATAAAAAAAAGATTAGAGATGATGAACTGCAATAGATTCCAGCTCAAATAAAAAAATTACATAATGGCATCTTCATGTTTAAGACTTTTAGAATGTTCATTTATTTAGATAAAGAGAAGCTAGTACTGCTTAGTTAGCTGACATTTTTTGGTAGTAAGTCCTGGGACCTCTCCTATTTAATCTCTACATGCTGCCGTTAGGTCAGTTAATACAAAGAAACAAAGTGTCCTACCACAATTACGCCGACGACACTCAGATCTATGTCTCACTGACTGCAGGAGAACATGGACCACTGGATTTGCTCCTTCACTGTATCCAACAGATCAGTGACTGGATGCAAAATAATTTCCTCCAGCTAAATGCAGACAAAACCGAAATCATTGTCTTTGGTCCCCAGAAACAAAGAGAGGGCGTCATTTGTCAACTTCAGTCTCTCTCCCTACTTCCTTCAGACAAGGTCAGAAATTTGGGGGTAATACTGGACTCAGACCTAAATTTCAATAGCCACATAAAATCAATAACATCAACAGCTTTTTACCATCTGAAGAACATTGCCAAAGTTAGAAATATAGTGTCCAGGGCAGACTTGGAGATTCTTGTCCATGCATTTGTCTCCAGCAGGCTAGACTACTGCAATGGCCTGCTTACAGGTCTGTCCAAACAGACCTGTAAGCAGCTGCAGTACATCCAAAATGCAGCAGCTAGAGTCCTGACAGGAACCAGGAAGTATGACCATATTAGTCCGGTCCTCAGGTCTCTGCACTGGCTTCCTGTGGCTCAAAGAATAGATTTTAAAACAGCTCTGCTTGTGTACAAGTCTCTCCATGGCCTTGCACCAGAATACATTAGTGACATGTTGGTGTCATATGAACCAGCCCGGACTCTGAGGAGCACAGGGACTGGCTTCCTGCTGGTGCCCAGAGTGAGAACCAAACATGGGGAGGCTGCAGCTAAGATCCATGCAGCTAAGATCTGGAACAATCTCCCTGAAAATGTGAGGGAGGCGTCTACTCTGTCAATGTTCAAATCCAGGTTAAAGACTGTTCTGTTTGCCTGTGCATACAACTGAAGGATTTTATCTCCATTTCTAATGCACTGCTGTCATTTATTTATTTTTTTTAAATTTCTTGTGTAATTTTGAAAGTTTTAATGGTTTTATTCTTTTGTGTGATTTTAATGTTTTAATTGTGTTTTAATCTTTTGTGTGATTTTAATGTTTTAATTGTGATTCTGGTGTTTGTTTTATGTGATGATTTGTGATGTGGACTGTGAAGCGCTTTGTGTTGCCCTGTGTATGAAAGGCGCTCTACAAATAAACTTTGATTGATTGATTGATAGTAGCTGGGCCTCCGCCTGTTCAGACAAGTCTGAACAACAGGGTTTCGAAGTTGTCCTTTGGATGACTCAATGGATGCCGAGGGTCTAAGATCCACTGGGAGAGCATTTCATAGTTGAGGTGAACTGACGGAGGAGACTTGTGGACCACAAGTCACCCTCGCTGTGTGAAGGAGAGGTTCCGTAGCGCTTTCCTTCCTGCTGCTGTCAGATTGTACATTGAGAACTCCTGACCATTCATCTGTAAATAGTCAATACTGTAATCATGTGCAATACTGCAATTTGAGAATGTCCACTGAATGTCACTCTATCTACGTATTATCCTGCCCTATATGTATATAACATTGCACTATGTATGCTATGTATGTACAGTAGATAGGCAAGGCAAGGCAAGGCAAGGCAAGTTTATTTGTATAGCACAATTCATACACAAGGTAACTCAAAGTGCTGAACAAGAAAGCATTAAAATCATAAATAATCACAAAACATTAAAACGAAAGATAAAAATATAAAATCCCTCAGTTGTATGCACAGCTAAACAGCACCGTTTTTAACTTGGTTTTAAACATTGTCAGAGAGGAGGCCTGTCTCACATCTTCAGGAAGATTGTTCCAGATTTTAGCAGCATGAATCTGAAAAGCAGCCTCCCCATGTTTAGTGCTGACTCTGGGCACTAACAGGAGTCCAGTCCCTGTGCTCCTCAGAGTCCGGGCTGGTTCATATGGGACTAACATGTCACTAATATATTTTGGTGCGAGGCCACGGAGAGACTTGTACACAAGCAGAGCTGTTTTAAAGTCTATTCTCTGAGCCACAGGAAGCCAGTGCAGGGACCTAAGGACTGGACTAATGTGGTCGTACTTCCTGGTTCTAGACAGGACTCGAGCTGCTGCATTTTGAATGTACTGCAGCTGTTTTACAGCCTGTTTGGACAGACCTGTGAGATAGAGATATATTAGCAGCTACTTGTATTGTATATTTTGTGTACTCGATGTGTGCTCTTACTACTGTCCTGCATGTGCGCTGCAACATTGAAATATCCCCACTGTGGGACAAATAAAGGTTCTCATATTCTCATTTTTCTTTATTCTTATGTTTGCATTCACAGCTCTACAAATGAAGCATCAGACCCCAGCCACAAAGTCTACTTCAATCAAACCAAGTGTGAACAAGCACTTACCTCTCCCCCTTTTCCCCGTTGGGCTGCCATGACCATGATGACCCCAACTGACGGCGGCTACTCTCTGCAATTTACATGATTATTTACTGCAGGTGAATAGAGTTCTTGTTCACAAACCTCTGCCACAACAGGCTCTATAGTTGTCAACATTGGCAGACTGCAGAAAAATGCTTTCAGGACAAGCAACAGCACTTGTTGAGGTATAATTTATCCACAGATTTCCTTCCTGGCAGCTGGAGTAATTTGCAATGATTTGTTCCGTTAATCGCTCACTGACGCTTAATAAGTAGTTAGTAAAATGTGAAAATGCTAAAGGGACAGAAACTATTGCTGTATTAGAAATAGAAAATAGAAAATACTTTGGGCCAATACATGTGTTCTATATTTTTTTGTGTTTTGACTGTTGATTCTCTGATCTGTGTTGGCGATTTCAACGGTTTTGTTAAGTTCTCTGAGATGACTGCTGTTGTGATTTAGGGCTATACAAGAATAAATTGTATTGTTTTGTATTGTATTGCTTCTTCTTGCAAAACAGTGATATTTCCCAAAAGTTCCAAATGTGCAGCAGCTTTGGTGCAGAGGGCTTTGGGAGCTGGCATAGTTTTGTCTCTGAGCTGTAATGAGATCAGGGCAGATCACAAGTGCACATTTTTAGACAATTCCAGAAGTGGCATGGATGGAAGTGTGTTAAACCTTTGATGCTGCACCTCCTTCCCCGCCTGGGTGCCGCCTCTGTCCTCGTTCTACGCCCCGAGTCCTGGATCTACAGCCCGTCCATCTGTGGGAACGGATCCTTCTCTCAATATGGGCCTTCCCGAGGTTTCTCGCTTTTCCCCCACCGGGTTTTACAGTTTTTCCCTTGCCAATGCAGGAGGGTGTAAGGACAGTGGTGAGGACAGTGATCCAGGACACATTTACGAACTTTATCAACATTTATGGACATTGGTCATCTGCCCCTTATGGACCAACGGCTCTGTGTGTTTTTAATCATTGCATTTCCTATGTTTGAACTGTTTGATTCTCTGATCTGTGTTGGCAAATGGACAGCTTTGTAAAGTGCTCCGAGATAACTACTGTTGTGATTTAGGGCTATACAAGAATGCATTCAATTTTAACTGATTTTGCACAATAGGTGAAACAATGGTCAACAAGCATACCCTGAAGTGCAAGTTGGATGATCTGGGCTATATTCATGTTAATGCTGGTTTTTGGAATAAACATATGAATGAAAAAATTAAATTAAATATTACTTGTAGTTATTGGTACTGGTCAATATCGGTCAATCCGCTCCCTACAAACCAATGGCTCCTAAATGTTTGTTATCATCTATCTATCTCTGTTCTATTGTTGGTGGATTGAAAGCTTAATGAAGTCCTCCAAGACTTAGTGATTTCGTGCTATACATAAATGAATTCACAAATACACAATACACAAAGAGAACCAGAGCTTGACAGAAGGACTTTTTTTTTGCTTGGATTAAATATGCACGTCTCATAGTCTCGCACAACTGTTAGGGCTTAAACTCAGGGATATTTATAGACTTTTAACGCCGTGGCTTTGCAGGAAAGAGAGCCGTTTGTATAATACATAAAGGAAAATACAAACTTCTGAGAGATTTTAATGATTTGTCTTCTTCTTTACATTATTATCAGTCATTTTCGCATGTTAGAGTATTCTTGTGTTGTTGAGGTAGGAGATTATAGTTCAAATTAAAATTAAAATGTTGTTTTCATATATTTCTTCAATGTTTGACTCAAAATACACCCATTTAAAGGATACGTAGGTAAAGTAACTGTTTTGATGTTACAACTTTGCTACTTGTAATCAAAGTTTTCTCAAGACTGATCGCCGGTGTGTACTATCATCTCTGTCTGGTGCACACTGGGATAGTCTTGCACAGTTTTTCCAATGTGGTTTTACTGCAAACAAAAAATAAAATCTTGAATCTTGAATTTTGAGGACTTGGACATTTCTCATACTTCTGTCTGCTTTTAATGATTGAGCAAAATCGAATAATATTTGTATTACAGGTTCAAGAAAAGTATAATCAGCAAGAATTTTATCCATTTTACCAAGATTGGAATTTGTTTGTGTCTTTTCTTGAGATTTTTGTTTCGTTTTTACTATTGTTTTGTACTTTATTACTTTTACTATCTTTTCATTTTCTTTTGATTTGTTTAGTTTTAATCAGAAGGGTATGAAAAAATAAATGTTGTATGGTTACATGAAATACATGCAAACTAATACAACAAAAGAACCTTTCCCATCCCATATAAACTTATAAACGCATGGATAATTACACCATGATTATAAAACGCACATAGTTCAGATCAGAAGTGACGGTGGATGGAGCCGGTGTCGTTAGCTCCGCTGCTCTGAGCTGATCCACCGGGACCGAGGCTTCACACTTCTTTCATATTTAATTGCGGAGTGGACAGAGCTGGGGGTATTTTTAGCTCGTAGTAATGATGGAGGAAAGTTCAGCTGGACTGGACCACTGCGTTTTCATTCAGAACAGCCTCTCACGGTTTTTCCACTGTTTTTTGTCAGAGATTCTTTGCCGATGCAGGACGGTCTAAGGACAGTGATGATCCAGGATACTTAAGAATATTTAACAACATTTATAGGCAGTGGTCATTCCTCTCCTTATGCACCAATGGCTCCCATGTATTTGTTATTATTGTATTTCTTGTGGTTGATCGGTTTGATTCTCTGATCTGTTGTTGGTGAATCGACAACTTTGTAAAGACCTTACAAAGTTGTCGATTCACCAATGCTTCTGCTGTTGTGATTTAGAGCTATACACAAACACATTGAATTGAATTGTGATTTCTGCTGAACATACGCAGACACTTAAAAGCAGAGTGTGGTTAGCTATGCATCTAAGTTAACCAAATCACTGTGGTTAGCCATGCTTCAAGATAATTAATACATTGTGTTTAGCCTCGCTTTAAAGCTGCACTAACTGACTTTATTTTCGTATTACGAAAATGCTATCCATATCCATGCAGTGCATTGGGATATACGTCCTTTTGAAGAAAAAGTAGCGCAGATTTGTGCTGGCCTGACATTATATTTTCGATCGAGTTTTGATGAAACAAGGAAGAAAATGTGTTTCGGGTCGCAGATTGTGACCAATCACAGCGCACCACTAGCCCCCACTTTCGTGAGAAATCTCCAGGTCCGTTAGCACAGACAGCTGAGTTAGCACAACAAGCGGCGGAGCTAACCTGGAACTTTCTCGTCTTCGTCACCGGTTACTGCTTACACAGCGAAACAGCTATCCAAAAGAAAGTCTCGTTCCTTCGCGCTTCCCGGTTCTATCGTTCTATGGTCACGCCATCCACGTGCAAATCCATATCCATGTATTATCCATATTGGGAGAGGCTAGCTCCGTCTCAACACTGTGTGTGTGTGGGGGGCGATAGCTTCGAGGGTGCGGGGAGGGGAGCAGAAAGAGAGAGGCCAGCGGGTCCACGGCTTCAAAATCCCAAAGTCAGTTAGTGCAGCTTTAAAGTTCATGAATTGTGGTTGACCATGTTTCAAGTTCAAGAATTAATTGTTCTTAGCCACAAGTCATTGACTCATCTAAAACTAATTTAAAGTTAATGTTTGTGGTTAGCCATGCTTCTAAGTTAATTAATACATTGTGGATAATTATGCTTCTAAATTCAATAATTCTTTTCAATTCATGATAATTCATTGTGGTCAACTATGCTTCTAAGTTCTTGAAGTATGGTTAGCCATGCTCCTAAATTAATTAATACATTACGGTTAGCCATGCTTCTAAGTTAATCCACAGTTGTTGATCATTGTGGTCAGCCATGATCAGACTCTGCATTGTTTTGTCCTAACCTGGAGCTGAACGCCCAGAAGACAGTGGAGATGATTGTGGACTTCAGGAAGAGCACTGTCCCCCCACCCCCACCCTCCGTGATGGACTCCCCCATCACCTCTGTGGAGTCCTTCCGTTTCCTGGGCACCACCATCACCCAGGACCTCAAGTGGGAGCCGACCATCAGCTCCCTCATCAAGAAGGCCCAGCAGAGGATGTACTTCCTGCGGCAGCTCAGGAAAGCCAAGCTGCCTGCACAGATGTTGGTGCAGTTCTACACGGCCATCATCGAGTCCATCCTCACCTCCTCCGTCACCGTGTGGTTCGCTGGAGCCACAGTCAGGGACAAACAGAGACTACAGCGTATTGTGCGCTCTGCAGAGGAAGTGATCGGCCGCAGCCTTCCATCGCTGCAGGACCTGTACGTTGCCCGAGCTCGAGGCCGGGCTGGTCGTATCACAGCCGACCCCTCTCACCCTGCACATGGACTATTCCAACCACTCCCCTCAGGCAGGAGACTGCGGTCCATCAGGACTAGAACCTCCCGCCACAAGAACAGTTTCTTCCCCTCTGCTGTTGGACTCTTGAACACTTCTTAACCTGTCCCCCCGCCCTTTATAAAGTCACTTTACTGCCCATCATACGTCACTTTACTTCACTGTACTGCTGTCACCTTACATTGTGTGCACCATGTGCACTTGTATATTGTAAATAGTAACTGTAACTCTATTTTAAATTTAAATTTATTCTTTAGAAGTGTTTTTTATTCTTATTTTTATTATCTCTTTTTGACTGTTGCACTGAGCCAAAGCAATTTCCTAGTCTGTGACCTCCTGTTACTTACGTGGCAATAAAAATGATTCTGATTCTGATTCTGATTCTAAAATGTGCTCAAAGTCTCAGATAAAGTCAATTATTATTATTCAGGGACTTGTAAAAGTACTGTATCTACAATATACTTTTACTCGAGTAACTACTTATGGAGTGTTCCATATATTCCTATACTGTTCTAGAACCATTCAATACAACACACATGCATGTCCTATTATCAAACTGTTATTTCTCAATACTGTCACAGGGGCAGAACAAAAACTAGAACTCAGAACTGATAAAAGTATAATACATTTTAATAAATAAAACAGGAAGAGATTAATATATTTGTCCCACAGTGGGGAAATGTCAGTGTTGCATCACAAGTTACAGACATAATGAGGAGCACACACAACACAAGATAAATACTCTATACAGATTATGTATAGTACGCAGGTCATTATCGGAAAATTAGCACAGACGGGGCGGAAGGTACTTATTATCCGATAATGACCTGCGTACTATACATTATCTCGCTTATTATGTGGCTTTGTACCAACTGAACACACAAAATAAAATTCAGTCCACTTTTATGAATTCTGAAATGTTTATTTAATGACTGCAAATAAAATAGTTTCCTAAGGTTTTCCTGTGGCAGGTGAATGACGTCTAGCTAACCTACTTCCAAACTAGAACTCTCTGGAACTACATGAAAACTGAACAAAAAATTCTGAACATCAGCGGTGAGTGACCCAAACATAAACTTAACCTAAAACCATTATTCAATCTAATAATGTTAACGGTTACTTACGGGTTTACCGCAATCGCTTTTTGTCGCAATAAAACAGTATTTTTATTGCGTATTTTATTTATTCTTGAACAGATAATTCTGAAAACTTCCGTGCACGTGTATTATGAATGTATATGTATAATGTACTCTCCGATTAACATATTAAACTGTTGATTGATTGGTGTTCGTGTCTATTGAGCGTGGCTACCTCCGATAGCTTCTCTCGCTCAGACAGAAGTAGCGACGAAGTGGCCGGAACTACTTGCGGAGTAATCTACACACCTGAATTACAAGCAGAGGTTGCGTTGCCATGGGCAGCGGTCATTATTGTTTTGCGAGTTCTGTTATCAAGAAAAAATGACCGGTAGAACGTTCTGAAATTACATTTAAATCAATGGAGCGTTCTTCTGCTGCTGTGAGGAACTGTATTATAAAATGAAATGAAATATCCTGCTCTATCATAAAAAATAAGCAATATAAAATCGTTTGTTTTTAGCAGAATACGGAAAGAAGTCTAAAACATTTAGACTTGATGAAGAAGCAATTAAGAATCTAAAATCAAAACACAGGGACAAAAATACAACGGACTGACAACAAGAGGAGAGGAGCACAGGGTTGAAATACACACAGGTACACACAGGTGAACCACATTAAATACACACAGGTACACACAAGTGAACCACATTAAATACACACAGGTACACACAAGTGAACCACATTAAATACCAGTGATGGGAATAACGG
Organism: Knipowitschia caucasica; assembly: GCA_964034765.1. Lineage (NCBI taxonomy): Eukaryota > Metazoa > Chordata > Actinopteri > Gobiiformes > Gobiidae > Knipowitschia > Knipowitschia caucasica. Next base: position 21,215,928 of record OZ035838.1, read on the forward strand.
CGTTACTAGTAACGGCGTTACTAACGCCGTTACTTTTTTCAGTAACGAGTAATCTAACTAATTACTTTGACAGTAACTATAACGCCGTTATCATTTCCGACATCCCGTTACTGCGCGTTACTCAAGACGCACAATGAACGTGTTGTCATGAGAGAAGGGAGGATGAGAAAACCTCTCAGCAATTATTGGCTGATGTAAATCATATTTCCTTTACAATCTACATGTCTACAGTTGAGAGGATGGCTCATAAATTGTGTTTTTGAAACAAATATGGGTCTTAATCGCGCTCAACCACGGCTTGTATCACCGTGAGGTCAGCCACAGAGGAGCGCATGTGAGCGCAGAAGTCGGCTGCATACAATTCCATCGATAAGCTCCTTGCTCTTCCTGGTTTATCTGCTAAGGACAGCAACAGGTTTGGCTAACATACATATAACACATTTTTTACATAATCTAAAATGCACATAGGGTAATTTTTCAATTACTATAGGAATGATAAGAAAGAGAGGTGAAGTGTAAGACGGTTGATTTTAGAAATTGGATGCAGCCGGCTGCAGCAAAACAGAGGAGTTTACGGAGGACACACGCGTTTTGTTTTACTTTTTAAAACTCATTGGACTCATTTCCAAATGGAGGATTACATATCTACGCTCAAACCATTCACTGGATTTAAACAAGGAACTGGTCTGAACCGAAGTGGACTGTGCAGGTCATTTATAAGGTATAGCTATAAGGTAAGACTCATAACTCATAGTTTTGCGTTTTGTATGAACAAACAATGCGGGCATAAAACATATTTTGCTGTAGCCAAACAAACTGTCCACTTGATTTATATGATGTATATGTTCATCTGATTGGGCTGAAGTCAGTGCGTCACCGGTGTTTCCACATTCACAGTGTCGGGTGTTGGTGTTTAGTGCTTACAGCACAGTGAGAGATGAAGAGTGAACAGGACTTCAGCAGCAAAACAGCCTTTTCTAGATGGAAATATTGGCACTATTTCAGACTCACTGAGGTTAAAGGTAAAAATGCGCACGTCGGGTGCACATTATGTTCCAGAACAAAACGAAAAAGTAACGCAATAGTTACTTTTACTGGTAAATAGTTACTTTTATAGTGGAGTAACTCCGTTAGTAACTCAGTTACTTTTTGGGAGAAGTAACTAGTAACTATAACTAATTACTTTTTCAAAGTAACGTGCCCAACACTGTTAAATACACACAGGTACACACAGATGAACCACATTAAATACACACAGGTACACACAAGTGAACCACATTAAATACACACAGGTACACACAGATGAACCACATTAAATACACACAGGTACACACAAGTGAACCACATTAAATACACACAGGTACACACAGGTGAACCACATTAAATACACACAAGTACACACAGGTGAACCACATTAAATACACACAGGTACACACAGGTGAAACACATTAAATACACACAGGTACACACAGGTGAACCACATTAAATACACACAGGTACACACAGGTGAACCACATTAAATACACACAGGTACACACAGGTGAAACACATTAAATACACACAGGTACACACAGGTGAAACACATTAAATACACACAGGTACACACAGGTGAAACACATTAAATACACACAGGTACACACAGGTGAAACACATTAAATACACACAGGTACACACAGATGGACCACATTAAATACACAAAAATAAAATAAAACAGGAACTAAGAAAGACAACCGTGACGAATATTCTCCCACTATGTTCATGATTATGACCGAAAAGAATTGTTCAGTGACTTACATCTGTAAATAGTAAATTCTGCAATCATGTGCAATGTGCAATACTGCAATTTCAGAATGTCCGCTGAATGTCACTTTATCTACTTTTTATCCTACCAGTTATGTATATAAATTATACTATATATAAAAACATAGATTGATGAAGTATTTACCGCTAGCTAAGACACATAGCAGCTACTTATATTGTATATTTTGTGTGCTCTTGCTATTGTCCTGTAAATGCGCTGCAACAGTGAAATTTCCCCACTGTGGGACAAATAAAAGTTCTATTATCTTATCTCATCTTGTCCTTGCTTGTATCTGGTCGAACCTGCCGCTGACCACTCTAATGAATGACCTCTTTCTCTCTGCAGTGGATGAAAGAGGTTACCCGCCTGAACGCCATCCAATGAAAAGGTCAATACACGCTCCCTTTGATCAAGCGGCGTCCCCCTCGGAGCACGGGGGGAGATCACTCAGCCTGATCTGATGGAGACGCCAAGATCTGAGCGGACAGAGAGTCGATCCACACACTCCAAGCTGACCTCGAGGGACTCCATCGGAGAGGAGAGCCAATAGGTCCTTCTGCTACATCTGCTGCTGACGACTGCTGTGTGTGTGTGTTACAGTAAACAACACGTAGCACTTGTAGTTTTACATCGAGATGGAAAAATATGTGTTAAATAATGTTTCATTTAATATTAAAGGAAACGTACTATGGTTCATGGAGCTTTTAACTATGTTACAGTGTTCCCTCATCAGTCTGATATCACAGGCCGGTTTTTAGATGCTAAACTGATAATATCCAGTCAGAAGGACAGAAGGGTGCAACACACAGACCAACACAATCCTTTCCCTCTCTTTCATTCCAGTTGTTTATGTATTAGTGGTAGGGAAACCAAAGAATCACACACTGGTTAGTGCCTCACAACAAAATGGTCCTGGGCTCAAATCCAGCTCCAGACCATTCTGTGTGGATTTTGCATGTTCTCCTCGTGTCTGTGTAGGTTTCCTCCAGGTTTCCTTCCGGTTTCCCCTAGCACTAAAAATATGTAAAATAGGTCTCGCGTAACCACTCCCATCTCTGTGTGGAGTGAGAGGACAAATACCCACAACAATTTTAAAGTGTTTTGCTAACTGTGCTATATAAATAAAGATTACTTACTTACTTATGATGCAGACACGGGGGGAACATGCAAACTCCACACAGTAGTATTTAAAAACATTATTAAAAATGATTCAGTTCAAAATCTTTAAAAGGCTCATATCAGGTTTTACCAAGACAATATCAAGATTTATTATATGACTTGGACCATGCGCGCGCTCTGATTGGCTGATTTGCGGTCTGATATTTTCCCATCTCGAACCGTTACCATGACAATTAGTCCGCAGCGCGTATCAGATTTGATATCTTTCCTCTGTAAAAAATAAATAATGACCCAGTGAATTCTATTATCCGGACGAGTTCAAAGAGCCAGAGGAAGTAATAACAGCCAATAACGACAAAAACTCAACTCCTAACAATCAAGAAGAGATTGACAACTTCGTTACAGACCAGAAAGCTAAAAACACGATTAGGAAAACCAAGTCGGACATGAACATACTTCACAAATATCTAAAAAGCTTTGGTAAAGACACAGAAGAGATCTTAGAGAACTTACCAGCGGGCGACCTCAATCATCTGATAAGAAAGTTCTCCATGTCACGATTTGACCGTTTCGTTGCATGTGTTTTCGCTAGTTGAAACCGATCGATATTTGCATAAATTAAAAATGGTCATATTATAAAACATTAATTAACCTCGCGCTCGTTTAATAAGCCGTTAATACACACCAGGATCATACGAGCGCAAAACCACAGATGTTTTTAAAATGTTGAGTATTGGGCTTCATTGAGCGATCGAGTTAGCATTGTCCATTTATATACAGTCCATGCATCCAAACAATAAAAATATGATTATAAAAATATCCAACAAGTTGCAGTGTTGACACAGAAGCCATTGGAGCAGAACCATTCCCACAGACCGACGCAGTAAGACTCATGTTACAGCTTCAGTGTGACTTAAATGCCATATCCCAGTGCACTACAGTCTTTTATATTCATTAAACTTTCAAATGGTCGCCTATATAACAAAAGATTGTCCTTAGTGTAGCAGGAACGAGATGTCGCACACAGCAAAGCTAATCTCATATCACACCTTCATAAAATATTCAAGTTCATTGTATATTTATGTCAGGAAATTCAGTTCTTGAAGAATTATATTGCAAAAGTAGAGCAAATTATGCAGAAATCGTGTTAAGTTTGAACCTCATAAACTGGCCTATTTCTTTGATTTGTTCACATATTGTTTTCAAATGCTGAGCTCTTATCTCTTTCAAAATTAATGCCGGGTTTCCCAATGACTTCATAAGAATATCACACCAGAAAATGTTTTTGTGTGCATTCAAAATGTAATATGTCTTCATTGGACTCTGGTTTAAAAAAAATTATCACCCCCCCTCCCCTCCTGCTATGAGCTTTTGTTTGTGTTTCACAGCCAGCAAGAAGGTCCTGGGTTTGATTCCAACGCTAGGCCTTTCTGTGTAGAGTTTGCATGTTCTCCCCCTGTCTGTGTAGGCATGTAATGAGTGAGTGAATGGATGGGGTTGGTCTTAGGCGTTGGTGTCTCGCTTCCGTCATCGCCGTGTGTGTGGAGTGAATGGAACTGAACTCTCAACATTGTAAAGTGCTTTGGGTGACCTTTGTTTGTAAAATGCGCTATATAAATAAACGTTGCTCACTTACCCCTGGGAGCCTCTTCAATCCTGCACCACACAACATCAATCCTCATTCTACAGCCTGAGTCCTGGATCTACAGCCCGCACATCTGTAGGAGCGGATCCCTCTCTCAATAAGGTTTCTCACGTTTTTGCCTTTGGGGTTATTTTCAATAACTTTTCGAGAATTTTGTGAAGTCTTCCGAGACGACTGCTGTTGTGTGTGTATAAAGCTGTGAACAAATAAACTTAAAGGATTATAAAGCCCAGGAACATGATGATCACTAAACCACAGATTTTCAAACCCAAAATGGCACAAACAGGCAAGTTTATTTATTTATATAGCACAGTTCATACACAAGGCAACTGTAAGTGCTGTAAGATAGAAACAATACAAGGCATATCATCAATCATAAATCAAAAATCATAAATGATCACAGTACATTAAAAACTCCCTCCTATGCATAGCTTGCTCTAGATACTGAGCTAGCACTGCAAAAGTTGATCAAATATGAGGTTATAATCAAGTAGATTTTAATATAATTTGGGCATATTCTAACTATATTTAAACAAGATTTGCCAATGGGACAAAGCCATTTAGTCTTATTTCAAGAACTGTTGCTTTATTGTCTCATTTTAAGGGAGTCATTTCTTGTATCTTTTAAAACAAAACAATTATGCCAAGTTCTAGCATTTTCTGACTTATTTTTCTTCACTTTTTCCAGTGAGAAGACTTTTCAATGCAAGTCAACAGGAGCCTGAGCAAAACTTCGTCCATGAGCACTTCCCTATTGGGCTTCATTGAGCTACTGGGTAAGCATGTATGTAAAGTATATGGTTCAATGTTTAGAATGAAACAAAATGGCGCAAACATTCACTTTCAAACACTGTATAACATGCTAATACTGCTAGCTGTATTAGCCACATACTGTATGGTTTATTATCAGTCCAATCTCACCCATGTCTCTGCCTACAGACCGTACATATGTGTCTACTGTACGGTGAGCTAGTTTTACCCACGTCTTTCACAAAAGAATCTTCCTCGTGTACTCTGCAACGTGACAACTCATCCTTTCAGCATGTGAATAAATATGGATAGTGACCAAGGCCATTTTTCTGCACATAACTGCAGCCTTCTCAAACCTGCTTTAGAATATCAGCTCTATGCTTACGGTATTATGAGATGGATTTGCTTCGAGTGTCATATGCCTTAACAGTAAACCGGTCACCTCTATAAGGCATATAATAGAAACTGAGGGTGGGCCTACTATTAAACTGAAGATATAGAAGATAAATGCAATACAATAAAGAAGAGGGGCATGACAGTGATAGCGGCTCTATGTGGATTGAATGGACAAATCAAATGGCAAGAAATAACACAATAAGATCTTATTTTGTATCTTTATTTTCACAAATTCAATTTATTTTTGTACAGCCCCAAATCACAACGGCAGTCGTCTCGGAGGACTTTACAGAGTGGTCGATTCCTCAGCAACAGAAAATGCAATCATGTTATCAAACACATAGGAGCCATTGGTCCAAAGGGAGCGGGATCACTGTTGATGAATGTCCTTGAATGTTTGCACTTGGTATTCTTCGGATTTTACTATTTTTAGCTTTTGTTTTCTTGGCTTGCACAAACTAAAGGGGCCATCTTGACTATCGACTGCCATTAAAAGTATATCTGAAAGGCTTACGCTTTGCTTTTTACCAAGTCGTTTTATTAAAAATCCTGATAGCCACACAGAAAGTTTCATCACTTCTTGAGCAAATTCTTTCCAATTTACAGCTGTCATTCATTCATGTTATTAATTAAATTCATCTCAATTTAATTAAATTCTATTCAATTTATTTTTAGCCCTACATCCCAACAGTAGTTATCTCAGAGGACTGTACAAAACCGTTGAATTCGCCAACATAGATTTAAAAAAAAAAAAAAACCACATGCCATTGGTCCATAAGGGGCGGGTGACCAATGTCCATAAATGTCACAAGAAAACGTTTTTTAGATAACGAAGAAATCTGTTTTTTGAAAATGAACTCTTCTTGTATAAAAAAAAAAAAAAATACTATTCAACATTTACTTTGCCTTGACCCAAACATAAATCATTTCAAGTTGCAGAATGAGAAAAATCGCTGTAGAATGAGAAAAATCACTGCAGAATCCCAATGTTTAGCACCAGGAAAACTCTGACAAAAGACAAAAGTGCTACATTTGGTGTCACTGAAACTGTCTGCAATTCGCCTTCTTCCGAACGTCCAAATGTGTTCCGTGAGCGAGAAGCGTCTGTCGCGCTCCCAACAGCTTGAGGATTCTTCGCACCGCTCTGTATTCTTCTGCGTATGAATACCAAACCAACAGCTCCTGCCAAAAAGGCCCGGCATCTTTCTCCATCTCCTCAGTCTTCCCTCTCACATACAAATAAGACCAACATTAGCCTGTGGTGTGGAGGCTATATTTTTAGAGCAACAACATCATTCGTCGCGTTCTTCTCGGAGCGTTTCAGGGGTTGCCGGTTTGAAGCGACATGGGAGACATTTGCCAAGAAACCCGTGGATAATACAGTTTGAGGCAAAAAAAATGTAATGTATTCTACAAGCACAGCAGCAGTTCCCTTTCTCGCAGAAAATAGCAGAAAATTGCCATGGACGGTAAAAATTGAAAAATCATGAGCAGGTTTCTGATTGGTGTTAGCTAGTTAGCTAGTTAGTAGTCTTTTATGAACACATGTTGATCATAGGTCACATGTTTTAAAGACATTTTACAGCAAGAAAAACAAGAACTGAATCATGTATATCAAGATTTTTAGTGCTAAATAAGGGCATGGTATTGAACATGGAGCTGCTGTAGTGCAGCTCTGCTTCTATTACCAGGGAGAGAACTTATAATAATAATTATAATACATTGGTTTTATATGGCGCTTTTCAAATACTCAACAATTGAATTTCTTATATTTATGTTTATATTTATGCTGATTCAAAGGATTCAAAATTCAAAACCTATGAATGATGTCTTCCCTTGATCCAGATCAGAATCAGAATTATATTTACTGCATTTGAAAGAAACAGGAAGTGACAAGATAGAAATTTGCTTTGGCTCAAAGTGCAAACCCAGAAATAAATAGATTTATTTTTATTTTTTTTATGACTACTATATAGAATTTCACATAGACATTTAACAGTGCAGTATGTAACATTGGTGTAAGGTGACGGTCTTAATTAAATGGCGGGGTTCGGTGAGTTAGGACGTGTTCATGAAGATGATGACATATGAGGTTATTAATCTTGTAAAAAATATGTTTTAAAATATATATAAATATATACATTTAATTTCTCAATGTTGCTGGAGGATAAACTTGCTGTAACCTTTTACATTCCCTGTGGTCCTGTCTACGCTGCGCTGTGGCTTTAGAAGACCTACATATTTTATTTTGACACGTTCTTGTCTCCCCCATGGTGAAAAAAGCTGACGCGTTCCCAAACAACGCTCCAATCTTTCCCACTGTCATCTATCAAAAAACACAGGTCTGCAATATGAAACTTCATTAGAGGAGACTTGCCTGTAGTTTGCTTTTCCCAACAGCATTGATGTATTAGTCAAATCGAGAACTTGGTCTGCAGCACATAAATCAATCTAAAAGCGTGAACAAAGATTGACAAAAACAAAAATCCCTAAAAAAGAAGCACAATGAGCAATGTACGAGCAGGCGATTTGGCATTTATCATTTTTTCTGCCATCTCCCCATGCTCGCAGCGCATCCAAGTGGGACCAGATGGTGCGCGGGGTCCTCCAGGATCTGTTTGCTGAATTATGTGTACACAAGAAACCAGGGAGATGTTTGCCGGCTTTGCTCCCAGAAGGTGCGCACCATTAGCGGGTAGAGGCGGCGAAGGAAAAGCTTATTATGGATGATTAGGTGGTGTTCACAGAGGAAGGCCAAGTCCGTGGGGACAAGCCAATTTGTACGGGTTGCGCAAGAGAAAATGAGTGCTATGGATTTATTGCGGTGCCAGGGACGCTTGATTGTGGTAAAAAAAAAATCAACATTGCAAATAAGGTGCATGGAAGGTTGTACTTATTTCCAGCTGGATTCATGATTCTTTTTGGGGGGTTAGACTTTCCTGCAGGATTAGTTTACTCTGTAGATTAAGCAGTGCATTACTAGAGCAAAGGACGCAGTGTAGACAATATTATGCATTATTATAAAAAATGATAACAAGACTATTTTCCCCAGTGAGGGAAAGATGGAGCGTGGGATTGACAGGAAGATTGGTGCATTGGTATTGGACTGTTGTGAGGAAGAGGGAGCAGTGCCTGCAGTCAGAGCTCTCAATTTACTGGTCAATCTACGTTCCCTCCCTCACCTATGGTCCTGAACTTTGGGTCATGACTGAAAGGCCGATATCGCACATACAAGCCGGCAAAAAGAGCTTCCTCTGCATAGTGGCTGGTTGCAACCTTGAGATAGGATGAGGAGCTCACATTGGAGGAGCTTGGTGTAGAGACGCTGCTTCTCCGCATCGAGAGGAGCCAGTCGAAGTGGCTCAGGCATCTGTTTGGGAGGCCTCCTATACGCCTCCCTGGAGAGGTCTTCTGTGTGACCAGGGGGAAACCCAGGACACAATAGAGGGACTATGTCTCTCAGCTGGCCTGGGAAGGCCTCAGGATTCCCTCAGATGAGCTGGAGGAAGTGTGTGTGTAGAAGGAGGTCTGGGTGTCCCTGCATCACAAGACTAAGGCAGGAGCTTTAAGACAGAAGGGGCGGAGTTACATGTCTTTGCCAGAAATTCCTCATGTTAACATGGATGGATCTAACTGCATGTGAAAGCCAGATACCGTCACACCTCTGAAGCTAAGAAGGGCAAGTCCTGGTTAGTACTGTGATGGGAGACCGTTGGGAACCAGGTGCCACAGTAGGGCAGCTGCCTAAGTGTGGTTGTGTCCTTAGGCAAGACACTTCACCCACATTGCCTAGCATGAGTCTGGAGTGTGTGAATGGTTGGTGGTGGTCAGAGGGGCCGATGGCACAGACTGGTTTCCTTGCTTCTATCAGTGTGCCCCAGGGCAGCCGTGGCTACAGTAGAAGTTTATTACCATTGTGTATGGAGTGAGTTAATAATGATATGTCAAGCGTCTTTGAGTGTCCAAAAATGCATTATTGTTATTATTACAAAATAACTCCTGTTTTTGATCAGGCACAACATTGTTACATGATTAGAAGGGAAAAAAAAGTCTAAATTGCAAAACATATCTCTTATCAAGGTACCCTGTCTGGAGATGAGATTTTCTAGAGTCCCATTCTGCCCATCTGAACCTCTCGTCTGTGACTTCCAATGAGAGTGAGCGAGAGAACGAAGCCCGGTGTGGGTGCCAGAGCCACATATGGCACTGGTGTGGGCTGATCAGTCTAAGTGATCACAGCGGACGTGGATGTCATTAGGGCTGGAACGCAACTGCGATGACACACTGATACAACAGATGCTCAGGTGTAATCACCATTTTATTAAGATCTTTGTGTATATCAGGATGCACAAGTCACTATTCATTTTACAGACGAGCAGGAAGGGCACATAATCATAATTTATCACAGAAAATATTACTGTATAATGTCTGGGATATGACTAGATGTCCGAATCAGATTATTTTAATTTTCCCATAGTTGCACACAAACAGGGTTAAAACTGTAAACGTCACCAGAGATTCAAGTAAAGTTTAAGAAATCTGACCATTGAAAATTATAATGAGACTTTTTATTTCATGTTTTAGAATGTGAAATAAGTAGAAAATATATGGTGAAACAAGTATTATGGGCAAAACATTTTCTTTCTGTCTGTAACTCCCTATGCTGCCACCAGAGGGAGGAGTAGAATGGTGTTGTTCTTTTTCCAAATTTGAAATTTACCAGCTGCAATGCGATTGTAATGAATATATTTTCACCTGAGAATAAACATAACTAATCTATGTGTAATGTCATAGCTTTACGATGACATCATACTGCTACATGTTTCCACAACTACTACAACTGTTATCAACCTCGCCTGGCCTTAGCCATCCACAAACTCCGGTCAATTATCACGTCTGGGTCTGATCCTAGTTTCTGCGTTTACCTTGGTTGTATCCCATCTTACCATTCAGCGCGGGAGACGGGTGTTGTCGGTAACTTGAAGAGTTTGCGCCGAATTTGCCTTTTGTAGAATAGCAATGTCGGCAATTGCGATAGTAAAGTATCGCAAATATCAAGAAATTGAAACCAGAAAAAGAGGAATGCTTAGCAAATTCAGTTGCTGTGAAAGATGTTGGGCGCAGTTAGTGGCAAAGGAGATGCAAGGCTAAATGCTAAATGCCTCACTCATTCGGGCACATTATACGCGTCACGGCAAGCTCAGATCCAATTGTTTCAATCTCCCACCTGTTAATGGAGCTCAATGGAGCAAATCCAGACCTTCGTACGGAATGAAATCAGTACGATGGTAAGACCAGGCTCGTGTAAACCTGTAGCTTGGGCACTTACATTAATTTGCTGATTATTCCAAAATTTAAGATACCAACTTTGAAATAAATAATACGTAATGATTGTGGATACTATAGTAACCGTGTCCAACCTAAGGCTCTCGCCATTTAACAGACCATGTTCACCTGGACTCTGCCAAATGTTCCCCCTAAGAAAGTAGCTAACTTGGTGAAAAAGTTGGAGACCCCTGCACTACAACACAGATCTTTTAGCGGTGTTAAAAGTGGCAAAACTCAGAGCTACTGTCCAACGACTTTCAAACCTTCAGCTCAAACAGATGCTTTCAAAAATAGGTCAGATGTTTAAAATCCCTAAAGTTTAAGTTTTTTCATACAATGGAATGGAAAATAAAAATATATAAATTCCAGTCCTACATCCTAAAAGTAAAAATCTGTGGAAAGAAAAACTCACAAAACTACATAAGCTCTGTCACATTGGATGGAGAGCGTTTGTGAAGACGAGTGGGAAAAAGTTTCAGTCTCTGAATGTGCTGGTAGAGTCAAACCACGAAAGAATAGTTTCTGTGATTGCGGCAGAAGGGGGTTTCCCAAAATATTCCACAACAACATGAATAGAATAAGCAAAACAAGATTGTATCAAAATACCCAGATAAAACAATAAATAACAAAAGAGAAACTAAACAAAATGATTCAATTCAACACAGGTGGACAGATCAGAGATTTAATCTGATAACACAGGAAATGCAATATTAATAAACACATAGGAGCCTTTGGTCCATATGCAGGATTACCACTGTCTGAAAATGTCCTTAAATCACCGTCTTCGTGGACACAAGGTAACCCATTTAAATTGAAATTGCTTGAACTGATTATTACAATGCAATTTTTTCTGTGTTCCAACATTGGTATACATACTGAACTCCTAAACAGTCCATCTGTGATAGATCGTGTTCCCACTTCCTGTCAGCAGCATATGCCGTTTTTCACAAAACATACGCACCGCCCAAACGGTACACTGTATTTCACAACTTTAGTGACACGGATGGGAGTGTTGCCAGCGTGAGGCCGATTCTGTACATCAGAATCTCACTGATCTAACATGATCATGAGATTCTGATGTACAGAATCGGCCTCACAGGACAGGAGGGATCCTGTCTGTTTGAGACAGAGAAAGAGGCACACAAACGTGGTGGCCTATTAAACAGACGGATCTGTTTTCCTTGGGGAAAAAAACCGTGAAGATAGTGGGAAAGTAATATTTATTTATATAGCTACAGTTGTTGTGGCCATTTTTCCTCTCACTCCACTCAGAGATGGGAGCGAAGTCGCCTGGAGGTGCATCCCTGAACTACTGTATACTGTACATGTACATTTTAGTGGTAGGGGAAATCGGAGCACCCGGAGGGAACCAGTGAAATGGGAGAAACATGCAAACTCCACACAGAAGGCGCTGTCTGAAGGTGGAATGGAACACGGGACCTTCTTGCTGTGAAGCACAGGTGCTAACCACTCAGCCACCGGACCGTGTACATCAGGAAAGTTTTAGTCCAAAGAGTAACTATGGCGACAGGTAAGTCAGCATCATGAGGTTTTTACAAATGTTTTATTGTACAGCAGAGATGGATAAAAGTGGATCAAATTAACCAGTCATTTACCAGTGAAGGTTTGCAAACATGTGCTACCATGGCATGTTATACATTTATTCTGTTCTGAACCCAAAATTGTATTAGCCATTATTTGAAATAGCTTTTTGAAAAATTATATTAAAAATAAATTGGCCCAGTTCAACACAATCGGGTGATTTCCCAATGTGCCTCCCCAAAGAAAATAATTACCCACCCCTGGCATGGAGAGTTACAGGCAGAAAGATTTTTTTACCCTTCAATCTTTTTTCACCATTTTCTAAATAAACAAATCTACTGACATGAATATTGACATTTTCAGTGCTATGATATGGATAACAGATGCGAGGTAGTTACCACAGCAACCAGTGTTAACACAGGACAAAGCTCGTCTCATTTACACAGCAAAAAGTAGAAATATGATGCCGTTTCTTGTTGAACGAATGTTTTGAACTGTCAGATAACACCAATCCACAACCCTACAGTACATGCACATGCTCAGTGAATCGCTGAGTCTGTATCCAGATTCAGATTGTTTGGCATTTGCAGTAAAACCACATTGGATTACACATGCAAAAGTACCCTAGTATCTACAAGACAAAAATATAAAATAAAACAATTATCACTGTGAAATCAATCAACAAAAAACATTTAAATAACATTGCAAGATCATTAACGTGCTTTGTTCAGACTAATAACAGCTTGTGGAAAGAATATCTTTCAGAGCAGAGCACCTTGTTTAAAGCTCTTATTTTCTTTGGCTGAGATGTCAGCAAACCACGCAGTCACAGAACTAACAAGTAACTTTCAATGGTGCAGCGATTAAAGTTAAGCAGCATCTTAGATAATTTAGCACAAACTTCTGAGCTTCCACAGAAAGAAGAGATGCTGACGAGCTTTCTAAACAACTTGATTAGTGTTTTTGTCCCATTTCAGGTCGTTAGACAGAGTTGAACGCCAGTTCTTTGTCATTATCAGGTAAATGCAAAGTCAATCCGATATAATCAGTTGCTTGTTTTGTTCCTTGCGTACTTTTTGCACTAGTCACAAAGAAAGGTTTTATTGCGTTTAGTTCGGGAGGTGGGCGCTCATCAGCTTTTGTTCCAGCCATCTCCTTTTGAGCAGCATCTTATGAGCTGTTTACAAGCTGCAACAGTAAAACGTTGGGATCGGATTGGCCTTTCTTTTTTTTACATGACGGTGTTTCAGGGGGGAAAAAATGCAAGCGTTGAGAAACAACCTCCAGAGTGGAACAGAACAGATATGAATAGGCAAGGCAAGGCAAGTATATTTGTATAGCACAATTCATACACAAGGCAATTCAAAGTGCTGAACAGAACAAGAAAGCATTAAAATCATAAATAATCAAAGTACATAAAAAAAAAAAGATACAAATATAAAATCCCTCAGTTGTATGCACAGCTAAACATATAATCTCTATCTTTAGCATTATAAGAAAATAAGTCTAAAATCTCAAACTTTAACATAATTAAGACTTCAGTACAAAATCCCCTGACTTTTGCATAATAATGAGCAATTATAAAATACTGTATATTCTAGTGCAAGTAATAAATACACATGGTTTGTCAAGGACCAAACTCAAATGGGCAGACCATGTAGACAAAGATAGCAAATGCAACAGTAATGCGACTGTACTTGTGATAAATATTGATTTGTCATAGAACAGTTTTTATATTGATTAGCAAACAATATTATAATAACATTCACAATAGTATTTAGTGATTTCCACCTGCAGGTACAGCCACACAAGCGTCTTTGTTTGCTTACACATTCTTTCTCTAAAAACGAGTCCTCTGCGTTTGATCCCGTCCTTAAAGAATACATTAAAAAGAGAGTGCAGAGCGGTAGCACATTTTGGGGCTGTGTATATATATATATTATATATATATATATATATATATCTATAATATCCTGGCTATGAACTGGCACCAGATACCAACAGACACAATAATTCCTCTTTTTTCCTCATCTTTATAAATTCTTTCCCAGTACCTCTCCCGTTTGTCATTCCAACGGCTTCAATGATAATAACTTCAAGGCTGAGATCACAAGCAGAGTGCGAGGGTGATAGATGTCTCCAGTTTTGACGGTGAAATCCTCACTGGGGGAAATCAGTGTTAAATAAAAGTGCTTCATGGGGCTGATGGTTATAATGCGAGGTGTGGGCTCATTAGTCAAAGGAAAGTGATGAATTATACATGCATATATTAGCTGTCGTAGCTCTCCCTGTGACATTTACACAGTCAAAGAGTCGGCTGGTGCTCAGAGTGGGATGTCCTTCTCTCATTTGTTACAAGTGTTTCCATCTTTGACCTCGGCTCCATCTGTGTTTTTGTCATAACTGCATTATTAAACGGTCTTGTGAATGAACATGCTGCATACTGTAAAAGCAACTAGAATGTTACATGTTGGACGTTACAGTGATACAACGGAGCGGTCAGTGCTTCACAGCAAGAGGGTCCTGGTTTCAATTCCACCCATGGGCGTCGGACTGGGGGGGTAAAGGGTACCGAGTACCCAGGGCCCAAGGCGGGGAGGGGCCCTCTAAAGTGTGTCTTTATATTTATATGTATTAGGCATTATGGTATATTCATATTATTACAATTTGAATGAAAGGGGCCCTGTATAAAAATAACCAACGTTTTAACCTCAGTTTTCCTCTAAAAACAAATTTGTATGCTATATCAGGGCCCTGCCACCCCCTTACAAAAGATCAAATGGTACGACCCACATGTGCGCGTGTTGCTGTGTTGCTGCCGCTGCAGCGAGTTGACTTCTTTGACAAGCAGCGGCAGAAGCGGGAAAAATAGAAATGTCTTTTCCAAAGAAAGGAAAATCAGGATTTCAGAAAAGAAAAGAAAGACAGGACAGGGAGAAAAAGTGTAATGAGGGCAAGCAATTGCTTACTCAGTTCTTCCACATGAGAGGTGAGTATATAGAGACGTGTTAAGGCCACATCAGGAGAAAACCCAGAGACATTTGTTTCTGTATTCTAAACTCACGGAGAGCTAACAGTGTGCTGTGTACGTGGTAAAAAAAAAACGTTATCCAGAGTGACACACACAGACGCACAGCTGTAAAGGGAGCTCACACACACTGCTGTCCACTTCTCCTTCAAAGGCAGGCAGCAAAGAGTTATTTTCATGTACAACCCTGTACCCTATATTCCCACTATTGTCATAATCTGTCCGTCCGTGAGTCTTGCAGTCATAAGTCACGGGTCACTCACTGGCCTCTGCATTGGATCATCTGGTTATAACCATACAAATCACACGCCCCCGCACCCATTTGGAGGTTTCTGGTGACATCTAGTGGTCAAAATAATGTAAATAAGTCTAATGGTCTAAAGGGTGAAATGAGACTTTCTGGTGTGTAAACTATTGCTTTTAAGCCAGAAATGACAACTGACAATCACAGCCCAGACCATGCCCAACAGTAAGCCCCCCTTCTTCTCCACTGGTGCCATTTTTACAGAAACATTTCAAATGTTCATGTGGGCGGAGTAAGGCTAGGCACAGGTGTTTAGTTGAAAATGGAATAGGCTTATTTCAAAAAAGATTGCATCGATTGAATTTTCACAAAGTCTAAATTGGTGGATAATAATGAACCATAAAAAGTATTTTGTTGTATGTTTGTACAATAACAAATAAGTAACTTACCTACTCATGGTCCATACAAATAAGATAAGATATACTATATATTTTATATGAATAGCCATATACACATATCACATAAAGGCATGCAGGCATATACGTAATAGCTATACACTGTAATGATGGAATATAGTATCTGTTTGCAACCCATTAAAGCTACTTTATTTCAGTTTCAGGAAGAGAAGCATCATGGCCAGATGAAGGCACTAGTAGTGAGGGTTTGACAGTGAGGCATGGTGAGCATTTATCAGTCACTGACTTACTAACTTCAATAAGTTAGTAAGTTATTACTTTATACATTTTACTGTATACACTAATTCTATATCATTTTTGTCTGTATTGTGTCCATGTAGCAGAGGCAGAGGCAGAATTAGAAGAGGATGTAGAAACTGAATTAAGTGATGAAAGGGAAAGCGAAAGTGATGAGAATGTGGAGAGGATTGAGGAGGAAAGAGACGACACCAAGAGACAGAGTAATAATGATGAGGGATTGTCAGAGGACCCAGGATTATGGCCAGAGAATCTCACCGATAAACAAAGGAAAAGAATTGTTCATCTACTAGCCAGTGATGGTGGTTCAAAAACAGGCAATACCATATCCAAAGATATGGAGGGCAAACCATTCCCAAATTATCTCCAGTATGCCAAGTCCGCTAATGGCCATCAACAATATTGATGATAATAAAACCAAAGGACATGAATCAGAATTGTATTAACTAATTCAATTTATATATATATATATATAAGAAACGTGTAGTGGGGGCCCATTGAGACTGTTTGTACCCGGGGCCCTGAATTTGGTGCTACCCCCCTGATTCCACCTCCAGACCATATATTACTATCAAATGCAGAAGAAGCTGATTTGAACATAAGCTAGCTGGAGCAATCTTATGTTCAAATCAATGGCTTGTGCCCATGGGACAGCCACGAGGAACGAAAGATTAGCAGAACTCGCCCATATTTAGGCATCGTCTGGTCCTCCCGGTTCTGCACAGTGGAAGAGCTCCCACAATGCTATACACCAACTATGTGTGTGTGGCTCTCATGCACGTGCAGTGACGTGTGGTCACTGCACGTGCATACCTACGATCATGGGAATAATAATACTCGGCCACTATTTGTGCTATTGTATTATTTCAATGTAACTTTGCCTTATTTCATTTGTTTTTATTTGTGCGCTGCGGCACGGCGGCTGAGTGGATAGCACTCTCGCCTCTCAGCAAGAAGGTCCTGGGTTCGAATCCCGGCCGGACCAGGGCCTTTCTGAGTGGAGTTTGCATGTTCTCCCCGTGTCTGCGTAGGTTTCCTCCGGGTACTCCGGTTTCCCCTACCACTAAAAACATGCACAATAGGTCTGGCATGCGCCTCCTGTACTGGCGACCCCGCTCCCATCTCTGTGTGGAGTGAGAGACAAATGCCCAAAAATAATAACAATTGTAAACCGCTTTGTGACTCTGGTCTGTGAAAGGCGGTATATAAATAAAGATTACTTACTTACTTACTTACTTACTTACTAATAAAGAAAGATTACTTTTTACCTTGAAATTGCAGATTTTCGTCATATTTGTCTCATATTTGACAGAGCGCATAGCGAGCATCTGTTAGGAGCATAGACTGTAGTGTTTGGAGATGTAAAATCCCAAAGCTCAGCCTCAGAGTAGGGGCACTTGTGAGCCCAGATTTCAGCTACATCCGATTCCATCATCTCCTTTTGTGAACTTCCTCTGCTAAGGGCAGCTACAGGTTTGTCTAACATACATATAACACATTTTGAGGGTGAGGTTTGATTTTAGGAATTGGATGCACCCGAGAGTCGGCTGCAGCTAGTGAAACACATCTATGGAGGAGACATCCGTTTGTTTTACTGTTTAAAACTTTTTTATACTGAAACTATTATCTGGACTTAAACATGAAAACTGGTCTGAACTGAAGACGTTTATGCAGTTCATATATAAGGTAAGGCCCATTTTAAAGGTTCTTTTTACATACTTTTTTGTTTTGTATGAACAAACAATGCGGACATGAAACATACTCTGCTGTTGCCAAACGCATTGTGAATAAGCCACTTTGTAGGTCCTGTTGATTTATAATATATATTTGTTCATCTGATTGGGGTGAAGTCAGTGCCTCACCAATCACCAACCTCACCGCACGTCACTGACGTGACTGCACTGAGAGGCTCGGCTGCGTTTGGACCAGCGGCTGGTTATCAGAGCGGAGCTAGAGCGGGAGCCAAACGAGCAGAGTTGCATTAAAGTGTGGATTTATAGAAAAACAAAGGACTTAACAAGAAATAAAGTTCAGGATGACAAGGGACACTAATAATCCCCACAAAATCTGACTTTTATGAAAGTCAGCTGAGGTCGAGCTGTTTTAGTTTACATTGAGTTCTATTGGACATTTTTCTGACTAGTCCTTGTGGATTTAGTCTGCAGTACCACGGGCGCCCCCTGTGCCTGTTGGTGAGAAAGATATAAGCTAGTTATACCCTTTCCAGATATTATTATAGATCCATGGTTGTGCTTCACCCAAACACTTCACCCACATTGCCGGAGGGGGGCTAATGGCACATTCTGGTTGCCTCTCTTATGTCAGTCTACCCCAGGGCAGCTGTGGCTTCAAGAGTAGATTATTACGAATAGTACTGTATTTGATTGTTGCAGATCTGTTGCGGTTCTGTTTGTTTTGTTCTTCCCCTTTCTTCCTGAGTCGGCACTAGATCATATACGGAATCGGAACTAAACCGGAAGTAACAATCCTACTTTCGAATTAGTTTTAGATTAATAAGTCCTTAAGTGGTGACTGGTTAAGTTTTAGGTGTCTGAGTAAGATGGTTAAGGTTAGGGTTAAGGGTGGGTTGGGGTTATTTTATGGGAATGGCTGGTTAAGTTTAATAATAATAATGCATCGATTTTATATAGTGCTTTTTTGGACACTCAAAGACGCTTCACATGTCATTATTCTTTCACTCCAAACACGGTGGTGAAAAAGGCGAGGCAACCAGTATGTGCCATCGGCCCCTCCGACCACCACCAACCATTCACACACACACTAGACTCATTCTAGCCAATGGGGGTGAAGTGTCTTACCTAAGGACACAACGGCAGCTTGGCACTTAACAGCCGCAGCCGCCCCACTGTGGCTGGTGTTCCCAGAGGTTACGCGTCTTGCCAAGGACACAACAACAGCAGACAGTGGGAGTCGATGGTGAAAGTCTTGAGGTGGGCTCGAACCCACGACCTTCTGGCTCAAAGGCCAATGCTCCACCAATGCTACTGTCGCCTGAAGTTTAGGCATGAATAGGTAGTTTGTTTACTCCCGCTTCGTCCCAAATCCGTATATGATCTAGTGCTGACCTTCCTTCCTGTGGTTCTTTTCAGAGCATGTGTGAGACAGGGGGCGTGGCCGGACTCTGCTGCTGACGAGCCACACCTGTGTTCAAGCAACTCCACTCCTTCTTCTTCTTGGTGCATTTTTGTTGGCGGGTGGCACTCAACTTAAAGGTGCATTTCCGCCACCTACTATATCGGAGTGTGAACCAGAGCTACGTGTGTGTATACGCATAAACTCCACTCCACAGTCTATCAACTCTGGTCTCACTCCTCTACCAGAGAATTGTGTCCTATCGGTAGTGCATTGCCAAAGTTCCAGTTTGTTCGATACTTACCTATTTTTTTGGATTTCACTTGTACCTGCTCTTCTGTCTCCAGATCCTGTGAATCGTCCAGCCCTGGTTTGTTCAGTGATCCACTCTCCTCTGCAGCCGGCCTGATCGACTGATCCATCTGTCACTGCTCCAGGTTGTTGGAGTAGGTCAACTCGAAACTTTGAACTCTCTGATATATGCAGGAATACATTGTGAAAATGTATTATATATAGCAACACTGCTTCATGAAGAATAAGCAAGCTGCTTTTTATTCAATTCAACAAACCTTTAAATTCCTCAGGGTGACTTAAGGCATTCAGAGTCAAACTCAAAGATATGGAGTGTAGCCTGCATCAGCCTTGGGGTCTCCTCCAGCAGAATACACAGACACCTGGGCTGCTTATCTGCATGTGTCTGAAGTGGTTCTGCGCCATCTCTCTAATGCTGTTCTCACAGAGGAAAGAGCCATTTTAGCGGAGGGGACTTTTGCACCTGTCCCACATGACTGAGTACTGTCCCTCTTAAAGACAGTAAGAGTGGACACGACCTGAGTTTCTTACTGGTGTCCTAACCCCCAAGTACCTGTGCTCCGCTCTTATCTGAGCCAATGCCCTGACCATTACCATATCCAACAATTGGACTTGACATTTCCAAGGCTGCTATGAGCGGGAAGATCAATGGGAATTACACTGAGCATAATCGATGATGGGGTGATGTTTTTGGTGGCAGTAGTGGCCGGTCAAAGCCAGACGAGGGCTAATTTTAGAGCAACCGTGATAGACAGCTCTCCCCACGGGACGGCTGAGCGCGCAGAGAGAACCTATCAAAGGGGATGCCTGCCCGCTGTTGCCATGGTAATCATAATTCCGCTTGGAAATCCTCTAATTAGGAGCAAGTGGCGTGACGGAGGAGAGGGAAAGAAAGTTGGGATCGTGAATGCAGCTTGAGATGGTTTATTGTTAGTAGTAAGAGGAATCGAAGCTGAGGAAGGAGGAAGACTGCTTTGGTTCCACAGAGTCTGGCTGCTACTGACTAATCGCTGGAAAATGTCATAAAATGCACAAAAATCAATATTTCGTCTGCCATGTTTTTATGGTACTGTCATGGCGGAATCCTGAGATGACAAGTCTAATCTGGCCAGTGCTAAATATAGACCCACACGGCTGTGATGGCAGGCTACGCAGTGGAAGTAGATTTGTAAATGATATTATTAGTGAGAGGAACTGTGATAGTTTTAGTCTGGCTGATGCTTTGGGATAAAACTGAAACATTACCCAGGGATCAGCTTTACTGATAAAAGAATTAAAGGAAATATATTATGCATAATTCTTGGTCCACTAAAAAAGAAAATTAGACTATTTACTTTGTTTTTTTAAGTTTTAGAATAGGACAATATTATCTTTGGTAGAAAAAATATGGTGAACCAAGTGTGAAGAGTAAAAAATGCTATCCCTGTAACTCCCTATGCTGCCACCAGAGGGAGAAGTAAAATTTGACCAACTTATTTCAACCCAACAGAGATATGGTACAAATGTATTTATTGTGTGATGTGGTTTGGAGATTAGACACTAGCCAAAGATTAATTAGCTCAATCTGATTTTTTTACTATAGTTTAATGTAAGGGGTCTATTTCATACTGGTTTAACTGGTTTGGACCAAGTTGGGAACTAAACCCTAGTTGGACTCTTGTAATATTGGTGAAGTCTTTTTTTCAACCCCCTCAAATATTAAATTCTGGGTGTTATCTTCATCAAGCAGCTCCAGCACTAATGATGGTGGCATGCTGTGTTCTTATCTGACCCAAATACTCTCACAATCATATCTCAAACTGATCTACAGCATTTTCAGACTGCATTATGTTTCCCCAGCATCTACTCTTAAGCAATGTATGCATTTATTATTTCCCACCAAGTATATCAAGATCTTTTTGAATTATACAATTTGTATTTCTATGTGAAATATATTGTAGGTATTGTGCATATGTTTTTGTCTATAGACCATATTATATTGTGCTCTTAATGAAGATGAAAAATAATGATAATCATTTCTCATTAAGTATATCAGTTTACTGTGTTTCTTCATCATTACTCTCATCAGTATGTTATGGGGAATTCCCAGTAAGCACAGAGGACCAGACAAAACCTCTGTCAGATCTTGTTTCAATCAATTAATCAACTTTTATTTATAGAGTGCCTTTCCTAAATAAGACACCACAAAGCCCCTCACAACAAGCATAAATTATAAACATTAAAATCGACATGAATATTAAAAAATACAATTAAAACATATGATCAAAAACAAACATCAAATGAAATATTAAAAACAGAAACCAAAAAAATCACAATAAAAAAAAAAAAATTTAAAACATAAAATGGGGTGAGTGGCTCAGTTGGTAGAGAATTGGCCTTAGAGTCTGAAGGTCATGGGTTCGAGCCCACCTCAAGACCTACTTCACGACTCCCACTGATGTCTGCTGTCATTGTGTCCAAGACACTTCCCACTTTGCCTGAAGCCCCTGCTGGATAATCAAGGCTCCTGTGGACTCACCACCTGCAGGAGGATCAGTGAGGGGCTGGTGCTATGTGAACTGGGTGCAGCTCTGAACCCAGTTCACATAGCACTGAACCCCCCCCCAGAAATGGATTAAGGGGAAGAAAATGAATGGATGGATGGATGGAAGACATTAAAATTACTCATGAGATTAAAATCATAAATAGTGACAGTGAATTAAAAAGAGTAAAGATACACATCTTTCAGTTGTTTCTAGGCAAAAAGAAGTAGTACTTGAAAAGGTAAGTTAACCCTGCTCCCATCTATGTGTGGAGTGAGAGACAAAATGCCTAAAAAACAACAAATTGTAAAGCGCTTTGTGACTCCGGTCTGGAAAGGCACTACATAAGTAAAGGTGACTTACTTACTTAATGTCTGACAAGTGTGGAGTGTTCCCCCATGCATCGGCTGCCTGCTGACACTGCTGATTGCTGACCCCCTCCTCCCTCCCGAGTGAGGAGCTCGGGAGTGGAGGCATCATCGTTCAAGACAAAGACATGTGTTGTATATTCTGCTGTACTATTTCAACTGTGGGCTGAGAGTGTGCAGTGATCCGGAGAGTAAACCCCTGAGCAGAGTGTGTTGTACTTATGTACTTTCATTTATTATATACCTAAAGATCATAGAGTATAATCTTGCTGAAAAATGTTCCCAGAGAATTTAACAGTAAGATGAATAATTACTGAATTTTTCACCATCCATTCACTTACTCGATACATTCATACCTATTGTGCATGTTTAGTGGTAAGGGAAACCGGAACACCTGGAGGAAACCTACGCAGGCACAGGGAGAACATGCAAACTCCACTCAGAAAGGCCCTGTTCTGACCGGATCCAAGTGTACACCATGTTCCTATAGTCTGCTGGTGGACCACATGTGTAAAGCAGAGACCAATATATTAGTCAGATCTATGGATCTAAAGTACATTGATACTTAAATCAATCTTTATTTGTAGAGGACTTTTCATACAAGAGCCTTCTAAGTATGGACATTGAAACTGTAAATGATGTAATATTTCACTTATTGATTGTGTACATTTGTTCCTCCCAAATAAACACACGCACGGCTCCAGAGGATTCTAAAACATTGGGAGATTCTAAAACAGCTGCTTTAAGCTGCTACTTTTTTTTTTTTTTGAGTTTGGCTGTTGTCCAGAGTTTATTGATTTATTATTTTGACTCCTTCAAGTTTTAGTAGCCCCAGGATACTCGTTTATTGTCAAAATAGATGAAAAAGGATAGAATGGGTACAGAAGCTAACGGTTATCATCATTAAATCCTGTTGTGACCATTTCAAACAGTCGTCTCTTGGCTAAATTACAACATGAAAAACCTGCAGCTTATGTTCAGGTGCAGCCTATATGTGGACAAAATAGATCTTGTTTACAGGTGCGCCTTGTAGTCCAGAAAGTACGGTAAAAAATATTGAAAGGTCTAAAATAAATTCCAAAAATGGAATCAATAATCTACAGTGAAATAGTACCTATATACATCAAAAATATGCATGGGTTTCATTTGCTTATCCAGGCTTTCCTTTCTCTTCAAATGAAAATCACACTTTAGCAGCAACCCCTATTTCATCTCTGTCAAATTATTTTATATTAAAAAAGGGATGAATAATTGATTTCTCCATTAGCCACATGTGACATCCAGCATAGTTAATAAAGTGCTGTCTAAAAATGGCCCATAGACGCACCCCTCTCGTGTCATTCATCAAAGGGGCCCCGGCAGTCCATTCATCAGTGGCACCGCGTCTGTCGGAGAGAGAGCATCAAACAGGTGAGACTTCCGCTGTATTCGCACGACAGCCACGGAATCTGTGATCAGCCGATGCGTTTGTGCTGTAACCGCGGTGAAATAGGGTTTTTTCCATACTTGTTTTGTGTCTGGGGAGAATAGGTTGCGTTCGTGTGACATCACAATGTCCCAAATATCCTTTAGTTTCACATTGTGTTGGAGGGAGGCTGAAAAATCGGTCCTGGTAACTATAGTAACCATCAAAAGTTAGGTTTGTGTCTTGGTTTAGTGCGGATTTCTCTGTAATCGCAAAAAACAGTCACCAAGCGAGTTGTGTGATCTTGTATTTTTTGATTTAAATACTATCTTATTAGTATTTAATTCTTTACTAAATCTAATTTAAAAATCCCAAATGTTCTTTCTCTACAGTTAAATATATCCAATCCCCAGACACTCGTTCCTTCAGATTGTCCATAGAAAATGTTGACAGACTTTGAACAAATATTGTTCCTACTTATAATTAGAGTAAACCAGAGTGACTCCAGCCATCTGTACAAACGCCAAGGCCTTTTCGGATTTGGCTTGAATTTTTTTATTGAGTTTTATAGGAGTTTTAATGTATGTAAGTGCAATAAACAGTGTGAACTGTTTTAGCAGCATATAGTGGAAAATGCTTACAGGAATAGAATTCAACGCAATTTGTTTATGTATAGCCCTAAATCACAAGAGCAGTCGTCTCGGTGGACTTTACAAAGATTCATTGATTCACCAACAACAGATCTGATAATCAAACCGTTCGAACTCAGGAAATAGTAACAATCACGTAGGAGCCTTTGGTCCATACTATCTATGGACCAATGCCTCCTATGTGATTGGTTATCAAGAGTAACAATGTCCATAAATGCTGATAAATGTTTTTAAATGTTCTGGATCCTCATAGTCCTCAGACCCTTCTGCATCTGCAAGGAACAACTCAAAGAAAACCCAGTGAGAAAAAAGTGAGAAACCTCGGGGAGACCAACATTGAGAGGGATCTGCCCCCACAGGCAGACAGACTTTAGATCCAGGACTCAGGCTGTAGAACGAGGACTCAGGGTCTGCGGATGCTCTGCAGGACTGAAGTGACAGTCAACTTTGCATACATCATCCTCCTATTTACCTTCTTTGTCCCTTTTGTCCACATGAACTCATGACAGCCTGTTTAGCTGTTTAGCCAGCTTAGCGTCCTCCGCAGAAGAGAATCTCACAATGTCCCCAAGTCCTCTCTCCGAAAGCAGCACAAAAGGCCAAGTGGTGATCGTGGCCTCCATTAGCGCGCTATTAAATCCACTGGCCTCACCTCTGCTCTCCAGTGCGCTTCTTATCTCTGCCACGCTCATTTGACTTCCTGCAAAACAACAAGTTAAAAGCATCTTCAGCAAGATTAGGTTATGCTTATTAACCTCTGTTATGGTTTCCTTGAGGTTGACGCGCAACAGTCTGGCCGAATGTTTTGTGCATCAGTGTCCCAGGTCGACTCCAGGCGTGCAGTCCCAGTGCACAGTGTTCTGGCTACTGCACAAAACAAAACAATAAAAGAATGACACATATAAGTGTCTTGTAATACATACTGTAAATGTCAACATATAAAACCTGTTAGACCAAAGAGTGGGTATTACACAGCAAATAATATAAAATAATGATAATCTTAATTTCGAGTACATTCAGGTCTTAAAACAAGATTTGCCAATGGGACGAAGCCATTTAGTCTTATTTGTGTTGCTGTATTTTCTCATTCCAAGAGACATTTCTTGCATCTTTTTGAAACAAGACATTGGCAAATCTTGTTTGAAGGCAGTCAGAATGTGCTCAAACACTGAATCCATAACCATCACACACGTCCACAACAAACTAAAATACTTTTCAACACAATATTCTCACTTCATCAGTAGTAGCCCGGTAGCTTAGATTCTCTCAAACCCCTGCACATCATAACAGTACAGTACTACATATCTGATATTTACTGTTATCAGTAGTACTGTATTATTTCATATCTGATAATTCTGCCTTTCACCATCACTTTACCTGTTGATATTATTTCTGATGTTTATTCTGCTCATATTCATATTCTCTGCTGCTAATGTATAATATAGACATCTGTAAATACTCCGAACCAAGTGCAATTATAGCCCAGAGTTTCTTATTTTATTTTATCTTAAATTTATTGTCTATTATCTTAAATAATAGACTTTGATGTGTGCAATCTGAGTGCTCTTATTTCCTTTCTCTGCTGTAATGTGCGCAACGATGACACTGAAATTTCTCCACTGTGAGACTAATAAAGGTTTATCTTATCTTATCTTATCTTAAACAAGTTCTCTAAGATCTCTGGGCACACCCTGTTGTTTATAAACACACTTTAGCACAGGCGCGTCACACACCGAGACCGCAGAGTCACCTCAGACCAAACACACACACAGACAGACACAGACAGAGAGACATAGACACACAGACACACACACACACACATGCGGATGGATGGATGGACGGACGGACGGACAGACAGACAGACAGACAGACACTCACACACAGATAGACACACGTGGATGGATAGACAGACAGATAGGCACACACCTACACGCACCTACTGACAGACAGACTCATACACACACACACTTGCACGCACGCACACACACACACACACACACACACACACTACAGGTCCATCTCTTTAAAGTCAGTCCGATTCTTTCCTTCTGCCATTTGTCCCTAAACATTGCCTTGTGCACCTGTCCTATGTGTGTGTCCTGTTTCATGTGTGTGTGTCTCTATATGTCTCTCCTCTGTGATGTCACCGGCACTTTAAGCTACGAGCATTTTGACAGCGCTGGAAACAAATCCTACCAACTTCTTGTGTGGCATTTAATAAAAGATTCTGAAGTTTGAGATCGGAGCTGCTAATCTCACCCAGACTGGCACGAGCACACACAGACACAGAATTACACGTTTGGGACAGAATCATTTACATTTTGATTCTATTGTAATCAGTAACATTACAATTTGCTTGTATTGTGTATCTTGCAAAGATGATTATGAAAATATTAGGATAAGATAACCTTTCTTGGACCCTCAGAGAAATGTCAGTGTTGTTGTTTCAGTACAGAAGAATAAACAGAGATACAGATAGATATATGACATAGATATTAAACATAAAATAATCTATTGTGCACGTTTTAAATGAATTGGGAGACAATGTGCTTATAGACCCAAACATTGTCTTTCCTCACTTTGTGCCACTGAGAAGATTGAGATTCATTTGAGTCATGACCTCGTTCCAAGAAAATACAAAGCAATTCTGACTTTCTGGTTTAAATGGGCTATTTTTCAGCTGCAGGATGACTATTGAGTAAATCAGAACCGTTGCACAAAAGGCCAGAATCTAAGAATTGTTCACATCATTAATACGATTCACTTCTATAAAATGTATTTTTGTATAGCCCTAAATCAAAACAGAAGTAATCTCAAAAGACTCTCAACAACAGATCAGAGAATCAAAAACTATAGGAGGCACTGGTCCATAGGCGGCAGGATGACCATTGTCCATAAAAGTTAACGAGAGAAACTCATACAGAGATTATACTTTAAACCAAAGAGTTTTTTTTAGATACAAAGAGGACATTTTACATTTATTTCAATCTGAAACGGATAAAGCTTGAGTATGTCGCCAGAGGAGATCCGTGTAGAGATTGGTTTTCCTGACTATTTCATCATTAAAATGAGACCATTACATTAAATGCAATATATTTGATTGTTGCGGCGTCATAAAACCACATCTTCCAGCGCACATGTGTGTTTGAGTTTATAGAGCATTTAACAATTCCTCCGGTAAGAGTTTACGATTATTGACAAAAACATGATTAGTTGCTCCTGATGAACAAACACTAAGGACCTGGGTACTCCATCAGCACACTGAACTAGACTTTCAGCACTTTTCCCTTGTGTCTTAGCAGAACAGATCCACAAATTCATCAATGTTCAATCAATTTACTTTACTTATTTGTGCAATACAAATTTGAATATATACACATACAATACACATAGTTTAAACCATGTGTCCACAGTCACTTAACTGATTCATTTTGTCCCAGACCCTCATGCTTCTAACATGTACAGATGTATACGTATATGTTTCTTGCACTAGATTATACAGTACTTGCTTCTTTATTATGCCAAAGTCCAAGATTTTATACTTCATTCTTGCTTCATAATGCTTAAGTTTACAAGAGATCAGAAAAGTTAGAGATATTATTTTACATTATATTAGTTTAAAGTTATTGTTCACTTATCTTGTTCTGTAACTGGTGATGCAACACTGAAATTTCCCAACTGTGGGTCCGAATTAAGAATCTCTTAATCTCAGTCTTAATGAATTCACAATTAATTCTTTTTCAAGGTATGCACCCTCTATGGACGCTGTGTTCTCCTGCATGCTCTGCTAAATACTGTTCACTTTATCTCCTAAATTATGATTAGATTACAAATAAATTAACATTGAAACATATATTTATTACAGGTTTGAGTCTTTTCAAATACTCTCATTGTGAAGATTGACCATGTGCAATTTAGTCTTTGTTTACCCTTGTTTACCCTTCTAGACACGTGTATTGTACATTTAAATTAAAGTACACAAGCAGATAGAGCGCTGTATTTGTGGATCCTCATTTAGATTAGGAAATGTTGACGACTAGCACCCCCTACTGGCAGACTGTGTGTACATCAGCAGAGCTCAGTACAATCCAACGGTATTGTATTGGAATATTTCACACATATGCTGTAAGTGAACTCTTTATTACATCTTAATACTTCTTAAACGTGTATAGGAAAAATATATGATATGATTTGTGTGCATTTTACATTTGTGTTCATAACAAATGGAGTAGGTGACCGTCTAGTGGAGGAAGTAGTGGAAAAGTTGCATCCACATAATTTTGCCACATAATAACATGGCGTGGACACACAGTGGTGAAAAGGGAAAGAATGTTGTTTGACTGGACAATTTGAACTATTCCCTTAACAATTTTTAGAGTAAATACTACTAATGTTTTATTCAAGCATCATAGTCTGAGAATTTGTATATGTAACAACCACCGTCTTGGAGCATTTTACAAAATTGTCAGTTCGCCAACAAAAGATCAGAGAATCAAACACAGACTTTGAAATAGGTGTCTTTGAACAGATGGGGAATGGAGTGTTTGTGACTGAATGTGGTGAAAAGCTCAACTTTTTTGCATGATGTGTGTCTTTCAAGTCTTGTGGTTTAAAACTAAACCCAAACAAACAGCCAACTCATCACCACATCATCACTAGAGCTGTCTCAGTACTGGAGCTGTGTCCAATAGTAATTTGGTCAATTTATCAGTCGATTAAAACACAGTTTGGTCAATTAATCAGTCAAGTAATGCAACACCAAACCTCAAAAATGAAAAGATACAGATCAAATGGATAAATATGTTAGTATTTACTCAATATGGAAGCCACAGAAAACTCTCAATACACAAATTTGAAAAAGAATAATCATAATAGTCACTAAATATTTGAATTATTTTATGCCTGAATCTTTTTTGTCCCTTCAAATGATGTGATAAATGTAAGTTTTGCAATTACAGTTTGGCTCAGTTATGTCCCTGGGCATTATTGATTAAACCAAGAAACGTGAGTTCAGAAGATTGAAGTTCATTTAAATAGTTTATTTTGAGTTTCCTCAAACCAGTGATAAAGTCAACAGTTGCAATAGCAATTCGGCTCAAGTTTCATTCTTTAAAGTAAAATAGTTCCAAGATTCATCAATGAAATCAATTTGAGATCTTTTGTTGATTGAATCTGCGGCTGATCAAAAGTTCTTGTTTCTAGACGACCAAGACAGTCTCTGGTCCCGGTGAGCGCAGCCTCGTCACACACTGCCCAGACAGAGCGAGGCGTTGGTGCCTCCGAACCCAAAGGAGTTGGTGAGAGCCACCCTTCGGCCCGACGCCTTCCACGGCTGCGTGCTACGAGGGACATAGTTGAGGTCAAACTCGGGCTCAGTGCGGTCCAGGTTCAGGGTGGGGGGCAGGACGCCGTGGTAACAGGCCAGAGCCGTGAAGGCCGCCTCCAGGGCCCCGGCCGCACCCAGGAGGTGACCCGTGGCCCCCTTGGTGGAGGACACGGCCAGGGCAGGGGCGTGCTGGGAGAAGAGCCGCTTTATGGCAGCGTTCTCGGCCGCGTCTCCCAACGGTGTAGAGGTGGCGTGGGCGTTTATGTAACCCACCTCTGCAGGGGAGACGGAGGAGTCTTTCAGGGCAGCAGACATGCACCTGGGACATGGACAGAAGGGAACAGGTTATGGTCAAGTGAAAACTGTTCAAATGAGGGTTATATTACAGTATAGTTTAGTTTTAATGGTTTTTCCTCTTCCTTTACTAACTCACAGTTGTTGTAGAGCAGTGGTTCTCAACTGGAACCTTGTTGGGACTGAATTTACTATAATTGTAAAACTGTAAAATATTGTATATTTTCTACTACAATAAGCTAAACGTGAGAACAAAATAAGTCAAACAGACTCTGGAGTCAAGGAAATAGAACATGTTTGTGTCCATGGCAGAGTTATTCTTTTGACTGCAACTGTCCACAATATGACATTAAAGCTGGGGTACCTAACTTGTCTAACAGATAAGGCATGTTGATTGTCCAAACAGAAAATGTAAAATGTTGTGAACAATAGACCACAAGATGCTCCCTTCATCATATTAGAAAACATGGATACTTGTAAGAGCCCTATGAGTCAATATTTGAAAGGCGAAGCTGAGACTTGAGTGATGGAGGACCCCTAACCTTTTTTAGATGGATTTTATCATACATAGTTACATGTTTGTAGTTTGAAAGTTGGATTCCTCAGCTTTAAATGTATATATTCTTCAACAAGGAATATTCCATAGTGTGGTTTTAACTTTTTCTCTTCCATGGAATCATACAGGTGAATTTCATCCATCAAGAAAGTTACATACTGTTCCGTTGAAGAGGTTTGGGTTTTGAGTACTTTTGATACCATACCCACCTAAAGGCTCCGTCTCCGTCCGCGCTCGGTGCAGTGATGTGCGAGGCATCTCCGGACAGCCCGTACCCCAGCACCTCTGCATACATCCGGGCTTGCCTCTTCACCGCATGCTCCATCTCCTCCAGTACCAACACCGCCGCTCCTTCCCCCATCACAAATCCCTCTCTCTCTGGGTGAAACGGCCGCGACGCCATCTCTGGCTCGTCATTCCATTTGGTTGCGAGCGCTCTGGCCCTGGCAAACCCAGCTATGGACAAGGGGCACACGCAGGACTCGGCACCGCCCGTTACCATGGCAGCCGCATCCCCATGTGCGATGAACCTGGCCGCATCCCCGACGGCATGTGCTCCGGTTGTGCAGGCTGTGGAAACGGCATGATTCGGACCTTTGAGTTTGTGTTTGATGCTGATGTGTCCAGCTGCCATGTTCACCAGGATGCGTGGCACAAAAAAGGGGCTCACTTTGTTGTAGCCTTTGTCGTAGAAGGCCGATGACGTGCGGGCGATCTCCTCCAACGAGACCATGCCCATACCTACAGCCACCCCAGTGTTCAATTGCTCCTCTTCACTAGCAGGACACCAACCAGAGTCCTCCAGGGCAAGCTGTGCAGCCCCAAGCGCCATCACAGTCGCGGGGGACATGCGGTTTATCTCCCCACGAGTGGCGAAATTCTCAGCTTTGAATTGACCATCTTTCTGGCCTCTGGGAACCAACGCAGCAACTTTACAAGGGACATTCTTGTACTTATCTGGGTCCAACGCGACTATTCCACTGTGGCCCTGGATGAGACGAGTCCAAGGATAGGATGTCCCAGTGCCTAGAGGACAAACCAAGCCGATCCCAGTCACTACAACACGTCTTCTGGAAGTGCCTGAGCTGTGGCGCCTTGAGTGTATATGGATGCACGGGTCGGTGATGGAAATAGTTTTAAATCGTCGTGTTCGGAGTAGATTGCTACAAACTAAGGGAGGGAAATATGACATGCTGGGTAAAGTAAAGTTACACAGCTTTATAAAGTGTGTTTATGGTTCTCGGGACAGTTTTGATATAAGAAAACAAAGCAAAGTTGTAATGTTATTGAAGAGTACCTGCGACTTGCACGTCCATGCTGTTTTTCCTGAATGAATGTTGTTGAGTGGCTCGGATAACGCCTGCACCAAAACAAAACAAAGGAACTTGAAGTGTTTGTATTATTTATATATACAAAATAATATGTTCATGTAAGAACATAAATACAAAATCGGAAGACTTTAAACATTTAAACGACGATAATTAATAATTAATTAATGTTAGTAATAGATTGCCAGCACAACTATTACTACTACAACTGCTACTATTTATTTGACTGTATTTAAATATATTTAATTTTTTTTGCTCGCTGGTTGACTTTTAATAATTATATAAATATAAAACAATAAAAAATAAAAACACTTATGCTTGAACTGTGAAAAGTAAAGAATGACATGGAATCCATTAAACAATAAGCCATCATTTGGATTTAGACATTACATACAGTCAATGGGTCAATGATTTGGACTTGTATTATGAAAACACCACTTTCGCCAATTTTCATCAGGCGAAAGTTGGGTCAGCAGGACCCGGACCTTCCACTGTTCCCTGCTTCATGCTAATGCCGCAACCTGCCAAAGTGAAATTAAAAATCATCATTGTTGAATTAAACGTTCACGATGAGTTTATCTCCTGCCGTGACCACTTTGTGTGAGAATACCAGTGAAATATTTTTAGATGTCGCCAAACTGTTACTCACATACGCGGACAATATTCTGAGGTAAGCTAATATGCTAACTTACTCCTATGCGCTTTCTATTTAAAGTAACCCTAAAAGAATATAACATTATGCATGTTGTTCCAACGATTTGTCCCTAAACTAACTCCTTACAAACTATCTAGTTCATACGAATACTAGTTATGTGTCTTATGTCATTATACATATAGCGTCATGGATATAAATTACCATCTTTAAATTAAACTATTCTACACCTTATGATTTCGTTTCCGCATTCTTCGTCGCACCATTTTTCATCACTGATCCAGATCGACTTTTATGCCAATACCAGTGAAAGTTACAGAATTAAAAAAATATCAAAAATTGTCTAGCAAGTATGTTGCAAGAAGACTTATATAATGTATTTGTCAAATACTAACTCTGAAAACTAGAAGCTCAACACTCTTTTTGTATTATTATTTATCCAAATAACTATAACATGCGTACTGGCATCATTAAAATGCTGTTCTTTTTTTGTAAGACTAGTACAGCTCAAAAATAAATCGTATCTGAAATTGGCATAGTATTGGATCGACTCATTGCCACACATTATGTGTATTTAAGATGATATGTAACTAACTTCAGTTTCATTTTTATTTTGAGGAACCCCAATGAAGAGAAGTACAGATCCATCCGTATTGGCAACCCTACATTTTCCACCAAACTTTTGCCTGTCAAAGGAGCAGTTGAATGTCTATTCGAAATGGGATTTGAAGAGGTACCTTAATTTGTTGCGATAACTTAGAAGATTACCTTTTTTGTACTTTTATTTGAACAACAACTTGTCATGGCTGTCTCTCCAGGCTGAGACCCACCTGGTGTTCCCTCAGTCGGCCTCGGTGGAGCAGCTCCGGCTGATCCGGGAGTCCATTTCAGCAGAGAGAGACCAGAGGCTACGTGGAGGTCAGACCACTGTGCAGGCTCAAGCACCAGCCCCACAGAGCTCCCCAGGGACGAGCCAACCTGCAACACCAGTCCAACCATCCTCTATGGTAAAGACAAAAAATAATTTTCTGTATGTGTTTGAGCTCAGGATCAAGAAGCCAGTGCGCTTGGCTGTAGGCAAATAAGACACAGGGATACAATTATTTTTAATCTAAATCGGTCACTTATATTCCAGTTCCCCATTGATATTTTCTACTAAAAGATGAATAGACTTCTCGTCACTGACGCAAGTCACAAGATTTAATCTGGTTGATCTCAAGGTCTTGAAATAGCCTGTCAGTCCTTAAGGCTCTGTTCCAGATCAAAAGTTGAAGTATCCACAACTCTAAAAACAACAGCTTCTTAAACTCTGCATGTTGCCGTCCTCCCGAATTTGCGATACATCAGGGCGGATTCCTAGGCCAAATGAGAAGAAAGCCCTGTTATTAAAGTGATAGTCTGTAACTCTAAATTAATTACAAATTTTAGGAAATGTGCTAAATTGACCTCCTGGCCTTAAATGTTGATATAAAATAAGTCATTTTATTAATTCTAATATTACGGCAAGTCCCGCCTTCCCTGCTCTTAGCTATAGCTCAGAATCCACGATGCCGTCGAGGTTAACCAATCGAGTCATGCCAAGGGATGTCAATCATCGGCGCTGATGCTCGCAGCTGCGCGCATGCTCAGTTGTTTGTTTTCGCGGAGCCTCCGAATCAAGCCTCCATTAGGCTCTGGAACTACATGAAAACTGAACAAAGAATTCTGAACATCCGTGCTGAGGTACTTATGTATATACTGAGCCTATATCCATAATCATTTATATACTGAACCTATATCCATAATCAGATCCTCTGCAGATGTGTCCTATAATGTGCAATTCATGATAATAGCACTTCCTGGTTTGCCGCGATCGCTTTTTTTGTGCATAAAAACATTATTTTTTTCATTAAAACGTTCACAAATAATTCTGAAAAACTCTGTGCATGTGTATTAATAATGTATATGTATAACGTGTTCTCTGATTAACATTTAAAAGTGTTAAGGAAACATAGGTGTAGACCAATCAGAAAGGAAGGGGGAGGGAGCTTGCGTCGTTTTTTTCAAATCAAGTACCTCTCTGTCTCTCTTTCTGACAAACTCCAGACAATCACTTTAACAATCAAAATAGAAACTTTATCAGACAGAGGTGCCAGACAGAACCGCATTCTCCCACCCCTCTAGCATGCGACCTGTTGCATAGACCGTCCCTATGGGCAAATTGGGTCTCTAAATCCCCTCCTGACCCCTTTTATAAAAACGTATCAATCGCAATAAGACGCTGGTTACTTAATTCCATGAGTGAAATATCCTGTCACTGGCTTAGTCCTTAGAAAAACGGACACAAACAGTCAAGAGCACATAGGGATGAAGAGATAGATCGAAAGAGACACACATACACTCATTGATCCTCGCGAGAGAAATTCAGGTGTCCAGCAGCAGAAACACATTGAAGTTTTATTTATTAAGGACAATGTGCATTGCATTAAAAAGATGGCTGCACCAGATTTAGCACCATGATACTTTCCACCTGTAGTCCTTGACAATAAAAACATAACTTACATATCATTATAAAGATAAAAAAAGTGCTAGTCTACCAAGATACATATTAAAGAACAGTTCAATAAGGTGCAATACAGAGACGAGCTTTGTCCAGACCAGATCATGCATTGCGGCGAGATTCAATGCAAAGTGAATGGTGACTTCCATGCCATTTCTTGCATGGACACCGGGGCACGCACGTTTATCCCGCACGTCAGATGCCTTGTAGCGGCGAGGCAGAGGCAGTGGGTACAGCAGCTACATGCATGCAGCAAAAGCGGGAGATGAACATCCTCGCTCCAGACACTTGCGGCAGCAAATCAGAGAGCAGCAAAGTGGTCACGGGGACATATGCCAGTCCAAACCAGGAAGATGAAGTCAATCCATAACAACCAAAACAGGAGCTAAACCAGGATTAAAACATGACTGAGGACGGGGGACACAGCGCTTGTCCCCGTGCAGCGCAAGAGCCAGTCCTTCAAATCCCGAGATAAGTTGTGAATATCTGCCAGGTTCTTTAGATTGTCTGGAAGCCCGTTCCATTCTTTGGTGGCAGTGTAGGAAAGGGTAGATTGAGAAAAAGTAGACATTCTTTTTGGAACATTGCCTTCTCCAAGTTCATACAAACAAATACGTACAAGCATTCTAAACTATCTAACAATAGTGTACATGTATATGCAGAAGCCAAGATGTTACAATGAGAACTGCTGAGCCTCACCATGTGTCATTCATCTGTTATGATAATTCACTATCTATGCACCTGCTATAATTACTCTTGTTTATTTATCTGGTCATTGTCTCTGCTGCTATAATACAATAGCAACCATCTGTAAATGTGAAACCTCGTGACTAGGGATGCCCCAATGCATCGGCTGTATATCGGTATCGGCCAATGTTTTTGCTGATGGTAGTCGCATGCAAAAAGATACCAATAGAGGGCGTCAACGCTCTTTCCTCAGTAGAAGATATAAAGAAGTAGAGCTGCAGCTGTCAAATATTTTGGTAATTGATTATTCTATCGAATACACCGATCAATCAATTAAGTAATCTAGAAAAAAACGATCTTTTTGCCTAATCAAAAATATACAATTTCAAATGAAAACCACTTAATAATGACAAGTTTTCAAAATGTTATACAGTTTATACAGTTTTTGCATTCATATTATCAAATGAAGACAAGGCAACGGAGATTGCACCTATGCCACGGTTGATTTTCTAGTCCTTCCAGATTGAACAGAATCAGATGAGGAGCATGTCTCTGAGCAGCATATTTAAAATTCTATCTGTCAGAACAGCTGCTTGTACTGGGAGCAGGAACTTGTCCTAAACAGGCTGTGATGGTTTACTGAAAGAAAGGGAAAAGCAGACGCTAAATGTCAATCACACACACCTTCCAGATTCAATATGTCCTATATTAGATAAAAAACATTGCTGACCTGACCTCACGTGTCGTGCATCTCAGCAATAATTATAATATGCTATAGAACCACATGTGTCACTGTCTCTTAACTGAGTCACTGTGTTCCAGAGCTTCATGCTGCTAACATGTACAGATGTAAACATGCAACTATACATTTTTGCACTAGAATATACAGCATTTTATACTTGTTTCTTTATTAAAAGTTAGAGCTTTTATTTCATTTCAGTATATCGTTATTGTCATTCCTACTGTTCTGTAACTGGTGATGGATCCATGGTGATCATGCAGGACTATTGATTATGTACAGAGTTCAAATAACTGTTGTGGAGTAGTATAATACCTGTTGCCACTAGGATTGTAGTGAATGTCAAATTAAGTAAAACTTTCATGATACATGTTGTAGGAAAGTCAAGCCGAGAAATGCGCCCCTAGTGTTAGGTATCGTTTTTGGATGTTAGTATCACTTTCGCTTTTGAGCACATACGCTAAGAGCAACACGGCAGCCAAACGCGCTGCAGAGACTTTTTCCGAGTGTTAAGGACTCCTTTGCGTTGTTCCCTGTGTGTCAGTGTGCCAGAAAGTAAGTGCAATGTGTGATTTGTTGGTATATGTGCCTGTTATAACCATATGTCCGTGTTTAGAGTTTTCTCATGTTTTCTTCAGTCTAATTTTTCATTGGTGACGTGATGTACATACTTTAAGTAGTGTTCTAATGTATGATTTAATTTTCCTGCTAATTCATAGTTTACAGTTAGTTCTATTGTGAGTATATTGTTATTTACGTCTATCGTGTATATGACTGCCTGCCACTGCGTCTCGCGCCAAATTAAAGGGCTGTAACGTTGTAAGCATCCAATTACGTGCTGAAATTTTGCTATTATTGCATTGTAGCGTCAATGCAATGTAGATGTTGTGTGATTATAATATACAGTGGGTCAAAAAAGTATTTAGTGAGCCACCGATTGTGCGAGTTCTCCCACTTAAAACAATGACAGAGGTCTGTAATTTTCATCATAGGTACACTTCAACTGTGAAAGACAGAATGTGAAAAAAATCCAGGAATTCACATTGTAGGATTTTTAAATAATTTATTAGTAAATTATGGTGGAAAATAAGTATTTGGTCAATAACAAAAATTCAACTCAATACTTGGTAATATAACCTTTGTTGACAATAACAGAGGTCAACCGACTACTATAGGTCTTTACCAGGTTTGCACACACAGTAGCTGGTATTTTGGCCCATTCCTCCATGCAGATCTTCTCGAGAGCAGTGAATACAGACTTTCAACTCCCTCCACCGATTTTCAATGAGGTTGAGGTCTAGAGACTGGCTTGGCCACTCCAGGACTTTCAAATGCTTCCTATGGAGCCACTCCTTCGTTGCCCGGGCGGTGCGTTTGGGATCATTGTCATGCTGGAAGACTCTGCCACGTTTCATCTTCAAAGCTCTCGCTGATGGAAGGAGGTTTTGGCTCAAAATCTCACAATACATGGCCCCATTCATTCTTTCCTTAACACGGATCAGTTGTCCTGTC
This sequence comes from Knipowitschia caucasica, assembly GCA_964034765.1. Taxonomy (NCBI): domain Eukaryota; kingdom Metazoa; phylum Chordata; class Actinopteri; order Gobiiformes; family Gobiidae; genus Knipowitschia; species Knipowitschia caucasica. Next base: position 21,254,477 of record OZ035838.1, read on the forward strand.
CCCTTAGCAGAAAAACAGCCCCAAAGCATGACGTTTCCACCCCCATGCTTTACAGTAGGTATGGTGTTCTTCTTCCTCCAAACACGACGAATTGAGTTTATACCAAGCAGTTCTACTTTGGTTTCATCTGACCACATGACATTCTCCCAATCCTCTGCTGTATCATCCATGTGCTCTCTGGCAAACTTCAGACGGGCCTGGACATGCACTGGCTTCAGCAGGGGGACACGTCTGGCACTGCAGGATTTGATTCCCTGTCGACGTAGTGTGTTACTGATGGTAACCTTTGTTACTTTGGTCCCAGCTCTCTGCAGGTCATTCACCAGGTCCCCCCGTGTGGTGAAATGAATGAAAGTGGCTACATCGATATTTTTAAACAATGCCGCTTTGGCAGCGTTTGACTGTTCGCGTTAGAGGGAAATCCCCTCTGTGTTATTATAATTATAAAAATTAAAAACGTGTGCCTTACACCATAACATAAAAGTTGACTTACCTCGTCTCGGGTCTTCCCTCGATGCTTCCTCGTCAGGGGCTGCAGCATCAAACTGGTGCTAATATATGAGATACTAGCTCCACTTTGCAATGTGTGCAAAATGCTCCAGTTTTATTAGTGTTCGAAGTCAAGTGCTCCCACACTTTAGACGCTTCTTTTAAACTCTGCTGTCTTTGCCAGTGCCATCTTCGTCGTCCTCCATTGATACTATAATGGATTAATGCATTGTCCGCAGAAAAGTTTTACAAACACTAGCGATGCATGCAGACCCGGGCAGGTAATATCTGTGACATAAACGCATTGCGTAACACGAAAAAATCTGTGCGAAATGTGAGCAAAGTCTATGGATCAAATGAGGCAAAATGCCGCAAATAAACTGCAGTATATGAAGGATCGAGGCAGCGGAAATTCCTCGACTATTTCTTGTAATAAAATTATTCAATGAATTCCAATACGGATTCTGTCTGATCTGTGCATAATCTGGTCTTATTTCTTCCTCTTTTCTGCTGTAATATGCAACTATGACACTGAAATGTATCTTATCGTTTTTGTGAAAAACCAAGAGGTTGCTGTAAAATTGTGGTTTTGGACTATGGTAATACATCAGACTTTCAGTTTTATTGTTTAGCTAATTTCTCTATAATTGTTGATCCAATCCACATCTTCTTTGTCAGTACATACCAACTATGGTCTCATTATATTTTCATAAAAGTGTCAAAGTGGTGACAATATTTAAAAACATGCATGATGTTGTCAGTAGGAAGGAATTTCAGACAAAGAAGCTGTATATGTCCCACTTTGGGGAAATTTATAGTGTTGCAGCTGACAATAATGGTTGGAAATTCTTTGACGGTTTTATGATTTGAGTTATGATTTGAATTGGACTGAGAGCATTTTATTGTATTTTAAATCAATGTTTGTCAGTATAAGGCATAACCATTGTAATGATTACAATGTAATTGGATTGACTGAAGTTATAATTTTTCTATTGTACTAAAATCAGCCAGCCGCTCCTTCTGAGGCAGAAAGAGGAAGCGTAGGCAGCTGCCGGAAAGTTTTCATGAATCATCCGGTACAGGAATTAAGTTGACCAAAAGTAATGGGATGTAGGGGACATGTAGGGGAGTGGAGGAGCAGAGTTTTGAGGATTCGAGGAGATCTTCCATCACAGGACCACGATGCCAAAGCAAAGAAGAAGACAGCGCAGAAACAATGAGGTAAAGATTTGGACCAGGAGGCCGTGGACAAAATTCCCCCTGCTCAGGACGGAGAGGGGCGCGGGGGCCGTTCTGCTCAGCACAAACAACCAGGAAACCAAGACATCAGGTTTTTGTTATTATATTATTATAATAATGAAAGCCAAGTGCACGACCTACAGAGGAAAGTTGCCAACACTGACGGAGTCTTGTTTTCAAGTGTTAGGGTTCAAAGCCCTACAAATATTGAGGTTCAACTCATCATAGACCTTTGTAAAAAAAGAAAAAAAAGGAATGGGAAATTTTGAATCTCTGTCACAAAAAAGTTGTAATCGGGGTCTAAATTGCATATGGAAAAAAGTTTTGCTTGGACAGAATTTATTCAGAAAGAAGATGCCGAGTTTTGTCTGCAGGTTAAGGGTTAAGCGGCTTTAGTTCATGTTGTATGTATCGCTCTTAAGAAAGTTATATAGAATTTTAGACTAGGTTAGATTCTTCTGATCATGCATTGTGTTCAGTGTTGGGCACGTTACTTTGAAAAAGTAATTCGTTATAGTTACTAGTTACTTCTCCCAAAAAGTAACGGAGTTACTCCACTATAAAAGTAACTTGATACCAGTAAAAGTAACTATTGCGTTACTTTTTCGTTTTGTCTTGGAACATAATGTGCACTCGACGTGCGCATTTTTACCTTTAACCTCAATGAGTTTAAATAGTGCCAATATTTCCATCTAGAAAAGGCTGTTTTGCTGCTGAAGTCCTCCTCACTCTTCATCTCTCTCTGTGCTGTAAGCACTAAACACCAACACCCGCCACTGTGAATGTGGAAACACCGGTGAAGCACTGACTTCAGCCCAATCAGATGAACATATATATATCATATAAATCAAGTGGACAATTTGTTTGGCTACAGCAGAATATGTTTCATGCCCGCATTGTTTGTTCATACATAACGCAAAACTATGAGTTATGGGTCTTACCTTATAAATGACCTGCACAGGCCACTTCAGTTCAGACCAGTTCTGTGTTTAAGTCCAGATAATAGTTTGAGCGTAGATATGTAATCCTCCGTTTGGAAATGAGTCCAATGAGTTTTAAAAAGAAAAACAAAACGTGTGTGTCCTCCATTAACTCCTCTGTTTTGCTGCAGCCATGTGCATCCAATTTCTAAAATCAATCGTCTTACACTTCACCTCTCGTTCTTATCATTCCTATAGTCATTGAAAAAATTACCATCAGTACATTTTAAATTATCTTAAAATGTGTTATATGTATGTTAGCCAAACCTGTTGCTGCCCTTAGCAGATAAACCAGGAAGAGAAAGGAGCTTATCGATGGAATTGTATGCAGCCGACTTCTGCGCTCATATGCGCTCCTCTGAGGCTGGCCTCATTTGGTGACATTACAAGCCGTGGTTGAGCGCGATTAAGACCCATATTTGTTTCAAAAACACAATTTAAGAGCCATCCTCTCAACTGTAGACATGTAGATTGTAAATGAAATATGTTTTACATCAGCCAATAATTGCTGAGAGGTTTTCATCCTCCCTTCTCTCATGACAACACGCGCACGAGTCCTATCACGAAGTAAAAAGAGAAGTTCACTGGGCGTCTTTAGTAACGCGCAGTAACGGGATGTCGGAAATGATAACGGCGTTATAGTTACAGCCAAAGTAATTAGTTAGATTACTCGTTACTGAAAAAAAGTAGCGGCAGTAGTAACGCCGTTACTAGTAACGCCGTTATTCCCATCACTGATTGTGTTGCCTGGGTAACGACTTCATCACGCTTCATCACTTTGAAATAATGATTTTTTTCAATATTTCTTTCAAAAATGGCTTCTCTCCATAGCGTTGTTTTGGCACCTGTTATTCACCTAAAATAGACTTCTCGAAAATGAATGCTATCTTTTTGTTTGCAATTTCTTCCAGGAGTCCACCATGAGTTTCCTCGTGACGCTACAGTCCAACTTCCAACATGTGCTGGTGTATGAAAACCCCGAGCTGCAGCGCAAAGCCAAGAGTTGCATTCCTCACCAACAATTGACTTCCACCGCTGCAGAGAAACTGAAGGAGGCCAGAGACGCAGACCCAGGTTCACAAGCTTTTAAACCCAATCTAAACAGCCCACTTCAAAACACAGGTCCATAGACGTTGCTCCAATTCCTTCGAAATGCCTTCATCTACCTTATTGTATTTCATATAGTTATAGGTCCTGCATCGGGTCCCTTAAAATAAAAAAAATAAAGAATAAAAAATGTTTAGGTGCAGATATGGTTATAAATTGATGAATCCACTACTGCATTAATTTTAAACGTTTTCAGTAATTGTTTAATTGCGATTAATCAATGAACTTGTTGCAGCCCTAAAAGAAGACAATGTTTATTAGTTATTTGTTAAGGGTTTTTGTTATATTTTGCTATTGTATAGATTTTCATTTGACCTATGTAATTATAGGCTGCATCTGAATTCTGGAGAAAAATGTCTGTGTTTTGAAACGAGGAAGATCCAGACTTAAACGCCTTTTCAAAATGTTTAGTATAATTTTGAAAAGTTAAATAAGTTAAATATAAGGCTAGATAAGAAGGATAAGTAGGAATCAATAAAGGTTTATTTTTTGGATAATGAATTGGGAGGTGGTTAAGCTTGATGTCAGGTCTCAACTGCTTTTCAGAAAGTAAAGTGGGTTATGAGGATTTGGTCGTACTGGAGCTGCTCAAGTGGTTCAAGCAGTTCTTCTCCTGGGTGGACTGTCTGAAGTGCAGCCGTTGTGGAGGAAAGACCAAGAACGCCGGCTCCCTCAACCCCAGCACCGAGGACCTGCGCTGGGGAGCACAGAGAGTGGAGAATCACTTCTGTGAAACATGCAAGCTGTCCAACAGGTTTCCCAGGTCAGTTGACTCAATAACCACTATTTAATTCGTTCTCAACTCTGTACCACTCTGGTTTATCGTCTGCATCGACATATCTTATGTTAAGCTGTGTTTTCTCATGCGTGTCATTGTTGAAAAAGCTGATCGAAATAAGAGGACCACCTTCACTCAGTCAATCAGCTCTCAGCCCAAAACTTAAAATAGCACCCCCACACATGTTTGTAAAAAAACACAGCTTTCATTTGAGTGCAATGCCTTGTCAAACAGTTGTATGTACTCATTTGTATGATTGGTTTTGTAATGGTTGGTAACATCCTTTGTATGTGTCGTCGTAGATACAACCATCCTGAGAAGCTGCTCGAAACCAGGAGGGGGCGCTGTGGAGAGTATGCCAACTGTTTCACCCTGTTCTGCATTGCCATGGGTCTGGAGGCAAGATACGTTTGGGACAGCACCGGTATGTTTACAATGTTTTTACACAACTTTTCCTTCATCCAAACTGCAGCAGAATCAGGTGGGTGACAGTTCTCAAGATGGCTTGTACCTCTGCTGCCTAAATTGGGTCTAAATTTGGTCTCAATTGTCTTTCTAACGAACCACAAAAAAGTTCTAATATAGAATTAAAGTTATTCTATTGATGAGAAAAAAATCCCAAAGTCACTGTAATCGGTATCGACGGATTAAAAGTATAATGATCAATGATCAGCCTCAAATATTCTCCTCTATTATAGATATTACTCCAGTCCAAGCACCAAACACTACCATGATTCAACTCTAGTTTGTTTTATGTCCATATTTTTGTTTATAATATCCATCCATCCATCCATTTTCTTCCCCTTAATCCATTTCTGGGTCGGGGGGGTGGCCAGAGATGCCACCCAGTCCACAGAGCACCAGCTCCTCACTGAGCTTCAGGCAAAGTGGGGTTAAGTGTCTTGCCCAAGGACACAACGACAGCAGTCATCAGTTGGAGTCGTGAAGTAGGTCTTATGGTGGGCTCGAACCCACGACCTTCAGGCTCAAAGGCCAGTGCTCTACCAACTGAGCTACTGTCGCCCCAGAAATGTTTAATTATATATATATATATTAGGGCTGTCAAAATTATCGCATTATCCATCCATCCATTTTCTTCCCCTTAATCCATTTCTGGGTCGGGGGGGTGGCCAGAGATGCCACCCAGTTCACAGAGCACCAGCCCCTCACTGATCCTCCTGCAGGTGGTGAGTCCACAGGAGCTGAGATCTTTCAGTGGGAGCTTCAGGCAAAGTGGGGTCAAGTGTCTTGCCCAAGGACACAACGACAGCAGTCATCAGTGGGAGTCGTGAAGTAGGTCTTACGGTGGGCTTGAACCCACGACCTTCAGGCTCAAAGGCCAATGCTCTACCAACTGAGCTACTGTCGCCCCATTATCGCATTAACGCACGTTAATTAATTTTTTTCATTAATCGCGTTGAAAAAATTAACGCATTTGACGCATGCCCATGCGTCCCATAATAACGCTCAGAATGCCGCGGACACATGCGTGTGTGTAAGATGGGGACAGAGCAGGTAGACCCTCTGGGAATTCAAGTTTTGAAAGAATACACGCCTGACCGCGGGGCACTTGTTGTTTCCTGTATGAACTCTGCATGATGAGCTGCGGGCGCCACAGCGCTCTGGACAGCAGTTCCCACTTCCAGCGGCTGTGATCACGGCGAACGGCGCTGCGTAATGGGATCATATCCAAGACCACGCACAGAACTATTACAGAACTATTCTCTAGTGTGCGTACGTGTCTTTGCGTAACCGATGCACACAATATGTACAGCGCCTCCGTGTCTTCTCTCGAAGCGCACTCGCTAAATTAAAGCTGAGGTACCTAATTTTCCTTTCGACTACCAGTTCATGTTAGTTGTGCCAAAAAAGTAATGGTGTGAGCAAATCAAACAGATTTAATGACATTCTGCATTTCAGACTATTTTGAAATGTCCCTCATCTGTAACAAACAATAGTTTTGGTCTGAGTCTAAACAAAAAGACAGAATGTTAATAATGTTAATTCCATTTTATATGGATTTATTGTTATAACAAACAAATACAGTACATATGTTCACTAAGCTGTCATTTATCTTTCCATTCAAACAACAATTTATAGAAAAATATGGCATAATTTTGCCAATACTTTGAAATGCGATTAATTACGATTAATTAATGTTTAAGCTGTAATTAACTCGATAACAATTTTTTATCGTTTGACAGCCCTAATATATATAATTTATATATTTGAACACATATTGTCTCTTTCAGATCATGTGTGGACGGAGGTGTATTCGCCGTCTCAGCGCCGCTGGCTTCACACTGACTCGTGTGAGAACGGCTTTGATCGACCTCTGATCTATGAGTTAGGCTGGGGGAAGAAGCTCTGCTACATCCTGGCCTTCTCCAAAGATCAGGTCAGCACGAACATGCCATCTCACTTCCCATGAACATCTAAGTGCTCAGTGTGAATGCTGCAGGTGGTGGATGTCACCTGGAGATATTCTTGCAAGCATCAAGAAGTGTTGAGTCGGAGGAATAAGGTTCAGGAAGCGTGGCTCCTACACACCATCAACAGCCTCAACAATACCGTAAGGGCGCCAGAATCAAATATGAATATTGTCAAATCACAGGAAGTGTATTTTGCCTCAGCCTTTACTATCATATAATACTTTAATTATGTATTTGTCATGGCATTGTAGAGACAACAGAGTCTGAGTCCTGAGAGGAGGAAGGAGCTGACTGACCGGCTGCTGGTTGACTTGGTGGAGTTCATCTCTCCTAAAAAACCTAAACCTGGAGAGCTGGGTGGACGCACCTCCGGGTCACTGGCGTGGAGGCTCGCCAGAGGGGAAACCAAAGTGCCTGATTCAGCAGCAAAGGTAAGTCATATTTTTCTTCAAAGAACTAGAATATTTAGTAGATGTGCCATGATACAAAAGCAATACTGTATGAACAGTAACAGGTGGCAAACTTCCACAGTTACAGTCGCCAAAAGTTGCTCCGAGTCATCACCAGCACATATAAATTTTCTGTCATCGACAAAGAGTACGAATTTCATTATAATTATATACTTTGCATTTTTCATAAATGTACAATATAAATAATAATGTGGGTCCCAGTATTGATCCTTGTGGTACTCCATGAGTTATGTCCCTACAACAAAATGGCCAAAAAGAATGAAATCTCTCGCTGGATGTGTACATTTGAAACACAACGTTTAGGCCTATATTACCATGTGATCCACGCATCCTCTTGCTGTTTTTGATCAAATTAGGCCCTGTCCACACGAAGTCAAGCTCAGGCCTAAACGCAAAAATACTTTATCAATCCAGTGTATCGTCCATACGAGGCCGGCGTTTTGGGGGGGTGTAAACAAACATTTTTGAAAGTAGGTCCCAGAGTGGAAAGATTTCAAGACTCCGTATATGCCGCTCCGTGGTTACTGCCTCTCCGCAATGTATCTGAGACGCTTGCATCATCACCCCGCCTCTTGTTAAAGCACGCATGCGCCGCACTCAGAAAATAATGACAACAACAATGTAGCTTGTTGGTTTTGTAATCCAGTGTGACCCGAAGCAACAGTTCAACCTCATCGTCCGTCCATACTAATGTAGTACCAGCTCGCCCACTCGCCATGTTGTCTGTTTACAAAATTCCGCGCATGCCCACGGAAGTTTGGGCTTGATCCCGTCATTGCGTCACAGCGCCACCAACAGGTCTGGCATAGTTTCACAGCGTTTTCAGGCGTATTGACTACATTCATATGGACGCACACATTTACTGAGCTAACTCCGTGTTTACAGAAAAAGTTTCTGAAATTATAAGCGTTTTGTCTTCGTGTGGATATAGCCTTAGTTAAATTTAATTCTTGCCTCTTCTAATAGTTGCATCGGACCTAATTTTGCTGCATTAGTTTTAGTTGTAAAAAAAAACTTTCTTATTATAGACTTCAAGTTTTGTGTTCACCCCTACCGACAAAGAGAGGACAGAGAAGCGGCTGCATCTACGCTACAACGCTTCCACCAACCAGTACTGTCGCGTGTCTAACGACGCTGAAGTCATTCCAGGCTGGGAGCAGTGTGTGTGGCAGAGTGAGGCTGTTCTCAGAAAGGAGGAGAGCGACTGGCAGATGGTAAACACCTGTACTTCACACCACACACTCGCATCCCACATACTGTGTATTCAAATCTATTTCACTCGGTCCTCGCCCTCCAGAACTGTGGGTCTATCACAAGTTTTTGCATGCATGTGTTTTTTGGCCTCTGTTACTTCTGTAGAAGTTTTTTTTAGACTGAAAGTAAAAAGAGAGGACCACCCTCACTCAGCCAATCAGCTCTCAGTCCAAAGTTCAAATACATGTGGAACACGGAAACAAGGAATTTTGTTCTAAAGTCCATTCACTCCTGAAATTCAACTTTCTTTATGAATTAATAGCATGACATAATTAAAGTGAGATATATCATGTTTTTTTGTTATTTTGTTGATTATTGACTCACGGCTGTAAAAATCCCAATGAAAAGCTTTCCAAAAGTTGGAATAATTTTGAAAATGGACTGTAAGCCATAATTATTATTTCATGATTAAAAAAGGGTTGACTTGTGCCACTTTGCATTTAAGAAGTATAAATCACCATAAATAAATGAAACCAGGTACAAAAATAGGTGTAGAACTACAGATGTCGCAGGCAGGTTAGATTCTGGCTTTATTATGTCTTTATTAGTTCACTAAATGTGCATATTTCATACTGTCCCTTATACACAAGCAGCAAAATATTGAATGTCTTCAAATCAGACAAAGATGGCACGTTGACATCCAATTTGTTCATATTTTACTTTTACAAGACTTTCTGTTGGAACAAATTAAAATGTATTTATGTAACAATAAAAATTAGGTCACCCTGCTTTAAAATTGAGACTAAACCAGGACATAAACCTGGACAACCATGGACCAGAATGTGACGACCGATGTTGACTGTGTGAGACTTTAACGCCATTCAAACTCACACGCTTTAGTGACATAAATGTGTTTTGGGTTTAACATTGTTTTTCTTGTATGAAATGTAACTTCCTCAATCTGACTCTGATGCCCTCGCTGTAGGTATACCTGGCACGAACAGAGGGCTCGTCCACAGGGAAAGTCAGCTGGAGATTTGACTTTTTTCCAGTGGGAATGCAGATAGAAACAGTCAGCGTTATGGCCAAGAGTGAGACATTTGAATCTGGAAGTGTCTGCTGGAAGGTGCAGTCAGGACAGACCACCACACAATTTTCTGGAGGTATGTTGCTATAACACAGGGGAGTCCAACCTTTTTCACACAGAGAGCTACTTTCTCTGGACTAGAATGAGACTGAGCCATTCCTGTAAGCGTCCAGGGACAAAGGAGTCTATTGAATATTGAAAGTCTATTGAAGGGTGGGGGCAAGTCTTGGATGGGGTACTCATCATTTCCTATCTATTATAATTTTTGTTTTCATTTTCTAAAAGTGCAAATCAATAATTGTATTAAATATTCAGAATATTATGTAAAATCTAAATCCTTGGAAGGGGGTGTCGAGTTACTGGTTGCTATAACATGGTTAGGCAGGCTCTGTTTCTAACTTTAACTTAATAATTTTTCCATTTTAGACGGCAAGACGCAACCTTTACCGTGCCTGTCTGGCTCCTCCGAGTTCACCGTTGTAGCAGAACTGTGTGGCGGGAATGGATCTGTGGCCTGGCAACACGCACAGCTCTTTAGACAGAGTTTGAAGGAGACTGATGAAACCTCATTTGAAATATTGGTCCATCTCCAAACTGTTTAACATTGTCAGAAGTAATTGTCCTGTCATTCATTTTATCTGTGCAATAATCAGTTTTATTTGTTAATCAAAAGTCCTAATCTGTTTCTTTTGTATCAAATTGTAATGTTGATAATATACACTACTGTGGCTGTCAGCTACAAATGTATGATAATGAATTGCTTTTTATATAGAACTTTTTGGGATACAGTTGGGAGCAATTTGCATTCATTCTGTCCACAAGGGTGTAAACTACTGTTATCACAGTATCCACAGCTGCCTTAGGGCAGACCTAGGGAAGCAAGGCAGAAAATCTGTGCCACTGACCTCCACAAATCATTCACTCACACACCAGACCCATACTACCGTATTTTTTGGATTATAAATCGCATATCAAAAAGTAGCCCGGGCTAGTAAATTGAGCGGTTAAGCTATAAAGAAGAGCGATACGTGCATCATTTGACCACCCACTGGCTCGCCGGTGGGACATTTTGATTTTTCAGTGTATATATTTGTATTACCCACAAATTACCCACAAAATGTGATTCTAGTGTGTCTTCTACATGTTTTATTCCTTCTTTATTTTTTAATTTTTGGCTGGTACAATTTATACTCCAGGGCGATTTATAATCCAAAAAAAACTGTAGATTATGGGTGAAGTGTCTTGCCTAACTACACAACTTTACATTTGCGCCACTGTGATACTTGTTGTTCCCAGAGGTCTCCCATTACATCACTAACCAGGCTCTGCTTTGCTCAGCATCCAACATTTGATAGGATCAGGCTTTCACATGCAGGTACGGCTATGTGTGGGTGCTTTGCATTATCATTTAGGTCATCTTACATGGAATAATAAAAGATTTTTTTTAAATGTGTTGTGTCTGTGATTGATGTATGATTAATTATTTAATAGTGTTTGAATGACATTGGTCTAAATCACATATAGCAATGATGATTCCTCAAATAATTAGAAATGGTGAAAAAATACAGCACAAGTGTGACTTTGAGTTACATTTCAATCTTGAAACTACTATTTCAAGAATGAATATAGTAATGTAATTTTAGTAACAATGTAACAAGTCACTCTCAACACTCGTAGTAGCAGCATCGATGTTTGATGCCATCTGGTGGTATTGAAAGAGAACAGCAAAGGGTGAAATGCTGTGTTTTCATTGGTCTGAACGCCGGTGTCCTGGCTCCTGATTGGCCAATGACTCTGCTAACCGATTCGCCGTCTATCATGCAGATGGCGGAGCCGGATAGTGGATGCTAAAGCTAGCCAATACTAGCTTTTATTCTGAGACAAAACTATTTTTCACCGGAGAAACTGCTTACAGAGCGGTTTGTCTGGATTTGTATTATATTTTGCCGCCAATTATTTTCCAACAGCAGCCCTGTATTTATCCAACGATTATAATATTATTTATTTTTGGCCAAGTAGCCCGGTTAGCATCTTTGTTGGAACTTCAGGCCTAGCAGCTCTGTCTCCCTGCGCTCGTCGGTTTTTAACAATAGCCGCGGAATAGACCGTCCCCTCCAGTTGTTTTGGGAACATTTTCTTGGATTAACTTTTACAAATTGGGGGTTAAACATGGGGCAAAAAGCGGCTCTATCGAGTATCATCATTTGAGGAATTTAGCGGTTCGGTGGATTTCTTACTCGGTCGGATTTGAGGACGTTTTCTCAGCTCCCATCACTGAAACATTAGGATCACAAAGAAGCATGTCCAACGGAGCAGGCAGCGGTGCAATGGCCTGGCTGGTGAGTTTATTAGGGTGATTATTACACCAATGCATGGTTATTAAGTAGTAATGCACGGGTTGAATCGATGTGGATCGCTTTGTTGTAAGTCTGTTGTTGCAGGTCTGTCCCATTCATTCCTCCGCTCTCTGCAGACCAAAACACTGGCCATTTAAACAGCCTGTTCTGCACACGGCTCCAGAAGGCTTTTACTTTGACTTTACTTTACAGCAAAACTCAAGGTCTTATCGCTCTCTGATGACGAAATCGTGTAGTTTAAAAGTTGTTGTTGTATTTAGCTGCTTCTATTTCGAGGAGACCTTGCATTACAGGGTAGTTACAGGGTCATAAAGGCATAACACATTTATTGGATACGATGGTGCTTGATTTAAAGTGTTCGAATTCAAACTATTAGTTTAAATTCTGCTTACACGTAGTAAATCTCAAGTGTGTTTTCGATGTATTCTTTTTAAATCTAGATTTATAAATTGGGTTGTAAATTATATTATTTTCCAATGAACAGTGCCAAAGCAACAGTCAAGCAAGCATATGATCGAAATGTAGTGATACTGATATTTTAAATACGTATTTGTAATTCTAAAGTGGCATTTCATTCACTCTTAACATCATTAAAAAGATTATAAAACGGGTTTTAATTTTATTAAAGTATTAAGTCATATTTTTCAGATTCAATTCCTTTCACACTGACTTATCTCTATATGTCTCAGATTCTGAGTCAAGGACACATTTCTAATTATATCTTATCTTATTTTCTACTATTATTTTGTAGGGCTGTCAAAGATTTTGTTAGTAATCAGTACATTTTGTTTATTATCAAATGGTAATGTACCGGTAACAAGTATAATTTTGTGTTCTTTAAACTTTTGCTTTTTTATTCTCTTTTCATACTCTAAAGTTGTCAATACTGGTGTATATATAGACTGTTTATTAAGCAAAGCGCTAACTTTATAATTTCATGCCCTACAGGAAGCGGCCAATGGCAGAAGTGATGGTGGCAAGATGGATGCCCCCAAAAAGGAGAAGGCGAGCAAACTTTCTGTGGAGCGAGTTTACCAGAAGAAAACCCAATTGGAGCACATCCTCCTGCGTCCGGACACATATGTTGGCAGTGTGGAGCCCGTCACCCAGGTAAGGACTCGCAGGGGCCATCTGGGCTATATCACTATCAGTTCATTGAGTTCATCTATATCAAAAGTGAACACAAATAATACACATATCACAGCTATTTATGTAGCATTTAGGGCTCACCTATTCGCACAGCAGTGGCTGCACAGATGGCACAAAGGTCGTCTATGTAGCCCCCCTTCGCTTTGCACTCTGAATATTTTAAGCCCACCTCAAACAACATTTGAAGAAGCTTGTTATGTATTGTTAGGGCCTCTCACAATCCAACCTGTTAAACTAATATTTATATTATTCACAGCAACAACTTAAAACATACTACTTACAGAAGGAGAACCAAAAACAAAAGTGCAAATATTTGCAATGAGAATAATACTTTAACCTTTAATTGGGAAGACTGCTCAAAAGCAGAACACTCATAATAAATAATCCACAATCAAAGAAATCAGCTTTCTTTATTATAGTTGCATAATATAAAGGGACAGTATACAGTTAGCTCTCCTCCTGTTACAATCAGAACTAATAGAATCACATTTGGTCCATATGGCCTTCATCAGTCATTTGATCTGAGTCTGATTCAGGACATATGGCCTGAAACCTTAACATGCTGTGGTTTGCCTGTGGTCAGGAGTAGAAGTGCTGTGTGGATTGTTTTTCTGTCTTTTGACTTTTTAGTTCTGCCCACTCTCCTTATCTTGGATGCGGTTTCCCCCACCACCCAATAATGTGCACTATAGATACAATCCTCAGCGCCAGGTCTGACCAAGAGCATGTACTGTATATCTGAAGACCCCCTGGGTGCTACACTGTGGCAACCACTGCTCCTTACAGGCTGCTCTGGGGGCATAGGAGGGATGGGTCATTGTGGGTTTAATTGCATATGGTGAAAATACATTAACTTAAGCTTTAAACATATCTAAAACTTTAATTAGAAAACACCTTATTTGATTTGAACATTTGTAAGATTTTAGAACATTTTGTGTATTATAATTTCCGGAGGGTGTTTCTTCCTAAACCTCTCCACATGGACAAGAGGCCACCCGCGGTACTGCAACTTTAATTCACACAGACTGTAAGGAGGTTTTACAGCTGGGGGTCTATTATCCCCATAGACCTCAATATGAACTAAAACAGCTCGTCCTCATCTGACAATGTCCAATGTCATTCATAATGTTTTCTTTTTGACATCCTTTGGTTTTCTATATATCCACACTTTAATGCAACAAACTCGTCCCGCTCTAGCTCTGCTCTGATCAGCAGCGCTCTGATTGGTCAGAACGCTCTTGTGTTACTCAAAATGCGTCACTTCCGCTAATGTTTTGGACGACCATGGTGCGAGCATGCACCTATGAGCACAGGCCATCGATGGGCAGACATCTTGGAGACGTGGGGCTCATGGGACAACTATGTAAAATGGATAGAGGTTAAAGTCTAAATCTTGCATATGAATCCATTTACTACATGGAATTCCTTCTTCAGTAATTACAGTATGTAGTCAGTCATGTTGTTTATGGCTTACATACATCCTAAAAGCTGATTCCTTATCAATGTGTACTCTTTGCTCTGATCCATCAATGCTGTTCCCTGCTTCTCCACTAGGTTTACTACAAACACACAACTCAATGCGCTTAAGTGTCACTTAAAATGTCCGCCTAATGGATTGATTCATAATATACCACAATATATGGGCTCTTGTTGCCTAAAAGGGTTCAAAGCCAATTAAACCCACAAGATTATACAGTCTCCACATAAATACAACTCGCAGAAAACACTAGCCGGAACTATATCTCATCGATCTTATCTTGACATCTTTACATTGTCTTTTCTTTTGCAGCAAATGTGGGTGTTTGATGAAGAGATCGGAATGAACCAGAGAGAGATCACCTATGTCCCCGGCTTGTACAAAATCTTTGATGAGATCCTGGGTGAGTGAGTGCACAGTCCACAGGCGGCTCCATCCGTCATGTGAGCTCATCGTCTTCTCCTCCTCTCGTCCCTACACACATTATCTATGTTTAATAGGAACTGTTCCTAGCGGCAGCATCGGCGTGTGCTGTGCTTGGAAGTCTAATGAACTGAGCTGATAAAACATGCATGCTGAGTTACCGCGTGGTTAGATTCAAGTGTGAATGTTTAGTCTGACAGCTTTAGTAGTTTAGTTTGGTAACGCTCAAGTAATAAAGATGAATTATCCACTTTATTTTGTTCAATATGAAGTGGATGATTGTTTTTTTTTATCCAGTACAGAGCTGCTTTATACTAAAAGAGTCTGGCTGTACAATACTAATATATTTTCCAGACTTGCATCATCAAAGCAAGTGGATTAGTATTTCCATGTCTTGCGGATTTAATTATATGAGGATAAATAATGAATACGGTGGAGTTTAAAAGGGTTGGATTATAAAACAATTTGACTTCTTCCTACTCACTTTTTAACATAACGGAATCTATTCACTTTATTTCTTGCTGTCTACGCTTTTTAATTTATTCACAACAAATTTCTATCTGATTTGTTCATTAGTTTGGGGCCAGAAGAGAAATCGGAAAGGCTTACGATTTGCCATTAACCAAATAGTTGTGCCTGGAAAGAATTTGGTCTCGAAGGGGTGAAAAAAGATCTGGCTTTTCAACAAACTAAGCATTTTGAAAAGAGGAATACAACTTTTGACAAACTGGTTTCATTTATTGTATGGAAAGAAAACTGGTGAACAACCTTCATTACTTTTCCTTCTTTCTTTGTTCCCAGTGAACGCAGCCGACAACAAACAGCGGGACAAGAACATGACGGGGATAAAGATCACCATCGACCCGTGAGTAGAGCCGTGGAAAACCCTTTTTAGATTACATTGCATGGAGCAGCACAGACCACACATACAGCTTTGATTCACTAGCATATCGTATCGAATTGTATCTACTAGAAAGCCCCTTTGTAATTAGATACATATCATAAATGTCATGCGTCACAAGATGCGTATTGTAGCGACAGGCTCTGATAGATTCCCAGCTCGAGTTTGGACGTACATTTCAAGTCTATCTCCCTTAAATGTCGCCACAGTGACTCCAACACCATTTCCATCTGGAACAACGGCAAAGGCATCCCCGTGGTGGAGCACAAGGACGAGAAGATGTACGTGCCCGCTCTCATCTTCGGACACCTGCTCACCTCCAGTAACTATGACGACGAGGAGAAGAAAGTCACTGGTGAGTCTCACAGTCAGGCTTGAAATGAAATCCATTTAGAGCAATGTTGATTAATGTGACAGTACCATAGACTGTAAAAAATAATGGACGTAGTCACGCCTATCTCCGCCGTTCAAACAAATGGGCCAAAAATAATGCTCTACTGGAGCTCTCCAAAATGGCCGCGAGTGGTCCCACCCTCAAGAAAATTTTGAAAAAACGCATCTGCGCATGTGTCAGCTGGCGCAGCTCCATTCATTTGAACGAGAGACTTCAAAAATTCACAGAAAGTAAACTAGAGTGGTCCAAAAAAAAGCACCCCCCTCAGCATTGACACACATGTGGAACAGAGCTTTGGGCCAAGAGCCAACTTTTGGTCCATCCTGTAAAGACGTTGCTATATGTTAGCATTGGCTAATTCTTATTCCGGGTCCACCCCCATCGGCCCGGGGTGGTATTGCAAGCATGTCAGCGCACGTCATTTTGGCCACTTTTGAGCCGGGACCCGCCCCCACTGGACAGTACACATTAATCAACATTGCTGTAAATGTGCCAGTATTAGCTATACAACTAGTTTCCAACTCTAGTCCCAAGGCAAGGTGTAAAATACAAGCAAGTTTTGATACTTTGCTTCTTTAGCGTAATGAAGAAGCAAGTATAAAATCTCCAACTTTAGCGTGATAAAGTTGGAGATTTTAAGCTTGCTTCTTTATTGCGCTAAAGTAAGAGATATTATACTTAGTTCAGTTTAGTTTATTAATGGAATGCCCCTTAAGATGTGCCATGTTGTTTTCGAGGTGGTCCATAGACACAAAACACAGATTAGAATGAAGAAAACACAGTGCAATATACAAACAGGACGAAACATGCATCAGGACAGTCACACGCTAAATAAACTTGGCTCCATCGTCCTCCCATACTTGCTTCTTTATCATGCTAAAGTTAAAGATTACACACTTTCCTCCCTGCTATGCTTAAGTTAAAGATTTTATACTTGCTAAAGTTAGAGATTTAAAAAACATTTTTTTTATTTGTCTTGTGTTTGTCTTAGTAATGATTTTGATGCTTTCAATAACCTCACTCAGGATTTAAATTGGAGTTTAAAGGTGCTGGTCAGGTGCTTTTCAGTTAAAGATGTGGTAGAAAACCTCGGAAAATAAGCCTTTTTGAAAGTTTAGGGTGGAAACAATCAAACTAAATAATGACAGAACTAATTTGCAATGGATGAAGTTGTTTAAAGCATCATTACAGGCATCTTTAATACTTTGTTTCTCTCACAGGTGGAAGGAACGGATACGGAGCCAAATTGTGCAACATCTTCAGCACCAAGTTTACAGTGGAAACAGCCTGCAAGGAGTACAGGCACAGCTTCAAACAGGTACGGAAATGTCCACACTAAACTATTAATCGGTTAATAGCAACTAATAATGTTTTTTGGTAGAGTCAACAGCTATTTTTGTCTCTGATTCATTGTTTTGTATTTAATTTTATTTTTAAATCAACATTATAATCAATAATACCAAAGAGAGAGACAAACATATGACAACATAATAAAATACAGCAAGCAGCAAAGAAACAGACAGAGCAGGAAAGACTGGACACGCAACGGGAAACATTAAAGTGTGTGTGTGTGTGCGTGTGTGTGGGTGTGTGTCATTGATTCATTGTTAAAGCCGGGGTACCTAACCACCCCTCACTATTTTAGTATTCCATGTTTGTTCCAACAGAAAGGGTCTCATAAATGTAACATGCAAGGTAAATCTATATATAGAACCAACATTTTTTATAGCGAGGAACTATAGTGAGATGGATTTTATTACATAGTTGGATGTATTAGTTATTTTTAGTTGTTTGAAAGTTGTGCACCCCGGCTTTAAATTCCCATTAATGTAGATAGCAAACCATGTAGGTTATGTGTTACATGATTTTAACTCTCAAACAGAGCAGGAACAACATCAAAATGAATGGGACGTGTGTAAATGTAATGTTCTTTAATGCTGAAATAGTTAGTTTGGAAAGATCACTGGTATGTCTGTCTTTAAAAAGTCATAACTGTTTATTTGTTAATTTTTGTCTCTTTTTGTCTTAAATTTTAACATAGAGTCTGTAATAACGTTGTATTGAAATTGAAAAGAGTCTTCTAGGACGTTTCCCAGAGGCTCCAGTTCAGATCTATCTCGGTCAAATTGAGAAAACACATTCATATTTTCAGCCTAAATTCCAAAATCAAGAGATTAATGCATGACTGGTGATTTGAATCTCTAATTAGCGGTTAGTTCCAGCTCTAATGGACACATGTGAGAGATGCGGTTGTGTTTGCTTCTGCTGCTGTGACAATGCTCGGTGTGACCTGCTGTTTTTGTAGGACGTGCGCTCGTGATAAGGTAGGCCCTCACTGCTTTGAGGTCGCGGGCACAAGGCTTTACCTGCACATGCTGGGGGATCTAAATGTAAAAAGTTCATTTTGTCTATGTTGTTTAATTGGCTGGGAGAACTCTTCTGTCTACTGTAGGGGATAGCATTCACACAACACCGCTTTTCTGGGTGAAATGAGAAAGTTTTGTCACATACACTAGAATGAATGTCATATATTTGTATACCTCCATCATTGCTTTTTTCATTGGATCCTTCCACATTTAAAGATAAGTTGTTTCCATTATCAAATGCAGTCATGTTTTTGTGTTTCCTTAAACCTTTAGGTGTCAAAGGAGCAGGTATACACCAGGACACTTCTCCAAATCGATCTGGCTTCCCACAGACATTTCCTAACAGTTTTCATACACATTTTACTCTTGTATATATTTCTGTTATTGATTTTAACAGTCTTTTATCTCTTTTAAAGTTTCAGGGCTCCATATATTGTCAATTTCACTTTCAATTTCTTAAGAATAAGGGTTATTTTGCTATGGCTTCTATGATCTATGTTTCAAAACAACCCCTAGAAAAGGCTACATCAACAGTTATGTTTTGGGTGTAACTCATGGCATACATCAAGCAGACGACCATATCTTGCCAAAGTTGCTAAAGCCACAACATTTGCTTTTTAAAAAAAAGTATCGAATTGAATTTTTTTAAAGAACAATTGTAAAAACAAACAGACACGCTCAGCGCAGAAACCAAAATGAAATACAAAAACCAAACATATTTAGAAAAGATTTTGACCTAAGATATTTGCTACAAAGAAAATCTACCAACCAAAATAATTTCACAAACTTCTCTTTAAGTCTCTGCCGTTGGGGAGAAAGGTCTGAAGGTCGGTCACTTGCACACCAACATACACTGTCAGCGACCGTTAGAAATCGATGATCCTCAAACGGCTACAGGTCTCATTTCTGATCTGTTTGTGCTTGTCCCAGACGTGGCAGAACAACATGACCAAGACGGCGGACCCCAAGATCAAGTTCTTTGACGGGGAGGACTTCACGTGCGTGACCTTCCAGCCGGACCTCTCCAAGTTCAAGATGGAGAAGCTGGACAAGGACATCGTGGCCCTGCTCACGCGCCGAGCCTACGACATCGCCGGCTCCTGTAAAGGCGTCAAAGTCTCACTCAACGGGAAAAAACTGCCTGTGAGTGCAGCCTGGAAATCACACATTAAAACCTATTAATTGTTTAGAATCACAGTGTATGTTTTAGATTCAGAGCTTATATTGGAAGATAGTCATTCCCCAGGTTAGAGATCTAGTACACAGCTCTTGGCGTTTTCCAGAGTTTTATCACCATTTTGTTGTTGTTGTTGTTGTTGTTGTTGTTGTTGTTGTTGTTGTGAAAGCGCTTATAAACTTATCATAGTGGATATTTCAAAGACGTGGAGTAGATGGCAACAAATTGAACCAAATCTTTATAATCTCAGAGACCTTGGATCCTCCTGGTTCCAAGGACAGTGGTGATGACTCTTGACGTTCAATGACATTTATGGACTTTATGAACATTTATGGACATTGGTCATCTGCCCCTTATGGATCAATGGCTATGATTTTTTTATCATTGCATTTCTTGTGTTGTGATTCTTTGATCTGTGTTGGCGATTCAACGGTTTTGTAGAGTCCTCCGAGATGACTACTCTTGTGATTTAGGCTTACACAAAAATACATTGAATTGAATAGAAACCTCTCGTTTTCCCGGTGCAGGTGTCCAGCTTCCGCAACTACGTGGACCTGTACGTAAAGGACAAGGTGGACGAGACGGGCGTGTCGCTGAAGGTGGTCAACGAGGCGGTGAACGAGCGCTGGGACGTGTGCCTCACCATGAGCGAGAAGGGGTTCCAGCAGATCAGCTTCGTTAACAGCATCGCCACCACCAAGGTACCATCTGCACCCACTTGGAGGAAGCGGATGAGTTTATTTATTTGACAAAAGCGGGGGGTGATCTGCTTTTGGGGTCGACTGGGGCATAAGATTTTGACTTGAAGCATCTATCAATTTTCATGTCTCCACTCTCCTACATTCAGAATGCTGTTTGGTACTTATAGTTGTCTCATTCACTGTAGCCCCAGGAACGTTACATCATTTCAAAAGAATCATTGTATTTGATGTAGCAAAATGTAAGTCTTAAAAGAGTTACATTTGTAAACAAATCATGAAAAGGACATGACATTTGAGAGATTCTGCCAGTGAATAACTATGAAATGTCTGATCCCCAAATTGCCCTGTATACGATTATGTAATATTCCAAATTGACTCTACGTTTGTGTAAGCTCTCAGTCGTATGTATTGAGTGGTGGCTGCTTCATTGGTTGGTTTGATGAAGGTCTTGACAAGAAGAAAAGGCAGTTCAGTTCAATTCCGTTTATTTGCCATTTGCAGTAACAAAACCACATTGGAATACATTAGCAAAAAGTCACCAGTGTGCACAGACAAATACAGTCATAAAACAACATTAAAAGACAGAAAAAGACAGCAGTAGTGTTTGGACAGTATGATAAGATTTGAATGTTTTTACAAAGAGCGTTCTTAACATTTGTCATTGCTTATCAGTGGCAGTGGAATTCTTTTTCCCTAAAAGACATGATACATACATTTGACCCAATCAAACCTGCAATATTTCTTTCTTTATGACTAGGTATACAGTATCTATACATGTCAATTCCAGCTTATTGTGGTTGTGTTTTTTGTTTTATTAGCTTTTTTTCTCAATATGTGAATTCATTGTCACATTTGAACTCATAGCTCATCATGTTGCCTTATTGGGGAATAGAAAAAGGTTTTCTTCCATGATTCAAAATGTAATGAAAAACCCCAAACTTATCTCTAAATGAACTTCTCAAGTGTCTGACCTGAGCTGCTCTCGATCATCCTTCAGGGAGGCCGGCACACAGACTACGTGGTCGACCAGATCGTCTCCAAACTGATCGAAGTGGTGAAGAAGAAGAACAAGGCCGGAGTATCGGTCAAACCCTTCCAGGTGCAGTACCCGACTTTACCACTGTGCGATGGCCATGAGCGCTGGACAAACTGGCCTCTGTCTCCTGCAGGTGAAGAACCACATCTGGGTGTTTGTGAACTGTCTGATCGAGAACCCCACCTTCGACTCCCAAACCAAGGAGAACATGACGCTGCAGATGAAAAGCTTCGGCTCCAAGTGCATACTCTCCGAGAAGTTCATACGTGCTGTAAGAGCCTGGTTTTACATTCTTATTGTCTTGATTGTTTAATGGTTTTTATTGGTTTCTACTAAGCATTGAGTATTTGGGAAAGAGAGCATACTGTATGAAATTTGCATCTATGAAAGCTTTAATATATGGAAGAAAATACAATTTGTGTGTTAGAATGGCTCAGTCAAAGTCCAGTAATTTCAGTAAATCATAAACATTTATTTTACATTGATTTTATTTTGGTTATCAACATGACGACATGTGCAAAAGTTTAATCTGTATTAATACTTTTGAGAGTCACTGGATAGAAAAAAAATACTTTTAAATAAAAACATGTGAAAAGACCTGAAAACTGGTGTTCAAAAACGCTCTCCATCTAATCTGACGGAGGTTGAGTTGTTTTGTAAAGAGGAATGGGAAAAAAAGTTCAGTCTCTCGGTGTGAAAATCTTGCTGAGCAGTACCCCAAAAATCTTGCTGCTCTGATGATGCACGGCCACTTATTCAAACTCAGGTTTTTAGCACTGACTTCAGTTTATTATTTTGTCAGTCTGTTATTTTTTTGTGGTTTGTAGAAACATGAAACAATTTCCAAAAGTTCAAATCATATTAGTGCTTTTTGCAAACCACTAAATTTGAACCAAAATCTTTCCAAATTGGTAAGTTGTGTTTTCTTTTGTTTTTAATGACTAGCCAAAAAACATGGCTACAATTTGTTAGTATTTTCCAGTTTGTTGTATCCTTTGTTGCAGCAGAAATTATATTCTCTGTGTCCAAACGCAGTCTTCAAAGTGCGGTTGTTTTTTATTTCCTCAAGGCGACCAACTGTGGGATCGTGGAGAGCATTCTGAACTGGGTGAAGTTCAAGGCGCAGACGCAGCTGAACAAGAAATGTTCCTCAGTGAAGCACAGCAAGATCAAGGGCATCCCCAAACTGGACGATGCCAACGATGCCGGTGTGTACTGCCCCCTGGTGTTCTGTTCACGCCACACAGAAATAATGACATTGAATAGAAATGTTTACCAGCTCATGCGAATGGGATACATCTAACATTGGCCACATTGCTTATGCTCTGGAGTCGTGTGGATTATAAATACTGTCTCTGATCGTCGCACAAGGTTTTGATACATGTTTCCAGCCTCAAACTTTTCATGTGGTAATAAAAAAAACAAAAATAATAATACATTGTACATGACTATGTATTTTCATCTTTTTATTTAGTTTCTTGTTTATAAAATAAAAAAGATGAAAATAAATAGTTATGTGTTGGCAGTTTTTAACAGGTGGGTTTTGAGCAGTGAAAAATTATAAAATTGTGATTGTTTACATCCAATGGTGGCGTTAAATTTCCCCTAAACGGCTTTGAAAACTTTGGTCCTGGTGTGTAGACTTTATTCCTGCTCTTGTCCAGATTGGGTTGTGGATTCTCTTAAGTCTGCAGTTTTCAGTTGACTTTAAATAAAATACTCATTGACGATGTCCTCATGATGTGTTCCTTGGTTCCAGGAGGGAAGCACTCGTCAGAATGCACCCTGATCCTAACTGAAGGAGACTCGGCTAAGACTCTGGCCGTATCTGGGCTGGCTGTGATTGGCCGAGATCGATACGGCGTGTTCCCGCTCCGAGGGAAAATCCTCAACGTCAGAGAGGCCACACACAAACAGGTGTCGACTCGTTCTTTTTGACAGTTACAGCTTTGTTAAAAACCAGATACAGACGCTTGTTCACTCTTCAAACAGATTATGGAGAATGCGGAAATCAACAACATCATCAAAATCGTAGGTCTTCAATACAAGAAAAGCTATGACGACGCAGAGTCTCTCCGATCTCTACGCTACGGCAAGATCATGATCATGACCGATCAGGTAACTACTTTCAATATTTTCCTAATCGCACTAAAACATGATGGGAGTAAGACAGGGCAAGTTTATTTGTATTGCACAGTTCATACACAAGGCAACTCAAAGTGCTTACAAGAAAAAATACAAGGAATCATAAATAAACACAGTACATTAGAAATAGTGAAGATTGTCAGAGAAGAAGCCTTTCTCACAATTTCAGGAAGACTGATCTAGATTTTTGCTGCATATATGTGAAATGCTGCCTCTCCATGTTTAGTTCTGACTCTGGGCACCAGCAGGATGCTCCCCAGAGTCCGAGTTGGTTCATATGGCATTACCTTGTCTCAGATGTACTTTGATGCGAGGCCGTGGAGAGACTTGCAACAAGCAGAACTGATTTAAAGTCTGTTCTCTGAGCCACAGGACCTTAGAACTGGACTAATGTGATCGTACTTCCTGGTTCTAGATAGGACTGAGCAGGCCATTACAGTAGTCTAACCTACTGGAGATAAATGCATGGATAAGAATCTACAAGTCTGCTTTATGTTTTTTAGGTGGAAAAAAGCTGCTGATCTTACTGATTTGATGTGGCTGTTATAATTTAAGTCTGAGTCCAATATTACCCCTAGACTTTCAGACCTGATTTGAAGGTTTTAGGGACAGAAACTGGGGATGACACGCTTTGTGAGACAATCATTTTAGTTTTGTCTGAGTTTAGCTGAAGTAAGTTTGAGTAAGAGCATTGAACAGTTTTCTTCCGTCTTTGATTCCCCAGGACCAGGACGGCTCTCACATCAAAGGGCTGCTCATCAACTTCTTCCACCACAACTGGCCGTCTCTGCTCAGGCACACATTCCTGGAGGAGTTCATCACGCCCATTGTCAAAGTGAGAATAAGTGAATTTGAAATCTTACACTAACGTCACTCCGAGACTAAAGCGGTGTCTGTGTGCTCCTAGGTGAACAAGAACAAGCAGGAGCTGTCCTTCTACAGCATCCCAGAGTTTGACGAGTGGAAGAAAAATACAGAGAACTTCAAAACTTGGCATATAAAGTACTACAAAGGTCTGAGCTTTTATATCGACAAAAATGTGTGAATTATTAAAAATGTTAAAACTTCACAATTGAAGTTTTAGTACCCACAAGTACCCACGTCAAGTAGTAAGTCAAGTACCCACATGTCAAGTACCCAAACTACAGCTCTGGGGTGACCAGATTGGGAAAACAAACTGGTTCCGAGCAGGTCCCCAGGTTAACGCTGGACTCACTTGAGGAAATGTGTGCAGTCTGTTGTGCTCCTGCTTGGTTGGAATGAAAACCTGCAGTGCTGTCCCACGGGCCCTTTTAGGACCGGTTTGACAGCCTTGACCACCCCTGAGAGTGTGACTCTCAGGTTCCTGGCTCTTGGATTGGAATTAGTTAAATTGAAAGTCAGACTACACATGAAATCCCTCTTCACACACCCTCACATTGCTTCTAGCATTTGCGGTTTGTAGATACAAATTCTACAGATACAGGAGAAAGGTAGAATCACAAAAAAAAAAAAGTATTTATTGATATATGACATAGAACCATTACCGGCAAAGTGACATATGCAAAGATGTTTACAAGCTGTACGCCAATTATTTTAACTAAAGAAACTCAACATTGTGTGTTATAAATCTCATATAAAGGTATTTGTTTCACATTGCAAGTAAATGGATTTTTGATTGATATTCTCATTTTTTGAGTTTTGAGAAAGAAAGGCTGACAGACTTTGAGAATTTTCCCTGTTGTTTAAGCTGAGGCTGAGGCTGCACTGAACATTATCTTGAATCTTGAAGTGCACAGGACACTTTTAATGTCCCAATTAGACTTGAGATTCTTTTGATTCAGCGATTTCAGCCGGTAATGGGAGAAAAACCAGGTTCACAAAGCTGGATGAGTGAGGCAGGGTAGGAATCCCATCTCGTATTAGTGCTTTATCGAACAGTAGCTCAGTACTGGGTAGTAGTGGCGATTGGCTATAGTTGGAAGCAGAACAGTTGTAATGGAAGTCAGTATTTTTGACATTTTTGAATCTGATATGATTATATATGTTATACTTGCAAAAGGCAACGTAGTTGTAACTGTCACCGCCACCATCACAAGTTTTGAGATATATGCCAATTTCAATAATGTTTCCAACAGATAATCTTCAGTGTCACCTTCTTTCATTTCATTGTATTCTCATTGCATTACTGCTGTTTCAGGTTTGGGTACAAGCACAAGCAAAGAGGCTAAAGAGTATTTTGCCGATATGGAGAGGCACCGAATCTCCTTTAAATACAGTGGAGCCGAAGACGACGCCGCCATTACTCTGGTCAGGACCATTTCAGTGACCTCCTCTGTTTATTAGTGCAACAAAACTATGAAGCTCAAACAACTCTTCTTTTGTGAACTCCAGGCCTTCAGTAAGAAGAAGACGGACGACCGCAAAGAATGGCTGACCAACTTCATGGAGGACCGGAGGCAGCGGAGGATGCATGGGCTGCCGGAGGTGAGATCCATATATTTGCATTATTGTCATACATCACCTTCTTGTATAAAGTGTGAACAAGGCCATGAATTGGACTTGGGACAAATGTAAGACACAATATTCAAGGGGTGTCTCTGTCACATCAATCTTGTTTGGACTAGTTTAAAATCTCGAGTTGCACACTGTCATGTTAAAAAGCTCTGTACCCTCGCACTCTTGCTGAAAAAGTGAAAAGAAACGCCAGTTAAATTGTGCCTCAGTCTCTTTTTTCCACAACAGAGTTCTAATCATTGCTTTTCCCTTTAGAAATTCTTGTATGGAACTCAAACCAAACACTTGTCCTACAACGACTTCATCAACAAAGAGCTGATTCTCTTCTCAAACTCAGACAACGAAAGATCCATCCCATCCTTAGTCGATGGTGCGTATACTATTCTAACCCTGGCGTGTTTAAAACTCTCACACCTCTCCTGAGTCTCTAAGAACCCTCTGCTGTGTTTCAGGCCTAAAGCCCGGCCAGAGGAAAGTCCTGTTCACGTGTATGAAGAGGAACGACAAGCGGGAGGTCAAGGTGGCACAGCTGGCCGGTTCAGTGGCCGAAATGTCGGCCTATCACCACGGAGAGGTGCGTCTGCTTTAGCTGTGGGATCAGACTGGAATACAAGCTGTAGACCGACCAATATGGGGTTCAGAGGCTGATGGCTGGCTTTAAATGCAGATTTTTGTTTATTATTGTTATTATTTTATTTTATTTTATCAAGGTACATCAACATAAATAAGGAAATTTCATAATGTTTATGGATATTGATGGGAAAAAAACATATTTTATAGGGACTGAGAGGAAAACCTATTGGCTCTTGTTTATTTGTTCAAAATATCTCTCATAATGTGAAAAAGTAAATCATAAAAATAACCACAAATGATTGAGATAAGAGTTTTTTAACCATATTTATGTATTACTTATTACTAATTATGTTTTTGTTGTTTTTTGTTTTGTTGATTAGAGTAAAATAAATTATGTGCATATCTGCATTCAAAATTAGGTATTACATGCCATTATTTCAAAAATATACGCAAAACCTCCCACTGATCTCTATAAAACAGGGGTCACCGACCTTTTTGAAACCAAGAGCTACTTCTCCGGTACTGATTAATGCGAAGGGCTACCAGTTTGTTACACACTTACATAAATTGCCAGAAAAAGCCAATTTGCTCAATTTACTTTTAACTCTGTTCATATTAATAATTAATGATATTTATCTTTGTGAAAACACTGATCATCTTAATGATTTCTCACAATAAATATATATAGAAACAGATAAATATCAATATGCAACATTTTTCAAATTGAACATTTTCAAAACAACATCAGAACATTTATTGTGAAATCACAATATCCCATTTTAACCAACTAGCCACTAACATTTTTTAACAAATCATGAATTACGTTGCACCATGTTTATACAAATAATAACTCATGTAAAATACAAAAGTCAACATCACACGTGATGGTGATCTCACAGGAGTTTAGAAACCAAAGCAGTCCCATTTACGCTGCTACTTTCTCCTTTTCTGAACAAAAACAACAGTGAAGCTGTTTGAGATCATTACATGTGTTTCTACTGTAGGTTTATGTGACAGTTCTAAACTCATCGTTTCAACTCATTTAACTCTGATGTTGTGAATAAAGACACAGTTCTTGTTGGAAACATAGTTATTATTGAAGTGTATTCAGCACAAACAGATAATCAATAAGTGGTAAATATCTGAGAAAAACACCAACTATAAGTGCAGTAGGAATGGAACAGACGCGATAAGCTACGATTCAAACAAGACAGGAACAGTGCAAAAGAAACAACTGCACAGTTTATAAGTTATATCAGGCTCTGCCATGAGACCAAACTACTTTTCCTTCAGTTCCTTCGAAGCACAAAGCGGTCTGCTCCGAAGTGCCTCGTCCGTGCTCCCTGCAGCCGCTCCATGCTTCCGTCCAAAACACACACACGGACCAATCACAGCGGAGCTCCTCTCACACACGGACCAATCACAGCGGAGCTCCTCTCACACACGGACAATCACAGCGGAGCTTGTCTGCGGCGTCGGCCGCGTAGTATTTGAGGGTGCGTGGCAGGCTACGTAAGGGCCTTGCGGTGATCCATGCGTTGCGCAAGTGACGTCACGTCACCTCCGTAAGCTCCGCGCAGCGCACTAGGCTTGAGTGCTTCTATTTGAGCTATTTTTAGAACAGGCCAGCAGGCGACTCATCTGGTCCTTACGGGCGACCTGGTGCCCGCGGGCACCGCGTTGGTGACCCCTGCTATAAAACATGAAGTATTATTTCAATACCTAAAGTCCAGCTGCCTCAGCATCTGCATAATGTAATTCTGTTGTGTCGTGCAGCAAGCCCTCATGATGACCATCGTGAACTTGGCCCAGAACTTTGTGGGCAGTAACAACATCAACATCCTGCAGCCACTGGGTCAGTTCGGTACTCGCATCAACGGAGGCAAAGACGCTGCCAGCCCCCGTTACATCTTCACCATGCTGAGGTAACAAGGCTGGAACACACTCACACTGTTATTCAAATCTGTTAACTACCGTACGACTGGTGCAAATGTATAGAATGGTAGAATGATGTTTATGTTGATCAATTAAAAGCTGGTTTTAATTGTGCTGTCAGCAGGATAAAAAAAACACTTCAACATTTTCATTTTCTGTATTTTCCCCCCACAGCCCTTTGGCCAAGCTGCTGTTCCCTGCCGTGGACTCCAACCTGCTCAAGTTCCTGTTTGACGATAACCAGAAGGTGGAGCCAGAGTGGTACATCCCCATCCTGCCCCTGGTGCTGGTGAACGGAGCCGAGGGCATCGGCACAGGCTGGGCCTGCCGCATCCCCAACTACGACCCCCGCGAGATCGTCAACAACATCAACAGGATGCTCAAGCACCAGGACCCTCTGCCCATGGTGAGTGTGGACACTAGTGCTGGACACCTGAGGACGTTTGGTACAGTTACAGTATGACTCCAATTACAGTAATATCTTGGAGCATCTTCCATCTGCTTGTCCTCATGTTTTTCTTTATTGTTTGCAATTTTTAAAGTAGTTAAACAAAATGAGAACCACTATTGTAAACAGAACCTCCTTAAAACCTTTAATACTTAGCCCATGTTATTTTTCCTAAAGTAGAATGTTTTAAACAAATCAGACCACAACATGCTGTCTTCATCTTACATGTACTGTTTTTTTAATACTTTTATGCTAAGAAAGAGCCCTGTGAGTCACCATTTGATGCTTTGGGCTGAGATCTGATAATCAATTTTTCTGTCTGAAAAATCTGATCGAAAGATGTGACAGAGGCCAAAAACCTAGGGATGGAACCAAACTGTTCTGGGAGTGAGGACTTTACTGTACTCGCTTGGTCTAATGAAATCATCCATCCAAACACTGCGCTGGTTGAAGATTATTAAAACTGAAGACTAAATCTCCATTGTTTTCCACAGCTCCCCAGTTATAAAGGATTCAAAGGTATTATCCATGAACTGGGTCAGAACCAGTACCTGATGAGCGGCGAAGTGTCCGTAATCGACAAAAACACCATCGAGATCACAGAGCTGCCCGTCCGCACCTGGACACAGGTCTGTCACACACACAAACACACAAACACACACACACCAGCTCGTGCAATGTGGCCTGTAGTTTGTTGTTTGTAACTCTTTGTATTGTGGATCCTCAGGCCTATAAGGAGTCTGTGCTGGAGCCCATGGTGCAGGGCACAGAGAAGACCCCCGCTCTCATCAACGACTACAAGGAGTACCACACCGACACCACGGTCAAGTTTGTGGTGCGCATGTCTGAGGAGAA
Source organism: Knipowitschia caucasica (assembly GCA_964034765.1). NCBI lineage: Eukaryota > Metazoa > Chordata > Actinopteri > Gobiiformes > Gobiidae > Knipowitschia > Knipowitschia caucasica. The sequence goes on from OZ035838.1 coordinate 21,284,686, forward strand.
GCTGGCCCAAGCCGAGGCCGCGGGTCTGCACAAAGTCTTCAAGCTCCAGTCCTCCCTCACCTGCAACTCTATGGTACCAGTCCACTCTGAATGTGGTGGTGTTAGTTTGTGTACAACTTATTTGTGGCAGAGATGGGTAGCTCCAAAGTAGACAACAAAATATGTTTTAAATCCAAACAGAACATTGAACAACAAATTACCCTACTTTATATTACATTTCAGCTGCAGTAGATTTCTCAATGTATTGAATGGGACTTTCAGCTTGAACTTTCCCTGAACCAGGGACAGGATGAAAATGCTGTCCTAATGAAGTCAGTAGTGAAGTCAGGCCCAAAATACATTTGACTTGTTTTAACTTGTTTGTTCCTTATACTAAACACAGGGTTCCTACAGGGTCTTGAAAAGACTTGAGCAATGAATTTATGAATTAAGAAATAATTCATACATTTGTTCAGTATCTAACCTCTCTATGTCTCATTCTCTTCAAGTTTAAGTTTTCTTTTGATTAAATAATGTAGCCCAAATTAAAGGGCACACAGTAACACTGCCTCGGATCCAAACTACATTACAGACACAGACGGCAAACAAGAAATCATTTTCACATTTGTTAATGAAGTAAATGAATGCTGTTAGCTCTATGAAATTGATATTAGGTTTGTTTTAAAAATGCTCTTAAATATTACTTGATGAAACCTGTAGGAACCTTGTAAATAAACTTTGGAGGCCACATATTTTAGACATTTGCAGCTTGTGTCAACAAAGGTTAATTTCAAGTGCGTTAAAATGAATATGGTCAACAATTACGGCATAGATTAGTATTGTCTCAAAAGTCAAATTACAAAAACTATTTCAATATGAATGAAAAAATATATATTTAATATTCTATTTTTCAGATCACGTTTACACCTCCATCTTTTCCCCCAATTTTTCAAGGTTCAACATTCTAAAGCAGTGGAGGAGGATTCTCTTGTTTTGTAAAGCCCATGCTCTGTTTTAGCCATGATTATACTTGATGATGTGGTCTTGCACATCTCTAGAAACTAATCGAGAGTCTGCCCACACTTGCCGCAGGTGCTGTTCGACCACATGGGCTGCCTGAAGAGGTACGACTCTGTCAACGAGATCCTGAAGGAGTTCTTTGAGCTGCGGCTGCACTACTACAAGCTCCGCAAAGACTGGCAGCTGGGCAGCCTGGGAGCAGAGGCGTCCAAACTGTCCAACCAGGCTCGCTTCGTCCTGGAGAAGATTGAGGGAAAGCTCACAATCGGTGAGGCTTTCCCAGACGCTCCCATTTCCAGACCAAACCTTGGGACCCATTTTAACAAACTTTTCTTTCGACAGAAAACAAGACGAAGAGGGAGCTGATTCGTATGCTGGTGCAGAAAGGCTTTGAGTCCGATCCGGTGGCCGCGTGGACCAAGGCACAGGAAAAGGTACCAGTCTAACTGTGTGTTTCTAGATGTTCAAAAACGCAAGAGTTAAAACCTTGATCCACTTACAGATGGGCCAGTAGAAAGAATTCTCTCTGAGAGGTATAATTCTAAAAATCTAAACTCAAAAAAATAAACGGTGGGCAAAAGTAAGAAACCTCAGAGGCCCATATTGAGATATCAGGAAACTTGTTAAAGTAACTAACCTAATGCATTTTGCAGTGTGTTTGTTTGTGAAATTGCAATAAATACATGTTTGTTGCTCTGGGCTTAAGTGTATGGTCACCAGAGAAATTGCGTCTTGATTTGAGCATCACGACAGCTGCCGAACTTGTATGTGGTAAATGTTTGACAGTTCCACGAGGAGGATAAGGACAGCAGCGACAGCGACAGCTCCGTGGACTCGGGCTCCTCCTCAGGACCAAACTTTAACTACATCCTCAACATGCCTCTGTGGTGCCTGAGCAAGGAGAAGGTGGACGAGCTGCTCAAGCAAAGGGACCTCAAGGTACTCCCTCCTCTACTATCTTATTCACTGAGTCAGGAGACATGTTTGTAATGTGTGTTGTTGTACAGAGGGGAGAGCTGCACGAGCTGCAGAAGAAGTCTCCGGAAGATCTGTGGAAGGAGGACCTTGCCGTGTTTATCGAGGAGCTCACGGTGTGTTTAAGAACTCTCACAGTATTTCACCATTTTACATAAGCCTCATCATTTAAGGTTCTCTCACTCTACGCTGTTTGAATGTAATTTTTTTCCAGTATTTGTCTCCAGTTCTTCCACAAAATGTAGAAATTTAATTATGTATACATTTTCATTTAAAACTATATGCTTTATAGCAAAATTCATGCAGTGCTTTACAAAGACATAAAATCACACACATTTACAATCCTAAAATTTAATGTCAGAACTTATGTCAGATTTTATACTAAATAATAAAACTCCAAATACACAGACAGTGGTTTTCATATTAACATGTATGATATAATATAACCTTAAAACACAAAATTATACTTTCATTGTTTCGGGCCTTTTTGCTAAAATAATTTTTATATTGATTAGAAATATAGATCTGGAGTGTGTGTCTTTTGAAAAATGGATTGAAATTGGAAAAATGTCCTTAATTTAGTTTTCTTTCATCAGAACCTTGAAACCATGGAGCGTGAGGAGCAGAGCGCGGGCCGAGCCATCAAATTGGTCAAAGGCAAAGTAGGAAAACCCAAAGTGAAAAAGATGAACCTGGAGGAGACCATGCCCTCGCCGTGGGGCCGCAGGGTGGACCCCCCCTCACAGCCAATCAAATCTGAAGCCACCAAGAAGGGCCTGGGCCGGAAGAAGAAGGTACCTGTGTAACATAAGCTTTATGGGGACATACTAATAATAATAATACATTTTATTTCTTAGGCGCCTTTCGAGATACTCGAGGTGGCCTTACATTACAAGTAAAAAGTACATTTAAAAACAGTTAAAAGTTAAAAGCAGCATAAACAGAGGATGGTGTAGTTACGGTGTGAGTGAATAGGCTTGTCGAAAGAGTTGAGTACTAGAACTACTACTACATTCAATTACATTTATTCTTGAACAGCCCTAAATCACAACCGTTGTTATCTCGGTGGACTTAACAAAACCGTTGAATTTGCCAACACAGATCAGAGAATCAAACAGTTCAAACACAAGAAATGCGATGATAAAAACACATAGAGCCATTGGTCCAAAAGGGGCAGATGACCAATGTCCATGCATTTGGATGAAACTCCATAAATGTTGGTGAATGTTAAGTGTCCTGGATCATCACCATAGTCCTTTTAGTTAGACCCAGACAGGGGTCCAACAGACCCTCCTGCATTGGAAAGGAACAATTCTAACACCCAGTGGGCACAAAGGGCCTCAAGGACAAAGTTCCGACTAAATATGCAGTAATAGAGTCATTCTTCATCAAAAGTAAAGTCTCCATGAATCCTGAGTGTGTCTTGTGTTCTGTCAGGGGGACAATGACCCGTCTATGAAGCTGGAGCTGGATGAGGACGGGCCGGGGGCAGAGGGAGGAGGAGGCGATGGTCCTGCTCCAGCTGCAAAACCAAAGACTCCACGCGTCAAGAAAGAGAAAAAGGAACCAGGTCAGTGCACTTTTGAACACCTTTAACGACAGACAGAAAGACGTTCACCTGAAATTCTGACTCCCCATCTTTTGTCCCTGTGCTCGTTTGAGTTTAATTTACTTGAACACTTTAAACACATTATCCAAAATCTACTCGTTATGTCACCTCAAATGCAGCATGGAACATTATATGCATTCTTTACACACAAAAGGCCTCATTTATAAATTGCATTTTCACATAATGTACAGGTGAAAATTTGAAAATTGTTAAAAAAAGTCCATTTTACTTCTATAATTCAACTAATAAAACTGACAGATTCGTTACAGGTAATAAGATGAATCCAGTAAAAACCCCAAATAGATAATCTGTTTATAATATTTTGAAAATGGATTGTTAGCCACAACTATCAAAATTACAACAATGAAAAGTTACAGAAATGAATTAACTTTCCTAAATTAACTTTTAATTTTCTAATTTTCTGAGCTTCGGATATAGATGTATTTGACACATCCCTCCCGTCACAGTCACACTATTGTTTATAAAAGTAAAAAGGTCCATGTCACTCTTTCTCTGCTGATGCCCGGTGCTAACGTCTGCAGGAGCGCCCCGCGTGAGGAAACCAGCGGCGCCAAAAGGAACGCCCAACAAGAAGGTGAAGAAGAGGAACCCCTGGTCTGACGCAGAGTCCCAGTCCGACTCAGACCTGGAGGATGACAAGGAGCCACTGGTGATCCCCCGAGAGACCAAGTCCCAGAGGCAATCAGGTACTCACCCTACTGGGAGCTTTGCAAGTGGTTTTCTGGGAAATAACATTATATACAATTTTTAAACAAACTTTATGTAGAAATATTTATTTTTCAAATTTAACTTTTTCTGACCAAAATGCGTACATGCTTGGACAGGAACAAAATATTGAAGACAGATTTATTTGTAATATTGTGTTCTGGGTTCAATGTTTAGAATAGAACATATGATATAGGGGTTTTATTGAGATAAAATGAGATGAGGTACTTAAATAATGGAATAATGCTTAGTAGCACATAATAATCTGTAAACACACCTCTCCATGGTCTCGTCCACTGTTCAGACATGCTTAAATATTTTTACTTTCAAACGGTTTTTTCTCCTCTCTGCTTTAAAGCTGGGGCACCTAACTGCCAACACCTGACCCAAGAAATTGAACTATGTACTACAATCCTTGCCACTAGTTCCTGACTCTAAAAACTGTTTTGTTCCATCACAAGTTTTCACATCCATGAATTTTTGGCCACAAAATAAAAACAGAGAGGACCACCCCCATCACTTACCTGTTTTCTAACACAATGAAAACATCATGTTGTGGTCTGATCTGTTCACATCATTTTACAGACTCTTTCTGTTTGAACAAACAACATGTATTATCAATGGAACAGAAAAGTTAGGTTCCCCAGCTTTAAGTTTTTATTAAATGTAAATTTCCAAGCTCAATTCAGAGTTATCCCTGTCCATTCTACCCGTCACTCATCCAACATGGTGTAACATACTCTCTCCCTACAGCCTCCAAGCCCAAGTACACCTTCGACTTCTCCGAGGAGGAAGGAGGCGGCGAGGAGGAGGAGGAGAACGGAGAGGAGGACACGGCCACGTCCCCCGCTCGCTCCTACAGCGAGGACTTTACGCCATCGGAACCCAAACAGAAGCACTCCTCCTTCAACGACCACAACGAGGACGAGGACGAGGAAGAGGAGGCCTTCTCCAGCCCGCCGCTCAAGTCCACGTAAGACAGCGGCACTTTACTCCAGTGATGACGATTGAAATAATGTTCTAATTTATTACCACGGTTAAATTATCCTAAAGTTATTGTATTTTATTATAGTATAGAGTTTTTGTTCACTTATCTTGTGCTGTGTGCTCCTCATTCCAACTGTTCTGTAACTAGTGATGCAACACGGAAATTTGGTTTTCTTTCATGTTATTTAAAGTTAGAAATTAGTCAAAATGTTATTTATTTTACAGTACGCTCTTTGTCTACTGAGTCAGACATTTATGGAGAGCTATTTTATTGTGTTTGCAAAGACCCTTTTACACTGAAAAAAATTATGAAATTACTTTAATTTACTACCCTCTTTAAATTCTTGATTCTTGAATTTTTCTTGGAAGTGTATTTTGTTTTTGTTTTTTTTAAAGTGCCAATGGACCGAGGTATAAGAGTATATTGCATTGGCAGTAGCAATGTTTATTTCATTCAAAGTGAATTAATTTTTATTTATTTTATAGTTTTGTTAAAATTGCAAAATTCAATCTATTATTTAATCATTTCTTTAAATTATGTAAAAGTATGATATTCAGTTGTTCCTTTCCCCCTTTTTTTGATAATATTCTTTTCACATAACTGAACTGTACTGTTGTGTTGTAGGCCTGCACCCGCGCCCAAGAAGAAACCCAGCAGCATCTTCTCCTCTTCCAAGGCTGCGTTTTCTGACAAGAGCAACGACAGCGGTGAGAAATCCCTGACCCCTGCTCTCTCTCAAATGCATTTATTTAGTTTGCATTCTTCACTTTGGCATTTCCACATTCGCAGACGGATCGCGGTCGGACAGTGACGACGGCGACAGGGGGATATTCTCCACTTACTCCAGTTATTCTAATTCACCAGCCAAAAAAGGTAATCTACACAGTCCTTAATGTGGTTTGAATATGCCCCTGTTGTTAATTCAATTTTTGTATAGCCCTAAATCACAACAGTAGTTATCATAGAGCCATTGGTCCTTAGGGGGCAGATGACCAATGTCCATAAATGTTGATAAATGTTGTTGAATGTCAAGTGTTCTGGTTCATCATCACTGTCCTCAGACCCTCCTGCAATCGGCAAGGAAAAAGAAGCACAGTTGTGATCCACTGTGTCCAGCAGGGGGCAGACTACACACACACAGATGTAGCATGGCGACTAGAAACTTACTCGAGGGTTTTTCTCAATTACCTTTTATTTCTTACCTTAAAGTAACCAAGAAGCAGCCGGACACTGCGCCCAAACCCAAGAAGACGCCAGCACCTAAAGCAAAGAAGCCCGACAAGTCCATCTGGGACTCGGACTCAGACACAGAAGCCAAGAAGCCCAGCCCCGCGCTCAAAGGTAACGCCCTCTCGCCCTCTGGCTTTGGGGAGGGGGATTGCTGCTGCCTACGTCTGGCTTTTTGGGATAGACTTTGTGGTCCGTTAGAGTCTGTGCAGGATTTCAAACCATTAAAGCAACTCGAGAAGTCTGGTTCTTGGAATTTAGTATTTTTTGGCTTTTCTCACATCATTCTTATAGTCAACAACACATTTCGCAGCACAATTTATATGCAGAAAATTGAATATTACAAGATAAAAAGATAATAAACTAAACTGCTCAACCACAAGAAGAAAGACTTGCTTGTTCCATTGACAAATACTCAAACAAAATTCAAAAGAGCAATGTTCTGCCTTCTTTAAAAAGCTTTAACCATTAATGATTTATGGCAATTTTTCTCAGGTGAAATAACGTTCTTTACAGACACATTTAATCATATACGTTTAATTTGAAAATAAAATTGTAACCTCTGGTGGATACATGTTACTTGCATACAGCATTCTTATATCTGATGCTTCTGTTACCATATGTTAAACTCAAATTCAAGTGTTCCACCCCCCATATTGTGGATTCTTGTAGTCAACAATACATTCTGCACAGAAAATAAACAGACAAATAATAGATAAATAACACACTAATACAAAACTAATCTCTTTCTACCCAACCACAGGACAAAAGATACTTTCAATTGGCAAATGCTCAAAAGAAACTCAAATCCTTTTCTCAAATGTAGTTTTTATAATTGCTTATTGTTGGTCCCATTTTTGTGTGCAAAGAACTTAAAAAAAAAATCTGAGTTCAACCTCAAAAATGTTTGATTAATCGTGCAGCTGTATTCTGATAGCTGAGGATCTGGCTTGGTTTTTTGATGTATCATTCTACAGTTAAACAGCGTGTGTGAAACGTGTGTGTGTCCGCAGGAAAAGGCCGAGGGAAGAAGAGGAAGGGCTCTGGCTCCGAGGACGACGAGTACAACCCACTGAAGAAGGCCAACAAACCAGCAGGAAAGGTCAGCCCCCTCTCCACACCACACATCATCACATCATGTCACATTCACACTCTCAATGCCTTTTGTGCTCATTCAGAAAGCCAGAAAGGACTCAAAGTGACATGGGTAAGACCTGCAGTGCTGCTTTGTGCTTGTCCTAGCCTCTCTGAACCATTCATCGCAGGTCACTGGCCTGTATAGTGGATACAAACCTATCCCTAAGCTTTCCTAGTCTTTGTCCCCTGAATTAAAATATAAAAATCAGCCTCTAATGAAGATTTTCCCTGATTAGGACGTGATGCTCCTGCTGTAGCTCTCCTGCGTGTTGTGCTTATTGTGGATTTAACCTTTCAGCCTCTGGGTCTTTGAGTTCTTGTGTGTCTGCTTATGGCTGCTGAGATCAACTGTTCTGATTTAAAAAAATAACTACAACAAAATCTTACCAATAACTTGCGTTTGTGTGACATCACAACATTCCAAAGAGATTGTGGTGGAGGGCAGCTGACAAATATTTCCTGGTAATTATGATAACTGCCTCAAGTCAAACTTCTAGTTAGTTTAGCGCTAATTTATCTAATTCCAGGAACAATCCACATGAAACAAAAATCTCATAAAGGTATCTAAAAGTGGTATCAATATTCCAAAACATATGCGCACACATATATACACAATTTGCCAGGAGAATGGACTTTCAGACATGTAAACAATACGGCAGGTTTGCGAATCTAATCACTGTCAAATAAAAATATGTTGAAAATGTTGAAATATTTCATTTTTCAACATTTCTTTCAAATTGTATTGTTGTATTGCTCCTGCCCTCCACCTGAAGTACAATTTTATAACATGAACGCAACCTATTGAGCCAAAGACTTGGACTTAAAGTGTAGGAGCTTGAGAGCAATTTCTCCAACATCTCTAGGTGAGTATTGTCTATTAGCTGTGGTTAGCATTTCAGTGCAAACTCTCAGAATAAGGCCCCTTTAACGGAATTGCACATCCTAAATACACATGACTGAATATGATCCAAATGGTGTGTTTCTGCATCAGTCTGACCTTGGTGTCTTTGTCTTCAGTCTAATGTATCGTTAGAACCATAAGTACAGTACAGAGAGCCTTAGATTTGACCTGAGCGCGGCTTTTTGGACTCACACATTATTCACAATCTTCTAAAGGTGTAGCCACTGTCCCGACGGATGAGATGCCTAATCTTTAGACCTCAAATTGAAAACTATAGAGCTGGGAGATTTCAAGAGAAATTTAACTTTAAAACTAACTCAAATGACAGCAAAAGGTCTGAAAGTTTATACCCGTATTTTTAATGAGCCGCATGGAATATGAAATAAGAGGTTTTGAAGAAGACATTGGCATAAACAACTTTTTTGTCACTTTTTAGACCCATCCATGCTAATATCAGGAACTTCTGGAACCATCATGTATCTCCGCCCCTTCTCTCTAAAAGCTCCTGTCTCAGCGCTGTGATACTATGATGACATGCTTTTTAAGATAAAAGTATAATACATTATTTTGGCAACACCACACATGGCTGTGGTTTTATTTTATAACATTAAAATGAATCTCCTCCCTCTGGTGGTTACATAGGGAGTTGCATGCATATAACATTCTTATCTACCTCTGAATATTATTTCAAAAAGTGACACCATTTAATATTTCTTCTTTTTAGGTCATTCCAGATTTTCAATACACATTGTTTAAAGAGCATTATACAAACATTGCCCTTTAGCCAAGTGCTGCGTTGTTTACATTTTCCATGGCATGTAATTATTAGCTAGATAATTCGAACTATATTATTCATTTAGAACAAATGTCACAACAAAGATACACATTTAACTTCTTGCCACTTTCCAATAACATCATTAGAATATCATCCTAATATATAAAGTATCTCCCATCTCTATCCTCTGCCGCCATCACTACAGTTTGAACACCAGATAATTGTATATCCTCAATCAAAGCCTGTTGAAGATTGTGACATCATCTGTGCCGCCCGGAAAAACAACTGCCCCTTTGTCTAAACCGCTAGCCTAAAGCCCTCTTCCAGCCCTCTAACCTTCTCCCTCACCATCTCCCTGTCCCTGCAGAAGCCCCAGAAAGCCCCCTCTGAGGACGAAGAAGAGGAGCGCGAAGAGGACCTGGACCACCACAGCTCCAGCCTCTTCAGCAGCCTGTCCAGAGGAACGGCTCGCGCCAAGAAGGAGGTCAAATACTTTGACTCGGACATTGACCCAGAGGACGACGACGACATGTTCGACTAAGCACTCCCACCGGACTTTTGTACATGCTCCATTCCCCATGAATTTTATTGTACGGTGATTTTTATGAGTATTATTATTCTATTTGACATTTACAGTTTGTTTTTTAACGCCCATTGAATTGTTCTGTGTTTTTGTCTGAATGCAGCTTTTAGGAGTTGGCTAGCTCGGCATATTTACCTGTTAAACTATTGTAACTTTTTTGGACACAACGTTGAGCTAAGCGATAGTCTGTCGTCTTCAAATGTACTTTGTATAGTTTCATGAACCGGAAGAACTCATAGAAGTTGTGTAGTAAAATAAACACCCAATTATTTATACACCCCGCCTCACTGACTCATGTTGCTTTTACCATAGTGCATTCAAATTCTCATGGACCAACTTATGCATCCTACTCTACTCGGCCCTACTCTACTTGGTTCTACTCTACTCGGCTCTACTCTACTTGGTCCTTCTCTACTTGGTCCTTCTCTACTTGGTCCTACTCTACTTGGTCCTTCTCTACTTGGTCCTTCTCTACTTGGTCCTTCTCTACTTGGTCCTACTCTACTTGGTCCTTCTCTACTTGGTCTACTTGGACCTACTCTACTTGGTCCTACTCTACTTGGTCCTTCTCTACTTGGTCCTACTCTACTTGGTCCTACTCTACTTGGTCCTACTCTACTTGGTCCTTCTCTACTTGGTCCTTCTCTACTTGGTCCTACTCTACTTGGTCCTTCTCTACTTGGTCCTACTCTACTTGGACCTACTCTACTTGGTCCTACTCTACTTGGTCCTTCTCTACTTGGTCCTTCTCTACTTGGTCCTACTCTACTTGGACCTACTCTACTTGGTCCTACTCTACTTGGTCCTTCTCTACTTGGTCCTACTCTACTTGGTCCTACTCTACTTGGTCCTTCTCTACTTGGTCCTTCTCTACTTGGTCCTACTCTACTTGGTCCTTCTCTACTTGGTCCTACTCTACTTGGTTCTACTCTACTTGGTTCTACTCTACTTGGTTCTACTTTACTTGGTCCTACTCTACTTGGTCCTACTCTACTTGGTTCTACTTTACTTGATCCTACTCTACTTGGTCCTACTCTACTTGGTTCTACTTTACTTGATCCTACTCTACTTGGTTCTACTCTACTTGGTCCTACTCTACTTGGTTCTACTCTACTTGGTTCTACTCTACTTGTCCCTACTCTACATGGTCCTTCTCTACTTGGTTCTACTCTACTTGGTTCTACTCTACTTGGTTCTACTTTACTTGGTCCTACTCTACTTGGTCCTACTCTACTTGGTTCTACTTTACTTGATCCTTCTCTAATTGGTTCTACTCTACTTGGTCCTACTCTACTTGGTTCTACTCTACTTGGTTCTACTCTACTTGTCCCTCCTCTACATGGTCCTTCTCTACTTGGTTCTACTCGACCTGGTCCTACACTAATTGGCCCTACTCTACTTGGTCCTGTTCTATTTGGCACCACTGTACTATCCAGGCCAAGCTGGTTCTAAGTTGTTCAAGAGCAGAGGTGGGAATCTTTTGGTAAATTTCTAGAAAGTTTCCAGAATATCTTCATGGTAACTTTGGACATCTTCAATAATAAAAAAAGAAAAAACCCTTCTCCTCCAAAACATCCAACATTAAACATGCTAGCTTATTTAGGAGCAAGAGCAGAGCAGGATTACTATTGCAACAACACATCATCAGTAGGGTAAAACTAACACGACGGTCTAATCAGCTTCTTATCAACTAGATTATTACGTTTGGATTTACAATTTCACATTTTTATCAATGTATTTCCCCTCATTATCATCAAAACACAGGCTCAAATGTACCTTCTGTGTTTGGGGCTCAAAAGTGTTGTCCAGTGTTCCAGAAATCGTCTGTATGCGATTCAAGATATTTAAGATTATGCAAAAATATACTTTACTCAACTACGGTATTTTGAAGTTCCCTCTGAAGAACCTTAAATATAAAAAAATCCCAATCCATTCTTGTTAATTCACACGGAAAGTTTCCATCTTCCTAAAATGTTGCAACCCAAGTTACATACCCCAGCTTTAACTTCATGCATGCTGCCACGACTTAAGAATAAGATGTTCCTTTGATCGTCTCACAGTGGAGAAATTTCACTGTCAACGTTGCGCACATTGCAGCAGAGAAAGAAGAATTTAAGAGCACTCAGATTGCACACATCAAATTGAGTCTATTATTTAAAGATCTAGATAGACAATATGATTAAAATAAGAATAAAATAAAATCAACTCTGGAGCTATAATTGCACTTGGTTCAGAAGTATTTACAGATGCGTTTATTGTACTTAAGCAGCGGAGAATATGAGAATTCAGAAATAATATCATCAGGTAAAGTGACTGGTGAATGGCAGAAATATCAGATGGATATGTAATGATAATAAAAGGTAAAGTGACTAGTGACAAAGTTACTAGTGAATTATCAGTGACACAGCAGTTCTCGTTACACATTCTCGTTGTACAGCCTGACAGCAGCACCCTATCACTGTGCATGTGTGTAATATAATGGCCCACAGTGAATGAAAATCCCAGACTTTTAAAATAAATATATTTTATTACTGTGCCAGGACAGGTCATGGTAAAGTAGACAACATAAAAAGCGTATGTTAAATGTACAAACAGATGGTTTTTATTACAAGGCTGTAAATTACACCACACTTTGACTTTTACTAACGTTTGCGCGGCGGCCGATCACCCGGCGAAAACAAAGCCATTTCTGACCCAGGACGGACGTTCAAACTGCACATTATTACTTATTATTGCTTGTAGTAATGTAGTAACGGCGGCACGGTGGCTGAGTGGATAGCACTCTCGCCTCTCAGCAAGAAGGTCCTGGGTTCGAATCCCGGTCGGACCAGGGCCTTTCTGAGTGGAGTTTGCATGTTCTCCCCGTGTCTGCGTAGGTTTCCTCCGGGTGCTCCGGTTTCCCCTACCACTAAAAATATGTCCAATAGTTCTGGCATGCACCTCCTGTACTGGCGACCCCGCTCCCATCTCTGTGTGGAGTGAGAGACAAATGCCCAAAAATTAACAATTGTAAACCGCTTTGAGACTCAGATCTGCAGTGAAAAGGCGGTATATAAATAAAAACTTACTTACTTACTTACTTACTTACTAAAAGTGTTTGTTTTCAATCACTAAAAATATCAAATTGAAAGTCAGCCATATTGAATACTTTAAGTCTTGCCCATATGCGTATTAGCGACAGTATTCACACATCTGAAAATATTGAAAAGTTTGAAATAAAGTTCATGTAAATTGTTAACTTTGCACATAAGAAAAAAATACAATAATACAAAAAATCAGTTCAAACGTTTCCACCTTTTCACCAACAGCGGCCGGTTGATTGTAGTTGATTGATTCCTGACCGCTGATTGGCTAAGAAGTGGCTTTGTTTAACGCTGGAATGAAATTTTAGCCAGTAAGAGCTGAGGTTACGTGTGTGTTGTGTTAACGCCACAATACAAAACATTTCAGCCACTAAACGGACTTGAAGAAATCCAATTTATTGAGTTATAGTGCTCAGACACACATTGGGAAAGCAGTGTGTATATGCCCGCCTCTCCCCATACCTGATTTGCAAAGATGGCTGCATCAATTTCTTTAAAGCTAGGGTACTGGACTTTTTCCACAATAATTTATACCACAACATGCTGTTATTTTTGTAAGAAAGATCCACTTAAGTTACTGTTTGACTTTTTGGGCTGAGAGCTGATTGGCTGAGTGAGGGAAAAAAATACATGCATGTAAAAACTAGTTCCCCACTCTCAAAACAATTTGGGTCTATAACTAGTTTTTTAAATGTATAAATATTCCCATTTTTGGTGGTTTGAAAATTGGGTACCCCAGCTTTAAATCATGGAAAAGCGAAGGCATTTGATAGAGATAAATTCAAGGTCTATAAGCTTTACATTTGACGAAAAGCACATTCAATTCGGGAGATTGTGTGGCATTCATTGACGCCTTTTGAAGATCCAATTGTAAAGAATAAATGCATTTGCAAATATCCACATGGAACACTCAAAAGGGATTTCACGCGTGCTCCCAAAAGTTTTTTCTCTAAACGGTTTGAGATTTCACCAAACCTGGAGCGACTCTCATTGACAGAGAGACAAGCCAAGTCCCGGTTTGCTTTTCACTGATTTCTGAGCCACACATCTCACTATACAATTATTATTATAAACCAGGTGTTTCCAACCTTTTTCTAGTCAGAGCTGCTGTTTCAAAAACCTGTTCATAAACTTGGCTCTGACTAATCTGATCATAGTCCTGTGTATGTCCCTGCTCTTCCACGTCTCTCTCTACTGTTCACATAAACACACAGAGAAGCAGGAATATGTGCTACGTTATTAGCTTTACAGATTAACAGCTGAAAGAGCTTTGTCCAAATCTCTTCTTTACAAAATAGAAATGCCAAATACATTAACTGCATTGCTATAGCTTAATATTAAGATTTCATTTTTTGTTATCTTAATTCTTCTAACGCCTCATTATTTCTGTATTTTGTCTGCAGTGTTGGGGTATAGTGGGATGCCAATAAAACAGTAAACATTTGTGACTCATATAATGAAATATTCAGCAAATCTGTACTTTGTAAAATCTTTTGGGGGAGCTACTTAACACTAGCATGCCCAGGGCAGTCAATTTGACGGTTTTGGAAGTTTAACTACTCATCTCATGTACGTTCTTGGTCTTCTGAACTTTGTGACTTTCTCTGTCTCTACATGTAGTTCATTTCTATGTCATTATTTTTGATCACATTTTCTTTTACTTTTGAAATGAGAGTAGTTTTACCAGTACCACTAGTTACCATAGCGACATAAGGTTTACTTGCTACCAGTTAGCATTTCATAGCCTTTCAACAAACTGCTTTTTCTATATTCCAATTTTAACAGTTAGTAAAAGCGAGTACAGGTAAAAAAAATATATAGATATAAAAAAATTACTACTTTATATAATACAGCTGTCAAAAAACTATGCATTTTTGGGACAATTTCTCAGAATTCCATTGGTTTGAATGACAGATCTACTAGTTTCATAATTGTGGGAGTCCTAGTGTTGAAAGCAGGTGGTGAGCTGCTGGTTGGAGACCCCTGCTTTTGTCCATTTAGTGCCTGAAATGTGGTTTAGTGCTTTAAAGAAGGTCATATCCACACGGTAGAGAGTTCCCAAGGACATGAAAAGTTATTATTTTTTTCCTCCAAACTGCAAACCTCACTTCCTCCGTAACCTCTGCACTGAGATAGACGCTGTTAAAACATTCAACACAAGTAAAACAAACAGATTTTCAGCAAAGTCTTGAGTTACAGGTAAGTATGTGTGGACATTCTTCAGCTGCGAGTGGAGATTTCTTTCAGCTTTTGAAAATAAAAACAGAAAAAAATAAAGAAAAGAAAAGGTCTTGATGCGCCGGCGAGTCTCACCAGGAGAGGGCGGCATATTGTCACTTGTGAGATTATTTACATTCAAAGCAAAAGAAAACTGCTCTGGTTTCCCTTATGATATGTGTATCCCAGCACAAATGTTATTGGAATCTCTAAACCGACGGTGACCCCCGATTTCATGATAAAAATCTCAACTTCGCTATAAAAAAAAAGTTCAATGTACATTCTCTGCCCACATAGCTACAATAAAGTGGCCAGTGAATGTATATTGATGTACATGGCAGGTTTCTCCATTAGGCTTGTTACAAATCTGAGCAGAATTAAAGCCAATATCAAAAAATATTAGGCAAAATTTGAAAAGTTTGTCCATAAAAAGACAGTTTTTTTGCAATGTTCCGTTGTATAGTACTGTAGCTGAAAACCTGTATTTTAGACTTTGAGCTAAAATTCAACCTAAATGTGATGAAAATGGTACAGTATGGCGCCACTAAAGCTCCCAAAACATATTTATCGTACGTGAAGATAAAAGTCAGAGGAAGCTCCAGAAAGACTTTGAACCAACATCATCAAATCTACAATTGTTTTACTTCCATCCATGCCGATACCAGGAAGAAAAAGTTTGAAAAATTGGGAACTTTAGGGTAAAATTGCTAGTTAAAATGACAATACTTGTTCTCGCATTTTCTGAATTTTTTTGTTAGTTTGTCAGATCAGTTTTCTGTCTTCTCCAAAGTGTTTCTGTGACCTCATCGAACAACACTTGTATTTTTAAATAACACAAAATAGCCACTCTAATCGCATTCACAATGATGGACGGACAAATACCAATTACAAATCCACCAAAATATTGTTCCAAATTTTTTTATTTTTTTTTGTTCAGATTCTATGCGCACAGATTGAAATGTGTGCATAGAATTTGTCATTGTAACGGTTTTCCCTTCCTCACAATCCTGTTTTTACAACGTCTTCAGACATATTGACAAAATTGTGCAGCCCTGTAATCTGATTCATTTTTGTCACTATTTAATTTGCCGTGAACACTGTGTTATGGCCTCTATGACGCTCAGAGTAGATTGAAAACAACAAAACAGACCTGCTGTAGAAACCTGCATGTTTCATTCATTGGTGACATAAACTAGAACAAAACAAAACCTAAAAAAACGTGTGTCGGCCGCTTCTAGAGTAGAACAACAGCCTGCGTACATGCAACCACACATTAGCAACTCGTAAAATAACAATTAGCTGGAATCGCTTCAGATTTGATGGTGCAATGCCACATGACTGAGACTTTTTACATATTTTGATCACTGCAATGTTTTCATAAATGATTTAAAATTAAGTGCCAGCGTTATTTGGCCCCAGTGTAGTTATCCACAATACTCAAAAGTGCCATTTTCCATGTCATATTTTATGTCAGCATTCATTATTTGAGGTTTGACTTTGACTTTTCCCATTTCAAACCCCATTTGATTTTCTGATCTGTGTTGGCCAGCCCATAATTTTGTAGACGACTACGCTTGCGATTTAGGGCTACACAAAAATTAATTTTACGGGATTGAATTCATCTCAATGTGTAGTTGCATGTCAAACTATAAAAACCTCCAACATCTGAATCTATGTAAAAGAAAACAAAAATACAAAAAACAAAATCTTTGCTTAAAAATCTCCATTTGCTAACAATATATCGTCAATCCAACCAGACAGACATTCAACAGTCCACAGGGGGGCGACGGCGCGCAGACCGTCTTGACCCCGTGTCATTTTGATCATATTTGCGATGGCGGTTGAGATTGCGTTGCCCGTGTGTGTGTTTGTGTGTGTGTGTGTGTGTGTGTGTAGCCATGAAACAAGACACTTCTGTAAAGGAAAAGCATATGCAGCTGGAGAGGCCCGACTTAAGGCGGTAACAGCCCGAATGCTCGAGGAGGAGACGCTGCTCGCTGTGGGCACTGGACACACGCCTCAGACCAGACTTTCAAGAGTTCGTGATACGCAACCTGGACTTTGGCTTTTTATACGTTTTAAATATTTTGAGTGAAAATTTGTGCTAAACCCATGAATGCCAAAACCTATGTATTAGCAACAAGACATTAGCTGTGCCTGCATATAAGTCCTTAATAAAGTCTGAATAAAAACATAACATAAGATCAATATTTTCAATGGATAAAAGCTGATCTTTCCATTGGATTTGGCTAATTCTGCCTCTGTGGAATTACACATGTATTTACTGTTGGAGACCCAGCGAGTTATTGCGTTGTTCATCTTTTGTCATTATTGCACCTAAAGAATCTCTTCAGACGCTTTGCTGCAACAGAATTTTTTTTCAATTCAACCCTTAGTTTTGTTTTTATATTTTAATTTTGCTTCAGTCACGTCAAGGCCTTCCCTGTTAACCAACCAAGCAAATGTACAGCAAGACTAGTGCCATGCCAAACGTTTTTTTTCAATATTTATCATTTTGAAAAAAGCTCAATACTTATCTTCTCTACAGAATTGATAAATGTACACATACGGCATCTATTGAAGAATAAATATTATGCTTCTTTTTTTTTCTTCAAATTCATAACAAGAGTATTTTCTTGAAGCATGTGACTTTATATATTAAGTGGAAAACATCTGATGAAACAAGTATGAAGGGTACACAATACTTTCTGCCTGCAACTCCCTATGCCACCACCAGAGGGAGAAGTTGAATTTATTTTAGTTTTTTTTTACAAATTTGAAAATTACCGCCCGCAAACATGGTCATGTGATTGCCAAACTAATTCATGGGCACTACTTTTGTTTTCAAATGGCTCTGAGTGTGATCATACTATCATACAGTGGCTTTTAGACAGAAGGGGCGGAGTTACATATTGGCCTGGATGGATCTAAAAAAACTCCAGGTCGATGTTTTTGAGAAGGACCAAAGTTTTAAACTGGTTCAAAGCTCAAAAAGTCCATTTTGCATAACACGACTCGTTTTAGATTGACGCGAGGCTGGGATTGCGATGTGGATGGAGCCTGACATCTGAATTCTCGCCGTTACGAGCTAAAAGTATTGGAAACAAATGTCTTCAGACTGAGTCCCTCTGGCTGATTGTCTGAGTGCGTGTTTATTGCTCACAAAGATAGACCAGTGTTATTGATGTATTCAGGAGAGTGACGGGGCTCGCTCGCAGGGTCCTGCAGTACGAGGTGCTCCTGAATCTCCCCATTTCTGCTTTTGGATTCTTTTATCACTGCATCTTGTTCTTCTGCTGAATAAAAGCAGATAACCTTAAGTATTAGTAAGAAATTCACCAGAGGCATCACTGCAGCTCGAGTGATTTCATAAAATGTAAAATGGTCTGTTCAATCTATATTATCTATAATCTAATATAATCTAGCATTGTTTAAAGTTTTTTTTTTTTAGTTCTTAATCTGACAATTCATTTTCAATATAAGGAGCCAAAGTACTCAATCTGAGCACTTCCCTAATGGGCCTCATTGAGCTAGCAGGTTAGCCTTGTCAATCTAAATACAGGCTACGGGAAGAACAAGGAGGGATAAAAGGAAAAGGGCACTGTTTATGAAATCGGATGCAGCCAGAATGCATACACGAGCATACAGCTTGTTTTTTTGTGGTTATTTTAAAAGACGACTTGGATATATTACCTTGTTAACATGTACATACAGGTAATACATTTCAATTGTCTTTTAAAGGAACCACAAACAATATTTTAACTCAAGAAAAAAATACTAATATTGCAAATACTTATTTTATTTTCTGTATAATTTCAGGTCGAATGAATAAAAATCAATAATTCGATAAATTCATGCCACATGCCAACCTTTTTGTATCATTGTAGAATATATCTGTTCTTGCGTGCTTAATCATTTTAGAAACATGTTTAAACTAGAACTCCCATTATTCCCATTACTGAATTCATCAACAACAACTGCCCCTATCACCAGCCCACGTTACTTGTCGGATCTGTCCGCTGACCAGGAGGATAATAAAGTGCAAAAGTGGTCAGGGAGGGTTCCATTGCAACCCCAGCCGTGTCTGCAGCCTCGCATCTGCGCCGTTTGGATCTGTTTTTTTTTATTGTTTTTTTTTTTTTGGTCGGTCTGAGGAGTGTGTCGAAGGCTTCTGTTGGGCTTCTGAGAAAACTATTGCGCAAGCTGCCAGTGTGTGATGGACGGAGATCCGGGGTTTCAGCAGCGACAAACGTGTAGCAGATGTGTAAGATCTGTGTGCGTTTGTGTGTGTGTTGGTGTGGTTTGTGCGACAAGCTGCTCACACGTCAGGAAGCATCAACAGGACTGTTTCAAGGTGAACTCAATCAGCAATTTTGTATTTAAGAAGGTAATTCTACTTGTGGAAATGGTCTCAATCTGAATCATTTTAGGTGGTAAATTGTGTAGGCGTTTATTCATTATTATTATATTGTAATTATGATTGTAGAACTCTTGGTTTACTTTATTTTAGTCTTTTTGAAAACGTTTTTTTTGTATTGTGTATTATATGTCTGCTTACCTGCACAGGGACAACAGGTTGAAAGTGGCAGTAGCTAAATCATATCTTCTGTTGTAAAGATTAATGGTTTCCTACATTGTCCCCATTCAAACTATTGACTAAAATTCTTGTGAGCTTTTCTCTGACATTTTCCCACTTTGTGTTGAAAAAAGGATATCTTAATCTTAATCTGAAGACGAAAATATGTTCGGAAAATGTGTTTTATCGTCACTTTCCACTTTTTGGCGTTGTTGGAAGGGTAAAGTAATTATCTTTTTTTGCATAATTTTCAAAAGTATGGATACTTTTGAAATATATCAAAAGTATAGATACTTTTGAAATGCTGTCAGCCTTAAAGGTAAATACTGAGCTCACACCAATGGGGAGTGGGCCCTCGTGTCAATCAAATATTTGAATTAAAACATGTGTTTTCTCCCTGCATCATTTTAAACTACTTTTGTTACTCCGTGTTTGGACTTAACCAAAGCTGGGGAAATGTTAAAGGATTGGTCAATAATTTGGATTTTTACATTATACATACATACGTTTTCTTCCCCTTAATCCCTTTCTGGGTCGGGGGGGTTGCAGTCAGAGCTGCACCCAATACACATAGCACCAGCCCCTACGATTTTTACATTAACTATTCTTAATTACAGTAAGATAAAGTATGTAGTAATTTTCTGGGGGTTTTAAAATGAGGTATAACACAGTTTGATAACTTAATTTAACGTTACCATCAATACTGCTAAGTTAACAGCGTTTGTAAATCATTTCAGTGGCCACTCAAAACAGTCTGGCCGTCCGCATTTGGCTCTCGGGCCTTGAGTTGCACACCTGTGTCATAAACCAACAGACTTTGTGAAAGCTTTGCTCGACATGTGAACAGCTTGTGCAGGACTTGGCAAAACTATGTTCTATATAATTAAACATGCACATGAGACATAAACAATAGCTAATGGAAATGAGTTTGCCAAAGTACCCTCACGCAAAACACAAACCCACACACAACTTTGACCGTTTGCTCGCGCTGAAACCCCCCGAAGAGAAGCGTGGTTGAGAAGTCCACTCATTCACCATGTGTTATAAAAAAGAGAAACAGCATAAATATCCAAACAAATATCAAATATAAGACCTCCTATATGCAGTAACATTCTAGATAACTTCATGACGGACTCACGGTTAGTCCTGCTCGGCGCGTTTCCGCAGGATCATATTCACAATGATGAGAGATGCACCACAAAGTCCATCATAGAAACGTATGTGTGTATGTATAGACCTATGTACAACGCAACAACACCAGATGAAGAAAAAGTCAAACGCACAAGAGATCCCAAAGTCCCGTCATGCAGGGGGAACATTTACAGTGGGGCACCTGAGGAGAACCGCCTCACTTACTTCCTGTCCCGCCGAAAAGAACAGATTCACACACGCTCGTCCTCTGAGGCCTCCGTGTTCGCTTTGCAAAAAAAGGGTTTTTTTTTTCTCAGGGGATATTGTAAAAGTTAGAGTAGGGACTTTCTCTGCAGCGATGATATGAGAAACTTGGATTCTGAATGTGTTTTGTTATGGTTCTTATTTCTATAGTTATTGAGTTTCAGGGCTCCAACTTTTGTTTGTTTCACACATTTCGGGACTTTTATGGCGCCTAAAGGGTTAAAAAGAATAGACTTTGAAACACAATAAAAATGCTTATTGACCTATTTGTATTAAAAATAAAAAAAACGTATACTCTAACATACTCAAGTCAAAATAAACGTATGTCCATTATTTACCTACTGTTGATTACGTAAAGAGCTATCCAATGTTTGTTGTTCCATATTTTTAAGCAAAATTATGTAAACATTTTTGTACAGTTGTGCTTGAAAGTATGCACATCCAGGCTAATTTATTTTAAATTATTTTAGGCCATATTTCAGAGATTAAGAGTGAAAAATGAATCATCCATTATTAGTGGATGTGTGAAGCCATTACCTAAATAAGCATCTTTTCTTTTTTCTAATGATAATGACGACAGAAACGCCTCCTCTGACCTTGAGCAGAAGTCTACATACCCCAGTTCTCAATATCCTATAATTCCCCTTTAACATCTAAGATAGATCAGAGGCTCGTGATCCTCTCTGATCCATCCTACTCTGCAAAATGCTCCAGTTCTTGTACTTTCCTGGGTCGCCTTGCATGAACTACACTTTTAATTATCTGCAACTCAATTATGTGATCATTTAGAAAATCAGATTTTTATATAATACATTTTTACGTTTTTAAACTGGCCAATGCTAAGCGTGCCTTACTCTGGCAAATAAACAAGTTTGGACTGCTGCAAACTGTTTAAAAAGAAGTGAATGTGTTTTTTAAGTTAACAATGTATAAATATCCAACATTCCTTTAAGAATTTCTGACAATATAACCTTGATGATAAAACTCTTTTTCCAACAGATACACGTGCATCCAGAACTTAAGTTTCTCATATTCTCTGCTGCAGTGGGGGTGTGGGGTGGAGGCTTCCAGTTCTCGTTGAGCCGTAGTGGGCGGGGTCACAGGTCTGAGGGGGCGGGCTCAGAGGGCGAGTTGGGGGTGGGCTCTGGGGGGGACTGTGGGGGCTCGTCCGGCGTGCGCTCCTCCGTGCTCTGGCTGGGGCTGCCCTTACTGCTGCTGGGACTGCTGGCCTCTCCGCCCTCCACAGACCTGCTGCTGCTGCTGCTGCTGCTGCTGCTGCCTCCTCCGTCCTGGCCCTCAGAGTTCTCCAACATCTCCTGGATGAGGGGGGGCATGGAGCCGGGGATCTCCATCTTCAGTGAGATGACGCGCTCCGCACCTGCAGGAAACAAACAGAACAAAACAAGCCTGTGATGAAGTTGAAGGTAAAGATTGGTGCCACTCCTGATTGGCTCTTTGGTCGCTATAGGTCGTCAAAGCTCAAAGCGTCAAATAGCGACTCATAGGGCTCCTTCTAACTGATATCATATTTTATAATAAGAGAAAGACAGCGTGTTGTGGTTTGATTTGAATTTAACTCAGATTTAGAGCTCCTGGTGGTTAGACCAGAGCTACAGCAGAGACCAAAAGTTAATTAATTAGAGAATCGAAAAGAGAAAAATAAGTCTGAGTCCTTTATTGAAATGGCGTTTCGACCAAACTAATTAGAGTCCTCAAAAAATAAATACCAAAAAAACACTTACACTCTAACACTTATTACCAACACTGCTTGTACTTAGCCGAGTGGGACACTTGTTTTCAATGTAAAAGGAAAGTTCAATAGCAAAGTGAATAGATCAGATCAGAGAAAAAACCCAAGCAAAAGCAGGCGCCCACCAGGACAGCTGTGGACAGCACCTTTGGCCTCACTTCTGAGTTCTGCACCTGTTCTAGGCTTTAATGCAAAAACATTCCACAGAACTGTCCCTGATCCTTGTCCGTTAGCTTGGAATGCTCACTTTCACTCTTTCCCTTTCTTTATGCGCCTCTTCCAGTCTCTTGCTCTGACCTCTGACCCCCGCTGGTCTGCACTGTACCTTTGGCGCTGATGCTGCGCAGGTCTGTGATCTTCATCAGCGTCTTAGGAAACATGTGAGGTTTGCTCGGCCGGCGCTTCCTCACGTAGATCTTCAGAGCCTCCAGTAAAGGCTCCTGCAGCTCGTCCACTTTGGAGGGTTCTTCCAGGTCCTGGCGGTCTGAAACGGCACACATCAGCTCACAAACACGTAACAGCAGTAACGCAAACCCATTTTAAGGGTGTCCATTTTCTTTTTGCGTGATACAGTCTGGTGTTTGTGTTTGTCCTCATGGTCTCTGTGTCAGACGAGGGAGATGAAGGAAAACATTATTTGGACTGAAAGCCACGTGACACTGCTGCTAAAATACGCCTGGCTCATTTTGGACTGACGAGCGACCACCGGGAATCTAGAGCTGAAACGATTCCTCAATTTACTCCAGTAATTTGCATATGAAAAATATCCAAGGAGATTCCGCTGCCTTTGCTTTTGTGTAGTTTTCCTTGTTTAATAAATCGTAAACAAGGAAAGAATCACAACTATCTCCAGGTCACAGCCCAAACGTTGAAGCTAGAATTTTTCACACACAAAAAACCTGACTTGAATGAAAACATAAACCAAAGGGAGGTCTTTACTTGACAATTCAAGTCATTTCCTCTATGTTAAATGTTCTACACAATTGAAAAGTAATATCAAAAGCAGAGATTGAGAAGCTTATATCAGACAATCCAAATACTTTCTTTTTGGAGGGGGTTGGATTAATAACGCTTTTTTTCTTCATCCTATGGCGTGAATATCAAGATAGGAAAACTTATCTCTCCAAATGGAAAATGTGTCCATATCTTTCAGCCTTGTCCAATATAAGCTAAATTATGATTCCCTTTTTTTACAAACATCAATACACTGGAAAAAATCTTATAAAACAAAAGACAGTAAAAGCAATGGTCCCAGCTCAAAGCCTCACATGGGATGGAGAGAGTGTTTTGAGGTTATCAGATCGGTGCTGAGCCAGAGAACAACTCATTCACATAGACGTTCATAATCAGTGCTTACATTAGCCCTTGTCCAAACAGCTTCTAAACCCCATAAAGCTCTCTCACATCAGCTCTCCAAATACTCGTGCTGCGATGTAATAAAATCTGCCGTGTTTTTCTTGTGTTCTGGTTAGTTCCACTTGGGGGCGGTGTTCTCCAGGGATCGGTCCTTTTTGTCAGAGTCTTGTCAGGTCTTCTACAGGATTATGCAACAGTGAGAAATATTTGGCCATGGGTGGAGGAAGAATGCAGGGAAAGAGAGAGAGAGACAGAAACAAGTTTGAAATGAGAGCTTCTTTACTGCAAGAAAGTCCAGACCTGTGACATTCAGACATTGTTGCGTTTTAAAGTTGCTCTGTGGATGTGAAATGGTTGGCAGCCATTGGAATGTTTATTACTGCTCTCCTAAAAGTCTGGCATGAGAATTACATCTGTGCAAAGACAAACGTACTCAGTCTTAGAAGGTTTATGAATGTAAGGTGAAGCAAGTGTGAAGGGTGAAAAAAAGTTATTGGCTGCAAATACAGGAATGTGATCATAAAGGACGTCTTTTCACTTGAGAAATTGCTAAAACATTTTGGGCAATACTTTTGTTATAAAAGGCACAAAACCCAAGTGGTGTGTCATAGCGGTACAGTGACATCATACTTTTACAATACTGATGTAAAAAGATACAAGATTTTTTAAATAGAAAAATATGAATCCAAATACCATTTGAGTGAATATTTTAAAGAACCCCATTTTATCTGTAATCATAGCTGCAAGTACTACTACTGCTCATCCAGATGGACATAGATGGAGGTATTGGATTTAGGTCTGAATTTTGCCATTCTAACACATTCTTCCCACCATTCCATAGCTCTGGGCAAAAACATGACAAAATGTACAAAAGTTGTGTTGTATTAGTACTCAGGGCTGGACTGGCCATCGGGCGTACCGGGCAATGCCCGAAGGGCCGATGCCCATATTTGGGCCGGTCTGTCTCCCTCATACAAAACACATGTTTGTGAAAAGTGTAAATCCGTTGAGAACTGTAAGAGGGGGCGGGGCGCGCGTGTCCGCGGGGCACCTGCTGTATGTACTCGAACGGGATTCCACCACCTCAGCGGCCGCAGTGTTCCCGCATCCAGCGGCTCTGAGCTGGACGCAGGAACCGCTCACAACACAACACGGTGAGCGCGTAGCCGCAACGTGACCATGTACCCAAGACCATAAACGTGCACAGGACCATGCGTGTCTTTGCGTAATTTGTGCAGTGCACCCAATAAATACACCGCTGCAGAAAACAGTCCGCGTCTCCCCTCTCCTCTAAATGAAAGCTCGGGTACCTAAATTTTCCATTGCATTAAAAGTTCATGTTTGAGCCCAAAAGTAAAATGTTGTGAACAGATTAAACAGATTTAGAGCCAGCTAATGGCTGACAATATGCATTTCAGAAATGTTTACCAATTCTCATCCCTGTAACAAACAGTGTTGTCTGTGTCCACCTCCCTCACTCTGAGACCTGTTTATTACTCTGTTTAATGTAGACTATTGTACTTTATTTTATTGTTGAAACTGCAGACATCCTGATCCTCTACAGTATTTGCTTCCACATACTGTATAAACCAGGGGTCGGCAACTTTTAGTGCCCCTAAAGTGGCTCCTGGAGCCTTTTCAAAAATGTCTGAAAATGGAGTGTGAGGGCTCTATTTTATTTCTAGTTTCAATGTGGTTTCTGTAGGAGGAACAACATTCTTAACGTTTTTCAATGCTGCAAAAACTTGTATAAGTAATAATCAATTTTTGCATTTCTGTCAACGTAGTGCGTCATATCTTGTGACGCGGCCCGTGCCAGGCGGCCACTGCTGTAAACAAACCGGCGTGTGTGCATCATAGACTGTGTGTGCGCATGGATCCCA
Source organism: Knipowitschia caucasica (assembly GCA_964034765.1). Lineage (NCBI taxonomy): Eukaryota > Metazoa > Chordata > Actinopteri > Gobiiformes > Gobiidae > Knipowitschia > Knipowitschia caucasica. Next base: position 21,310,866 of record OZ035838.1, read on the forward strand.
AAGATAAAGAGAGAGAGTCGATAAGACTGGACTAAGAATGAGAATGAACATTTGCTTTCAGTCAATGAGGAAGGACTGCTTTATGTTTGTAATGAAAAGTTTTGTTGCAACAGGAGGAACAAAGAAGCTTTAAACACCGTTCACTGAAGGATTAATTCATCATAAAGTCAGAGCACCTATTTTCAGACTTCAAATACCTTCGCTAAGACGGTGAAAGAAAAGGCCATTAAGGACATTCAGCTCCAGCAAACTTCAGCCTGTGATGGATATGAACAGACAGTGATGCAGGTGAATTGAGCCAAAAAGCAGATTTATTTACTGTATTTGTACAATTGCATGAAGGCAAAAAAATGGAAGTTAAACTTTAAGCAGAGGTAAGCAGTGGTGCGTCATTCTCTCCAGGACACGCTGCAATGAAAATACACATTTGATAATGTTTTTATGTGTTTGTAGCCTTTACTTTGTCATTTAGATATTAGTCTAATATAGCTAATATAGCTAATATAGCTAATGTAGCTAAGGTAGCTAAGGTAGCTAATACAGCTTCAGCCCCTGTTACCTTCATATAAGCCTTATACAACGCTTTTTTTTTTTGTGTGTGGCTCCAGACAGATGTTGTTTTTAGTTTTTTTGTCAAATATGGCTCCTTGAACCTTTTGAGTTGCCTGGGCCGCTAAAAAGGAAAAAATGCCTGGGCCGTTTTTTTGTCCCAGTCCAGCCCTGTTAGTACTGTACTCTGTAATGTGTGCTAGGTCTATTAAAGAACATATTCTGTTTATAAGAGCCCTAATTAAATCTGTTGGCGTCTCTCTAACAAACGAGACGATACATAGATGGACAATGCTAACCCATTAGCTCTGTGAAGCCCAAATAGGGAAGAGCTTATGGTCGTTTTGTTCCAACGTTTGCTCTGGCTCCTATTGACTTTGTACAACAAACCTGGATGAATCAGTCAGCACTCAGTCAGTCCACTCCTACGATCCATGATACCAAATAAAAGACTTAATGCTCTTGTCAGTGCGTCAATCCCCCTCCACTCTATGGAAATGTCTGCTTTTTTAAGTATTATTACAGTTTTTTTCTATTCAGCTTATTATTTTTTTATTTCGTACTATGGTCTGGATTTGCTCCATTGAGCTCTGTTAACAGGTGGGAGGGGATAACTTGAAACGATTGGATGTGAGTTTGCCGTGACGTATGTAATGCACCCGAGTGAGTGGCTAGAATTTAGCATTTAGCCTAACCCTCTCCTTTGCCAATAACGGAGCCCGTGGGAAGTAGTAAAATTTCTTGATATTTGGGAGCCGAGCCAGAACCGATTACTATCGCATTTGAAAAACCACAACCAGCAAATTAGGTGCAAGCTCTTGATGTCACCGACACCTACCTACAACACCCGCCTCCAATGCTCACTGATTGGTCGGATGGGATACAACCGAGGTAACTGCAGCGACTGGAATCAGACCCAGACGTACACGTAGGGAAATAATAATTGACCGGAGTTTACGGATGGCTAAGGCCAGGCTATATTTTTCCTCCATATCTCAAGAATCTCTTGAGAACCTATGCATGGCCTTTTCCCATTCAAGAAATACAATTGTTTGTTTTGAACTATGCCTCAGTTTTCATCAGTCTGAAATCAATTATAGGACATAAACCTCTAGAGCAGTGGTCAAACCTGTTGTAGACCTGTCCTGCTGTAGACCTGCCCTGTTGTAGACCTGCCCTGCTGTAGACCTGTCCTGCTGTAGACCTGTCCTGCTGTAGACCTGCCCTGTTGTAGACCTGTCCTGCTGTAGACCTGTCCTGCTGTAGACCTGTCCTGCTGTAGACCTGCCCTGTTGTAGACCTGCCCTGCTGTAGACCTGTCCTGCTGTAGACCTGTCCTGTTGTAGACCTGCCCTGCTGTAGACCTGCCCTGTTGTAGACCTGCCCTGCTGTAGACCTGTCCTGTTGTAGACCTGTCCTGCGGTAGACCTGTCCTGTTGTGGACCTGACCTGCTCTAGACCTGCCCTGCTGTAGACCTGCTCTTTTGTAGACCTGTCCTGCTGTGGACCTGCCCTGCTGTAGACCTGTCCTGCTGTAGACCTGTCCTGCTGTAGACCTGTCCTGCTGTAGACCTGCCCTGCTGTAGACCTGTCCTGCTGTAGACCTGTCCTGCTGTAGACCTGCCCTGCTGTAGACCTGTCCTGCTGTAGACCTGTCCTGCTGTAGACCTGTCCTGCTGTAGACCTGCCCTGCTGTAGACCTGTCCTGCTGTAGACCTGTCCTGTTGTAGACCTGCCCTGCTGTAGACCTGCCCTGTTGTAGACCTGCCCTGCTGTAGACCTGTCCTGTTGTAGACCTGTCCTGCGGTAGACCTGTCCTGTTGTGGACCTGACCTGCTCTAGACCTGCCCTGCTGTAGACCTGCTCTTTTGTAGACCTGTCCTGCTGTAGACCTGTCCTGCTGTAGACCTGTCCTGCTGTAGACCTGTCCTGCTGTAGACCTGTCCTGCTGTAGACCTGCCCTGCTGTAGACCTGTCCTGCTGTAGACCTGCCCTGCTGTAGACCTGTCCTGCTGTAGACCTGTCCTGCTGTAGACCTGCCCTGCTGTAGACCTGTCCTGCTGTAGACCTGTCCTGCTGTAGACCTGTCCTGTTGTAGACCTGTCCTGCTGCAGAACTGTCCTGTTGTACACCTAACCTGCTGTAGACCTGTCCTGCTGTAGACCTGTCCTGCTGTAGACCTGTCCTGCTGTAGACCTGTCCTGTTGTAGACCTGACCTGTTGTAGACCTGTCCTGCTGCAGAACTGTCCTGTTGTAAACCTAACCTGCTGTAGACCTGTCCTGCTGTAGACCTGTCCTGCTGTAGACCTGTCCTGTTGTAGACCTGCCCTGCTGTAGACCTGTCCTGCTGTAGACCTGTCCTGCTGTAGACCTGTCCTGCTGTAGACCTGCCCTGCTGTAGACCTGTCCTGCTGTAGACCTGCCCTGCTGTAGACCTGTCCTGCTGTAGACCTGTCCTGCTGTAGACCTGCCCTGCTGTAGACCTGTCCTGCTGTAGACCTGTCCTGCTGTAGACCTGCCCTGCTGTAGACCTGTCCTGCTGTAGACCTGTCCTGCTGTAGACCTGTCCTGCTGTAGACCTGTCCTGTTGTAGACCTGCCCTGCTGTAGACCTGTCCTGCTGTAGACCTGTCCTGCTGTAGAACTGTCCTGTTGTAGACCTGACCTGTTGTAGACCTGTCCTGCATGCTGTAGATCTGACCTGTTGTAGACCTGGCCACACAGCCATGTTTGAACACAGACTAATGTGAAGGAAAACCCATTTCACATACAACGACTCACAAGCTCCTACAGTCGAATAATCTACAGATGGAGACAGTGAGTAGGTGTTTGTTAAACCATGTCCTAATTTTTCAAATTTGTCATTCAATGAGTGTCCTTTCTTTTCATGACTATTGACTGTAGATTCACACCCTGGCTGTGTAGTGGTGCTTTCAGACCGGATCATGCGTTACGTCGGCTTTCAATGCAAAGTCTATGGTGGCGAGCGTTCGAGCGTCACAACGCACGGACATCTCGACACGCACGGACGGATTGTTCAGTAGAGACGCACGGACTTGGTGGTAAAATCAAAGGGAAGGAGCAGGAGCGAAAAATCGACGCTCACAGGAGTTGGATTCTGTTCATCCTTTCTTTGGGACGTTCGTGCGACAACCAATCAGAGAGCCGCAAAGTGGTCACGGGGACATGAGCGGACTGAGCGAGCAGACTGAAAATACTCATAAACAGCCAAAACAGGACCCACACCAGACTTCACCAGAACTCAAACCAGGGTTGACAATGGGGGACTGTGTGCTTGTGAAAATATGGGTTGTCATGCTCCCGTGACCTTATGCAACTGCTTCGAGTGTGTTCGCCGATGCGGAAATACCGTTTAATAATATGAAAAAACGTATGGCGCACCTCCGTGAACACATACTACTGTTATATAAAGCCCGTGGATAGTCTCTGTTCAAAGTCACGCTGCAAAGCTGCATATTGGGGAAGATCTGTACACAAAAAGCCGCTAGCTAAACTCTGTTGGCATGGCGTTTCAGCGTTGGCGGTCTGAAAGCACCATAAGGGCTATTTGTCCAATAAGGACCAGATGACCTGGCCTCCACAGTCACCGGACCTGAACCCAATCCAGATGGTTTTGGGGTGAGCTGAACCACAGAGTGAAGGCAAAAGGGCCAACAAGTGCTAAGCATCTCTGAGAACTCCTTCAAGACTGTTGGAAGACCATTTCAGGTCACTACCTCTTGAAACTCATCAAGAGAATGCCAAGAGTGTGTGAAGCAGTAATCAGAGCAAAAGGTGCTACTTTGAAGAATCGAGAATATACAAAAAAAAATGTGTATGTACATAATTCCACATAATTTAATTCATAGTTCTTCAGTGTGAATACACAATTTTCAAAATCATGAAATAAAAAAACTGTTTGAATGAGAATGTGCGTATGTATTTGTCATTATTGATTCACTCCACACACTGTGGTGATAAGCTAATACTGTAGCCACAGCTGCCCTGGGGCACACTGACAGAAGCGAGGCAACCAGTATGTGCTCCTCCAACCACAGTTGGCACTGCAGTAGCCGCCCCACTGTGGCCCCTCGTGTTCCCAGAGGTCTCCCATCCCAGTAATAACAAGGCCCTGCCCTGCTTAGCTTCAGAGGTCTGATGGGACCCTATGATGGGAACCTATGCAACTCGGTTCCAAGCTTTGAAAACTATTTCACATGCAGGGGGAGGGTACGAGCTCTCACTAGTAAAAAGATTTTCATTAAAAAATTTGCACTCAAAAAAAAAAATCTTTTTTAAAATCCTCCTTCCGGTGGTAGCAATGGGAGCAACTGGCAGAACTCTTTTTCTCTCTTTTTTTTTACCTTAAAGAAGCAATATGTAAAAATCTGGCCAAAAGTGGTACTGCACTCCCCCAGACGAATCCAGCTGGGACAATATCTGTTTACAAAGAGTTTTGTCAACAACAAATCTATAACCAACACCTTTTTTCACAAAGACCTCCATATAAATCTTTATTATATCCCTTTTTTTGTCATAAATGATTTAAGAATCTGGACCACGGACTTTCTGATTGGTAAAACGGTGGAGGGCGAGACATCGAAATTAAAACATTAACAACATTTAGGGGCTGTAAGACTAGTATTCAAAAAGAGAATGTTTTATTATTGCCTTTTGACATATTAGGGCCATTTAATGATGACGTGACATGAAAATCTTTCATACTGCTACTTTAATACTTGTTTCACTAAATATTTCCTTCTAAAAATATAGGTACCACCCCACCAGACCTTCAGACCGTTTAATTACCTCCTGGACCCCCACACAGGTACCAGATGGACCTGCCCTCTCCAGAACCCGGGACAAAGCCTGGTGGGTTCTGTCCCAGTTCGCTCCCTCTCCTCCTGCAGCTGTCACTCTTGGCCCGGTCAATGTACTCTCAAACACACACACAGAGCCTATAGCAACGCCCCAGAACGTAACAGTGGCTCTCCTCTCCCCCCCCTCTCTCCTCCTTTTCGTCCCTGTCATCCCGATTGGCTTCACCTGCTCACCGTGTGTTTGGCCCCAGGAAACTCTTTCTGCTGCCTTTACATTTCCTCTATGTGAGTTTGAGCTGTACAATCTTCTTCTCAGTGCATTCTTCCTTTTGAAAAACGACCTGGGGACGTGTCAGCTGGTGTTTTTAACTCAAAACAGAGCAAAGAAAAGCTTGCCTGAGCCTTTGAAGGCCTGGAATGTTGGGAATAAACCAGAGGATTGGTCCTATAGCTGTAATGTGTATGTATTGGATTTCTCGACATTTTGAACAAGACAATTTCCATATTAATTTAAAGCTTAATAATGTTAGAGTTAATTTACTTTTACCGTTTGCAGATAACATCTCATTAGAATATTGTCCTTTGCATTCAGCATGTACAATGAACATGATGTCCATAATATCTATGTTAATGATTTTCAAGCAATTGTCCAATCAGAGAGCAGAATAAACCTCTTATATGGGTTGCCAGTTTGTTAAGTGAAATTTAGCTGGTTTTCTCTTTTTCTTTTTTTAATAAAAAATATCACAAACGTCATACAAAACCCACAGACTTTGTACAGTTTATAGCTGAACTCCAGCAGGTGGTTTGCATCAGGAATAGGGGCTTAGGAGACTCATGTGTCACAGGCAGGAAGATTCTGCAGGTGGATTGTAATTGGACACTTCATACGCACAAGTACATGCTTTAGTTCAAAGTGTTGAACTCATTCTTGTCAGGGGCTGAAATAAAACATTAGAAACTGGTCAGGAACAAAAAGAATAGAAGGGAATTATTTTTCCTATAATGTTTTTTCACATGAAGGTATTTTGACTATAATAGTTTCACAAAAATTTCCTGGTTGATTTTCTGAAAACAAAATGTGTTTATTGTTTATATTTTACTATCTACTGTAACTTCTAATGAAGAGAACCTTCTTTAACATGTCTTGGTAGCCTATAACCATCAACTCTACAAGTTAATAATAATAATTGAAAACCATTTTAGGGGCCAATAAAATGATTGGGTGGCTGTGTGGATTGCACTCTCCACTCTCAGCAAGGAGTTCCTGGGTTCGAATCCCAGTCGGAACAGGGTCTTTCTGAGTGGAGTTTGCATGTTTTCCCCATGCCTACGTAGGTTTCCTCCGGGTACTCTGATTTCCCCTACCACTAAAAACATGCACACTAGGTTAAATCCTCCAGCTCTGGTAGTCCTGACCAAGCCGAGCATCAACATACGGAGATGGGTTCCCGGGCGCTGTTACTACGGCGACCACTGCTCCTGACGTAAGCCTTATGGTGCGTTCAGACCAAACGCGATTTCTGCGGCCAAATCGCGTCTATCGCGCGGCTTGGGCCGCTTTTGACAAATTGTGGCAGCCGCTGTCACAGAGAAACTTGGCCGCGCGGCCAGGACACAAGAGGGCAGCCGCTGTCACAGAGCGTTGAGAGCGTTTAGGGGCGGGGCTTGTCTCTTTTGCCTGTAGTTTCCCAACATGGATGTCAGCGAAGGAGTTGCTTGGCTCTATCTGATAAATAAAGCCAGACAACGTCGTCAAAGGGCGAATCGACGATGTGTCTGGATTCATCAGATAGTCCGTAGACGGTTGGAGTTTGGTGAGTTTCACCATTTGCTTAGTGGCATCAGGATGGGTCAAATGCAGAGGATTGAATTACCCGACGGGGATTAATACAGTGCACCTTACCTTACAAAAAATTGTCTTGAGGGCCAGATTTGGCCCACGAGCCTGAGTTTGACATAATAATAATAATGCATCGGTTTTATATAGCGCTTTTTTGGACACTCAAAGACGCTTCACATGTGTCATTATTCATTCACTCCATACACGGTGGTGATAAACTACTAAGAGCTGCCCTGGGGCACACTGACAGAAGCGAGGCAACCAGTATGTGCCATCGGCCCCTCCGACCACCACCAACCATTCACACACACACCAGACTCATTCTAGGCAATGGGGGTGAAGTGTCTTGCCTAAGGACACAACGGCAGTTTGGCACGTTACAGCCGCAGCCGCCCCACTGTGGCATCAGGTGTTCCCAGAGGTTAAGTGTCTTGCCAAGGACACAACGACAGTAGTCAGTGGGAGTCGATGGTGAAAGTCTTGAGCGGGGCTTGAACCCACGACCTTCTGGCTCAAAGGCCAACGCTCTACCAACTGAGCTACTGCCGCCCGACATGTCTACTTTAGTGGAACTTCTAAAAGATGAGATAAAAAGTTTTAGCGACTCATGTTGCATGTTTTAGACGTTAGACCAAACACTTCATCAAAGAAAACTCCCATAGCTTTGTTTTAGTCTTTGCGGTGGTATAAAAAATCAGAAGATAGCTCTGCTCGACTAATGGAGGAGTCAAATAGACGCTTGCTAAGGCCAAAGGTTAATGCTAGTGTGATGCCTGTTTGATGGACTGGTGGAGGCGTCTCTGGCTCATCAGGACTTTGCGCTGATGAGTCCTGATGTCCTGGTCAAAGTCATCAGTGACCAGTGGCGCTGCAGCCAGACCCACGCTCCAACTTCACCAAGACTAGATCTGAGACCAGCCCACACATGGATGAAGTCTTTTTCACTTCCAGAACTACAAACCAGACCAGGGATGACGGCCACTTACACTGTTTTACATGTTCAAAATAATGTGCACGGGGACTGGACCCCTGGTGCCCCGAGTCAGAACTAAACACGGGGAGGCAGCATTTCAGATTCATGCAGCTATAATCTGGAACAGTCTTTCTGAAAATGTGAAACAGGCTTCTAGTCTGACAATGTTCAAATCCAGGTTCTATGGTTTTTATTTTATTTTAATATCTTTTAATGTCTATGTATATATGTTTTTCTTCTTCAGCACTTGAGTATGGGGGGTTGCCTTGTGTATGAATTTTGCTATACAAATAAACTTTCCTTGACAACATTTCTGATCAAGGGGCATTTTACCATTATGTAAAGCAAGTATTTCTCACGAATAAAATATGTTAAAATTAGTCAACTATGACTAACTATGACCCGTAAGATTTGTTGGGGGAGAATGCCGTCATTGCTGAATTAGTCGAGTTGGTTGAGTCCCCAAGTCCCCGTCCCCAAGTCCCCATACCCAAGTCCCCCAAGTCCCCCAAGTCCCCCCCATCCCCAGCCCGAGTCCTTGTCTCCAGCCCGAGTCCTTGTCCCCAGCTAGAGTCCCTGTCCCGCACTGACCTCCAGAGATGAGGCAGATGGCGCTGAGCAGGCCCGTCTCCGTGTCGTCCATCTCGATGGGCAGCAGCTGGTTGGCGAAAGTGAAGACCAGGTCGGTGAGAGGGCCGAAGCCGGCGTTGTGCATCTGTGTTCGGTTCAGGGTCAGGCCGTCCGAGAAGGTCATAGTGTCTTTTTCCGGGGTGTAGCGTGTGCAGATGCGCAGGATCTGACAAACACAAGAGAAACACAACATGTATGAGAGGGAGTGGACAAAAAAGAAAGTTTCGATTGGAAAATAGTTCTGTTTATCTGTGCATACAACTAAAGGATTGTCTCGTGTGTCTTCCCTGAGCCGCCTCAGTCCTGTCCTGCGTGGTCTGGTCCTCGTTCTACGGCCCGAGTCCTGGATCTAGAGCCTTTCTGTCTGTGAGAGCAGATCCCTCCCTCAATATGGGCCTCCCCGATGTTTCTCACTTTTCATCCACTGATTTTTTTCAGTTGTTCCTTGCCATTTGCAGCTGAATTCAACATTTAACGACATCTATAAACATATTTAGACATCGGTTATCTACCCCTTATGGACCACCGTGTTTTTTGTAATTGCATTTGAGCAGTTTGGTTCCCTGATCTGTGTTGGCAAATGGGCAGCTTTGCAAAATCCTCCAAAATAACTACCGTTGTGATTCAGATCTATACAAAAATAAATTGAATTGAATCGTCACTCTTTTTAACATACTCTGATTATTTACATATTTGTGCATGCTTGTTTCTATCTTGTTCTGTGCGATACAAATAAAGCCCCCATCACCATGTTTCTGACACCTGCGCCCTTCTAAAGTACAAAACAGTGCGTCTGCTCCAAACCGCGGCGATCACCTTTAGCGCCGGCGGTAAACACGAAGCTAATGAAGGCGAGTCTTTGAAGTGCTCCTCTGACAGTGAGTGGCAGCCCGTCTGCTACATGAAACAGAATAAAACATGGGCCGGGTGCAGCGGCTGGACACCCCCCCCCCCCCCCCCTCAGCCACCCCCCCCCCCCCCCCCCCCCCCTCAGCCACTGACGTCCCATCACATCACGCGTAAACACGGCTCTATAACTTCAGCAGCCATCCCACCACGGGCCGTTTGAAGTCTCCCCTCGCACCGGGACGCAATAATAATAATGCAATAATGATGTCCGTGCGGAAACAGGTTTGAATGCGGCCGTACGTCGATCGTCTTCATAAAAAAGTACGGAGAGTTCAAACTGTGCTGATGTCAAAGCTACAACACCTGATTTTGTGCTTGTTTCATACATATTTTGTAGACAATTGTTTCTTGTACTTTTGAGCTAGTTCTGTATGTATTTGTCTGAGGCACACTTGGGGGACTTTTGCACATGTATTCCAATGTGGTTTTACTGCAAATGGTAAATAATTTGAATCTGAATCTAAATAAATGTGTTTCTCTTGTTTAAGTGTAATTTTGGCCCCTAAATTCCTACATTCTGTGTTCCATTAATTTTCATGTATGAGATCTTCAAATCATTACGAAAAAATATATATTCTACAATTGAAAGAAAACTTGCTAACGCGCTATGAGCATTGGGTGGCAGCTCTCATTGCCACCCCCCGACCCAGAAATTGACTAATAAAGGGGTTGAGAATGAATGAATGTATCTTAATTTTAAATAAGTAATCCTTGTTTACTAATTGCGCCTTTTCAGAAACACTGTCACAAAGCGCTTTACAATTGTTGTGGGCATAGATTTTTTTCCGCTCCATACAGTAATAGAAGCGGCCTTGCCATACAGGAGGCACATGTCGGACTTGCATTTAGAGGTAGGGGAAACCGGAGCAGGAGGAGAACATGCAAACTCCACACGGAAAGGCCTGGAGATAGAATTTAACCCAGGACCTCCTATAGCACAAGCAAGATAAAAAATGGGTTAGTATTACAAAATCTAACCAGTGCACCAACGGGCGGCACATTGGCGGAGATTTGCTTTTGGAATACAAACCAATTTTTGATCAACAGAATACATCTTGTTTATGTGTGTTTAATTGAATGTAGTGATTGTGTTAAAGTGAAGCTTCAAAGATCTGAACATTGGTCTGGAACACTCTGTTTGGGAAATATAACTAGTCTTCTACAATAAATAGTAAAAGCACAAAACTCGCACTTCCTCTACACTTTTCCCGTCGTCATCCGGTTCATTTTCCATCAAGACTTTGTGAAGAATTCCCCAACTTTTGAAGACGTGCATTAGGGGTAAACACACTTCTCCGCTTCTCCGCCTGATGACTAATGTGCAAAAACTAGGCCAATGTAAGAGGAAGGATTACTCATGATCCCAAAGCTGAGAATTTAGCCTAACAGAGAGAAAAGTCCTAAATAAATGGTGCCACGGCCGCGGATGAGGACGGAGATTACGGCTCAATAATTTACAGGACCCTACAGTTTGGCTGAAATAACAGGGGCATCCGGGGTATTCTATTTTCAGAGTTGTTCCCACAAGAAAAATGTAACTTATTAATAAAGGATGAGAAAATAAATGTGCTCAACTTTATAGCATGGGCAATTGTGAAGTATTACAATTTTACTTGCTAGAATAGTGAACAGAACAAAGTTGGGTGATGTGGATTTTCAGGGGATATATTGAAATATTTCCCCATAAACCAGACTAGGTTTATGGGGAACCTGGAGTTATATTTTTCTATATGTTAAACATCTATAGACTTCTCTTTATCTTCAGTCCTTCAGCCCACAAAGTTTGAAGTGTCGCCATTTGAATGATTATGATTATGCTTTCTTTTGGGCTGTTAAAATGAATCATTTCCATTTTGATGTTTTATTTTTTATTGTATAGTTTTAGTATCCCCCACTGTTTCTTCGGAACCCTCTGCACTGGGAGCGGTGGTCGGCTGTGGCTGTGGGGGTCTGACTCCTGGACCTGGTGGAGGTCGGGGGCTTCTTCTCCCTTATGGGTCCTGTGTCGTTCCCTTTGGCCACAGACTCTCTGCTACTGGTGTTGACGTCTCCTAGGATGGAACTTCTTCAGCTGGTTACATCTGCATCCTGCCCTATCTCTCATTGTTTTACCCATCTGATGTGACTGAGTGTGTGTGTGTGTGTGTTTTTTTTTGTGATCAATTATTTATTCAAGTATGACAATGTATTTGACAATGTATTCACATTTTGCACTGATTAGCATGCATCACACTTTTTATCCCCTTTTTGGTCCCCATATCCCCTTTCCCCTTGTGATGGGCAGAGAAGCTGAAAATAATAAATGGATAACTAAATAAATAAAGATTATAAAAACAGAGTAGTAAATAAAAATAACAATAAAAATAATAATAAAATAATAATAATAATAAAACATAAAAAAATAAAAAATATAAAGGTTCAAGACATCGAAAACAAAATTTGTAATTAAAGAATACAATAAAAATACATACGTGTGTACTTAATAAGATAAGATAAGATGTACTTTATCAATCTCACACAGGAGAAATTTACAATATAGATATAGGTTTTGGGTGGGTCTGTTGGGTGGTCAGATGAAGGGGTTATGTAAAAACTAAACTGTGAACTGTAAAATACTCTGTGTTGTATTTTTTTTTTAATGAAAAGCGCTTTATTGATAGATAGACAATGTGTTGGTCCTGCAGGATGACAGTTGCTCCTGACCGACGGCTGTGGATTTTGAGCTGAAGTACAGTCGCATTACTTGATATTGGCTTCCATTCCAGCTCAGATGTTAATTTGTGCAAAGAACTTTTGTCTTAGAACTTTTTGATAGAATTCAACCTGCGTCGCTCTTCATGTTTCATTTCGTTTCACAAACACAAATACAAAGGAGGGATATAGGAGGCTATTGAAATCAGGAAGAGGCAACGCGGACCATCAACAGAAATGAGGGGGCCTTCATCTTGTCTCACACTCAAGACTCACTTCTCCAGAGACCAGAGACCCTGAGACCCTGCCTCGACTGCAGAGAGATCCCCTGACAACGTTCCATGTTCTGTTCTCTAAAAGGTGGTGCAACAAAGCCAAACGACTGTGACGGGACGAACCCACTCACATAAGAATGCATTGTAATAAAGGCATTTTCAATCAACAGGAAAACCGTAATCACTCAAATATGGGAATGAAAGATACTGTACATTTCTACACACACCCACAAAAACACACACACGCACACGCACACACACAGAGAAGCACGTCAGTACCAGGATGTCGAGGCAGGCGGCTTTGAGCAGGGTGATCTGGTCAGCGATGGTGAGTCCGGTGAACCCAGGCACTCGTTTGGCGAACTCCACAATCTTGATAATGCACTTAGTGGCCAACTCGCTGAACTTGTCCCACAAACCCAGGTCCAGCCTCACGCGTTGATCTGCGCTGGAGTTCTGCAGGAAACAACACCAAACAAACAGTTATCAAACACGCCATTCATGCAGTTTTCACAAGTTGGAAAAATGCCGGGATGATACAGGAAAACCGGAGCATATGGCAGTTTATTATGTTCTATTGTTGTCTTGCCTGTTTTAATCAAATGATACAAAAATAAACAAAAATATGTAATGGCTGAGTTGTAATCACGTGGTACGAAGGGGCGAATAACTTTAATTTCGAGTGAAAACTATTTTCAATGCGGCGTAGCCCTTGTATAGTTTGAATTAGTTAAAACATTTTCAACAATGAGGAGGATTCTGTGGCTGTTATAATGGCGCCAGTGGAGTTTGTCACTCTGGGATCAACAGAAGCTGTATCCAAGACAGTTTCGATCAATAATAACACAATAAATGTTACTTTCAACAACATTTGAGGTGAGGTTTGAGACAACCTCTGTAAATTAAACATTCTTTCTCACTCTTGCCTTGGCTACAACAACTGCGAACCACAAAATAGACTGCATTGTTTCTCTGAAAGTCAGCGACGTGAAGACTGCCGACTGTCAGCTGTGTTTGTGACCACAGATGCTACGCAGACTAATGCATTTCTTCCATTCCTTTTTAAGTACACCCCTTAGAGAAATATATTTTATCAAAATACAGACTCCACTTGTTCTCAACTTGATACAAGTTGCTACAACGGCACAGAAAATAAGCATTTTTGACTCAGAATCAGTGAATATTTACATGGTTCTTAATGGGGATATGTACTTCCTGTCCCTCACAGGACTTTCGCACAATTGCTTGACGTCAGCTGCAACCAAGAAATTACTTTTAATTTTCTTGACTTATTCAAAATATAGTTTTTATGTACATTGGAGTTTTGGCCCAGTTTGGTCGCTCTGGTTATGCTGTATGTAATACACAGTTTAAGATGAAAAGATCCTCTATTCAACCCATACTTTTCAGTGTTGCATCTCAGATAGATAAGTGAATATTCAGTATGGCACAACTCTATACTTCTACTCTAAACTCTCAGTGGTCTATTAAAGTCACTACTTTCACAATCCAAAAAGTATGCCTAGAAATGTCCTTCTTGTGAGGTGTAGTTTTACTGGTTACAGATGCAATCCATCTACTGTAAAAAACGGTACAAAGTGTGTATTAATGTCTCCAACATGTAACTCTGCTGCTAGGATCATCACCCAAACAAAAGCTACAGATCACATCACTCCAGTTCTTACCCAACTCCACTGGCTTCCCATAACCCACAGAATCCAGTTATATCCAAAAATATTATCCATCCATCCATCCATTTTCTTCCCTTTAATCCATTTCTGGGTCAGGGGGGTGACAGTCAGAGATGCCACCCAAGTCTCATAGCACCAGCCCCTCACTGACCCTCTGCAGGTGGTGAGTCCACAGGAGGACGGCTGCTCTCTGAGTGTGAGCATAGCCTTGATCTTTCAGTGGGGGCTTTGGGCAAAGTGGGGTTAAGTGTCTTGCCCAAGGACACAACGACAGCAGTCATCAGTGGGAGTCGGTGGAGAAGGTGCAGAGGTGGGAAATAATATTATTATTATCATTAATATAATTATTATCAATATAGTTGCTTAAATTCTCTGATTGGACCATCTGCTTTGAAACTGTAAAACGTAAATATTGTGCTCTTCATTTCCATTGTAGTTTCATTTAAGAATGACTCCTATGACTTTGGTTATGTCAAACTATTATCTGGGGACACATAAAAAATATAGATGTAATTTAGAATGAAAACACAACCATGGTAAACTCTACATGCCAGAAGGGTTATTTCACATCCCTGAATATTTAGGTGAATGGAGCTAAACAAATCAACTCCAGGTCTGTTTCCTTTTACAATTCAAACACTATTTCCCATAATGCACGCCTGTTTAGTGTCCCATTCCCATATTTGTGCATTGGTACTTTTAGCCATACACCATTGCAAATCACGAATGAGCTAAAAAAAAAAAATAACACCATCTTTACTTTTCCACCTCAACATGCCAGAGAAATGCGATCTCATGTCCAGGTATAGTGTCATCCTGCTCCTAATAACGGCCTCCTCTCCTCTAGTGTCACTCCTCGGCAGTAAACACAACCTGCATATGCGCTGTGGTTGTGTGGTGTGTTGTGGCGCTAGACGGGTTGTTGTCGGGCCCCAGTTCCTTATAATGAGGAGGCCATGACGGTAGGCGCGCTCCTGGGGCCACAGACGCTCTGACAGCCACTGGATAATAATGTAATATAGATACAATATGTGTGGAGCCTATGGGGACAGACAGGAGGGAGGGAGTGTGGGAGGCTATTGTGCAAAAAGAACCAGGATGTTCTATAAAAGAAAGTAAGTATCATATTGTAGATCACTTTTACAAATATGTGAGTTCTTGTTTGAAAGCGTTCAGTCGGAGATGCGTGTTTTTGAAATGGGGTTGGATGAATGTCTAAGATGGTGCGGTGTGATTGAAGGCACACAACTTGTAAGGAACGGTTTGGAAGGCAGAAAACACAAGTATTTCACAAGTTTCAAGGTTTTAAATTTGCCAAAACATTTTACAATTAAATGAGGCCAAAAATCAAATGTTAATAGAATTCAACCAAACCAGACACAAAACACCCCGTGTGTTTTGTGTCTGGTTTGGTTGAATTCTATTGAACATTGAAACTGGCTGATCAGACCAACAGACAACAAGGGCAGTCAAGACGACTTTAATGGATGACTGATGCAATCCACCTGCTGGAGGTTAGCTAGAAACACTACAAACTCTTCATCCATCCATTTTCGTCCCCTAATCCATTTGTGGGTTGGGGGGTGGCAGTCAGAGCTCAGCACACAGAGCACCAGCCCCTCACTGATCCTCCTGCAGGTGGTGAGTTCACAGGAGCTGAGGTCTTTCAGCGGGGGCTTCATGCAAAGTGGGGTTAAGTGTCTTGCCCAGGGACACAACAGCAGCAGTCATCAGTGGGATAAGTAGAGCTTATGGTGGGCTCGAACCCACAACCTTCAGGCTCAAAGGCCAATGCTCTACCAACTGAGCCACTGTCGCACACTAAGTAACACACAAACTCTGTGTTTTACAGATGATTTATTATTGTATTTGAACACATTTTTGGTGCCGTTTTTGTAATTTTGTTAATAATATGTAATTTTTTTTTATAATTTTAATTATAATATGAATTAAATTATTATTTTTGTATTGTATTTTTTTAATAAGGAATACAACTTGTGTGTATTTATATGTGTGTGTGTACTGTCTATAACAGTATGTGAAATTTAATTTTAGATTATTTAAATGTTCAAAATAAGCAAATAGACGGTACGCCTAATTTAACATGTCCTTCACTCTCAAACAGAAGGACTGCAATCTTGTCTTTTTTTCTGTTATTCAAATTAATTCAAAGTTAGTGCGACCTCCATCATTTCAAATAAAGTCTTGCTAGATTCTCAAAAAGATCTAAAAGCTTCTACCTCTACAGAGGGAACAGGATCTGAGGTTTTTATAAGTGACCAGCTTTAGACTGTTTGAAAAGTGGGCTACACAAAAGATCCTTGAGCGACAGGAACACTTCTAAAACATCTTTCACTGCAGCTATGAACAAACGTGAGCTCAACAATCCAGTGGTGTAAATTCTATAGTGAACGAGAACTCTAAACTTCTGATAAATGGGTGTTGGGTTTTTTTGTGAGGAGCTCTTGTGACTTTAGGATGGACAAAAATCTGGTTGAGAAAAGTAAACTAAAATGCCAGAAATCAGTCTTTTCTCTCAGATTTGGAGACATCTGTGGCATGTTTGAAGTCGTACGAATGGATCTCCGAAAGAGGGAAAAATCTCAGAGGATCACTGCATTTGTCATGGTGTGGATTTTGTGTTTTTTTTACTTGGTTTTATTTTTACTTAATTTCTCTGTAGTTTTAGTTTTTTCAAGTCTGGCACGAGGCTTAGTGTTTACCCAACTTCATAAAACACATCTACTCTCAGCTGTTACAGAAATATGACTTGTATAGATGTATTTTAATGTGAATTAACATTAACTTATGAGAAAATGATTCATGAATTCTCCATTCTTGATTCAAATAAAAGCATGTCTGTTGTTCTGTGCTGCAGGTCAGCTGATGGATGGGAAATATTTTTCGGTAATATCTGTCAAAGAACTCATGTACTAGGTTCTAACAGATTGTTTAAAATATCTTGATTGTCTAAGAAAGTGGAATGGTTTGAGTTACACAAATCAAAAGATAACTTCATTTGTTTAATACTTTACTCTTGTCTATTTAATGTCTGGTAATGTCGTCATTCAGACATGCTGGGTTGTTTTGTTTCATTGACTATTTTTTTCAGGCGGCACGGTGGCTGAGTGGATAGCACTCTCGCCTCTCAGCAAGAAGGTCCTGGGTTCGAATCCCGGTCGGACCAGGGCCTTTCTGAGTGGAGTTTGCATGTTCTCCCTGTGTCTGCGTAGGTTTCCTCCGGGTACTCCGGTTTCCCCTACCACTAAAAATATGTCCAATAGTTCTGGCATGCGCCTCCTGTACTGGCGACCCTGCTCCCATCTCTGTGTGGAGTGAGAGACAAATGCCCAAAAAAATTAACAATTGTAAACCGCTTTGAGACTCAGATCTGCAGTGAAAAGGCGGTATATAAATAAAGATTACTACTACTACTACTTACTTACTACTTTCATTGTCTACGTCTTACTCTGGACAGAAGCCACAACAACCTGTTCACTGAAAGTCTGTAAAGTTGTATTCAGATATAGTGTATCAGTTCAGTGTGTTTTTGTTGCATATTAAAAGGTGAGGTAATAATAGTATTTCAAACATATATTACATTTTTTATAAGCATGCTTTTTATACATGGCCTTGAATGAGAGTTATTTAAAGAGAAATGTAAGATTTGTCAGTAAGACCAATAGCGAGACAGCTCACCTTTCACATGGAAGCAACAGAATACATGAATCAGAGCGTTATTAACCCTGTTCTAAGGATGGATAAACATAATGCAAAAACAAAGTTTTTATTAATTGAGACATTGTTACATCACAACATTGCTCTCATTGGACCATGTGACACAGGGGTGTTCAAACTTTGCAGAACGAGGCAGGTTTCTCTCAATTTTTACTTAAAGCTGTTTAAAGATAAAAACTCAGTCAAGGACAAGGAGCTGCAGAGACAAAGGCTGTTTTTCCTGTGTCTGTGTGAGCAAAAGGAACAGACCTCAGTGCATACCTGACTATAACAAATGCAGTACTTCTCTGAGAAAGTCAGGTACAGACAGACGAGGACAGTGATCCAAGAAGGGCCAAGTTACTAAAAGTGTCAACAGTTAGTTTATAAATATTTCCGTTGTATCAAGTATTATACATACTATACTAGTATCAACATTGATTTAACATGTAGTATCTTGCCAACAACTACTTTTTGTCTATTGTTTGGCTAAAAAGACTTTATATTTAAAAATGTCTTAGCAATCAGCAAAATGAGGGACAAGATATTTATTAATATACATTGTCTTCCTTCTGTTCCTGTTTGTTCATGCTACGCGAATGTAATGACAATATATATGCGGTATGTACAAGGACAAATACATAAAAAAGTTACATATAAGGGCATAAAGCTATTCCACTAAACCTTAATGTTAAATCTATCTCTGAAAGCAACAACAAAGCCAAACCAGGTGCTCACTGCTAAAATCTAATCCTCAATGTCCTCAATAAAGCGCAGCCCTCTCCTCTATCCATCTAAATCCAGCCTGGAGTTATTTTTATGTCCCTCGACTGCACATTTAGGGAGACCATCCGTCCAAACTAGCTGCTCACTGTTAGCCGTTAGCATCACAAACCCAAACACTAGCCCACGGAACCCCATCTGGCTTTAAATAATACACAATCATATAAAGCATGTATAAATCGCCTACAACGAGAACATGCCGCCTATAATTCTTCAGACGCACATTCCGTTGATCTAAAGAGGAACACGGACGTGATAAACTGTTAGCGCAACACCGAGCTAGCGATGGCAGCTAATATTAAAGCAACTCATCTTGTTCTTCCCTCTGGCTGAACAGGGGAGCTAGCATAAGGGAATAATTCCAGCTTTTCCCTCCCTTTTCTCCGTTACTCCTAAGTCCCGGTCTCGCAATATCAGTCAATTACACAAGCCCTGTAATTCAATCATAGCGAACGAGGAAGTTGCCGGGGAATTCTAATTTGATTGTTGGAACGTTTATCCGGATAAATGGAACGAGTTGTGGCGTTGGGGGAATAAAGATGAGGCCGAGGTAAACAAACAAGTGGAAAGGCTGTGGTATAGGCCTCCGTGTGCCTGCAGACTGGAGATTCAAATGTGTTAAGCTTCAATACGGTATGAAATATTAATAGTACAGAACCATTGCATTGTGTTTTTCTGTTTCTGCATCTCTGGCTATTTGCTTAAAAACAACGCAATTCCTACATTATTCCAGTGTGAACCATAGACTGTATATTCATGGGCGAACTGAGTGACATCCTCATAGTGTTGGTCTTAATGCGGAAAAAGCTGTTTTGAGGATAAGATAATTTGGCCACAATGGGACAGATGGGTTGCTAAGATGGTTGCTGAGGCAAGCTGGATGTTTCCTCCGCGAATGAAGGCATCTGATTGGTCAATCCTTTTAGGGCTCAAATTGCAATATACAAATATATCACAGACCCTAACCCTAACCCAAAGTGTGAGTGTGACTCAAATGGTGACTGATTTACAGTTTTCATGAGCAATTCTCTCGGGCCTCATTGACCTTTTTATTTAGAGTTAACTGCATTTTCAGATTTCATTGCAGTGCCTCATAACACCTCGTCATTAAGTCATGTTGTCTATCTAATCGTTTTGCTCTTTGTGTTGTTGGTTTAGCGTCACAACATGAAAACCTGCGCCTTATAATCCAGTGCGAACAAAATGTACTTTCTTTTCAAATATAGCTGGTGTGATTTGTATAGGAACGCTTAATAGTCCAGCAAGTACTGTAATATCTGAAAATTCCAATTGATTTTCCCCTGGTGAAGAAATTAAGAAAAAAACTGTTAATTTATCCATCTATCACCCACTCAATCTCCTCACCATCCCAGGCCTTGGACATGTCGGCCTCCCTCCTCACTGTGTAACCCGCATAAGCCTCTTCGCACACACTCCATCTGAACCCGCAAATCACCGCTCTGGCTCAGATTGGAATATTTCACACTATAATTGGAGCTTTAACCTAATCTCCGGGCGCGGGATCTCCTCTTGTGTTTCTGACGATTCCAGAATAATAAGGCATTTCTCACACACTGTGGATGAGGATAATTACCAGTGATCCAGATTAAACCACTCCCGACAAACGGCAACAAAGGAAATCATAGCCGCTGCGATATTTCCGTTATTATTTTGATTATGATGGGCTATTTTCAGAGCCATAGGATTTGGTCTTAGAAAAGGCTGTTTATTTAGAGGAAAGGGGGGAGCCGCCTCGGGAGCGGGAGGAGTAGAGGGAGCTTAGAATGATTAGATGCTTTTGTGCGTGGATTGGGAAGAGTGTAGAGAAGTACTGTACGTTGTAACGGATGCTAATAGCAATAAGCATCTCTCGGTTTAGCAGGTCTGTTTAAAATACCAAAACAGGAATCTCTCTCCCTTCATTGCTTTTGCTATTAAAAGAAAGATGGCGCCGTGCCAGGGCGTCGCTGCAAGAGCTTGTATGTGTATTTTATATTACATTGTATTGTGCTCTTTATTTTGTCGGTGTATTCCAATGTAGTTTTTATACAGCACATGGCTAATGAAATGAATCTGAATCTATTCTAACAACACATCACCAAATCGGAGCTTAATAGATAAATTACAACAATCATATCTCATTATGCAATCTCATTCACGGGCAGTTAAAGACTGGCTTTTAGATCAACAGTCCTGCTCGCACTAAAAGTACCAGATGGGTACTTGGCCATCAGGTGTTACCCTCGCGGGTATCGTCTGATGGCCACCACATCACCACATTATTAGTGTTAAAAACTATTGTATCTATGTGCTAAGTATGTATAGCTACTAAATAATTATGAAAACTGTTGCACTTTATCATTCTGCACTTTATGAACGCAACTGGCACTTTTCATATGCACTTTTACTATATATTGCATGTTTATTGTCTATGTTTTGTATTGTAATTAACTCTGCTATGTATTTTAATTGTATTTTTGATTGTATAAGGACTACAGATGGAAATTAGCATTGTGCTAAATCTGGGGCAGCCATCTTTTTAATGTACCTGTCCGTTGTCCTTTTAAATAAATAACTAACTAACTAATAAGATTAAGATTAAGATAAAGAGATACTTTATTCGTTTTACAATGGTGAAATGTCAGTGTTGCATCACAATTTACAGACAGTAGTAATATAATAAAATATAATACAATCTCCAATAGTATAAGGGTGTATTCAGACCAGAAAAGTCCTTTGGTCCGCTTGCTTGATCCGAACCAAAAGCGGAGCAAACTTTTTTCTTTGGGTCCGGTTTGTATTCAGACTGTACTTTCGTATTCAGACTGTACGTACACTTTGTACGATCAGCGCTCCTATTGGACAGCGAGAGCTCACGGAGGATATGTGGAAATGGAGGATAATATAGAGCTCGTACTGTATCGTAACCCTGTCTGCGCTGCCTATGTTTGCTCTTTTTAGAGCAAAACCACCTTCAACTTCAACAGCAGCTCATTCGATACAAGCGAAACGCGTTGTGTTCACATTTTGGAACAGCGTCGGCGAATACATTAGCAGAAAGCCGAAGGAGACTCTGTGCGCTACGTGCCCTGTCCATGGATCTATAATAATAATATACTGACAGCAGCAGCATTGTGGATAAACAGACGACGGAGGATCAGGTATGAACCAAAGAACACAATTCTCTACATGAGATGGGATATTGTTTTTGAGATGTGAGTCAAACACGTGAGGCTTTTAATAATGTAAATGGTTTGAAGATGCTGCCATTAACATAACTGTATACTGTGAACAGTTTTAACTCCAATAGCCTGTTGCACAGCGTCTCCTCACTGCTCCAGGTCTGCCCACGGCTCATTGTTGTTGTGTAGCGTTAGCAGCTGCGTGGCTAATTCCTCACAGTTCCTGTCTGCAGTGGCTTGATAAGGCCAATAAATGCACACTTATCCTGGAGTTGTGTCGGATCGACACCGGTTGTATTCAGACCTGAATCGACTTGGACCAGATTTTTTTTGGAAGCAGGCCGAGACCACCTAAAAAAGTGGGTCTCGGTCCGGTTCTTTGGTCCGGACAAGGATTCGTTTGTGTGTATTCAGACCTGCGTAAAAGCTTTGGATCAGAGTTCCAAACAAATCCTGGTCCGTTTAAAGTGGAGCAAATGTGCAGGTCTGAATACACCCTAAAACAATGTATATTCTAGTGCAAGTATGCTGTTCTTGGGAACTCTGGAGTACAGTTGAGATGTTCATGTGGTTTTAGTTTGGCAATTCTGGATTTTCACGTCAAATTTTCAACATAAATGGGAGAAATGTGCTGGGTCTGTATGTACCATAGGTCCTATTTCTGAATGTTTAAACGAACAAACGTCTTTGTCCAGATTATTCCTACCCCATGCACATAGATGCACACTTGTTTTTTATTTTTATTTATTAATCCAGCTCTGTGGTTACACGAGCCAGAAAGGTCCTGGCCGAAGCCCAGGTCTAAATGTGCTAAAAAGTTCATTTGCAAAAAACAGGTCAAAAGGTTGTATTCCTTTAGTTACTATTTTCTGAATGTTTGGATATTGCCAGTAACTTTGAAACGAATTGCTCAAGAAGGGGTGAAACTTTATTTGTAAAGCACTAAAAAAGATCAGGCTTTTCAAAAACGCATTTCAAATGTATTTCTAATGGCAGTTTTGGATCTCCATTTGGAGAACCATTCAATAATTTTGAAGGACACAATATTTCAAACTGTGGTAAGTCATTAGATATATAACGCATGTATTTATAAAGCTAATTTCACAGGCCAAGGTCACACAAAGTGCTTGTTACAATGTTTTTTTTGGAGTGGCACTATTTTTCCATTCACTCCACAGACAGTGATGACAAAAGCGAGACAGCAAACACTTCCGCATCACAGCCTCTAACCATCAACATCTGTTCTCTCACTCATTACATTAGGACCTATTGCATGTTTGTAGTAGGGGAAACTGAAGCACCAGGAGGAAACATGGGGAGAACATGAAACCTCCACAGAGAATGGGTTGGTCAGAAGATGGATTCGAACCCAGGACTTTCTTGCCGTGAAGCACAAGGGCTAACCACAGTGCTGCCATATCGTACACATTTGATTGATCGTACCAGGGATCGTTCTGGTGGTACTGTTGGAGAAATATCAGATTTTTTTTAAAGTGGAAATGACGGGGTATGAAGCAGGAGTTCTAAACACAAGAGAAGTTTACACTCGAAAAAGGCAATTATCCTTTCCCATAATGGTCCTATGTTATGTACAGTTTGTGTGGTATCCTTTTGGTCTCAGTCCTTAAGTCAGGATCACGGCATGAATTTTGCTGCTTGGTGCATCCAGCAGGGGGAGCTGAAACTACTTTTTCTAGTTTTCCTGATAAAGAAGCCACCATGGACCTATTATAACTGGATAGGGTATTGCTAGCTTGGAGCTGAAGGACCCATGTACTTGCGGTACTGCAGACTAAACAAGACTAAATTCACGTGGGCTACGTGCCATCATCGGACTCAGCTCCGAAGACGATGACGCAGAGTACAGAGGAGTAATACAGAACTTTGTGGACTGGTGTCAGCGGAACCACCTCCTCATCAACACGGGGACGTCGGCAGACGTCACTCTGCCGCTCCAGCCCCAGAGAACATCCAGGGAAGGGACATTGAGAGACTGGACTCTTATAAGTACCTGGGTGTTCATCTGAACCACAAACTGGACTGGACTCATAACACAGACGCCCTCTTCAAGAAGGGCCAGAGCCGACTCTACCTGCTGAGGCTCAGGTCTTTTGGAGGATAGGGGGCACTGCTGAAGACCTTCTGTGACTCTGTGGTGGCATCAGCCTCTTGTACGGTGTGGTCTGCTGGAACAGCAGCATCACAGAGAGGGACAGGAAGAAGCTGGACAAGGTCATCAGGAAGTCCAGCTCAGTCTTGGGCTGTTCCCTGGAAACAGTGCAGCAGGTGGGGGACAGGAGGGTCCTGGACAAACTAACATATCATAACATCATGGGAGCACCGGGAGGACCAGACAATGCCCAAATATAGGTGAGTTGCTTTCCAAGCCCCGGCGATCCAAGATGGCGCCGTACTCAAATTAATGGTATTGCTCAGTGGCGCATTGTGCTGGCATGGGCGTCGAAAGATTGGCGGAACTTGCCTGGAACTCGCAAAGATCTATGGGAACTCGCATGTATTTGGACATCGTCTGGTCCTCCCCGGTTCCGCGCAGTGGATGATCTCCCATGATGCGTTGCGCCAAATACACGTGTGTGGCTCTCATGCACGTGCTCAAAGGGGCTCTGCCGCACTCTGACCAATCAGAGCTGCCCATCAGAGCGGGAATTAGAGCGGGAGCCAAACGGGCAGAGTTTGTGGCACTAAAGTGTGGATTTAAAGAAAACCGAAGGATTCAAGAAGAAAAAAAAGTTCAGGATGACAAGGAACACTAAAATTTTGTCTGCAGTACCGCGGGAATCCACCGAGCACATGGGTCCTTCAGCTCCAAGCTAGTAATACCCTATCCAGTTATTATAATAGATCCATGCTTGGAAGCCACTCACAGCACCTCATGGCCAGCTCCAGAACTGCAAGTCCAAAACTTTGTATGCGGGGAATAGAACATGCTCTGCGCATTAAATACAGTCTATGATTTTAATCAACCACTCAAACAAACTTTATTGAAGATAAGATAAACCTTTATTCGTCAGTCAGGAAATTCAAATGTCATCATTAAGCACATTACAGCAGAATAAAAGAGGACATAAGAGCACTCAGGGAATGCACACATCAAACAGGATCTATTATTTAAGAAAATAGTTCATAAAATAAGACTGTAGATATAATTGCACTTAGTTCAAGGATAAGTCATTTAAATAGAGTGTAATTACATATGTTTACATTGTACTTTAGCAGCAGAGAATGTGATGAGAATATACAACAGTAATAATAGCAGCAGGTAAAGTGGCGAGGGGAATGCTCTTCTTTTTTTTTTTAAATGCTAATATAGCATTCAGCATTTCACGCTGGATCAGAGCAGAGATCGGAACCAAGCAGCACTTAAAGTGCTGTTGAATTTTATTACTATTGTTGGGTACTTTTACAATTGTGTATTCATTTGTTTGGTTTTTATGGAGGGATGTGTTTTTGCTGCTACCGGACATTTGAACTTCTCCTACGGGGATCAATAAAATATCTATCTATCTATACTAGCGGCTAGTAAAGCGAATAGTGGATTATCAGAACAAGTGAATGGCAACATGTCGAGGCTGAGCAGTTCTCGTTGTACAGTCTGACAGCAGCAGGAAGGCATGGATCTGCAGAACCTATCCTTGAAACCGTTTCCTTGGAAACACTTTTCAAGGTAACTTACACACACACACACAGTTACTTAATTCATTTGTTTGGTCGTTTGTGCTATGCTAAACCCATTGGAATCACTCATTTAGAAGACTATTCTGTTTGATGGCGTCTTCATTGGTCCATATAGAATACAGACCTCCACATGGGATGAAGTAGTCATTTTTCACTTGTCAGCAAAAGAACAATTCTAACCTCTATATTCACCAGTCTCCTGTGAGGATGGTTTCTTTTTTTTTTAAAACATTACATTTGAGATGGATTGACAGCTATCAGGAGACTCAATACTCTCTACAGAAGTTATGCTGCGGTGATGTCAATCACAGGCCTCTGTAATGTATATGTAACTTACTCATCGGCTGCGCTGTAAAAATCTGTCAGAGCAACTGTCAGTCAGTGGTGAGAGCGCGGCGATGCGGAGAGACTGTCAAATATCCCAGGCGCACTGGGATTTCATTTGTGACAGTTCCATGGAATCGAGGCCACCTGAAGGGTCACATGGCCTAATGAATTGAAGTGCAAATACATGGAGTTAGAGAACGTTTTGTTTTGTGGTTCAAACTGCTTTAAAGCTAACATTCGTTAATATTTACAGTCTGTTTTGTGTATACTCTGTGTTTTGTGTATTCTATACATCAACCACTTGTATAACAAGACAGTTACCTTTTGAAAACTCCCTCAGTCCTGCTCCTGCCGCCCAAGTGTCCTCTGCAGCTGTATGTAAGGCTTTTGACAACTGCAGCAGCGCTCAGACCAGCCGCGGCGCCAGGGATAGGCCCGGGTAGGCCGGTGCCTACCAGTTTTTTTCTTGGCCTACTCAAATTTGTTCTTCGCCTCTCAAGTCATTAGCCTTTTTATTAAAAGTCATAATTTAAATATTGTTATTTTTATACACACATTATTGCCTAAATGTTGCGTTCTAATGTTTTAAGAAAATGTAACCCCCTGAGCGTTCACGTTGCTTCAAATATAGTCCTGTTTATTGGCTGAATAATTTTGTCCAATAATCTGCATGATCATATCACACAGCGCGAAGCTCGTTCCCGAGAACAAGCAGCCATTCCTCGTCTTTAAGATTGACAACGCTCTCAAAACATTCACAACAGAGCAGCCTTTTTAGTCATTTTAGTTTTAAGAAAGTTCAGCGTGAACTTCGTGAGGTAGAGGAGCCAGAGGCCTGGGCCCGTAGGTCCCAGAGGAGGAGAGCGCAGTCAGGCCAGGTTCACCTCGTACTGATGAGGTAAACCCCAGGCCTGTGTCTCAGGCCTGTGTCTCAGGCCTGTGTCTCACACACAGGGCCTCATGTATGAAACTTGCGTACGGAAAAATCAGGGTGTAAATCAGGGTGGAATCACTTTTCCGCATTTATCTATCTGGACGTGAGCGTACAATACGCAAAAAAATATACGGCAGGTCTGGAGGTGGAGTAAACGTATACGCTGATCTCAACCTTCGGCTCAACACGCCAAAACACGCATGAAATTCAGGATTTGGACAACAATAAACATATTCCCTCTGGCAAAATTATAAGATGTGTTTTCATTGAGCATCATGTTTCAAAAGTTGAATTTGCGCATCGGAAAAAGTCTAATGGAAAAATGCAAACTTCGAATAAATCACAGCTCATGATCAGGACCCTCTATTAAATCTGACTTGTGTGTGTATTATTTTGATCTGTATATGTTTTTTAAATGTGAAGCGGTTTGTGATCCTGAACTGTGAAAGGCTCTATATAAATACACTTTACGCAACAGGGATGTGTGACCCAGCTATTGCTGTGACAGGCTCTGCACTGCGTAATTACGCACGGCTATTTGTATTCCTCACATCTGGTAAAGCAATGTGTTATTTCATTAGATTTGTGTTAGCCTCACACAGACACACACCCCAATAACGCACCGATGGTATTGCTCACTCCAAATGTCTCACTGCCCTGTCCAGAGTGCGCAGCGAGTGCCGTGAGAGGTCGCGCCACATAACTCCTCAAATGTGCAGAAGTTTTGGCTTCAGTTTCTTTGTGAAATCTGGACCGCAAACGCTCTCTGAAGTGTAAGTGCTTCAATGCGCACTTCTACCCCGAGCCAGGCTGCGTCCAAGACACTGCAGACGCTTCATTCATGAGAGCCACCGCTGCATAATAAATATGAATTCATTCATTCATTCATTCAATCAATCTATATTTATTCACTTCTACAATTCAAGAGAGATTTTTCTAATGTATCAAAACTATTTTTGCAAATTTGTGCAAAACGCAGCTGAATATATAGCGTATATTTATTTTTACATAAACATAACAAACAAACATGCCTTTTGAGGCTTCCAACAGTCTTTTTGGACTTCCGTGCTGACCTGTCGCGAACATTGCTGCATAATTCTAGGCGTGACTTTCATAAATACGTTCGTATTCAGCCGATTTATCAACACCCGCAGCTGCGTACGCTCAGATCTGGGCTGATCTCACACGATCCGACGTTGGATTTTGCGTAAATGGAATATACACCCCAAATGTACACATTTTTCTACGCAAGTTTCATAAATGAGCTTGTGTGTATGTGTGTGCTTGGGTGCGTGTGTGTGCGCGTGCGTGCGTTTGAAGCATATTCTTTGAAACCCCAATTCCAGCTACCCCTTGTAGTTTGCGTGCGAATTTGGCCTACTTACTAATCTGCAGGCCTACCCAAAATTGCAAACCTGGCGCCGCTACTGGCTCAGACCTACAACTAACAGGTGTGATATCTCCGCGATTAGACTTCAGCAGTTCAGGTGGTTAGAAAAGTGTATAAAGTGTGTGTGTGAAGGTTTGTTTAGAATGTGTTTTTAATTGCTTTTTACCCTGTTTTTTTTAATTGTGAAGTTCTTTTTGATACCGGTCTGTGAAAGGCGCTTTACAAATACACTTTACCCCCCAATGTTCCCTCTGGAAAAAAAGAATCGCCCCACTTTGAAAACTTTTCCAACTTCAACAGGATAAACGAGTAACTACAGAAACTTCTCCCTGTGCCATATTTCACAAACTTCTGTTCTGTGCTACTTTTGTGCTTATACCACCAACAATCCTCAAACTAAAGCCTAGCGTACATCGGACTGGCAACTGATTATATCCGTCGCATATGAGTTGCTGCCCCGCACACATCGACAATCTGACGAAAACGGGCAACTCCCAGTAGCAGACCAGTCTCAGGAATAACAGCGCGTACATCGACAGCAACTGGCCTCAACTACAGTGTGTTTTCTGACATAAACTGTTGCGGGCTCGCAATACACGCAATACACACACGTTGTTGGAGCGGCGCATGGAGCGCGCACATCGGGTCATATCTCCGAAACTGAGGACAACTAGTTGCCAAAAAGTAGAACACGGGCAACTGACTGAAACTGGAGACCGACTGATCATCTCCAGTTGTAAGAGCGCGCACATCGACCTATTTCAACTGATCATCTCCCACCATCTCCTCTCAGTTGCCAAAAGCCGCCTTGCAACTAGTTGTCCCCAGTTTCTCTGTCGATGTACGCTAGGCTTAAGCAACTTACAAAACCAGCTCTCCGCTTGCACCAACTTCCACTCTCTTCAAACTATTCATAAAAAATAGAACATCACTCTTTTCTTTTTGACATTTGGATGACATTGACTTTCACACGGAGCAGCGAGGGGCCCCGCCGGGAACAAAAAAGCTCTATCTATGAGCTGCACAGGGTCTGGACAAACGCGCTCCAAGGTTCTCCCGGCTTCACCCTCTGCTGCCCCCGTGGACGTCCATGGGCTGTTAGTTTGGTGGGACCTCGAGAGCGGTGGTGGTGGAGGGGGTGATCTGGAATAAAGCCTTCAAAGTGACAGCCCGGATGACATAAAGCTGCTGCGGTTACACTCCAGCAGCTAGCGGTTAACAGCTAGCGGCTAACTGACAGCTTAAGGCCTCCTTTGATTCCGGAATAAAGATGCTATCGCCGGATTAGCCGCGTGGAGATCGCTCTTGACACGTCGGTTGAACGCAAAGAAGAAAGAAGAGCGGACAAAGATGATGGTTTGTACTTAACAAGAGCTGTGTGTGTCTCGCGCTCTTAGGGGGACAGTTATCAAGGGTTTGTGTGTGCGCAGAAGTGATTAGAACCGTAACATCGGAGCAAACTGAATTACCGTGCAAATGTGCTGTAGAACTAAACCAATAAACATGTACTTTGCACCTGCAGAATTGATAATCAACCTCATTACTGTTTACCAAATAGCCTACTCCAGTCACAGCTAAACATGTCGATAAATAGTCTGCACAATTCACATTAAAGAACACATATTATGCTCATTGTCTCAACATTGTTTGCTCCAAAACATAACTACCCCCTTCACAAACGTGCATCAACAACATCTGCCTTGAGTTTCTCCTGATAAACAGAAAAAAGAAAACAAAACAAATGTGCTGATGACTTTCTTCAGTTGCAACCCAGTGCGTGTGGAGCATGGACATGCAAATGAAAAAAGCCCTGCATGTGGTCTCTCACTAAAACTTTTAGACTTTTGCGACCTTCAAGCTCAAGTTTAAGGCCCAGCATAATACATCCAATTTGATCTTTAACATGTATGAAAATGGCTTATCGTTGGAGGTTGTAAATCCCACTGCCACCAGTAGATGGCAGGGTGGTGACTCCATATTGGTTCTCAGGCTGCTGCTGATTCTCACCTTTTTCTACTCTGCCTCATGTTTTCAAGTTCAGAACAACCATGTGATGATATAACGTCTTTTATATTGGATTTTCCAGAAAGCCTTTGACAAGAAATGATGAACCATTAAAGCTGGCAAAAAGTATAGAAGTTGTTTTTTTCTTCTTTTTCTTCTTTTCTTTTCTTTTGACAAATGTATTGTATTTGAGATAATGTTTGGATTCAACCAGAACTGGGCAAAATATCAAGAAGAGATGTATTGTAAAGCCTAGCGTACATCGACAGAGAAACTGGGGACAACTAGTTGCAAGGCGGCTTTTGGCAACTGAGAGGAGATGGTGGGAGATGATCAGTTGCCGAAATCGGTCGATGTGCGCGCTCTTACAACTGGAGATGATCAGTCGGTCTCCAGTTCCAGTCAGTTGCCCGTGTTCTACTTTTCGGCAACTAGTTTTCCTCAGTTGCTCCGATGTGCGCGCTCCATGCGCCGCTCCGACAACGTGTGTGTATTGCGTGTATAGCGCGCCCGCAACAGTTTGTTGTCAGAAAACACACTGTAGTTGAGGCCAGTTGCTGTCGATGTACGCGCTGTTATTCAAGAGACTGGCCTGCGACTCAGAGTTGCCCGTTTTCGCCAGATTGTCGATGTGTGCGGGGCAGCAACTCATATGCGACGGATATAATCAGTTGCCAGTCCGATGTACGCTAGGCTTAAGATATGACATGGCACGGTGGCTGAGTGGATTGCACTCTCTAGCAAGGAGCTCAAATTCCAGTCGGAACAGGGCCTTTCTGAGTGGAGTTTGCATGTTCTCCCCGTACTCCATTTTCTCCTACCACTAAAAACATGTGCAATAGTTCAGGGTGAATGAGTGTGTGTTTGTAAGTGCGAATGTGGGACAACGGATGGAAATTAGCTCAATCCGAAGTGATGTGTTCATTAAAATGTACTGTCCCAACTAGGGCTGGGATAAACGATTATTTTTTAAACGATTAATCTAGCGATTATTTTTTCGATGCATCGATTAATCTAACGATTATTTTTTTCGCTTCGATTCGATTTCGATTCGATTCGATTCTCGATTATCTCCCCATTAATTGACTAATATTGATGTATACATGTTGATTTAAATATTTTAATGAAAAAAACATGAATTCCTTCACAAAAAATATGTATTGCTTGCTCTTAAAATTAAAAAATAAGACATTCTTAGAGGTAGCATAAAACCTTAAAGCCTTGAAAACACAGCTTACTGAAAAAAGTGCATCTTATCATTCTTGAAACAAACATTTGATGCTTAGCATTCAATAAAAATATGAAAAAGTTCAGCCAAATACTTGTGTAGAGCAACTAAAAGAAAACAGTAACCAATGTAAACTTGAAGGCTTTAAGCTTCAAGTTTACATTGAGTGCTATCCACTCAGCGGCACGGTGGCTGAGTGGATAGCACTCTCGCCTCTCAGCAAGAAGGTCCTGGGTTCGAATCCCGGCCGGACCAGGGCCTTTCTGAGTGGAGTTTGCATGTTCTCCCCGTGTCTGCGTAGGTTTCCTCCGGGTACTCCGGTTTCCCCTACCACTAAAAACATGAACAATAGGTCTGGCATGCGCCTCCTGTACTGGAAACAAATGCCCAAAAATAACAATTGTAAACCGCTTTGAGACTCAGATCTGCAGTGAAAAGGCGGTATATAAATAAAAACTTACTAACTTACTTACTTACTAAGCTAAACAAAGAGTGCTTTTCCAGCAAAAACAGTGGGAGCCATCAGCCTGTCATGGCTACATAAGAGTGTAGAGTGGCCACAGGACGCGTCATCAGCCTACGTCAGCAGCCGCGGACTGCTATGAAAACATTAGCTTTGTGGTTTCACAGGCGCAGTTGACTGCTTAAACTAAACTTTGCACAAAACTTTGACTCTTAAAACCCACATGTGACAAAACGGAACCATCAACATATCGCCTCAAATTGCATTAAAAGTGACATTCGTGTCTGAATTCGTTCGTATTTTAACTTTCCTATTTTAAGAAATTCACGGTCCGCCATCTTGGTTTGCTTCGGCTGCCGTGAGACGCGCATGCGCAGGTTTGCATTACATGATAAACAGCTGAGGCTGTGCATCTCTTCAAGGCAGTGTATCTCAGCGTTACACCGGCTTGCACTTCTCTAACACGGCACTCGCATTGCTACCGCTCGCCGCCATCTTTGTTTTGTGTGTGACGCACCGACGCGCATATTATACGTCGGTGTATTTTTTGCGTCGACGTCACCGATTACGTCGACGCGTTGTCCCAGCCCTAGTCCCAACCAAATAAACAATAAATAAGTAATTGAACATATTCATATTCATATTTCCTGAGATAATAGGCTTTAATATGAAGTATAACATGCCATAGTAGCCCATTACCATCAATGCTGCAAGTTACTGTGATAATGAAAATTGAAAATCATTACAGGGGCCACAACACATGTTTATTTATCGTTTGTTTGTGTTGTGTGCTCCTCATTCTTACTGTTCTGTAACCGATGATGCAACACTGAATTTTCCCCACTGTGGGACAAATAAAGGATCTCTTATTCTGAATCTAAACCAGCCCCAGAGTGAGTGTCAGAGTGTGAGGCAGATGAGTGAGGTGTGGCAGGCCGTGGTCGCTCTCACCGTGGTGTACTTGCCGAGCTGGCAAAGGGAGGGGAAGGTTTCTTGGTGGGCTTTGCGGATCTTCTCGATGATGGTCTCCAGCTCTGCACTCAGCTCGTAGCTCTCCCCCAGCTCTGCTTTGGGGCTCTCCTTCTTCTTCTTGTTGCGGTCGTTTCTCACCGCTGAAACAGAACACAGCGTTATTACTTTTGAGTTACTTGTGTGTTAAAAGGCTGATTCAGTATCCAGTTGTGTGATTCTGTCAATAAAACTAATCATGACCCTTGACCATGGAGTGATCATTCTTTTATTTAAATTTTTTTGCCTGTGTTTTTTCACCTCTTTAGTTGATTATAATTATTGTTTTTATTATTATTCCATATTTTTTTAATTTTCTTTTTATTCATTTACAGTCATGCATTATAATTTTTGCCTTGTCATGTTTTTGAATTATGAAATATTGACCAATGGAATTCTAAAGTCGAAAACTCCATATTATTGACCATTGACAATATTGACTATAATTGACTATGTTAGTGTCATATGAACCAACTCAGACTCTGAGGAGCACGGGACTGGCCTCCTGCTGGGACTCTGAGGAGCACAGGTAATGCTCTCCTGCTGGTGCCCAGAGTCAGAACAAAACATAGGAAGGCAGCATTTCAGATTCATGCAGCTATAATCTGGAACAGTCTTCCTGAAAATGTGAGACAGGCCTCTGACAATGTTCAAATCTAGCTGTGTATACAACTGAGGGATTGTATATTCACAATTTTTAATGTACTGTGATTATTCTTGATTATAATTTATTGTGTTGTTTCTCTCTGGTTTTCTCATGCCCTTTGACTTTCTTTGCACTTGAAATGCACTATACAAATAAACCTGCCTTATAGTAATGATGGAGTCTTTGTGACAGATAGAATAGAGTCACATGGACTGAAACGCCATATTCTTTTTTCAACAGTTTGAAAATCTTGTACCGTAGCTTTAATAGAACAAAAAGCTGATTATTCATCTACACAGGCCTATCAAATGCCTTTATTCTAACACATATACATCTCTAAATATAGGACAGGGAAAAACAAGAGAACCTTGAGCAGCGTGCCACTTTGTTCGAACCGGAAATCTTATCTTTTCTATATGGAGCGCTTCTTTATTAGCTCTCTTTGAAGCCTCACAGCGGGGGGCTCCATACATGCTCCGGCTTTATGACTCAACGCACACGCCGCTGCAGCTAACCAGGCCACTGCGGCATTATATCACACACATGCAGTCGCTTAGAAGGATCCCAGCAGTGGGGAGGGGGCCTTCAAGAGACCCCCACAATACACCCCATATACACTATTTCATACACCCCCATGATCACATCCTATGGCCTGGTTTAACTGGCTTTGTATGCAGAAGTTGGAAAGCCTTTAACAAGAATAGTGTGTATATGTATCTGTGTATATGCATATGTGTGTGTGTGTGTGTGTGTGTGTATATGTAAATAGTAGCCTACTTATTATGGATGGGAACTGTGGAGGTGGCGGCAATTATATAGTTTTTCACATTTTTTTGTTTTAAAATGATGGCTAATTTAAACAAAAAACACTTATAAAGAAATAAACATGATGATTATCGACTGTACTGTTGTGAGTAAAATGTTATTTTTACAACTCATATTTGTAACATAAGTGTCAGAGCTTTGAAAGAGAGGTTTGAAGCGCATTGGGAGGGTTTCGGAGGGGAACCAAAATGAAGTTATAACAAACATATCAAAATCCCTTATCTGTAAATCGGTCAGCAAAACCCCCCTTTACCTTCTTCCTTTTAGGTCCAGTTGTGCTTTCTTCTAATATCAATTTGTTCAAAAAATTTACCAAAAAGAATGTCCCAACCCATATGCAATAAATTGTTGAAGATAATTTGTTGAAAATACAGTACCACAACAGAGTAAAAAGTAAATACACAAACACAGAACAGACGCAAAATATGAGCTATACCTAGACATCC
Organism: Knipowitschia caucasica; assembly: GCA_964034765.1. Taxonomy (NCBI): domain Eukaryota; kingdom Metazoa; phylum Chordata; class Actinopteri; order Gobiiformes; family Gobiidae; genus Knipowitschia; species Knipowitschia caucasica. Next base: position 21,345,896 of record OZ035838.1, read on the forward strand.
CACAAAGAGCCTATTACCATCCGTATCCACCAAGATATAATGCAAGAACCTCTAAAAATGTCTTGATTACTAACTAGCTCTTTACAATTTACAGCCCGGATATCCTGTTGTTTTGCTGAATTAATTCCACTTGGCATGATCCAATAAAACTGAAAGTAGTGTTGAAAATTGGCAGACCTGAGGCGGGTTCAGAAGCACACATGCCCGTGGGGCCTTTATTCCAGTTTCAGAGTTCTCACGCTGCTGAAATACTGCTTCACGCCTTCATCACCTCCAGACTCGAATACCGCAACAGCCTCATCTACAGTCTCCCTTTCCACACATCTCCAAAAACGAAAAATACATCCAGAACTCCGCTGCCCGCTTGCTCACCTACACCCGCTCCAGAGAGCACATCACCCCCGTCCTCAAACAACTCCGTGTTCCGTACCGCATCCAAATCAAGGCTCACCTCATCACCTTCAAATCCCGCCATAACCTGCCCTTTTAAACCTCCCTGACCTCCTCCATCATCACTGTCCCTCCTCCGCCTCAGATCCACAGACTCCAACCTTCTTACTCCCCTCAGGACTAAACACCAAACCTTGTGGGCCACCGAGCCTTTGCCGCAGCTGCCCCCACTCTCTGGAACTCCCTCCCACAACCAATCAGCAACTCCGACTCACTACAGAACTTTAAGGCAAAGGAAAGTTTCTCACCCATCATCTGTACTTCTTAGCAAGTTTTCCCGACGTTTCGTCCTCAAACTAGCGGACTTCTTCAGGGAATGAATTCTCGGACCGCGCGTTGGAGATTTATAACCTATGGGTGTGGTTAGCCACACCCTAATCCTGATACTAACTCGTAAACAATCTCAGGTCTGCTTGATGTAGAAGGGAGCAGGTCTAAGGACCCTGCTGAGGCTAACGACCCTAACTCCTTAGCATGTCACAGACCTATTGTCTGCTGGGATGCTCAAGTGGAGTGCAGGTCTCACCCCTCCTAACTCATTAGCATGTCACTGACCTTGTCCCAAGTTAGGGCGTTGTTTTTAGGATGTCGTCATAGATGCGAGGCAAAACAAATCTTAACCCTCCTCCTCTGTTAAGAGAAGGTTTTTGTTTCCTCACAAAAATGGCTTCTTTCACTCCTCTCTCAAACCAATTCTTCTCCCGAGCCAGAATTTTAACCTCTGTGTCATCCACCGTGTGGTTGGAGGCCTTGAGGTGGAGATGAACCGCCGACTGTGGCCCACTAGAGTTTTCTCTACGATGTTGGTAAAGTCGTTTCTGTAGAGTTTGTTTGGTTTCTCCAATATAGTGGTCAGTGCACTCCTCTTCACTACATTTAATTGAATACACCACATTGCTCTGTTTGTGTCTGGGTGTTTTGTCTTTGGGATGCACTAATTTCTGTCTTAACGTGTTGAAAGGTTTGAAATACACAGGGATTTTGTGTTGCCTAAAGATTCTTTGTAGTTTCTCTGAAACTCCCGCCACATACGGTAAGGACACCCCTCTCCTCCTACTTTCTTCTGTCTGTAGGACTGTGTCTCTGGCCTTTCTCGTCCTTTGGGCTTTAGTAAAAGACCACTTGGGGTAGCCACATCTGGAAAGTGCTCTCTGAACATGTTTGGTTTCTCTGTTCTTTCCCTCCGAGCTTGTGGGGACCTGGTGGGCTCGGTGTTGAAGCGTTCTAATGACCCCGAGTTTGTGTTGTAGCGGATGATTTGAGTCAAAGGCCAGGTACTGGTCAGTGTGAGTGGACTTTCTGAAGACCTCAGTCTCTAATTGTCCGTTCTCCAGTATGATGACCTTACAATCTAGAAAGGCGAGTTCACTCTCCTTAGCATCCTCGCGGGTGAAATTTATAAAAGGGTCCACCGAATTAATGTGTTCTGAAAATGGTTCCACTTCCTGTTTCTTTAACTTAACCCATGTATCGTCTACATATCGAAACCAATGGCTTGGCGCTGTCCCTTGGTAAGAGCCCAGGGCTTGTTCCTCCAGTTTCTCCATATACAGATTGGCCACTATAGGAGAGACTGGGGAGCCCATCGCACAGCCATGAATCTGTCTAAAGAAGGTGCCTCTAAATTGGAAATACGTGGTGTTAAGACACATTTCAAGTATTTCACAGATGTGGTCAGCTGTTAGTTTTGTTCTCTCCCCTAGTGTGGCGTCTTTCTGTAGGCTTTCTCTTACAGCCTCCACCGCCTCTGTAATAGGGACCGACGTAAAAAGCGATGTCACATCAAACGAGACCAAACGAGAAATCTCCAACGCGCGGTCCGAGAATTCATTCCCTGAAGAAGTCCGCTAGTTTGAGGACGAAACGTCGGGAAAACTTGCTAAGAAGTACAGATGATGGGTGAGAAACCTTCCTTTGCTTTGACTAATCCCTGTACGACTGAGAGCTTACACAAACTTACAGAACTTTAAATCACTCATCAAAACCCACCTGTTTCAGCTTGCCTTTCCCAAATGTTGTTCTTCAATGTTTATTATTATTATTATTATATTATTATATTATTATCTTGCAGAGCTCTTTCAGACAGAGACTTTCCAGGCAGAATAAAAACAGCATGCAATTTACACCACAATTTACATCACGTCACGTCACATCGCAAGTCATCCCGGTTGTTAAATTAGTCACAACAACAGAGACAAAACTGAAGTCACCATGACCTGATCACTTCCATGTTATGTCTGTGTTTGTCCATTGTGTGAATGTCATTGTTCACAGTAGCTCAAAGTTCCTACTGCTCCAATTACTGCTCCTTCTCAGTCACGGGCCCCCAGCTTTGGAATGCTCTACTCCTGGATCCTAAGCACAGGGATTCCATTGCAGCAGTTGGAAGAGTGTGTGTCCTCTGAGCTAAGGGTTGTTGGTTTGAATCCTGCTTCTGACAAAAAACCTCAGCTTTTATTGGTGACTGCCGCTGTCTGTCTTTGGGGAAAAAAAACACTTAACCCGCCTGGCTACCAGTGAGTGTGAGTGGGTGATCGGTGAAGTGCTTTGAGTGTCTTGAAAAGGTAGAAAAACACTAAATAAATGTGACCAATGACCATTTATAAATGTGTTATTTAAACTCATCTTTTATCCCTGGCTTTTCATTGAATGCTCTTTATATACTTTTTATTTTTCTGGCTGATTATATACAAATGTGTCACTGCTAGGTTGATATTATATGTTTTTCTCTATGCTATGTATTGCACTTTGGTCTACTGTGTTGTTTTAAAAGTGTGTCTTTTACATCTACATTTACATTTATGGACTTTATCAACATTTATGGACCTTATTGACCAATGACAGAGTCATTGGTCAATAAGGTCCATAAATGTTGATAAAGTCTGTAACTGGCGCTAAGGTTACCATGACAACTCAAGTTATAGCTGAGTATAACTGACGCTTTGGTTGCCATGACAACTCAGATCATTTTTTGCTGCCGTTTAAGTTTGCTTCTCAAAGAATAAGTTGAGAATTATTTTAAAGTATGCTGCTATAAAGAGACGTTTTTGCAGCTTGGAAAGAGTGTTATTCTACGATTGGTCTACTAAGGCGCACACGGTAACCTTTTTATTTCATTGTGTCTTTTATTTTGAGACCTGATTCTTATTGTGTGAGTTACTGTATGGAAATTTACTCTTCTCCTTTATCTTTGTAGTTTTCACGGTGTTCCAAATGCCTGTATGAAATTAAATGCTGCTGGACATCAGTCGAGGCGTTAAGTCCTTTATTTTCGGAGATCAACGTAGTTACAGTGAAAACGTATACCTGCCGATGACACTACATCGCCGGCTGTGTTCAACGGAGCTGAGTCAACGGTCAGGACGGCACTTCACTCTGCATCCACACGGGGGAGCCAGAATCTCTCCTCGCCCATCGCCAAGCTTCTGGAGCAAGCCAATTGTGTAAAGTATAATGAAAGTATGAAAATCAGCCCCAGATAACAAGTAAGAGAAAGAAAGAAACAAAAATAAATAAGTAAAAGAGGAATACAATTCAAAATGACTACTCAAGACAACGAACCATTGTTTCCAAAAGATACTGAACAAGATGATACACATCCAAGAAAATCCTCCAGAGAAAGGCAGTTTACACTTAAAATGCAAGAACTAAAAGTCCAAGAAATAAGTCAAAAGGAGAAAAGATTTATTTCAATGTATGAAAAGTGGAAAATTAAAGTAAGAGACATTCGCACAACATTAAAGGAACAGTGCTCTGAAAGGGATTTGTGTATAATGATGGATGAAGCTGAGATGTTGAATTCTGACTTGAAAAAGCTTTATGATGACATTAGACAGCAAACAGTTCCAACTCAAGAAATCAGAAGGAAAGTTGATGCATGCTCTGCCATCACATATGATTTGTTACACTTAATGAATGTGAGGCTAACTGTTATAACAGAAGATTTTGATCTTGAGGCAGAAAGAGCAAAGTTACGTGCTCTCTTAGACAATGACTATGCCAGATCTATTTATGGGTCTACTGTTTCCAAAGTTTCAACACATAGTCATCGATCTGGACAGCCATCAGAAACAGCAAGCATCTCAAGCAAAAAAGCAGAGATTGCAGCACAGTTGGCTGCAAAGAAAGCTGAAAATGACATGGAAGATGCCATTGAAGCTCAGCGTCAACAACTTAAGAAACTTGAAAATAAAAGAGACATTGAGGTAATGGAAGCTAAGTTGAGGGCATATACTGAGGAAGAGATAAAACAAAGGGGCGAGAGCTGCAGTTCTGTACACAGCAAAGTCACCCCGAGTTTGTTCACCTCTCATGTTAAATGTGAACAGCCAGTCACCCAAAATGAAACGCTGGTACAGGCATTTCAAGAATCAGTAGCACTAACTAGACTACCTGTTCCAGAGCCCAGCGTGTTTACAGGTGATGCTTTACAGTTTATAGAGTGGAGCACCAGCTTTAAGGCTCTAATAGAAAGGCGATGCTCAAATCCTGCAGACAGACTTTTTTACTTGCAAAAGTACATAGCAGGCGAAGCTAAATCTACTCTAGAAGGCTGCTTCTATCGTAAAGATGAAGACGCTTATAAACAAGCATGGGAAAGGCTAAACGATAGATATGGGCATTCATTTGTAGTACAGCAAGCCTTCAGAGAGAAACTCTATAAGTGGCCAAAGATTGGTGGAAAGGAGTATGTAAAGCTTAGAGAGTACAGTGATTTTCTTCAAACGTGCAGTCATGCTATGCCTCATATTAAAGGTCTACAAGTTCTAAATGACTGTGAGGAGAATCAGAAAATGCTAAACAAACTCCCAGATTGGATAACATCCAGGTGGAATCGTTTTGTCACTGAACAACTGGATAAAAGTAAAGATTATCCAAGCTTCCAAGAGTTTTCCTCCTTTATTTCCAAGGAGGCACGCATAGCTTGTAATCCTGTGTCATCTCTGCTCGCTCTCAAGCCACCTGCAGAACCAATCAGAGAAACAAAACGTGCAAGGGCAAACACCTTTGTTACTAATGTAAAGACGTCTAATGTTTCCAGCCCTGCATTCAAGTCTAACAAAGAACAAGTCAAATCAAAGGACACGGACAATCAAAATAGAAATGATGTCCCTGCGTGTATCTGCTGTGGAGAGAATCACACCATACACAAGTGCCCAAGGCTTACTGAAATGTCTGCAGATGGAAAGAAAAGGTACGTAATGGAAAACAAACTGTGTTTTGCATGTTTGAGAAAGGGCCATAATTCAAAAGATTGTAAAAACCGAGCAATGTGCGGAATTTGCAAAAGGAGCCATCCAACCCCCTTGCATGAGGACCGCTCTTTATCCGGCAAACAACCTGCACTGAGCACAGTTGATGAAAACACTTGCTCATTATCCTGCTCAATGGGAGAAGGTGAAAATGGAAGCACTTCAATGATAGTTCCTGTGTGGATAACTTCAGTTAATGCTCCTGACAGTGAAACTTTGGTATATGCACTACTAGATACACAAAGCACACACACATTTGTTGATCAAGAGGTGTGTGAAAGACTGCAGGTAGCAACAGAACCAGTCAAACTAAAACTTGCCACTATGGTCAAAAGAGACTCTATTATAGAAAGTCAAAGAGTACAAGGACTCAAGATCAGAGGATACTATTCAAACACATGCATTGAGCTTCCCCCAGCTTACACAAGAGACTTCATTCCACTCGAGCGTTCTCATATTCCTACATGTCAAACAGCAAACAAATGGCCACACCTTGCTAATTTAGCTGAAAAGATGCCCCCTCTAATGAACTGTGCTGTTGGACTTTTGATAGGTTACGATTGCTCCAGGGCATTAGCTCCCAGAGAGGTCATCACTGGTGGTGACAATGAGCCTTATGCTGTAAGAACTGACTTTGGTTGGAGCATTGTTGGAGGTGCACCTCATTTTGCGAACGCTAGTAATGTAACTGGATTTTGCAATCGTGTGTGTGTTAAAGAAATTCCAACTTTAACTCCCTCCGCTATTATTAAAGTACTGGAGTCAGATTTTGCAGACACTAAAGAAAGTCACAGTGACGTCTCCCAAGAGGATATCCAGTTTCTTCAAACTCTAAGCAGCAAAATCAAACAAAATGAGCATGGTCATCTTGAGATGCCCCTGCCCTTTAAAGCACGCCCACAGCTCCCGAACAACAAATCTCTGGCTCAAGTTCGTTTAAAGCACCTCAAAAGGAAACTAGCCAGAGACCCAAAGTTTAAAAGTGACTATGTTAAGTTCATGGAAGGAGTCCTCAGAGATGGTGATGCTGAGAAGGCAGACGTGCAGCCAACGTCTGAAACCGCCTGGTACATACCACACCACGGCGTTTATCACCCCCGCAAGCCAGACAAAATCAGGGTGGTTTTTGACTGCTCAGCCAAGTTCAAAGGAACAGCATTAAACGACCACTTACTAACAGGACCTGATCTTACAAACGGCCTCACAGGAGTGCTATGCCGTTTTCGTAAGCACAACGTTGCAGTCATGTGTGACGTGGAAAAGATGTTTCACAGGTTCCATGTTAGAATAGAGGACAGAGACTATTTGCGGTTTCTTTGGTGGGAAAATGGGGACACAGAGTCGGAGCCCACAGAATACCGAATGAAAGTTCACTTGTTCGGTGCGTCCTCATCTCCTGGCTGTGCCAATTATGGCATGAAATATTTAGCCAATGAAAATGAAAGAGAGTATCCATCTGCCGCAAACTTTGTCAAAAAACATTTCTACGTGGATGACGGTCTCACAAGTGTAGAGACAGTTGAGGAAGCAATCAAGCTGGTGAAAGAGGCCCAAGCGTTGTGTGCAAAGGGAAAGCTGCACCTTCATAAGTTCCTATCAAATAACAGGGAGGTTCTGGACTCTATTGATGCTAAAGAACGAGCTGTGGAGATAAAAGACATTGACCTTAACTGCAAAGACCTACCAGTACAAAGAGTTCTAGGCATAAGATGGGATATTAGAAATGACAATCTTTTCTTTCAAGTGACACTTGATGAGAAACCTATGACGAGAAGGGGTATTCTGTCAGTTGTGGCATCCCTTTATGATCCTCTAGGGTTCCTAGCACCTTTCATTCTTGAAGGAAAGAAAGTGTTACAAGAGATGTGTCAAAAGGGTGTCGGGTGGGACGATCCACATCCTGCTGAGCTAAGATTGAGGTGGGAAGGCTGGATTTGTGATCTGGAAAATCTCAAGTGGATTCAGATCCCCCGATGCTTTAAGCCTGTTGAATTTGGTGAAGTACAGAGGGTTGAGCTTCATCATTTTTCAGATGCAAGCAGTCAAGGATACGGTCAGTGCTCTTACATCAGATTAGTGGGTGATCACAAGGTACACTGCACACTAGTCATGGGCAAAGCGAGGGTGGCACCAACCAAAATAGTTACCATCCCAAGATTAGAACTGACTGCTGCAGTATCTTCAGCCGCTGTAAACAGCATGCTGAAAAGAGAGTTAGAACTTAAAGTTGACAGAGAGTATTTTTGGACAGATTCAAAGATAGTACTGGGTTATATCAATAATGAGGCTAAAAGATTTCACGTCTTTGTAGCTAATCGGGTCCAAAGAATCCGTGAGACCACTAACCCTCAGCAATGGTACTACATAGACACAAGCGAAAACCCAGCCGACCACGCCTCTAGAGGCTTGAAAGTCACAGACCTTATCCACTCAAATTGGTTCACTGGACCCAAATTCTTATGGAACAATGAGATTGTCACAGAGCAAAGCACGTCTGAGCTTATGGTGGGAGATCCGGAAATCAAAACAATACAAGTGCTACAAACCAAAGCTACACTACAGTGCAACGTCAAAGAGCTCCTGTCACGATTCTCAAAATGGACTACTGCGATAAATGTCATTGCTCGAATCCAACGCATGGCTAAAGGACTAAAAACGGCAGAACCACCAAATGTAGGAGAGAGACAACATGCAACATTAACTCTTGTCAAGCTTGCACAACAAGAGGCATTTCAAAAGGACATGAGCAATCTCAGTCAATCACAAAAGTTGCCTCACAATCACAGACTGTATGAACTGGATCCATTTCTGCAAAATGGTGTAATGAGAGTTGGAGGTAGGCTTAAAAATGCCTCTTCACATTTTGAGTTGAGACATCCAGTAATACTACCTAAAGACTGTACTTTAACAAATCTCATTATTGCACACTTCCATGAAAAGACCCAGCATCAAGGCAGAGGCCAAACCTTGAATGAGATCAGAGCAAACGGCTTCTGGATTGTTGGAGGAAGTAAAGCAGTAGCGCAGTACATCAGACAATGTGTATGGTGCAGGAGAGTTCGTGCCCCACTAGAGCAACAGAGAATGGCAGATCTACCTAGCGACCGCACTGATCCATCGCCACCATTCACTTATTGTGGCATGGACTGCTTTGGCCCCTTTTACACCAAACAATGTCGAAAGGTATGCAAGCGGTACGGCCTTCTGTTCACATGTCTGAGCTCTAGAGCAATTCATCTCGAGATGTTAGAGGACATGACAACTGATGCGTTCATCAACGCCCTAAGATGCTTTATAGCTATTTGTGGATCTGTGAGACAGATCAGATCAGATCAAGGATCAAACTTCAAAGGAGCAAAAAATGAACTGACAAAAGCTCTAAATGAAATGGACAAAGACAGAGTCAAATCTTACCTGGCAGAAAGGCAATGTGACTTTCTCATGAACGCACCAAGCTCAAGTCACGCTGGAGGAGCATGGGAGCGACAAATCAGGACAGTGAGGAGCGTGTTGAGTCAAGTTCTTTCCCAAAGTGCTGAAAGGCTGTATGATGCATCCTTAAGAACTTTTCTTTATGAAGCGATGTACATTGTAAACAGCCGCCCACTTACAGTCAATTGTCTAAATGACCCCACAAGTTTAGAGCCCATAACACCTAACCATCTTATCACCATGAAATGTTCTGTACCACTTCCCCCACCTGGCAACTTTGTTAGGGAAGATGTGTATGCAAAGAAACGCTGGAGAAGAGTCCAATACCTGTCTGAACAGTTTTGGAGCAGGTGGAGGAGAGAATATCTTTCCAACATAACACTAAGACAGCGTTGGCATGCATCAAAACGTAATGTGAGAGTTGGTGATATTGTCATTGTTAAAGATGAGAACATTCCTCGTAATGAATGGACACTTGGTAAAGTTATTGAAGTACATGAGGGTGATGATGGACTGGTGAGAAAGGTAACTTTACAAATCGGAGACAAAAAACTGGGAAGAAAAGGTGAACGCTTACATAAGCCTACTCTTATACAAAGACCTATTCAAAAGTTGGTTGTACTTGTTGAGAGTAATTAAATGGTATCAGACCTATGTTTCTTACATTGTTATTGTTGAAATGTTATTTTTGTTTTGTTTTTGGAAATTACCCTTGATGTTTGTTTAATGTATAAAGTATAACATTGTCATTATTATAAAGGTAATTTGGTGGGAGTGTAACTGGCGCTAAGGTTACCATGACAACTCAAGTTATAGCTGAGTATAACTGACGCTTTGGTTGCCATGACAACTCAGATCATTTTTTGCTGCCGTTTAAGTTTGCTTCTCAAAGAATAAGTTGAGAATTATTTTAAAGTATGCTGCTATAAAGAGACGTTTTTGCAGCTTGGAAAGAGTGTTATTCTACGATTGGTCTACTAAGGCGCACACGGTAACCTTTTTATTTCATTGTGTCTTTTATTTTGAGACCTGATTCTTATTGTGTGAGTTACTGTATGGAAATTTACTCTTCTCCTTTATCTTTGTAGTTTTCACGGTGTTCCAAATGCCTGTATGAAATTAAATGCTGCTGGACATCAGTCGAGGCGTTAAGTCCTTTATTTTCGGAGATCAACGTAGTTACAAAGTCCATGTTTTTTATCATTGCATTTCAAGGGTTTGAACGGTTCGATTCTCTGATCTGTGTTGGCAAATTTTACAGTTTTGTAAAGACCTCGATGACATCTGAATTTATTGAATTTAATTTAACTTTGAAAGTATCGGTATCAGTCACAGAAAAACCCATTTCTGTCTAACTCTAATTAATACAATCTAAAGTAGTGTTGTTGTAATTGTTGACATGTAGGATCGGCGTGTGTGTGTGAGTGCTTTGATGAGAGGAGTGTGGACACGCCGCAGAAGGTGTAAAAGTCACACATGGATAATGCGTGTGTGTGAGGCCCCGGGCCCCGAGCATGTGAACGAGGCCCCAGGCTGACACACTGCTGATCCTACTCTGCTCTAGTCTCATTCTAGTGTTAGTCATAAGTAATTAGTCTGTCAGAATCTTGTGATATGTGAGTTATGTGTCTTTAGCTGGTTATTAAAGCTGGGGTACCTAACTTTATTGTCTCATAAATATAGTCTAATTTGTGCATTTAAGTAAGTAAGTAATTTTTATTTATATAGCACCTTTCACAGACCTTTTACAACACACTATACAATTGTTGTGGGCATTTGTCTCTGAGCAGGGTTGTTAGAGTAGTAATTTTAAAATATATATGTCAATTTTTTTGATTTTCTTTTTTGTGCATGTCTTATTCTATTTTTACTTTGACTCTGTTCCGCACAATAGCAAAAAAATTAATGCAAAATACAATAAAAAATATGATTCTAATACACATCGTCCCAATAGAAAGTCAAATGTTTAGAACAAATCACATCGCTTCATGCTGTCTTCATCTTAATAGAAAATAGTTTATATTTTGCACACTAGTACGGAAGAGCCCTGTGAGTCACTATTTGACTCTTTGAGCTGAGAGCTGATTGGGTGAGTGAGCGTGGTCCTCTCTGATTGAAAGTTGTGACAGAGGCCAAAAATACATGCGCGTGAAAATTAATGATGGAACTAAAACGTCACTGTGTGTAGAGTGAATGGAAAGATATCAGTGCTCCAGAATATTGTTAAAAAAGCTTTGAGTGACTTTAGTCTGTGAAATGTGCTACAACGATTACATACAACTTGGTTTTGGAGCCAGGAATTATATAGATTTTAATATATGGGTAAATTTGCTGCGGTTTCAAAGTGCTTTTTTTTGATGAATGAAGGATTTTTATTTGGACATTTGAGATGGGAAAAACAAAAGCAATGTTATCGTACATTGATTATGTTCAAAATAGGAGTGGGAAGAAGTAAAAAAAATAAAAATAAAATAAATGTATGTAATCCTACCCCATATTTACAATACAAGTTCAAATATGTACTTGTATCCTGCACTCTATCTGCGTAGTTCATAAGTCTGAATTAAATCCCCAATGAAAAAACGCAATCAAACTTGCTAAAAAGTCGTAAACGTACTTTCTTGGACTGTGTTTGGTCAGTAGTGAAAGTGCAAGTGATGGACAGTGTGCGGTGAGTTTAAAAATGCAGAAGGAAAGAGGAGCCGGAGAGCAGATCTGACCCCGCGGTGTACAGTGACCAGAGGAGCAGCTCAAATGAACGGTTTCGTGGACCCAGAAAATGGCTGTATTCTCAGTAGTTAAAATATTCGCAGTATTTAAAAAAAAAACATTTGTACATGACATTAATAATGATCAGAAATAAGATGTTATGGGCAGTAGGCTGAAGCAATAGTCCTCAACGTTTTCACTCAAAGTCACCAATTAAAATACAATGTAAATAAATGCACACTTTATTTCCTCTGCATTTGACCCATACTGCAGTGAACACTCGGGCGTCGGTCAGGAGCAGTGGTCCTTGAGTACAGAGCCTGAAAACCCATCTCCAGATCTTGATGTTCTGCTCGGTCATCACTGCCAGAGCATTTGTTGTGCATGTTTTTTAGAGGTAGGGGGAAACCGGAGCACCTGCAGGAAACCTACACAGACACGGGGAGAACAAGCAAACTCCACTGTTCCGACCCAGGACTTTCTTGCTGAGAAGGGAGAGTGCAAGGAAACAATTCACAATAGAAGTTTGTGTAAGCCCTCAGTCGTACAGGGATTAGTCAAAGCAAAGGAAGGTTTCTCACCCATCATCTGTACTTCTTAGCAAGTTTTCCCGACGTTTCGTCCTCAACCTGGGGACTTCTTCAGGGAATGAATTCTCGGACCGCGCGTTGGAGATTTATAACCTAAACCGAGATTTATAACCTTGACAGAAGAAAGTAGGAGGAGAGGGGTGTCCTTACCGTATGTGGCGGGAGTTTCAGAGAAACTACAAAGAATCTTTAGGCAACACAAAATCCCTGTGTATTTCAAACCTTTCAACACGTTACGACAGAAATTAGTGCATCCCAAAGACAAAACACCCAGACACAAACAGAGCAATGTGCTGTATTCAATTAAATGTAGTGAAGAGGAGTGCACTGACCACTATATTGGAGAAACCAAACAAACTCTACAGAAACGACTTTACCAACATCTTAGAGAAAACTCTAGTGGGCCACAGTCGGCTGTTCATCTCCACCTCAAGGCCTCCAACCACACGGTGGATGATACAGAGGTTAAAATTCTGGCTCGGGAGAAGAATTGGTTTGAGAGAGGGGTGAAAGAAGCCATTTTTGTGAGGAAACAAAAACCTTCTCTTAACAGAGGAGGAGGGTTAAGATTTGTTTTGCCTCGCATCTATGACGACATCCTAAAAACAACGCCCTAACTTGGGACAAGGTCAGTGACATGCTAATGAGTTAGGAGGGGTGAGACCTGCACTCCACTTGAGCATCCCAGCAGACAATAGGTCTGTGACATGCTAAGGAGTTAGGGTCGTTAGCCTCAGCAGGGTCGTTAGACCTGCTCCCTTCTACATCAAGCAGACCTGAGATTGTTTACGAGTTAGTATCAGGGTTAGGGTGTGGCTAATTCACAATAGAAATTGTTTCCTGCACTTTATAGTGTGTTTTATGACTCTACTTTTTAGCTTGTTTTATGTAGGTACTTGTCTTGTGCACACTGGGGACTTTTGCAAATGTATTTCAATGTGGGTTTTTACTGCAAATGCCAAACAAAATGAATCTGAATCTAATAGAGTATAGTTCAAATTTTTTTTTTTACACTATTATATTGTTGATTAAATAAAGAGAAGTGTTAAAGGGGATAAGATCATGATGTGCCTTTTACGAGACAAAAGTATCATACACACATTCAAACACTATTCTGTGGTGCCACCTGCATGTGAAAACCAGACCCCATCAGACCTCTGAAGCAAAGCAGGGCAGGGCCTGGTTGGTGAGTGAGGGAGACCTCCGGGAACACTAGGTGCCACAGTGGGGCGGCTGTGGCTGCGGCTGTAAAGTGCCAAGCTGTTGTTGTGTCCTTAGCCAAGACACTTTACCCACACGGCCTAGAATGAGTCTGGGAAGACAATTGAAAACTATTTACAGTTTATGTTGTCAGCTCTTGGTCAAATCCAGTGAACTATAGCCCTCTCACTATAAAAGTTTGGACACCCCTGCTCCACAGATTGGTCTTTTTCATAGTTCCATCCGTCCCCGCTCTGGATGCATGACAAAAGGCCTCTTGGCTCCATTATCTAAACCAGAAGTAGTACAAATACTTCAAATGCAATATTCCACATTAAAATGGGGTCAAACCAGTGTCCAGAATACAGGCTCTGAGTAATAGAACATTGCACTTACATATAAAAGCTTTTCGTATTTGTAAGGACTCTTAGGAGATATTGTGCTATGACATGTATAGATTTATGGGAACATATGTCGTCATGAACATATGTGATAGAATTGGGCCAATCCATAACATGCTTTTAGTGCCGCTCAACAAAGCAAAGACGTCATCGTAGTCTTTTTGATGATTCATTCCACTTCAGGTAAAACATATTTTATATTCAACAGAACAGGAGTTGTATAAAAGCAGCTCCGTGATTAAATGGACTGCACTCATGGATGTATTATATTATCTGGAGAGGGTGATGCTGCTTAAACCTGTCTCCAAATGGACAAGAGGCCACCTGTGGTACTGCAGCTTCAATCCACACGGGCTGTAAGGAGGTTTTGCCCACACTACTGCGGTCTGCCTGTCAATCTCATGAACAAGACTGCTGAACAAGACTTGGGATTTGAATGGGCAGACATCTTGGAGACCCTTACACTACATTTGTATCGATTTACAGAAATAACTGTGTCCCTGACAATTAGTCAGGGACACGACGACGACATTTCTGGGTCTGTCAGAAATTAGCCCTAATTCAATCACGTGGAAATTGAAAGTTAAAACAATACTTTTTTTTACATTCCATGATCAGTTTGTCCATCTCTACTGTGGGCAACTCCCAAAATTCCAACAAGCAACAAATACAAGTTTACGGAGATGCAAGTCGGCTCACAATAAGCGTTTTATGTTTCTTACAATAGTTTATTCTTTATTATGATTGGATAGATATTTAACAACTCTTTAATTATTTTTTATGTTTTGTTACATAGAGGGGGTTTATATACAGTCGTGCGTCATTTCTTTCTGCTAATAAATACAATGAGTGTTCGTAATAACTTCTTGATCTACAAATGTTTGAAAATGCCAAATCAAAGCAAGTTCATTTCAGCTTCAGCCTATTTATACTATTTCTAAAGGGTTGTAATGGTTGTTTTAAATGGTTTATCAGGAAACAAAACAAAGTGGAACGCTTTTGATAATAGTAAAAATTAATAGTATTTAAAGAGGCCTTCCAAGGTCAGCATAACACTATGACGCACACCTATATAAATGTTTTACAGTCTGTCGAATACTCTCACTACACATGTACTGCCTTCAGGAAAAAGAATGGTGATTATATAGATTTTTCTGTGTGCGTCTATGTGTGTGTGTGTGTGTGTGTGTGTGTGCGTGTGTGTGTGTTTGGGAGGGGCGACAAGGGCCCCAGATGTGATTTAGGGAGACAGTCAAGTGGCACCCGGCGAGGAGCATCATTCACCCGCCTTCCCCCACCCCCGTCAGAGTGAATGACCCCCGGCACGAGAGCAGATACATTGGCTGAGCTAAAGTATGGCTTTATAATGAGCTCTGAGGGGCCGGCCAGGAGGACGGGAGGGGATAAGAGCGAGGGGGAGGGGGGAGATCTGATTTTGGTTTTAGCTGTTGGAGCAGACACCCAGATTTCTCTCTCCACACACCTCCTTCAGGCCAGCTGAACTATATAGTCCCTCCAAATGGAGACAGAGCCCTGAGCCACCTCAACTGGGCTCCTCTTGACATGGAGAAGCAGCGGCTCAACCCCGAGCTCGTCACATGTGACTGAGCTCCTCACCCAGCCAGCAACTCTGCGGAGGAAGCTCATGTAGACCGCTTGTATCCGCGATCTCGTCCTTTCGGTCATTACCCAAAGCTCAAGATCATAGGTGAGTTAAATTGAGAGATTTGACATCAGACGCTGCTCCCTCTTCACCACAACGGTCTGATACAGCGACCCCATGATTGCACACACTGGATCGATCCGCCTTTCAATCTCCATCCTCCTCGGGAAACTTGAACTCCTCCACTTGAGGAGGGACCTTTGCACCTGGAGAGGTCAGGGCACCTCTTTCAGAGCACCATAGCCTCAGATTAGGAGCTGACCTTCAGCCCAGCCGCTTCACACTCTACAAACCGTCCCAGTGCTGAAGGTCCTGGACAACGTCGTCTGCAAACAGCAGAGATTAAATCCTGGGGTCTTCAAACAAGCCCCCCTCCGGTGCTTGGCCTAGAAATTCTCATGAAGGGAACTGAATAGCTCTTTAAGATTATCCTTCTCTTGTAGGGCGTTCTTACCAAGAGCAGGGAATTTTTTTTTATTTTTATTTTTTTTTTACAAATCGTGATTTCCTAGGCCTTTTTATTACAACTGCTATTTTGATGTTCAAACACAAATGTTATAATATATACCGCTGCCTGTTCTCCAGACAAAATCAGTGAGTGAAACTTCTCTTCAGAACCTTTCTCTGTTCTGTTGATTGATTTAACTAATTTGACTTTGGGGTAAATTTTATAAAATAACATAATGTTGTTGTTGAATATATATCATCTCTAAACCTAATTTTAAATTATATTTACTATATATACTCACCCAATCCGCTCTCAGCTCAAAGAGACAGAGCTCTTCCTTACCAGTGCAAAAGATAACATGTTTCCTTATGACAATGTGCAGTCTTTTTATCTTTCCAGACTGTACAATAAGTCACTTAATAACCTGCACTAGGACTGTAAACTCGCACTGCTATAGTCAATTTTAATCTTTTCACTTTCACGTTAGTCTTTTTGCACACCCTGAGTGGTCCTATTTTTACCAAATTTGACGTACTGTAGACATTTCTCCATTGTGAGATCAAAAAAGTTGTTCTTATCCTTTTTCCTTGATGAAAAAAAAAGTTAGCTGCCCATCTTTAAGTCAAGTATGTCAGAAATATGTTTCAATGATTAGAACCTTGAACTGTTACTGTGCGTTGCCACGGCCACGTCCTTCTATAGGAACTCTCCGCGCATATGCACCCATGTTCCTTTTCAACCCGTCCAATTTCCGCACTAATTTCCTCACATAGCCTTCTGTTCCTCTTTTAGATCCATCTGCCGGGCCTTTTCCTGCGTGCCTTTGAGCAAGCAGATGGGGGGCTTCACAAACACCATTTATCTGTTCGACCCTACCCGCTGCACTGCATTGTGGGAAGCCTGCCAGCTCCTGCGCCCCCCTCAGCATGGCAGCTCAGACAGCAGTGTGCGAAGAGCTGGGACCGCAAAGATGACCTTGTAATTTGAATGTATGATGATCCGTGTGGGTTACATGAATAAAATTACAAGGAGCATCTGGTTGTAAAGGCCGGAGATGCGTCAACTTGTCACACGAGTTTGAATAATAACAGAGATGTATGTAAAACGCACGATAATGAGGCTATCCTGTTAACAGCCTGGATGTCTGGCAGTCGGTAGTATGCTCATGTGACATCACATGCTAGGGTCTGTAGTTTAACGTTGTGGTGAAGGGCAGAGGAAAGATCTTTCTTGGTAACTATATGGTTAACCCTTTAATGGACTTCTCAACCATTTGGTAGATCACTATTTGGTCAATAAATACTTAATGCTATTTTGGAACTGAAATCTCCCTCTTTGGGGCATCTCACTTGGTTTTAGGCACTTTTACCATCAAAGTGCATCTCGACCATCTGGTAAAGGCCAATAATTATACAAAAAAATAGGGGTTAAAAAAATAAATAACTCAATAATGCTCCCACATCTTAGAAAATAAGAAAAAAGAAAAAGAAATACCTTGCTTTCTTCAAGAAATGAACATTAAAATGTTAAAAATGGAGGTGGGCCGATCGATCAGAAAAATCAGATCAGAAGGACCAATGACATGGTCCATTCACGGTAATGGTCCAATAACATTCACAGCAAGAAGGTCCTGGGTTGGATTCCACCTCCAGGTCTTTCTGAGTAGAGTTTTCATGTTCTCCCTGTGTTTTTTTTTTCTTCAGGTGCCTCTACCACTAAAAACATGCGCAGTAGTTCAGGGTGAATAAGTGTGTGTTTGTGAGTGCGACTGTGGGACAATAGATGCAAATTATCCCAAGGCTACAATCTGGTGAGGTGTGTTCTTTTAACATGCACTAGCTGTCCTAACCCATTAAAAAACAAATAAAAAACAATAAATGCGAAGGCCCCTGCTCCATTCTTTCGATCCTGCGATATGAATAATATGACCGGTTTGTAAATCTGATCCCTTAAAAAATTAGTCAATTAACCTCTTTCAATAATAATTTCCTCATTGTGGGACCAATAAAGGTATCATTCATTCATTCCATAATAATCCATGTGTGCTATAGTTTAGTAATACATAGATCTATTAAAGCAGCGGTGGCAAACTCATTTTGGTTGGAGGCCAACATTGAAAACATACGAGGTGGAAGGGGCTAAAAGTATAGAAGTTGTATAATTTTAATTTCTTCATATTTTTGTCTTTTGACAAATGTATTGCATTTGACATGAGTTTGGATATTATTTTCTATTGGATTGGATTCAATCAGAACTGGGTCAAATATCAAGAGGAGGTCTATTGTAAGATTGATTGAAAAATATAAAAACTATAGCTATAACTTCTAATTACATTATAGTTTTAGAACATATTCAATTATATACTTGTTTTTTCTGAGATAGTAGGCTTTAAAATGTTAAAATTAAGTTTAACATGCCAAATAGAACATCACCATCAATGCTGCAAGTTACTGTGATAATGATAATGAAAATTTAAAATCATTACAGGGGCCACATGGTCTTGCAGGCTGAATTTGGACCACAGGCCTGATTTTGACATGCCAGTATCAAATCATAGTCTTTTAAGGAGGGAACAGTACTTACTTACAGTAAGTAAGTAGACTTTGCTTACTAAACCTTTTACTTACTAAGAAAGCAAAGTTTAGTTGTGTAGTGCCTTTCACAGACCAGGATCACAAAGCACTTGAAGAATTATTGAGCTGAACTGAGCTGAACTGAGCTAATGAGACGATATTGCAGCTATACAGTTTGTTTGTCTTGTGACACCACCGGCCTCTTATCGGCCTCTTCCATCTGTCGTCTTCTGCAGTGACCTGCACTGAACAAAGAGCTCAGTGTTGTGTGTGAGAGGAGCACATGACCACACGAGATGTTTTCACACCTTCTCTTCCACTGTGACCTGGCACTGAGGACAGCGTCAATAAACACACAAGTCGTGGTGGGCGAGAGGTGTTTGCCTTTGTCTTGTCGTATGTGTGTGTGTGTGTGTGTTGTGCTTGTGTCTTCATTGAGCTTTAAACCATGTCAAAATATTGTTCCTTCATCAAAAAAAACAGAACAGGAGTTGGATTGAGCTGCGCCCAGGGAAATATCAAGGAACTTCTGCAACTAATCCACAGAAACATATCCCTTCACCCTTTCTGTGTAAATGCTCCTATGTCAAACTTGTACATACACCCCTCTGACTTGACAGTTGGGTGTTTGGAAGAGTTAGAGAGAGTTGGACATAACATTTTCCATTTTGTTTTTATTCATTCATGCAGACAGATCTGTGTAGCACTGTATCCTACAGAAATTTTCCCTTGGGACAAAAAAGTGTATTTTATCTTTTCTGTATCTGATCCTTTTTTGCAGATTCCCGGACTAACGTCTCATTCCCACTGATCTAAAATCCCGGCTTACTTCTTCCTTATACTCTAATGCCGCGTTCAGACCAGATCATGCGTTGCGTCGGCTTTCAATGCAAAGTCAATGGTGACGCGAGTTCGAGCATCAAAATGCATGAGAGTCTCGGAATGCACGCATGGACTGCGCACGCAGGAGATGATTTTTGCTGAACTTTTCCTCGGGATGCTCGTGCAGCAACCAATCAGAGAGCCGCAAAGTGGTCACGGGGACATTAGTGGTCTGAGTGAGCGGACTGAAAATACTCGTAAACAGCCAAAACAGGAGCTACACCAGGTTAAACCAGGGTTGACAATGGGCGACATGGTGCTTATTAACATGTGAGTTGTCATGCTCCCGTGACTTTATGCAACTGCTTCGAGTGTGTTCGCCGATGCGGAAGTACCGTTTAATAATAAAATAAACTTATTGCGCACTTCCGTGAACACATACTACTGTTATATAAAGTCTGTGGAAGGTCTCTGAACACAGACACACTGCAAAGCTGCATATTGGAGAAGATCTGTACACAAGAAGCCGCTAGCTAAATTCTGTTAGCATCAGAGCCCGCCGGTTACTTCTGGCACTTGCAGGGCGCGCCCCAGGACCTCTGGTCTGAAGACCCCTGCGTCTGAAAACTAGAGAACGTGCGTTTCAGCGTTGGCGGTCTGAAAGCACCATTAGTGACACTGGTTGACGTGTAATAACAACTTTAACCCGCCTCGTGACCTAGTCTTTTTTTCGAGGCATGCTCAGTGTGAATGATAGGACCATATATAGCAAGAATTTAGGCAGCAATAAAATCAAACTTTTTATAGCCTGTTGCTAACATGGGGATCAGGTGATGATAGATACAGTATATTAAACATAAAAAACTCTTATCATCAATGCTTCTTTCCTCAAGTTTATTTGTACAATTCATGCAAAGCAACTGAAAGTGCTGAACAATACAAGATTGAAAAATGTTTGATACTGGCAATGTTTTTTAGGGTTAGTAGGGTTGGTAAAGAACTGCTGATGTTGCTGATTTGATGTGGCTATTAAAATGTAAGTCTGAGTCCAGTAGTGATTTTAACTTAAGAGGCAAAATCTTAGATAACAATTATGAATACCACTCAATTCTTAAAACCAAATTAATTATTGAGGTGAAATCGAAGTTAGAATTCTGTATCGGCTGACGCATACAGATAGATACAGATGCGTTTTTTCACAATTTTCTTGTGGGCGGGACCACTCGCGGCCATTTTGGATAGCTCCAGTAGAGCACATTTTTTGGCCCATTAGTTAGAACGGCAGAGATAGGCGTGACTCTGTCCATTCATATATACAGTCTATGTATTGGATGCAGGTTGTGTGTAAATGTATCCATTTTTATTTTGTAGAATGAATATCCTTGCTGCTGCGGCCACATTATGAGCAGTTCCATTTCACGTCTTATTGGCGATTGTCGATTGTGCCTGCGGTTATGGCACAGGTGGGCGCTCTGGAACACTGCTTTTAGTGCTAGTAGTAGTTTTTGACAGCACTGGTGTGAGTGGAGCCCCCTGGAGTGCGGCTGATGAGTTCTACACTGATGCCTGCCCTCCAAACACTTCATAGAATGGTCTGTGTCACCGAGGAGCCGCGGTCACGAGTGCACACAATCAAACACGCACTCAAACACACACTCATACACACTACTGTACACACTCTCACACACTTCTACTATTGTCTGAACTGGACATTGTCGTGTCTATGAGCAAAACCAAATGTAATCTAGAAGCGCTGAGGTCACAAGGGATATGTCCCAAAATGCAGAAATGCCAAAATAATATGATTTAATGATTGTATAAATAAAAGGTCAGAGATAAAAACAAATCGGGAACATTTGGACCAGCATCAATTGGGGATAAGCACAGGGTTCATGAGAAATACAGGAGAAATACATGCCTTGGTAGCCCATAAGTTAATAATAATATTTGAAAATAATTGTGGGCCACTAGTCTTGCGGCCCGAATTTGGCCCACGAGCCCGAGTTTGACATGCCTGCCTATTGCAGTGTGTCTACTAGTGTAGTTGCTTTATCTGTCTGTGTGTCTCTGCCTCACCCCTCGCTTCCTCGCTGACACTCATTTGCATTCATCTCCCTTCTTTGCTCATTCACTATTATTGGAAACAGGTCGGCGTGTACAGTAAGCGAAGCAACAGAGCAAAACAAACTCGAAATAGACCAAGCAACCTCATTTTTAACACAGAGGAAGTGTACGGAAGGATCTGGTGTTTCAATCTAACTCATTCTTGTGCATTGACATTTAATTTTTTAGAATGGAAGAACATTTCGGAAGCAAAAGATAAATAAAAAGGTGACAATGCAGAAGGTGCTCCACAATTTCCACAATTTCCCCTTCTGCCGATCATAATCTAAGTGTGAACCAGATGATTTTAAGAGGTTATGTCATGTACTGTATTATAACGTAGTTCAACTCTATTCAACTTTACAAAGTCGTTGATTGGCCAACAACAGATCAAATACAGGAAGCGGGCACACACTATATCTGTGCGGGGCACCTGGGATAACTAGGGATCAGGCGAAGAAGCAAGGAGGTATGCATGTGGGTAGGGAGATCGCAGCTTTGTGACCCGCAGAAATAGAGAAGAAGGAAGTATTTTTAAAAATCTGATCAAGCGCCTTTCACAGAGTCACAAAACGCTTAACAATTGTTGTGAGCGTTTGTCCTCTCACTCCACAGACCACTTGTACTTGTTTATAGTGGTACCCCAGTGACACACAATTCGCACATAACACACAGCTTGCATGCATGGGACAACAACACACGCACACAACTCTCAGAGGGGGAGTGGGGGGGGGAATAATTATCGCGTCAATTTTTTTTAAACACAGCCCTCGCAAATGTATAAAAGCAGAATGTTGTTCCCCATTTGTACCACAAGATGGGAGTGTCTGCTCATCCTGACCATCTTTGAATCCATTATACATACATAATATACTTTAATATCCGTATTCTCATCTCATATGCTCTTTTACTGGATTGTCTCCTCAATGGTACAGACAGACAAGACTCTATGGTACTGTACATAGGGTGGGGCTCTATGGTACACATGGCAGAGTAGCAGACTCACACTCCTTGGACATGCCCACGCCGAAGCACTTCTGTAGGCGGCAGTACTGGCAGCGGTTCCTCGTCACTTTGTTGATGATGCAGTTCTTGTCGCGGTGACACGTGTACACCATGTTCTTCTGGATGCTGCGCCTGAAGAAGCCCTGAGGAGCACAGCACAGCCACGGTTACTCATGGGTACCCACCATTACACATGGTTACCCATGGTTACTCACGGTTACTCATGGTTACCCTTGGTTATTCACGGTTACCCGTGATTACTCAAAGTGACCCACGGTTAATCAAGATTATCCATAGTTACCAATGGTTACCACCGGTTACTTAAGGATACCCACGGTTACTCGAGGTTATCCATGGTTACTCAAGGTTGTCCACGGTTATACAGTATATGGTTACTCACGGTTACCCACGGTTATCCAAGGTTACTCCAAGTCACTCATGGTTACTCAGGTTACCACGGTTAATCAAGGTTACCCATGTTTACTCAAAGGATCCACAATTACTAAAAGTTACCCATGGTTACCCGCGGTTACTCAATGATACGCATGGTTACATATGGTTACCCACGGTTATCCATGGTTACTCAAAGGTTCCCACGGTGACTCGAGGTTGCCCCCAGTTATTCAAGGTTACACACGGTTATTCAAGGTTACCCATGGTAAAGGTTACCCACGGTTACTCAATTATTATGATAAGCTGAGAGTTTCTGTCTCATTTCATTGTAAGTATTCTTTCAATATTTTCAAAATTGCAACATTAATATTTTACTAAATTTAAATACTGAAAGAAATGTGTAAACAAAACAAAAACAGAAAAGCTACAACAACAACAAAATGAAAAATCATATAAAACAAACAATTTTGGATGTTCACATTTTCAGTGAGTTACTAGTTTTCAAATTGAACAGTCATACAAGTTTAACATATAATCCCAAATGGGAACATTCATAATACATAATACATAATATTCATAATACTATACACAATGTTTTGTGCAACAACAACAACAAATATCTATATTTAAATTTCAGTAAAAATGAGAGTGAATATAAAAATGTTGGCCCCTTCTCCACAAATTGCTTCATGACTGTTGCATTATTTTGACCTAAGCCGTATCAAAACATCCTTCTCAAAGGGCTGTTGCAATGGTCCTGTTTTCGGCTGCTTTCTCTGCCCAAAGCCACATTCACACGCACCATTCACACCGTCACACCAACACATTAATAAGGTGGGAGAAGTGTCTTGCCCAAGGACACAACAGTAGAACTGAGAATCTAGCGACTGACTTTTCAGAGCTCTTCATATTACAAAACTTAAAGGCAAAACAAGTCACAAATGACTTGTTTTGCCTTTAAGTTTTCTCTCTTTTGAACAGGACATCTGGGTTTCACTGGTGCAAAAAACGGTTGTTTTTGTGCAAGTTTCCCACTTCCAACATCAAAATTGTCATATGTTCACTTTGACTTTCAGGAAACCACATTTGTGATTTTTAAAACTTCTATTCGTATAATGTAGCAGAACTTTTGACCAATAATACATTTTCAACTCTACACTTTGTACTATTTCTTTCTTTCAAGTTATTTAACAGTTTGTAGATTTTTTGCAGTACATTGTGGCAATTGTTTGCAGTCTGAGTAGTGAATGAGTGAGTTAGAGATGGGAAAGAGCGCTGTGTATGGAGCTATGGACTCACTGTGTGAGGAGAAGGAGCAGCAAGCGACACCTCGGAGAAGGAGGAGGATGCAAAGGAGGAGCAGCGACACAGGTGTGTGAGCTGCTATTGCTGATGTTTTAGTTCGAATGTACACATCAAAAACGTATTATAAGCGTTAGTGCTCACTAGGGCTTTGAATTTTGTACAAAAATCATATTCGAAGTTCGTTTGTTTAATAGTTTAAACATTTGAATATATTCGAATATTGAATTATAATTTACGAAACGGCTCCTAACATTATTCAGCGAGTACAACGGGCTTTCAGCAGGCGCCTGTCAATACTTTTGTCTGTACCATAGACTGTATATATTAACGGACAGAGTCACGCCTATCTCCGCCGTTCTAACTAATGGGCCAAAAAATATGCTCTACTGGAGCAATCCAAAATGGTCGCGAGTGGTCCCGCCCACAAAAAAATTGTGAAAAAACGCATCTGCGCATGCGTCAGCGGCGCAGCTCCATTCATTAGAACGAGAGACTTCAAAAATTCACAGCAAGTAAACTAGAGTGGACCAAAAAAATTCCACCCCCTCAGCATTGACACACATGTGGAAAGGAGCTTTGGGCCAAGAGCCAACTTTTGGACCAACCTGTAAAGACGTTTTTGAGAGGTCTGCCAATGCTATATGTTAGCATTGGCTAATTCTTCTTCTGGGTCCACCCCCATCGGCCCGGGGTGGTATTGCAAGCATGTCAGCGCACGTCATTTTGGCCACTTTTGAGCTGGACCCGCCCCCACTGGTCCGTACAGACAGGCTAGCCCGAAGTAACCATTCACATGAAACGGACATTTTAGGACACATTTGAAGAGGATCTGATTATGGATATAGGTTGGGTATATAAATGGGTAACTCACCGCTGATGGTCAGAATTATTTGTTCAGTTTTCATGTAGTTCCAGAGAGTTTTTGAACTAGCTAGCTTAGCTGTTATCCGCCTAGCACAATAGATCCATGGCCTAGCCTTTGGGAGCTATTTATTTTATTTTATTTGTAGTCATTAAATACATTTAGAATATTAAGGGCTGTCTAATATTCGTTTGAATATATATATTTTTTTAAATATTCGAATTATATTCGAATATCGGATTTTGAAGTCAAAGCCCTAGTGCTCACCGTTAGTGCAGTGGATTTTGGTTATAAAAAGCGTCTGTTGTTGTCAGAGTGTGTGGAGGCGATAACAGATAAGTTATTTGATGGAAAGAAGTTTGTTTGCTCACCTTATCATCCTCAATGAAAATGTGTTGCTTATGTATTCAGTCATTATTCAATGGTAAACTAAAAATCCATGTGGAAAAAAATTACTTCTTACTGTTCTCAGGACAAATATTTTAATGCTATTAAAATTCAATTAATTCCGATTAATTAATCACAAAGCCTCAAATTAATTAGATCAATATTTTTAATCGAGTTCCAGCCCTAGTTGAAATGTGTAGGTGTCTTATTGCCCATTAAATGATAAATATGATGTATTACTTTGGTCCATTAAAAAGATAATGCCACTTTTATGTTTCACCAGACGAGCTAGAACATCTATGATGAAACAAGTTTGTTGTCTGTTGTCTCTTTCGTGAACCTTCTGAGCATTCTCGCAAAGTCATTCTTGTTTTCATCAAATGTCAGATAATTTAATTTCATCAAATTATTTGAAACATTTCTGACCAGTCAAGGCGTCCGCAACAAACAGCTTTAGGAGGAGACAGACCTTAGATTCAAACAAACAAACAGGAGTTGAAGTAAAGTTTAATCCTACTCCAGAAATGTTTTATTTATTCATACTCCTATATGTGCAGTGAAAGCCCTAAGGCTCTTACCCAGGAGCAGAATGGAAGATTTTCTCAAGGGGCGGATATTTTGGGGGCCATGGTCAAAGGGCCGGATAAACGATTATTATGTCTCCACTTGAACACAATTGACATTCTCTCCGTCTTAACAGCAAAAATATATACAAAACATGTTCAAAATGGCTTGAAATGTATATAAAAATTTATTATCCAATGAGACAAGTAATTGACAAATACAGACTAATTGGACCAGTGCTTGAAATGTCCTGTTTGCCCAATTACCAAATCTATTTTAGCCAGAATCCGAATCCGAATTATTCGTATTGTCATTGTAAATAACGGGAAGTCACCAACGAGAAATACGTTTCGGCTCAAGGTGCAAACAATCCATTCTATACATTACAAGTGCACACACGGGGCTGTTTTAATAATAATAATGCATTGGTTTTACGTAGCGCTTTTTTGGACACTCAAATATGCTACACATGTCATTATTCATTCACTCCATACACGGTGGTGATAAACTACTACTGTAGCCACAGCGGCCCTAAGGCACACTGACAGAAGCGAGGCAACCAGTAAGTGCCATCGGCCCCTCCGGCTGAAGGAATAACTTTGTTTTGTCTCTGCTGAACAAGGTGACATTGAAAGACCAAAGCTTTCTCCCGTCACATTTTGTACTAGCTCAGAGAAGCAAAGTCTACGATAAAAACACAAATTCAAACAGTCATTTCTCATCAGAATCAGAATCAGAATCATTTTTATTGCCACGTAAGTAACAGGAGGTCACAGACTTGGAAATTGCTTTGGCTCAGTGCAACAGTCAAAAAGAGATAATAAAAATAAGAATAAAAAACACTTCTAAAGAATAAATTTAAATTTAAAATAGAGTTACAGTTACTATTTACAATATACAAGTGCACATGGTGCACACAATGTAAGGTGACAGCAGTACAGTGAAGTAAAGTGACGTATGATGGGCAGTAAAGTGACTTTATAAAGGGCGGGGGGACAGGTTAAGAAGTGTTCAAGAGTCCAACAGCAGAGGGGAAGAAACTGTTCTTGTGGCGGGAGGTTCTAGTCCTGATGGACCGCAGCCTCATGCCTGAGGGGAGTGGTTGGAATAGTCCATGTGCGGGTGAGAGGGGTCGGCTGTGATACGACCAGCCCGGCCTCGAGCTCGGGCGACGTACAGGTCCTGCAGCGATGGAAGGCTGCGGCCGATCACATCCTCTGCAGAGCGCACTATGCGCTGTAGTCTCTGTTTGTCCCTGACTGTGGCTCCAGCGAACCACACGGTGATGGAGGAGGTGAGGATGGACTTGATGATGGCCGTGTAGAACTGTACCAACATCTGTGCAGGCAGCTTGGCTTTCCTGAGCTGCCGCAGGAAGTACATCCTCTGCTGGGCCTTCTTGATGAGGGAGCTGATGGTCGGCTCCCACTTGAGGTCCTGGGTGATGGTGGTGCCCAGGAAACGGAAGGACTCCACAGAGGTGATGGGGGAGTCCATCACGGAGGGTGGGGGCGGGGGGACAGTGCTCTTCCTGAAGTCCACAATCATCTCCACTGTCTTCTGGGCGTTCAGCTCCAGGTTGTTACCACTGCACCAGGACACCAGCCGGTCCACCTCCCTCCTGTAGGCGGACTCATCGTTGTTGGAGATGAGTCCAATGAGGGTGGAGTCCAATTTCTGTCATCTATTGCTCGTCTGCTATCTTTCCCTTTTGCCTAATTAGCCCCAGAAGTAAAAAAACAGCTAGAGTTTGGTGATTTGTGCATTTTTCTCAAGGGTCGAATGTTTTTGGGGCCGGGTTGGTCTCAGGGTTGGATAAATGCATATGCATCTCCACCTGGAAAACATGATTGATATTCTATCCATCTCAATATTTAACGGATGAGAATCACAGTGTCCTTCCAGAGGTGGTATTTACACTGCAAAAACTAACCAAAAAGAGGTAACAATTGCTTGAATTGCATAGTTTTTATCTTTACTTGAGTACATTCTGACTCTTGTCTTAAAACAAGAATTGCCAATGGAACAAAGCCATTTAGTCTTTTCAAAACAAGATAATTGTGTTTTGTCCCATTGGAAAATCTTGTTTCAACGCAGTCAAAATGTGCTCAAATTAACCCTTTAGGCGCCAGAGTTTTTTCAAGAAAATATACAATTTTGATTTCAAGATTTCAAAAGGCTATAACTTTAAAATGGTTTGAGATAAAGGCATACTGTAAATTAGAAATATCTTCAGTTTGAACCAAACTTTGGGATGGAAGTTGATTCGTCATCTAATTTGCATATTATGACGTCATCAAGGTGGCGGCCATTTTGGAAAATGTTAATTATTGTATAAAGACTTCAAAAAGCTGTAGCTTGGGAGTTATTTGAGATCAGGGAATACTATAAACAGTCAACTTGAAATATCTTTAGTATGAAATTAATTTGGGATAGAAATAAATTCCCTGATCCAGATTATAGATAATGTTTTCGCACTAGTTTGCGGCCATATGGAATTGTATTATTTTCAAAGACCTTCAGTGATCAAGACAGCACTCTTTATAGTTTACTGTCATGAAATCTGGAGATTGGTTTCAATATTCCCCTTTCAAAGAAGTGGTGAGCTTACTATTTTTCTCAGTGGAAATGAGGCTCCAGAATTTACCGTTTAGAAACAGAGATGAAATGAATGGGCACAGAACATGTCAGATCGTCTCAACAACATACAACAGGCTCTTCAACATTTCTAATCCACTTTTGTGGATTATTTTCTCTCAAGAACTGCCTTCATCCTCATCATCACTGGTAAAGGCAGTGAACGCGATTAGCGATGTGTTTTTTTCCCGCGGCTCTCCCGCGACTTCTCCCGCGTTTCCCGTGTTTCCCGTGGATGTCTACCCCCGCTACTTTCTCCCACATGCCCGGTGTTATGATCCCCCTGTCCCCTCGACCCCAGCCCCTGCTTGGCGTTCACAGAATGCTTCTACCGCGGCCACACGGAGGACAAGCAGCCGCTGTACAGGGGCTGATTGTGGACTATGGAGCGCGGTCTCCCCGTCACTAATAATGTCCGTGTCTGCTTCACTGGACACCTGCGTGTCTTCCTCCTCTGAATCTGAGTGAGCCAGTACCAGACCAAGTACTTCTCTGGTACTGAAGACCTCGTGAGTAAAATAAAAAACCCTCTTTCCCTCTGCTCTGCTCTCGCTCCTCTCAGCTCTACCGCTGCTGCTTCGCCTCCGCGCTGCTGCGCCGCAGGTGTTTTACGAACTCAATTTACTCAAAAACTTTCAATATAACCACACCCACAAATGCTGCTCATATTACAGACACACATGTCCA
This sequence comes from Knipowitschia caucasica, assembly GCA_964034765.1. Taxonomy (NCBI): domain Eukaryota; kingdom Metazoa; phylum Chordata; class Actinopteri; order Gobiiformes; family Gobiidae; genus Knipowitschia; species Knipowitschia caucasica. The sequence continues at coordinate 21,375,379 of OZ035838.1, forward strand.
CTAACCCCTGGTGAAAAGTATTAACAAGATTCTGCACCACATTTTTACATACAGCCTGTTTAAGTGAGCAATGTTGCTTGTCGCAATATTGCGACTTTGGCGCTTAAAGGGTTAAGATACATTCGTCCCAATTTGAGCAATTTTGACTGCCATCTCTTAGTTCGAGCCCAGTCATTGAGGGCTTGGTTCTCTCCCATCTCAAGTCCCTCACCTCCCCCCTCCTGGACCCCTGCAGTTCGCCTACAGAGCCAACAGATCTGTAGACGACGTCATTAACTCCTCCCGCCACAAGAACAGTTTCTTCCCCTCTGCTGTTGGACTCTTGAACACTTCTTAACCTGTCCCCCCGCCCTTTATAAAGTCACTTTACTGCCCATCACACGTCACTTTACTTCACTGTACTGCTGTTCACCTTACATTGTGTGCACCATGTGCACTTGTATATTGTAAATAGTAACTGTAACTCTATTTTAAATTTAAATTTATTCTTTAGAAGTGTTTTTTATTCTTATTTTTATTATCTCTTTTTGACTGTTGCACTGAGCCAAAGCAATTTCCTAGTCTGTGACCTCCTGTTACTTACGTGGCAATAAAAATGATTCTGAAAATGATTCTGATTCTGAACCTGGCCCGCCACCACATGCTACAGCACCTGGACTCCCCGGGGACCTACGCCAGGGTCCTGTTCGTGGACTTCAGCTCTGCCTTCAACACAATCCTGCCATCCCTGCTCCAGGACAAGCTCTCCCAGCTCAACGTGCCTGATTCCACCTGCAGGTGGATCACTGACTTCCTGACGGACAGGAAGCAGCGAGTGCGTCTGGGGAAGAATGTCTCGGACTCTAGGATTAAAAATACAAGAGGCCAGGCTGGTCGTATCACAGCCGACCCCTCTCACCCTGCCTATTCCAACCACTCCCCTCAGGCAGGAGACTGCGGTCCATCAGGACTAGAACCTCCCGCCACAAGAACAGTTTCTTCCTCTCTGCTGTTGGACTCTTGAACACTTCAAAACCTGTCCCCGCCCTCTAGAAGTCCCCTCACTGCCCTTTATGTCACTTTACTTTACTACCCATCATACGTCACTTTACTTCACTTTACAGCTGTCACCTTATATCGTGTGCACCATGTGCACTTGTATATTGTATATAGTAATTGTAATCATAATAATTCTATTTTAAATGTAATTCCTTAGAAGTTTATGCTGAATTTGTATTATGCCTTACTTTATTCTCTATTCTTTACCTCTCTTCTTTGACTGTTGCACCGAGCCAAAGTCTGTGACTTCCTGTTACTTACATGGCAATAAAAATGATTCTGATTCTGCAAATCCAAAATTAGAAGTATATATATCTAAACAGAACTCCAGACGCAGACACGAGAAACACATGATGTAGCAAGAAGTCAAATGACCGTTTTTATAATAGGGATTACATTTCCTACTCAAAAAATATGACTTCTCAGAAACAGCATTGAGCATGCTTTTCTGCCAATAAAAATCATGACTCCAAATACCAGAGACATTGCAGCATGGACGTGTGCTACGGTTATGCACAAAACCATGTTATTTGTGCAAAAGAAAAAGAAAAAATCATGGATCTGGAACAGTCTTCCTGAAAATGTGAGACAGGTTTGTACTCTGAGAATGTTCAAATCCCAAATAAAAACAGTCTTGTTTAGCCGTGCTACAACTGAAGGATCTATCTTCACTCGTTTGAACGCACTGTAATTATGAGTTTAATGCCTTATATTCAAACTGTTTCTATCTTCTCTTGCTCAGCACTTTGAGTTGCCTTGTGTATGAACTGTGCTATACAAATAAACTTCCCTGGCCTTATCTTGGAGAGTTTATATGGAGAGTGGAGAGTTCATATAATTTGCCCACAAAAACAGAATCATTATCCAGTCATGACGTTGGAATCGAGCAAAATCAAATTATGTTGGAAGGTTGCCTCTATGGACATCATTTGTGTTCAATTCGATAAAGGCAAGAAACAAAAATAAAATTCAAATAAACAGTTTACAAATTTTTATTTCTTTGTTGACCACAGAGAGAAATGGTTGGACTCATGCGACGGCCCTAAACTTAAAAAAATCTGTAACACTTTAGATTATCCCCCCACTAACAAACAGCTAAGTGCTCATTAGTGTACGCCAGTGTCTCCCAAAGTGGGGTCCAGGGACCGCGAGAGGTCATAAAAAAAAAGTTTTTATATAATTATTGTATGTTAAATTGATAATATTTTTTTTGTATGATTTAAATATTTGTGTTCATTATTTGACTTGAATAATAAAATTTTAATCATTTTAGTATTAAAAAATGGGATGCGTCATTTACATGTTTGTAGCAGAGGCTATTTCCCTCAAATAAAATATATATAAATATATATATTTTTTTTTTACGTTGTCTTCTTGGTTAGTATTTCGGGGGGCAGCGCAGACCCTTCAGATTTTTAAGGGGGCCGCGGTGTTACTGACTTTGAGAATGGCTGGTGTACCCCAACCCTCGCCCACATAGGAAAGTGTTACTTAGTTAGATGTTGAATAAGGCCAATAATGTAAGAACTGATAAGTGCTTATAAACACCAATTATACACTCATTAGCACTTTAATAGTTGTTAATTAGTGAGGGCTAAACTAAAGTGTGTCTGATCATGTCTGATGAAGGGCCTCAAACCAAAACGCTACTATTGTGGTCTGTAAATAAAAAAACACTTACCTATAAAAATTTGTCTCTGTTCATTCATATTTTAATAATTTTCATGTTTGACAGGTGCGGTAAAGGGAACAAATGTAGATGATAGCTAATAAAGTTACAAACAATTATAATCTAAATGTTTTTGTTATTTGTTCTTTCTGTGCGTACATGGTCTGTGCTTTACCCCACCAAGTTTTTGTCCCTTTGTTTTTCATTACCCTGAATTTTTATTTATTTTATTTTATTACACATTATTTTCAGTCCTGTATATTGGATTCCTTTTTGTAATTTCACCTCGTGACGGTTTGTGAATCTCGCAACCCAAATGAGAACCTCACTCTGATTGGATAATTTGCTTGAAAATCAGAAACATAAATCTGTATTTGCAATTAACTGTGGTTGAGAAAAGGTCACATACGATTTGTACATGTGACTTACTAACCTTTATCATTTAAAACCAAAATATGACATACTGCCTCTTTAAATCTGATTTCTCGAAGATCACGTAAGCTCAACGGCGCTTCAAGTCTTGCATCTGTAGCCGAGTCTGATAACAGAATACACTTGTCTCTCTTATAACACATTTCAGTATCAATATTAGGATTTCAAAGGCACTAAATGCATTATAATGAGCCAATCAGCATGAAGCATGATTGTTATGTCATCTTTAGGAGACGCTACGTTCGTCTAATTGACTCATAGAAAATATCGCTGACCACAGAGAAAGATAATGGTCCGACAGCCGCTCCATAAGTCCTCCTCACAATAACATCTGACACACTAACACCTCCGGTATAGATCCTACTCTGTTGCCGTGCAGACTGACAGGGAAGCGTCTGCAGCCTCTTCGGGCCCCTGTGCAATGATCGTCCATCATTGGGGCCCTTCACGCTGGCGGCCCTTCGCTGCCTGAGCCAAATGGAGGGGGTTAAAATTCCATTTACACAGGCGCGCTGACGGATGGGACCTTGGCTTTTCATTAGCGGTGCAAGAGGCGTGATGGCTAACGGATTAGATCAGCGTGCTCAGAGCCATGACTTCAGAGCAGAGCAGGCCCCGCCCCCCTCCTTTGTCAGCCAATCGGCATGAGCGGCTGAGAACGCACAAGGGCCCGTCAGTTTTGTGCGTTTCAAAATAGGAATATCACTTTTTATATTTTATTTGATGGATTGTCTCATGTCTCCTCTGTTGATTGAATAAATGTTATTTATTTATGTTTGCGGTTTATTCTATTGTCTGAAAATATATAGATTTATACGTATTATATAAAGAGTATGTGTATTGAGCTTTGTAGGTTTTTGAATTATTGATGCTTTGTTATAATGGGATTTAGAGTGAAAGGGTTACAAACAACTCCCACTGTGGACATACCATATCTATGAAGCTAAGCAGTGCTGTGCCTGGTCAGTGCTGTGATGGAAACCTGCTGTTAACCCAGGTACCACAGTGAAGCGGCTGAGGCTCAATAGTAGAATCTGTTGTTGAGTTCTTTGAAAAAACACTTCTGGAATCTGAAATTCTCCGGTTGTGCAGTCCAGAGGTGTGTATGGCAGCTTCTCATGAATCTGTCAGCCCCATGGCAGCTATGTCTACACTAGCTGACCATCGTTGAGTTTGGAGTGAAGGAATCATGCACTGTAATGCATCTGTGAGGAATCAAAATACTAAACTATAAAACTGAAATATTGAAGGTTTACTTATAGTTAACCAGCATTGACTTTATATTTGCTTTCTGAAATTAAAACAAAAAGGAAAAAGTGACCATGGTTTTGTGCTTATAGTTGAAACTGTATTTTATATACACTGTGTAAAAAATATTTCTGAATTTAAAGAAAATCATGATGATAATTCAGGAGAATGACTTCACTCAATACTGTGTCATTGAGCATTTGAAAAAAACAAGGTGTAGGAGGATTTTCGACTCCCAATTGTCAATCATTCTGGTGATGCGTGATCGTCAAATAAGACCAGAGAGTTTTTTTCAAAAAGTGTAGAGGGGCGGTTCTTAAAAACAAGAAAAAAGGGGAAATCCTCCTACATACAATTTTGGAATAGCCCTACATCATATCAGCAGTCGTCTTTGAGGCCTTTACAAAGTTCGAACAGATCAGAAAATCAAACAGTTCGAACACATAAAATTCAATAATAAAAAACGCAGAGGAGCCATTGGTCTATAGGGAGTGGGATGATAAATCCATAAATGTGAGTAGAGTATTGAAGCTTCCACTGAGCAGTAACTTCAGTCTAACTCGCTCAAACCACAGATACATTTAGTTTAAGTAGAAGATAAACTCGTCTTTGTTGCTCAGTGTGAATGCGTCGGTCCCTCACACCGGTCGTCATGCGCCTGATGAGCGGCTGCAGGGCCCTGGCTGACACATGAGCCGTGAGACAGCGTTCGGCTCTGGACCCCAAGGCCTCGCTGGTGCTCATGTCATTCCGAGGCGGGTCGCGTGGCCTTGGAAAGCCGCGACTCCGGGGGATTGGGGGGCCCTGAGCCGAGACCCATCTGCGTTTGGAGGCTGGGTTGACGGTTCAAGGCCCGAGATGTGATGTGCTCGTTTGGAGGCATGCATTATGAATGGGGAACAAAGTGACAGCAAAGTTACAGCGCTCCCTAAAACGTATTTCCAGAAGCAGATAATTATCCCTCTGACAAACGCGAGCCAAAGTTGTTGAGAGAAAGTTGGATAAAGCAAATTCAAGGCAGTTTGTTTCACCGAGTTGTCAAGATTGTTATTATAGCGACGGGCTTGTGCTGGGGACTTTGGCAGTGGTAATATTACAATTTAAATGTCAAAATATTGACTCGAAATTACTACTGAATTTGAAATGTCAGAGAAATCTTTTGAGTTCCGTATCGGGTGGACACAGTGCAGTTACTTGTACAGTAAACACAAATTGCTTTATGTTTAGTTATGCTATATCTTTAAATGACATGTGCATGGCCTGTATGTCGTTTAGTAACAGCATTTATATGGAAAAGTCTTGTAAAAGAAATTATGTGACATGTTCTATCTTTTATTATGGAGTTTTTTTAAACTTCTAAAGCACATTTTCATTGTGCGAGTTTAATAATTGACTCGACATAAACATGAAAAGCAACCATCTGCGAAACCATTATGGACTTAAACTAACTTACTATTTCATTTTTTTTGGACTGATTTAAAGTTTTATTCAATTATTCAATGAAGTCACAAAACACAAACTTCCTGATAACATTTGGTTCAATTAAAATGTGAAATGTTAAAAGCTTCGAAGCTGGTGACTTTGTGTTTTTTAAGTTGATTCAGTGTATTACAGCGTGACTTATGTTCTAGGACCATGCTATGTCGGTTATTCTAAATCCATATAGAGAAAGATACTGAATTATGATATATTCTAGAGAAAATATTGAACTCCTATAGTGTTGATTACTATTTTTATGCATTTGTTTGTCCATGTTATCATATTTAATCATAACTGTTGTCTTTACATCTGTGCAGCATGAACGAGCAGGAACAGAAAACAAACATCTTATAGACTGTATCCTGTCCCTTGTTGATTGTATGAAAAACGACTGAAATGTACATTGTAACTGCAGGAAATATGGAGTAAATAATATGCATTGAATCATTTGAGAATGGTCAGACGGTTTTGAACTTCTTCTTATTCCTTTGGAACATCATGTTTCTTACTGAGGTCTTTGTCAATAAGATAATCTTTGTTGACCTTGTGAATTGACCTTGTGAAATGTTTTTAAAGTGTTTTAATGGATGTTCAGAAAAAAGAAAGAAACATACAGTGTATACAGTGCTTACCATCGCAGTTCACCTTTTACTCTTATATTTTTGTGTGTGCAAAGTGTGTGCTTGTCATGTATACTCCAACATATACAACAGCCGCTAGTATAGCAGGAGATGATTAGTTCATAGGACTACTAATGTGCAGTATACTGTAGTAATGTCAGAACGTGTGATATCATGCCTCAATGTGTCCACTGAGGACTCAACAATCATTTTCTCTGCTGATGATTCTGTCCAGATGCTGCTAACACATGCACAGTCGAGGCCATCGCTGTAAATATGAGTCTGAAACCCCCTACTGTTAGTGCACTGTGCTTTCTAAGGGAATTTTTAAAGCCTTACTTTCCCTAAGCGTCTCATACTCAGCAAAGATCTTTAATCTGTGTTATTCTCTAAATATCACAGCTATATGTAATTTTTATTTGATTTATTTTGTTTAAGTGCTCCTTTTATTCCTACTGTGTTGCAGCAACAACTAATAGTAACCGCTGTTGAATGAACACATTATTTTATCTTAAAGGTCTATTGGAGGATTTTCCACATTTTTGAAAAAACTCTCTGGTCTTATTTAACGAGCACGCATCACCAGAATGATTGACAATTAGGAGGACCAATAGTCTTGAGGATCCACCCGGAAGTAGAAAATCTTCCTATATACCTTTAATTTGTTTTTAAACGTTCTTCCTGTGAAAAAGCATGACATCCATCAATGGTTTTATCGTTTATCGAGGGGCTACGTTTAAAAAAATAATCCTCAATGAAATGCTTGTAGGAGCAGCTGTGTGTCTTAAGGCTTTAAAACCCCTCACACACACTTTAGAAATTTAAATTTATTCTTAGAAGTGTTTTTTATTCTTATTTTTATTATCTCTTTTTGACTGTTGCACTGAGCCAAAGCAATTTCCAAGTCTGTGACCTCCTGTTACTTACGTTGGCAATAAAAATGATTCTGATTCTGATTCTGATTTATACACTTCTCTAACCACCTGAACTCACGACTGTGTGAAGTGTGGAAAAAAATCGAACCTGTTGGTTGTAGGTCTGAGTGCTGCTGCAGCTATCAAAAGCTGTGCATACACTGTGAAATACAGCTGCAGAGGACACTCATGTTAGAGGCCATATCATGTTGTTTATGATTATAGAAAACGACAACTGTATTCGGTCGAAGTGTTCTCAATGAACACACGTTGGCAAAAAGACTAGGTCTTAAGGCGGGTTGAGTGCCGAGTCGTTCTGACACATCAGTCCATGTGTGCAAGGAACAAACAGTAGGTCTATGATGAGCTTATGTGAGAAGTTCAAGAGAAGATCTTTGTTTGAAGGCTTTAAGAAGTTGTTCTGCAGCTGACGTCACGCAGCCCCTGCTGTTAGCTTACCGCCGCAGCTTCCTCCTGGAGCTAAAGTTACTTTATACTATTTACAGCTCAACAAATCACTGAAATGACAAAAAGGGTCACATTAATAGCCTCAAATGTTGTTAAAAGTAACATGTGTGCCCTATTTATTATGTTATTGATCAGAAGTGTCATCTTGGACGTGGTTCTGTTGATCCCAGAGTGACTCCACTGTAGTCACTATAACAGCCGCTTAATCCTCCTCATTGTTGAAAAGATTCGACTCATTCAAACTATTCAAGGCTTACGCTGCATTGAAACTAGTTTTCACTCAAAATAAGAGTGAAACTAAGCCGCGAAAAGCTCCTATATGTGTGTTTTCCCGCATTGCCTATTCAAACTAATAAGAGAAAATCACTTCCTGTCCTACGTTCCTCTGGCCACGGCCCCTTTTGGTCAAGTGGTCGCAACCCAGCAATAGATGGATTTTATTACATAGTTCAAGCTTTAGTGTTGTTTTATGCGTAAAAGTTAGGACCCCAGCTTTAAATCTTAGCTGCAATAACGTCTTCAAAGCCTGAATATTGCATAATGGACCTTTTGATCCGTCCACACGCCCGCTTGCTCTTGCCCACGATGGCTCCTGTTACAAGCCACGTCTACTGCATGTGTGTCGCGACATCGAGATAAGACGCGCAAAGCCGTACTCTACCCCACCTGGGACACGACCCCTCCTCCCCCCATACACACACACACAACACACGCACAAACACACCTGTTAAAGCCACACCATTATCCTGTATCTTGTTATCTTAACGGCCCGACGGAGTGTCTCGCTTACAGATTAAAAAACGAAAGCAGTGGTGGCGCGCCGTTAATTATTCAGTTACAGTTCAGAGCCTCGTCCACCTGGCCCCCCCCCCTGCCTCCCTCCCATCTCTCTCTTATACACACACACACACAACACACAGACGAGTGCCCGGCTGTGTGCGTTTGGTGCCCGTCCGTAAAGGGAGATTAGCTTTCGTTTTTTTGTTAATGGCGCGGATATCATGTCGTGGCCGTGGAAAGTGGAGAGGACACTGGAGAGCCTTGGGGGGGGGGGGGGGGGGGGGGGGGGGGGGGTATTTATTCAATCGGATCAAGTCGGGGCTATTACTTACACCTGCACAGTTCAGCTAAGGGTCTCCAACGCAGATCTAGACCAACCTGTGTTCGGCAAGGGCCGGCATGGAATGAGTAGCTAGCTGCCTTGCGCATTTTGGCACTTGCGACGGTCGTTTCCATTGGCAACAGGTTTGATTGTCATCGCGGGTGTAAGAATGGCTGTAAAACAAACACTAGGAATGACCAAATATAGAGGCTGTGGTTGCAGAGGTAGCATTGGCGCTGCTAGCCTTCCCGAGCTCCATGCAATACCAGTTTTAATTGCACAGCAGTTTTATAAATTCCTTTTTTGTAACTTTACAGATAACATTTACAATAACATAAGAAGTAATGTATTAAAGGTAAAGGTGCACTTTATTGATCCCTGTAAGGCAATTCAATCCTCTGCATTTGACCCATCCTGATGCTGCGAAGGCTTACGTCAGGAGCTGTGGTCGCCGTAGAAACAGTACCCGGGAATCCATCTCCATATGTTGATGCTCAGGATTTAACCAAGTGAGCATGTTTTTAGTGGTAGGGGAAACCGGAGTACCCGGAGGAAACCTACGCAGGCATAGGGAGAACATGCAAACTCCGCTCAGAAAGACCCTGGTCCAACCAGGATTCGAACCCAGGACCTTCTTGCTAAGAGGTGAGAGTAATTATTATGTTATTGTTAATGTTATGTGTGAATGTCTCCATTTTGAGATCAATTAAGTTTCTCCATTTTGAGATCAATTACATTCAAATGAAGCTGATGCCTTTTGTAAACAGATGTGCTTCATATTCCAGCAAATACTGTGTATGTTATGTTTATTTTATTTACAACACCTGCACTTTTATCAATACATCGTAATTTGTTTTTGTTATAGTCCCCATATCTACTAGTTTCAACCTTCAGCTCGTCAATGAAGACAAATATATATATTTTTCTTATAAAATAAAGCATATGCTGTGTTTAAAGCGATTGTGATGTGCATTTATCTGGCCCAGAGACCTTGGCCCTGGGAAACCACGGCCCTTGGGAGAATTCAGTTGAATAACCCTGGACTAGATGAGAACCAAACAAAATCCTTTGATGGTGGTTAGTTTACTGTCCTTTAACCACAAATGATGCAATAGAGTAATCTCTGGTAACACTTGGGTAATTGCATTTTTGTATTTTATTGTACCGTCTTTTATTGCATTCTGTGTTTTAATGTGTCCTTTTCAGCTGTTTTTTTAAAAGCACTTTGTATTTGTGTTCTGTGTTAATTGATTGATCCTGCCTTAAGTCCATCCTGTCCATATTCAGCAACTCTCTTTCAAAACAAAATTCCAGCAAAGTTAGAAGTACTTTTTTACACCTACAGTCAATCTTGAATCACAAAGAAAGAAAATGTTTTGTCTTCTATGAAAGGCCAAGTTATTGTCATCAAACGCTGCCAAATGTTTATTCCAACAATGTCCACTTTTCACAACTTTGAAAGAAAAGCCGTTTTCTGTGCTTTGTTCTTGGTAAAATTTGTGAATACCAAAATGTTATTTCAGAAAGCAGCTCGGTACATTCCCTGGCTCGTGCATTATACTGACAGAGCCACAGTACAAGCCTCGGCGTGTCCCGGACAAAGACGTACATTGTGACTACACCTTCATTCTCTCCCTTTGACATGAAACCAGACGCTATCTCCTTCTTTTCTACGTCTCCTTCTCTCTGGATGGGGCGATGATACCGGTGCAGACATGGGTGCTGCAAGGGCCTCTCGCTCAGGGGGGGTATGGGGGGGGGGGGGGGGTCCCAGGAGGTTTCACATGGCACTCCTGTATACAGCTATTCTTCTGGGCCAGACAATAGCGGACAGCAGACCAGCGCTAACAACATGCTAAGGCTAACATCTATTATTTACACCCAGGGAAAGTGCTGATGGCGATAAATAAGGCGCACGTGTTTGTTGAGTGTGAATTCCCAAAAGTATCAAGAATCAGATAATAAAACAGAAAAAAATTTGCATGAATGAATGAGAAAGTGGTCATTTGTTGCTGATTTTTGCTGTTGTTAATAATGACAATAATAATGAATGAGTTTTATATAGAACTCTTTATGGACACACAAAGACGCATAACATGTCATTATTCTCTCACTCCACACAAAAGCCATATCTGCCCTGGGGCACACTGACCGAAGCGAGGCAACCAGTATGTGCCATCGGCCCCTCCCACCACCACCAACCATTCACACACACCAGACTCTAGGCAATGTGGGTGAAGTATCTTGCCTAAGGACGCAATTACAGTTTGCTCCTTTACAGCCGTCTCGCTGTGGCACCTGGTGTTCCCAGAGGTCTCCCATCACAGTACTAATCAGGCCCTGTCCTGCTTAGCGAGTGTTAGAAAAACGTACAAAGTGTGTGTTCTTCTATTGTAGACAATTGTAACTAACTTTAGCTTAACTTACTCTACGAAGAAGACAAGATGACCCTTTCCTAAGCAATTATAGAAAGGATTGACATTGTTTAACATTGTAAATTGAAGATTAAGATTAAGATTAAGTAATCCTTCATTCCTCCCACAGTAGGGAAATTTCAGTGTTGCATCACCGGTTGCAGAACTAAAGGAAAATGTGTAAATAAATTATAGATTTCTCCATAGTGAGATCAATAAAGTGTATCTTATCTTATCACATGAGGAGCACACAACTCAAGAAAAAAAAAACTATATATACCAAAACATAAAAAGTAAAATCTCTCATTTATGCAGAATAAAGAAATCGCAAGAGTAAATGGACTTTTGAACGATATTCTAATCCTCCCAGTTTCACCTGTATCTGTAGTAGTGGGAGTGGAGCACAGAGGAGGCCTGTCTGCTGTATCAAAAGCCCTGGGTTTCAGATCACAGTGCTCAGATGCCCCACTGTTTGGCCATTCTTCTCTGTTCAGGAGAGGAGTATGGGCCCCGGAGCCTCGGAGGGCCCCCGCGGTGATCACAAGCGTCCCCTCTTTCATATCGGGACACAGTGTTCAGACCTGTGCGTGACCCTCCTGCCCACAGTCTGTTTGTGGGCTCTGAAGGCTTTTCAAGATTGCTAAAAAAAATAAAAATGTGAATGTTTTTATTTTCTTTTGGGTTCAACTCTGAGCGTGAAAGTATTGTAGAGGTACTTCTGAATCGTATTAGGCTAAAGCTGAAGATGTATTTTCATTTAGTAGAGAGTTTATTATAGAGATATTTAGTATAGAGTTTAGTATGGAGTATAGAGCAGAAGCAGCGGCTCTACCCTGAGCTCCTCCTGTGTGACGGAGCTCCTCACTCTCTTTCTCTAAGGGAGGACCTGCCACTCTGCACCAGACATACATACGAATATCCTCTTACAGAGACTAGAGGAATGGGTTGGCGTCGCTGGCTCCGCCCTAAGTTGGTTTAGGTCTTACCTTGAAGACAGGAAGTACTTTGTGGAGATTGGAAACTGTGTCTCAGATCATATGGCCCTGACCTGTGGAGTCCCACAGGGGTCGATCCTGGGACCTCTTCTGTTCAATCTCTACATGCTGCCGTTAGGTCAGTTAATACGCAGAAACAAAGTTTCCTATCATAACTATGCAGACGACACTCAGATCTATGTCTCACTGACTGCAGGAGAACATGGACCAGTGGACTCACTCCTTCACTGTATCCAACAGATCAGTGAGTGGATGCAAAACAACTTCCTTCAGCTAAACGCAGACAAAACTGAAATGATTGTCTTTGGTCCCCAGAAACAAAGAGAGAGCGTCATCTGTCATCTACAGTCTCTCTCCCTAAAACCTTCAAACAAGGTCAGAAATCTAGGGGTAATACTGGACTCAGACTTAAATTTTAATAGCCACATCAAATCAGTAACATCAGCAGCTTTTTACCATCTAAAAAACATTGCCAGGATCAAAAACATAGTGTCTAAAGCAGACCTGGAGATTCTTATCCATGCATTTGTCTCCAGTAGGTTAGACTACTGCAATGGCCTGCTCACAGGTCTGTCCAAACAGGCTGTAAAACAGCTGCAGTACATTCAAAATGCTGCAGCTCGAGTCCTGACTAGAACCAGGAAGTACGACCACATTAGTCCAGTTCTCAGGTCCCTGCACTGGCTTCCTGTGGCTCAGAGAATAGACTTTAAAACAGCTCTGCTTGTGTACAAGTCTCTCCATGGCCTCGCACCAAAATATATTAGTGACATGTTAGTCCCATATGAACCAGCCCGGACTCTGAGGAGCACAGGGACTGGACTCCTGTTAGTGCCCAGAGTCAGAACTAAACATGGGGAGGCTGCTTTTCAGATTCATGCTGCTAAAATCTGGAACAATCTTCCTGAAGATGTGAGACAGGCCTCCTCTCTGACAATGTTTAAAACCAGGTTAAAAACGGTGCTGTTTAGCTGTGCATACAACTGAGGGATTTTATATTTTTATCTTTCGTTTTAATGTTCTGTAATTATTTATGATTTTAATGCATCTTGTTCAGCACTTTGAGTTGCCTTGTGTATGAATTGTGCTATACAAATAAACTTGCCTTGCCTTGCCTTGCCTATTTGTGTTCTGATCCTGAGATCCCGGTGAGCTCCTTGACCCCTCGCTCCTGTTGCTGCTGTGGGCGTGGCGTCTCCTGCTTCTCGTTCTTGATTGGCTCTAATCCCTCATCAGCGCAGTCCTTAACCCTATATGCCCGCGCACATGTTTCACAAATGATCAATTTACTCGCGAACGGTAAAACGTAGCGTTTTTTTCCTCTGTAAAGTACGTATTCAGGGCTTTCCGAAACTAGTTTTGATTTGTCTGTGCGATGCACGGAGGATAAACTACGTTTGTCTGAAAGTCCGTGTCCAAAGCGTGACCCGTGAGGTACAAACAGCTGTGAGATACAAACACACGTGGACTGCCAAAGATCGTCAGAGAGTAAGATCTCTCACTCCTCTGCGTTTCCTTGTTGTCCCACAGTTGAAACTACAGCTGCGATTGCAATAACCGGCTGAAGAGTGCGCATTATTGATAAAGACGATAATAAATACAGTAAAATGACATTATGTGTATATGATGTATATAAATATATGTATTATATAAATAATTGATGTTTTTTTTTTGGCTCAGTTTCTTATGTTTTACGTTTTTTACAGCTGTGCTACAGAAGCAACCCCAGCATTATAGACAAACTGCTTCAGGAAGGGCATCAGGAGTACAGAGTTTTTTGCTTTTATAGTGGAATTTTGTAAAAAGTATAATAGTTAGAGATTCAATTTTTTTCCCCATTATCCCCAAGACCATAAATAACATTTCTATGCAGTGTAAAAAGTTGTTTATAGCATTTCATTGTGTTTTTTCAATACATTTTTGTTAAATTGATTTTCCGTTAGATTTTTTTCTTTGTCTTCATGATTCCATAATTTTTATATAATTCATATGACAGCTTTACAATATGAATATTCTAAAACCCCTGGTTGTACTGAAAAAAACAAAGTATACTGCTTGACTCTGCATCAAAAGATGACTGTTTCATGAACAATTATACACAAAGAAAACCAGGCGAGGAAAGTTCCCCAAAATGACCCATGTGCATAGAGGGTTAACCCAGGGCATTTCACCAGTCCTCCTGCCAGATCGACAGTCTGACTCTCGGACCATAACAACCTGGTTCTATAGAGCAGTGGTTCTCACACTTTTTTCACCAAGTAACATCTCAGAAAATACTTGCCTCTCCAAGTACCAACACAAATGACCAACTCTACACAGTAGCGTAGTAAGCCTAAGTATTCATCAAAAACAAGGCAGAGGATTCATTCCTAAAAAGTATATTTAATATTGTCAGCCACTGTAACATTTTAGAGTTTCAACAGCAAGACTGCGCTTAAATATAGGGGAAAAAAATAAAAACTGTACTTAAATAATGCCTGAATTAAAATGCTCAATTCATTACGAACTGCAAAGCCTTGACTCACTGTGAATGATATTCTGTAGTAGGATGTCTGCCTTCTTACATCTGCCATTTACTCACACAGAGACATATGGGTTCATATGGTTTGCCATCAACAAAAGCATTTGTATTTGTTGCTCCTTCTACATGGAACGTGTTGCAAAAAGACTGGAAATTATCTGAACTTATTTCATTGAATGCTTTTAGATCCAGATTGAGAACACTTGAGACATCCTCATTGAAATGTAACTGTTTTATAATCTGTAATTTTATAAAATTGTAAGTAAGTAATGTTTATTTATATAGCGCATTTTACAGACCAAGGGCACCCAAAGCGCTTTACAATGTTCGGAGTCCAGATATTGTTCCAATCATTCCACACACGGTGATGACGGAAGCGAGTCGCCGAACACACTGGTGCATCAGGCCCCAATCAACATCATCCATTCACTCATACCCATTGCGCATGTTTTTTAGTGGTAGGGGAAACCGGAGCAGACATGCAAACTCCACTCAGAAAGGCCCTGCTCCGACCGGGATTCGAACCCACAACCTTCTTGCTGAGAGGCCAGAGTGCTATCCACTCAGCCACCGTGTATGTAACTGTTGTCACAATCTGCAACTGTATGTAACATTTTTCCAGGACTCCCTTGAAAAAGAGGTTCTTAATCACAATGGGACTTTCCTGGTTAAATAAAGGTTTTCATTTTATTCTTATTATTTTAGTAATTCTTTGGCGTACCACTAGTGCACACGTACCACACTTTGAGAATCACTGCTATAGAGGAGCAGAAACACTCTCCAATTCATTTGATACTCAGAGCAAGAACACAAACAGCAGTATTCTCACTTTGATTCTGTGACTGTACACATCTGTTGATTACACTCTCAGAGAAGTTGAAGGCCATACTCAGCAACAATGCCTTAGGACATAATGTCTGCCGTCTTATCAGTTGAACGCATTCATAAGTTACCACATCATTCAAAAAATGCAGAAGGACAAGTGTCTTTTATTGTTATGAAATACGCTCTTAAAAGTTATGAAGATCTTGAAGGACATGATTATTCACTGTACAATAAGTATTAATAAGTTCTTTGTGCAACTCATGCTTCATCTCGCCTCCAGCCGTCGCATCCGCCAAACTGAACTACTTTAATCTAAGAAGAAATATTACGCATGACTTTTGGCCTTACATAATAATGAGACGTTTTACCTGATTATGGATACACATGACTTTCACCAACAAGTGTATGGTGTGTAAATTAGTAGCAGCAAAAGTAGTACCAGCAGTAGTACCAGCAGTAGCAGTAGTTGTAGAGACAGCATCAGCAGCAGCAGTAGCAGCAGCAGTAGCAGTAGTGGCATCAGCAGCAGCAGTAGTATTTGTGGTATAGCAGTAGCAGTTGTTGTGGGGGAGAAGCAGTAGTAGCAGCAGTAGTATCAGCAGTAGCGGTAGTTGTATGTCAGCAGTAGCAGGAAGCAGCAGTAACTCCCCCTTCCCTAGTATTTTTTTAAGACTTGCATGATTCTTGGACTTTAATTTTTTATATTTATCTATTTTTTTCATTTATCATCACGTTTGTTGAGGTATTTGGGTCATTGATAATTATTCAATATTGGAATTGTTGTGATTTTACATAATATTTTTTCCATGTACCGGATGTAATTTTGTTTCTTTTTTTCACAGAACATCGTTTATATAACCTCGTCTTGTATAATGCTTTGGTTGGATCAGTTTTCTGTCCTTACATCTGTTCAATCGCCTTTTGATGTATTCCTATGAGGCACAGTCTCTTCAAGTGGACCAGAGTGTCAGATTCATTCAGTACTTTTCTCCAGGGTCACCCCACTTCACACTTCCATGTATTTTCCATTTTCTCCTATACTTTGCCACGAGACCCTCACCTAAGACGTTGAGTAAGCTCCTTTATAGGCAGGAAATTGCTCTTGAATCCTGGTCGGAACAGGGCCTTTCTGAGTTTACATGTTCTCCCCGTGTCTGCGTAGGTTTCCTCCGAGTACTCCGGTTTCCCCTACCAGTAAAAAACACGTACAATAATTCAGTGTGAATGAGTGTGTGTTGTTGAGAGCGACTGTGGGCCGACAGACGCAAATTAGCTCAAGGCTATAATTAGCCCAAAGCATTAACATTTACTGTCCCAATAAACAATAAACAAAATATAAATGTGCAATGACATCATACTTGTGCTGCTTTCGTGCGGAAACTCGGAAGAAGGATGAAACTTCACTGTGACACGAGCCAGGTTTGCGAAGATTACGTTGATGGCGCAGTGGTTAGCGTATGTCTCCCCATGTCTGAGTAGGTTTCCTCTGGGTGCTTCGCTTTTCCCTACCACTAAAGACGTGTACAATATGGCACCTTGATGACCCAATCTCTGTGTGAAGTGAGAGACAAATGCCAACAGTAAATATAAAACTTTTTATGACTGAATGTTGAATGGTTGGTGGTGGGTCACTTCTGTCAGTGTGCCCCAGGGCAGCTGTGACTATAATAGCAGTTTATCACCACTGTGTATGGAGTGAAAGAATAATGTTCTTTGAGTGTCCTAAGAGCGCTTTATAAAACCAAAGCATTATTATTATTAGTATCATATAATCCAGAGAATGAGATTGGTCACTTCTCTCTGACCACGCTGCGTCTCGACCTTTAGCTGCCCACGATGCATGGTTCAAAGTTTGCAGACAACGGCTTTGATTTCCAATGTTGTTCCCGTGAACCTCTTCAAACATCCAGACAAGTTATTGACATTTGCAGACACTTTCAAAACAGCTACTGTTTGAAGAATACTGTTACTACAGCAAACAGAACATACTTTTGCCAGATTAAATGAAATGGTAACCGAGTGAAATGATGATGATGATATCCCAATGGGGCCCTTGGACAAAATAATTACCCACCCTTGATAAAACTAGATTCTGACTGTAAAACTCTTTCTCTGTCAGAGTCCAATCTGGAGAGACTAGACAAACACAGAATATGCTTTCATTAGTTTATTGAATTAGTATTTGGCGCATAAATCCCGGCTGTGACACTTGGTCAGGGGAGATCATAGCTGTGTGATGCTTATGATCCCCACGGGGCCGAGGCACTGGTGCTGGCATGAGGGCAGAGTCGAGATAGGAGCGTGATCCTGAGGGGCCAGAGGAGTAGGAGGTGGGGGTTGTGAGAGCTGGAAGAAATGTTAGTTGTTGGAAAGTTTCTGCTTTTAAACTGCCGGGTTGGCAGGGAAGTTGGCAGTGTATCATTAGATTAACTATTTCAGTCAAAAAGAATGAGTCTGGTGTGTGTGAATGGCTGGTGGTGGGTAAAACAATACATGGCTTTTTATATTATTATTATGAGGACAAAATACATAGAGCCATTGGTCTTTATTTTTGTAACATAATACATATTTCTGAAAAAAGGAAAACTACCCAGCTTTAAAATCCCAGTCTGAATCCGCAAAGACAGTTTTCCTTGTGACCGCAGGGACAGTTATGAAGGGCATGGCTAAAGTTGGAGACAGAGGGGTGACTTTGGGTGCTCTTGACGTGGCCTGTCAGATCTCCCGGTGCTGGTGAATATGCATGTGCGTCTGGAGGAGCATATGTGCCCTGGTTCTCTCCAAACGTGTAGCATGAGCGCTGTCCATTTACACATGTGACCTCTGTGTGGTCCTGCCGCCCGCACACGCCAACATGTGAAAAACTCCAAACACGGATCCATGAAGGAGACTATAGCACATGTTATGCACTCTTGCTATTGTTGCCCTAAAGTGCAGGCTTGGGCAAACTTTTCCACCTGAGGGCCACATTGGATTATCAGCCTGTTGACGGGGGCCCGGACCTATTTCACCAATGTTTTTCTCAAGCTTAACTTTTTACATATAAATATCACATTATATTATGTGTCATGGCAGAACGAGGAGCTGGTCTAAAGCCCAAAGTGCCACGGACTTGAGCCGACAGAGACAATAATACAGTTGTCATGGAGGCAGCATAAAAAAAAGGAAAAATGGTAATCTCGTGCCTAATCCCTGTGGAGTCCGCATGTCACAGGGTCGCTCTGGTGTGAACGGTTCTATTTTTACACGATGCAGGCCGGATAAGGCTGGATTTTTGACTTAGAGCAAAGATCCCCCTGTCAGGGTTCAAAAGTTACAATATATTACAGTTTTGTATTATTCTTGCAGTGAAAAAAAGTTTAGACTAGATTAAAATAAAACTTTCAGATTTTGAGAACTCTGATTGTGAATAGAGTGTATACATATCTATCCAACTGCCAAAAAGGCTTTTCAAATGATCAGAGCTCGGAGTAGAGTCGTTGCTCCTTGACAGAAATAAGGTCAGTCCCCACAAAATGATGTATACAAACACACATACTTTGGACGTTCTTGTTCAAGCGTCACAAAAGCTAAAAAAAAAAAAATAGAACCTATTTTTCCGTGAATAATTGTTTGTATTATTTGCTTGTGCATGTTTTAAATAAATAGATAAATAAATTACATGAATGAGGCTTCACTCTTACCATCGGCTTGTGCACTTTTCCAACCTTTTTCACATGATCCACCTTTGATTTGATTCATGTGATTTAAAATGGGTATATTTGGTTAGACTGGTCACACTGAACACGGCAGAAGACTATACGTCACTATAGGTTTACGGTCAAATGTGTTGTTGCGCAGTGGGAATGAGGCTATCCACGCTCCCCTGTCCCGATGCCAACAACCTCCAAAGGATTCCAAACATTCCAGCGCGTCACACAGACCGAGCAGCGGAAGCTCACAGGAAACAAGAAAGATACCGTATAATTTGTTTTCATATTTGAATCTAGACTCAAACTTGTTCTGTTCAGTCAAATATGAGATCCGACATGGAGGTTGGCACATGCAGACAGGCTGAACCCGTCGGCACATGACACAGATTGAATCATCTCCATTCAAAGAAATTGGTGTCAGTTCCTTACAACAGCAAAAGAATTTTTTTTTTTTTTTTTTTTTTTTTTTTAATATTAATTTTATTGTGCCTATAGAGTAACAAAAACGTCACCACAAAAACAGTCAAAGTTGCTTTTAGAACAATTTTGTGCACATTCTCCCGCATTCATGAACTGCATATTTTTGTAAAAAATTTGGCATCACAGGTCAGGCATTTTGGCTCAAGTGAAAACAAATCTGTAGCTTGATAGAAGTTACGACTCATATTTTTACTTTGACTTTTAACCATGAATCTATTATAATATCTGGATAGGGTATTACTAGCTTAGAGCTGTCCCATCTATGGGCACAGGGGGCGCCCATGGTACTGCAAATTTCCCATAGTCCCATAGAACTTAGTGTAAACTAAAACAGCTCGACCTCTGCTGACAGAGAACCTACAGCTCTCACAAAGAACAGATTTTGTGGACATTTTAGTGTCCTTTGTCATCCTGAACTTTTTGTTGTTAAATCTTTGTTTTCTTTAAACCCACACTTTAATGCAACAAACTCTGCTCATCTGGCTCCCGCTCTGGCTCCACTCTGGCTCTGCTCTGATCACCAGCCTTTGATTGGTCAGAGCACAGCAAAGCCCCTCTGTGCTTGTGCATGAGAGCCACGCACGTACTTGGCGCAAAGCATCATGGGATCTCGTCCACCAGACGATGCCCAAATATCATTTGGGCCCAATGGTTGTCCCATGGGCCGCTGAGCACAAGCTATTGATCTGAATAGGGCGCCATCTTGGATCACCGGGGCTTGCTTTTAACTCAGTGGGATGACTTTCTGTGCAATTCCTATTCCTGTGCATGTTTCTGTATTACATTTTCTAGCTCTATACATGAAGTTTAATTGAATTGATATGCTGCTGTACTTTAATGCTTTAAGTTGTTTGAATCAAAGTCAGGATTTATAATGAGCAAAAATATGTTTGGCAGAGATTATACATAGTTCCCACATGACGTCACTACATACGGGGATTTGCCGACCCGGCGCCATTTGTGTTGGCATTCTGTGGGCAAAACAATAGAAAAAGAAGCTGAAACGTGTTAATGTCGTGATAAAGTTGAAAATGGTCATCTCCTGCTGGGTCAATGGATGTTCAAATCGTGCCGGAGGTTCTGTTAAACTTGGATTTTACAGTATACCCATCATTAGACTTCATGAATGTGAGAAGACTAAGCTTTTGTCAGAACAACCACGGAGGTTATGGCTTGCGAAGATAAACAGGCAAGAAACTCCCTCAAAACACGCAAGAATATGCTCGGAGCACTTTGTGTCAGGTGCGTATCGTATCTCATAATGTGTTGACAGACGTAATTTACTCAGTACTAACTTGTGTATGCTGATATCTGGTAACTTGAGAGTTTCATTATTTAGATTACTTTATTATGAGGAGGATCGGTGTCGCGTCCGAGGCTCTCGAGGGCAACGTAAATGTATTAAATAGATAATAATAGTTCTATGGTGGGCTAAAACAATGTTCACAAACAGCATTGCTTCTGTAAAAAGATCTGTGTCATAAAATAAACTGCTCTTTACGCCTGGAAAAATCAGTTGCCCACCATTCACCAAAACATACGGTCAAAAACGCGGAAATAAACAATAACAGCAATCCAGAGTGTCCGTGTGGCATTAGCATTAATTAAATTAATTGTTAATATAATTAAAATAATTAAATGGAGCTCCAACTGGTATTAAATCTAAAGTTTTTGAGAAATGTTTGCATTGCTTGTTAATTTTTGCTGCATAATTTGATCAAATATGTAAAACATGTCCGTAGCACGTTAAACTGTGGTGCCATTGTATTAATATACAATTATTTGCTCAAAAGTTGCCCTTTTTTTCCAATTTGCGTTTGAATATCTACATTTATTCTCATTCTTCTGTTTAATGGAATGCACAAACACAGCAGCGTGCCATCAAAGATGGCGTCTCCGAGGAGGTCATGTGACATTCATTGGTCTGTGGGAACTATGTATACCTTAAAGCTGGGGTACTTCATCTAGCTACAGCTCCTCACTCTCAAAACAGTTTGTTTCTATCCACATGCTTGTATTGTTGGCCTCTGTCACATCTTTAGTTCAGCTTTTCCAAACAACAGGGAAAAAGAGAGGACCGTCCACTCCTCATTCAGCCAATCAGCTCACAGCGCAGAGCGTCAAAGGGTGACCGAAATGCCCTTTTTATTTTACAAATTATAACCTGGCTGTGTATGTGTGTATGTTATTTAAAATACGTTTTTCAATAAGATGCACATTTTAGGTTTTACGAAACGCTTACTGTTGGAATAAACAAAAAGTGTTGTTTAAATAATTCAGAAGTTAGGTACCCAAGCTTTAATAGCAGACAAAAATACCTCCCCAAAATGTACAGTAAGGCGTGTGTGCACTGTATATTTGGCAGCAGTGAAGCGTTGCTAGGTAACAGCTGCCAAAAAGTGAAGATTTGTGTCACGAAGGCAGTGGTGTAAAAGGACATTTCAGGACAGCTCGCAGAGAGAGAAAGAAGAGGGAAGACTTCTTTATGGGAAACTTCCGGTTGCTTTTGATACAGAAAGTTAAAAAAGAGCATTGACAAAAATCTGTTAAATAATTTCATAACATTTTGGACCCTTCTCACGTTTGTAGATAACAACTGCATTCTTTCTCAATGTATTTCACCACTTTTGAGATATTAAAAATGTGTTTCTATTTACTTTCGATGAAACAAAAATAAGTTTTAAACCCATAAAACGGACTGACAGGCAGGGAGGCCGATAAATATGGAGCAGGTAATCAGAATTCTTTGGGCCTCTGTATCACTGTCCAGCTGACAATAGTATGTGAGTGCTGTCAAGACACATACGCTCTGACGGCTGCCACGACGATGGATTAGTAAACAGACAAGGGAAATAAAAGTATAGAAAGCCGGGATTTTTAGTAAAGTAACATTTTGCATTGGTTTTATTCAGACACGAGTGGTGTGAGCCTGCATGTATACTGAGACAAGTAAGGTCTGAACCTTCATTTATACTGAGACAAGTGAGGTCTGAACCTTCATTTATACTGAGACAAGTGAGGTCTGAACCAGCATGTATACTGAGACAAGTGAGGTCTGAACCTTCATGTGTACTGAGACAAGTGAGGTCTGAACCTTCATGTATACTGAGACAAGTGAGGTCTGAACCAGCATGTATACTGAGACAAGTGAGGTCTGAACCTTCATGTGTACTGAGACAAGTGAGGTCTGAACCTTCATGTATACTGAGACAAGTGAGGTCTGAACCTTCATGTGTACTGAGACAAGACAGGCCTGCATGTATACTGAGGCAAGAGAGGTCTTCACTTGCATGTATACTGAGACAAGAGATTTCTGTATGTATACTGAGATCTGATGGCATAAGTACCTTGCAGCCCTCACAGGCGCTGACTCCATAGTGGTAGCCCGAGGACTTGTCCTGGCAGACGAAGCAGGGCTTGTAGACTCGAGGCGGGGGAGGGGGCGAGGGGGGACTCGGGACCAACTCCTCCGAACTGCTGCTCTGCGTCTCGATGGCTGCACATGTACAAGGACATAGAGAATAAAAAAAATGTTTAATGTTTAATTATTAATAAGACAAAAATTTTACCAAGCTAGTACTGCTTAATTACCTGACTCCCAAAACTCACATGTAAGTAGGCATGGATAGTACGACTGTTTCAAAATCACACATATTCACAGTAAATAACTTGGATGCCATGCCTCCCACTGAAAGTATGAGACTGTGTTGGCTCTCTGCTAAAAAGTATTAAACAACATTATTGATCTATTTGTCAAAAAGTGTATGGAGGACCAAAAATGACTAAAGTATAAATAAATAAATAAATAAATAAATACAGGAGTATATTAATAAATACATTCATTTTGGACAATAAAAACTAAATATTTACATTGATATGCTACATATTACTCTGAAATCAAATAAATATACTTTTATTTAGGTTATTTATCAAAATCTACATTTTTTCCTTTATTTATTTATCCATTTATTGCATATATTTATTTATGTATTTCTACATTTCTTCATTTATTTATTTATGTATTTCTGTGTCGCTGCATTTCTTCATTTATTTATTTATGTATTTCTACATTTCTTCATTTATTTATGTATTTATGTATTTCTGTGTCGCTACATTTCTTCATTTATTTATTTATGTATTTCTACATTTCTTCATTTATTTATTTATGTATTTCTGTGTCGCTACATTTCTTCATTTATTTATTTATGTATTTTTGTGTTCCTGTATGCTAATTAGGTGGGCGGTGCTGAACTCAATCTAGAACAGGATTGGTTAGGATTGCGTGAACTCTGGTCTCGATCATTACTGCATCACATTACGGTACTCTGTTAGCTAGCTAGAGATCCTCTGTGCACTTTTGTGTGGTATGATGGCAGTTTCGAATGTAAGTTTTTTAGGAGCCATTGCTCATCAATTAAGAGCATTAGCAAATGATGTTAATGATGTTGAGCATAATGCACCTGAGGACTATCTACTCTTTCGGCTGGAAAGACTATTAAATGTTTTAGTTCATCACAGTGCTGACCCAGAGGTAGACTTTGATGCAACTGTGCTGGACGCTCTTCAACAAGCTATACAGCAGCTTCACATCCTCTCACAAACCGAGAAGGCTAAAGCCTAGCGTACATCGGACTGGCAACTGAATATATCCGTCGCATATGAGTTGCTGCCCCGCACACATCGACAATCTGACGAAAACGGGCAACTCCCAGTTGCAGACCAGTCTCGGGAATAACAGCGCGTACATCGACAGCAACTGGCCTCAACTACAGTGTGTTTTCTGACATAAACTGTTGCGGGCTCGCAATACACGCAATACACACACGTTGTCGGAGCGGCGCATGGAGCGCGCACATTGGGTCATATCTCCGAAACTGAGGACAACTAGTTGCCGAAAAGTAGAACACGGGCAACTGACTGAAACTGGAGACCGACTGTTCATCTCCAGTTGTAAGAGCGCGCACATTGACCGATTTCAACTGATCATCTCCATCATCTCCTCTCAGTTGCCAAAAGCCGCCTTGCAACTTGTCTCCAGTTTCTCTGTCGATGTACGCTAGGCTTAACTTTGCTTCTGTCTGGTTGCCCTGGCTGACCTACTGCCCACCAATCCTGTTCTAGATTGAGTTCAGCACCGCCCGCCTAATTAGCATACGGCAACACAGAAATACATAAATAAATAAATGAAGAAATGTAGAAATACATAAATAAATAAATGAAGAAATGTAGAAATACATAAATAAATAAATGAAGAAATGTAGAAATACATAAATAAATAAATGAAGAAATGTAGAAATACATAAATAAATAAATGAAGAAATGTAGAAATACATAAATAAATAAATGAAGAAATGTAGAAATACATAAATAAATAAATGAAGAAATGTAGAAATACATAAATAAATAAATGAAGAAATGTAGAAATACATAAATAAATAAATGAAGAAATGTAGAAATACATAAATAAATATATGCAATAAATGGATAAATAAATAAAGGAAAACATGTAGATTTTGATAAATAACCTAAATAAAAGTATATTTATTTGATTTCATAGTAATATTTAACACATCAATGTAAATATTTAGTTTTTATTGTCCAAAATGAATGTATTTATTAATATATTCCTGTATTTATTTATTTATTTATTTATTTATACTTTAGTCATTTTTGGTCCTCCATAAAAGTGAGCTTAACGGTTGAAATTCAAGACATTCTTTTGAACTTTTTGACCCAATTCTACAAATGTAATCACAAATGTTGTCACTTCTTAGTCCCTCCACAAATCTCAACCATTTCTTTCCTAGATTGGGTGAAATTCTTGCCGTAAACCCAATTACTCAAGTCACGGAAAACACATTTGAGTAATTAGCCAACGATGGTTTTCTAATCTAATCTTCGCCCTATTTCAACTACATACGCCCGTTTAGTCTCCTCCAGCTCCTAAGGTTAATTACACTGCAGAGAAATGTGGTGTATCTTGCGGTGAAGAAGTTTGAAAAGTCACAGTGAGCTCAGCGTCACGCATCCAAAACTTGTGTAGAATTGGCCTTTGTTGATAAAAACGGTGCCAGTGCCATGCTAACAGAGGTCTGGAGGGATCATTAGCCGTGCTCTTGCTAAGTCCAGTAATCGAAATAAAAGTGGTATGATTGTTCGCTTTTTTTATTTTTCTCTCAGTTTTAAATTTTTGTATCGGTTGAGTAAGTAAGTAAGTTTTTATTTATATACCGCCTTTTCACTGCAGATCTGAGTCTCAAAGCGGTTTACAATTGTTAATTTTGGGCATTTGTCTCTCACTCCACACAGAGATGGGAGAGGGGCCAGTACAGGAGGCGCATGCCAGAACTATTGTACATATTTTTAGTGGTAGGGGAAACCAGAGTACCCGGAGGAAACCTACGCAGACACGGGGAGAACATGCAAACTCCACTCAGAAAGGCCCTGGTCCGACCAGGATTCGAACCCAGGACCTTCTTGCTGAGAGGCGAGAGTGCTATCCACTCAGCCACCGTGCCGCTGATTGGTCGAAACAACAATGACAGCTGAACTTTCATATATACAGTATAAGAACTAATTTTATTTTTTTTATTACATAAACATATACTTTAGACGTTTAAAAAAGTTACGTGGTAGTGTTTGTATTGAATATTGAATATAATTTTCACAAATTAATATTGTTTTTGGCCTGATAATGATCAATAATGTATTGGTCCTGAAAAATACATATCAGTCAATCTCTGTGTTTGGATAATCCCCATGTCTGGGTGGGTTTCCTCCAGGTGCTCCAGGTTTCCCCCACCATGTCGTGGATTTTCAATAATGGTGTGGAAAGCATTGCCACACCATTACCACTAGTACACTAGTTTATACCATTTATAATCAAGGTGGGTTGGTTTTGAAACATGTAATGACAAATATGAAATAAATGGATTAAAATACTACATGATGATGATTCAAGGGCTGATTATTATCAAAAGTTCCAGGGTTTTTGGTCAACAGAAGGCTGCTTCAGAAAGAACTATGCTCCTCTGTTGAGGTGAGAGGGTTTATTCCACGGACTGTATATTAGAGTACTGCAAAAAAATATGAGGTTATAATTACTTCAATCAAGTGGTTTTTATCTTTATTTGAGTACATTCTGACTGTCTTAAAACATGATTTGCCAATGAGACAAAGCCACCTTTCTTGTATCTTTTTAAAACAAGATTTTGCTTGTCCCATTGGCAAATCTTGTTTTAAGGCAGTCAAAATGTACTCACATTAAGATACATAGCAATTTTCTGCTTGTTATTCATCACTTTTTGTAGTGAGGGGACTGACACCACTACAGTATTTGCTAGCTGGAGCCAATTTCCTTATATGGGCATTTCGTGGCGTTATTATTATAATTTTAAAATGAACCCTTTAATGTTTCCTCAACCATCTGGTGGATCACTTTTTGATGAGGTAGATTTGAAATCTACCTCATTGGGGCATCTCTATAACTTGGGTTAAGGCACTTTTACCATCAAACTGCATCTCAGCTATTTGGTAAACAAATAAATAAATGTGCAAAGTTCAAAGGACAATAAATTAAAAAACTACGGCGTTCAAAAAATGAGTGCTCCTACAAAGTAGTAGTAGTAGTTTATTCGGTCAAGCATGAGAAACAAAGTTACAGTTAACTGTCAACAAAACAATGGAATTACAATATGCGACCGAAGGGTTCAGGCTGAAGTTAAACTTATTTCACCTGACCCAGTAAAAGGAAACGGATCGTTTCCATAGAAACACAAAATATTCAAGCTGAAACAATACGGTACAAACTGATACAGTATCAGCAACGTCCTGTAACGACAAGTAACAAAAGGAAACCAAGTTTTAGCCTATAGCCAAGTAACGAATATTCAGAGCATTGTTTGGTATTTATCATTCTCAGTGATTTTGCTGTTCTTAAATGGTCATCAAGATTGTTCCATAACGTGACTCCACTCACTGAGACACATCTACTTTTTATGTTTGTTCTTGTCCAGTCTTCAAGTAAACAGTAATAGTGTGTAGTGTCGGCCAATCAATCATTTCAAAACTCATTCATGCTATGAACAATCCACTTAGGTTTCTCTTTGTGTATTCTCGTTTTCTCCAAATATACAGACAACGTTCACTAAAATAGACTTCATTGATTGGCCCCTGGTTTTTTTGCACAGAATAGGTGAATGGGGCCACTCTTTGGGGGCCGAAACACTTACAGTATTTAGGACTGAAGATGAATACCACAAAAAAACAGATTTTAGTTATTTAATTTATTTATTTTCAATAGATGACCAACTGTTACAAAACTTATTGAACTTGTTAGGGGAAATGAAAAGAAACATAAAACCAAGATTTAAAATGGTTCATTGAGTGTCCCTAAATATAACGGCCAAGGAAAGCAACTCAAAGTGCAAAACAAAATCCTACATAAATATAAATAATCACAGTGCATGAACAGAGAGTGCAGATCAATCAACAACACTCAGGCTTTTTGAAGGAAACATTGTTGGGTTTTTCTCAAATAAAACCATAAAGCTTCATAGATAATGGAGGTTTACGTTGAGCTTGTTTTCTTTCCGTCTTGAGTCCATTTTCATTTACTCGGCTTTTGAGCTGATGCACTTCAGGTAAGAGCAGGGAACATGGTGCAAGTGCTCTCATCCTCAACAACAACAAAACATTACGTCTTAAAGATAAATTCTGAATGCTATTTTACAGTAATGGATGTGCATGTTCAGGGGTTATTCCATTGATCAAAAAACAACACAATAAGCTTAGTATATTAACCTCATTCCCACTGCTGATAAAAACACAGGAATTTCGTCCAAAACCCTTTCTTTCCACACTGAGCGACACAAGCTGGTGGTTAGAAGGACCGGGCATTCAACCCGCCTTGCGACTTATTCTCTTCGCCTCCACTAAACAGTTCAATCTTGATTTCATTGCACACTTTAAATGTATACAATTTTAAATACATTTGAACAAAGTCATCAAACTGTTTAAATAAAAAAGCCCAATATTGGAATTTTAAACATATCTTTTATATTCTCAAATATAATCAACGCAGTGCCTTTTCTTCCCTGTAAACTTGAGGTCCGAGAAGCTGAGGCCAGAAGAAACATTACCCTGACCCCCATGTCACCATTTTCACATTTCTCACGTTTTCAATTTTCAAAAGGGTCGATTACTTGAAAAGAAACCGTGATGTATTCCCCAGCCCTACCCCCAAATATAGCAGTCATTTAGACCGCACTGAACTGTTTTACAGCCTGTAGCGTGTGGGTCAGGTGAAGAGGGTTTTGACACTACACACAAGCGGCAACATTTGCAAAATGACGGAGTATAACGAGATGTGTCGCTTTCAAGATTCATAATTTGTTTAGATTAAGGCCCTGTCCACACGAAGTCAAGCTCAGGCCTAAACGCAAAAATACTTTATCAATCCAGTGTATCGTCCATACGAGGCCGGCGTTTTGGGGGGGTGTAAACGAACATTTTTGAAAGTAGGTCCCAGAGTGGAAAGATTTCAAAACTCCGTATATGCCGCTCCGTGGTTACTGCCTCTCCGCAATGTATCTGAGACGCTTGCGTCATCGCCCCGCCTCTTGTTAAAGCACGCATGCGCCGCACTCAGAAAATAATGACAACAACAATGTAGCTTGTTGGTTTTGTAATCCAGTGTGACCCGAAGCAACAGTTCAACCTCATCGTCCGTCCATACTAATGTAGTACCAGCTCGCCCACTCGCCATGTTGTCTGTTTACAAAATTCCGCGCATGCCCACGGAAGTTTGGGCTTGATCCCGTCATTGCGTCACAGCGCCACCAACAGGTCTGGCATAGTTTCACAGCGTTTTCAGGCGTATTGACTACATTCATATGGACGCACACATTTACTGAGCTAACTCAGTGTTTACAGAAAAAGTTTCGGAAATTATAAGCGTTTTGTCTGTGTGGATATAGCCTAAGATTAAGAAAGCCTTTATTCATCCCACAGTAAGGAAATTTCAGTGTTGCATCACAAGTTCACATGCATCACAAACAGTAGACTGTAACAAATTTCTGTAAAATTACAATGATATTTCAACATTAAACAAATGTTATTTTGAAAAAAAATTCAAACGTGCACATTTGAGTATAAAATGTTTAAAAAAACTTCCAGTGGTGTTTTATTACCACAATTATAATGTGATTACAATAAAACTTTACAATACTATAATATCACAATGTGATTACCGTAATTTAACAAAAACTTTTTGTATTTTTGGAATGGTAGCAAGCATGAGTGTAAGAGGTGTAAACTCCTGCTTTTGTTTAAATGATGCTTTTGCGTTAAGCATGTTATAGAAGTAAAGATTTTAACAATTTTCTTGTATAAACTGAAGTATTTATCAGCTTTTTACCATTTTTCTACAAGGAAATTCTTTACAGTGTAGGAAAGAGGAGCACACGGCACAAGACAAGTGAACACTAGCTATACTAATTAAAATAAAACACAATCTCCAACTCTAGCATCAATAACAAGTATAAAAACTTTATCTTGAAAATAATAATAATAAAAATAAGTGTAAAAGTTTAGTTTTGTGTCAAAGGAAATGTGACTTGGATCCAAAGGCGTCCACAGAGGAAGATACACATAAGACAAGCAGAATACAAGGCAGCATTTCAGATTCATGCAGCAAAAAAATGATAGTCTTCCTGAAAACATGAACCAGGCTTCTTCTCTGACAATGTTACTAAAGTCCAGTTCTGATTAGGTGTGAATGAAAGGATTGTATTATTTATTATTATTTATCATTTGAATACCTTTGTTAGTTTGAACCTCTTTGATTGTTTCCATCTGGTCTTGTTCAGTACTTTCAGTTGCATTGTGTATAAACTGCGCTACACAAATACACTTGCTTTGCCAATAACAACATCGACGGTTATGACTCTGCTCTATGGCTGCATTCAGGAGGTCACAGAAAAAGAGTACATTTATAAAGAGTTAAAAATTCTCAGCTAAGGTATCTTTTCTTGTTTCTAGTCATTCCTGTGCTGCTCTTTCCTTTATAAAGTTGTCCTTGTGAATCAGCGTTTCCCAAACCTTTTTGAGAGTCGTGGCTCATCTTTTTCAGTGACAACAATTACATGGCGCACCATCAGCTGAAACGGGAACAAAAATGGAACTCACCTTTACAAGCAAAACAAAGAATATAGAAAGTCAAAGAAGCGTCATCAACTTTGGCTCTCGTAATATTATCTTTCACATTATTTTTTCCAAATAAGTAATAATGAATGACCTCAGGCTAACATGTCACGGCACATGGTTATTTCTTCACGTAGATGAGACTCTAGCCCTGACCATAATAACGCGATTCTCGAGATGTTGCTCAATGTTTCAGGGTTTTTGGTCGGATTTTGCGCAAAAAAGAAGCCTTAATGAAAGAATGCATAACTTCCATCCATTGCGTAAAACAAATGAACGAGTATATCTTTTGATCAGTTGGTCAATTATTATTTTGATGATTTGTTTAGACCAAAACAAAGCTCCAGTGAGGCCCCTGGGGAACATCTTCATAGAGAGGACGTGTTAAACATTGGGTTGTCTGATTACAATTAATAGTTTGTAATCACATTTTCACTTTGATCTGCAGACATTTTAGAACTATCTGAGTCATAAAAGCTCTTCTCAGCGTGTACACGAACCACAGCACCATATGAATATCCATGAACAATGTAGATAAATGGTACAAGAATGAGAAACACCCCCAACTAGTGGCAGAACTTGACTGGAGAACTACCAAAACACCAAACTAGCTTAGAGGCTGTCTATGTAAGGTTCACAAAACAACTCATACTTAAATTAGCCTTCCGACAATACATTTGTTGCATTAATCAGATATCTTGTCACAACCATATTTAATTAGTTTTACTTTAGAGACCCCCGGAGGGAAATTTGTCCCCTCTTTTTGACCTATCCTCCAATGCCGCTAGGGCCTCTGTCTATCTATCTACAGTACACATATATATGCGTTTTCTAGCAGATATCCTAGACCACAGAACAGACAAGCAGATTTTTCTCAAACAAACGCAACACTGCAAAAAATGATCAAATATGAGGTAATAATTGCTTTTATCTTCCTTTGAGTTCATTCTGTCTGTCTTAAAACAAGATTTGCCAATGGGACAAAGTCATTTAGTCAAGAATTGTTGCTTTATTTTCTCATTCCAAGGGAAACATTTCTTGTATCTTTCTGCTTGTCACGTTGGCAAATCTTGTTTTAAGGCTGTCAAAATTTTTGCATTGAACACAATAACGTCTTGTTTCTCTTTGGCGTCCCATAACAAACGGCCCGTTTCCACTCGGGCGAACAGGTCTATTCCCAGGCTCCATTCACCGCAGACTTTTTATAAATATTCTCAGTGGGTGGTAACGCACTTCAACTTACATCAACGCACAACAAAACATCGCAAGCGTCACATTCAGGCTGTTGGTGCTGCCCCCCGTCGCTGTAGGTGGTCCTCTGTATTCTACCTGCTACGTGCTTTTCATTTTCTGCACTATTAAGTCGCGTTGACTCGTCCACACACACACATATATACACTTATGCACACACATACAAACACACACACGCATACACACACAGATACAAGCATACACATATACACCATTGACACATACACCCACACACGTATATACACACACACTCACACGCACACACGCACACAGACAGACCCCTGGATGACCCCAGAACACAGGGTTAAGTGGGAGCAGGAGGAGGGAAGACCAGGGAAAGACCCGGCTTATTAGATCACTGACACAGGAATTCTGACCCGAGGAGGCGAGGGGAAGACTGGACAAAAATAGATTTGAATTCTAGTTACGGTAGATTTACTGCAAACACAGAAGAGTTGCCAATTTTAAATAATAATAGATTAATTCCATGTGACAAAAGTTTCTCGGTCTCAAAACAATTTGCTTCTATCACTACTTTGCGTGCATTTCTGGCCTCTGACACACCTGAAAAAGAGAGGACCACCCTCCGTCAGCCAATCAGCTCCCAGTATTTTAATATGTTTTTACTAAAAATCTAGTAAATATAGTTCCTCTTTTGGGGTACAGTTTTAAAGTGATTGTCTGGAGTTTGTCAGAAAGAGAGAGAGAGAGGTACTGGATTTGAAAAAAACGACGCAAGCTCCCTTCCCCTTCCTTTCTGATTGGTCTACACCTAAGTTTCCGTAACACTTTGAAATGTTAATCAGAGAACACATTATACATATACATTATTAATACACATGCACAGAGGTTTTCAGAATTATTTGTTAACGTTTTAATGAAAAAAATAGTGTTTTAATGCACAAAAAAAGCGATTGCGGCAAAACAGGAACTGGCTATTTTCATTGATTGAACATACTGTATCTGCAGAGGATCTGATTATGGATATAGGTTCAGTATATAAATGATTATGGATATAGGCTCAGTATATACATGAGTACCTCAGCGCAGATGTTCAGAATTCTTTGTTCAGTTTTCATGTAGTTCCAGAGCCTAATAGAGGCTTGATTCGGAGGCTCCGCGAAAACAAACAACTGAGCATGAGCAGCTATGAGCATCAGCGCGATGATTGACAGCCCTTGGCATGACTCGATTGGTTAACCTCGACGGCACCGTGGATTCTGAGCTATAGCTAAGAGAAGGGAAGATGGGACTTACCTGTAATATTAGAATTAATAAAATTACTTATTTTATATCAACATTTAAGGCCAGGAGGTCAATTTACTACAATTCTTAAAATGTGTAATTCATTTACATTCTACTATTACATACTATCACTTTAAGTTTCATTAGGATCATAGTCATTAGGATATTAGCAAAGGCAATAGACACAGAAAGGAATACCGTTTTTGTCAATGTCAATGTCATTTACAACTACGACAGCTGCCCAAAGTACTTCATAGGCACAATAGATTATCAAAATAATAATAATAATAATGAAAGAAAACAGCAAAAAATTCACAAAAATACATGTAAAAAGTTAAATGGTAAAATTCAATCAGTGTTAAAAGCCAAGGCATAAAAATGTCTTTACTATAGATTTTTTGTTTTGAATTAAAAGAGAATCATGCATCATTTTTGCTGTCACGTTTGTTCCTTTGCTGTGGTCTTTCAGGGGGGGAACAAATCTCCAACAGTTGGAGTTATAATCATGCTTTTGCAGGTCACTGTACTTCTGCTGTTCTTGCCACATACACACTGTATGTGACTTTGAACTGCATAATAATAATTCACTCTTTTGCAAAACTCTAGCTTGAATCGTGATGTGAATAGGCAGAGATCAAGGTCCGTGGGCTGAAATACAGACAGTGCAAGGCCAAGCATCACACTCAATGCTTTTTTACATAGTTTGTATTCACATGGTGATGGTAAATAGATTTGCGACCTTTTACTTTTTTATTTTATTATTTAATTGATCTTGTAATAATTTCTCAAAACAGACTTCTAGGTGTGTAAAGCACTGTTACTGCACAATATTCAAACTGCCTTTTTCCTGCCTTGTCCAACGAAACCAATAAAATTGCTCTAGGTTCTGTGCTCCAGATGGAACAGAACCTGGAGAGGGAGGAAACGAGGGAAAGGGACGAGATGGGAGAGGGAGGAGAGAGAGCAGATGAAGGAGAGGGAGGAGAAATGGACGAAATGGACGAAACGGAGAAGACTGAGGAGACGGGAGAGGGAGGAGAGATGGGGCAGTGATGGAGGAGATGGAGGAGAAATGGAAGATGGACAGAGGAGAGGAGGAGGAAAGATGGAGGAGACGAAGGAGAGACTGAGGAGAGATGGAGGAGATGAGAGGAGATGGAGGAGAGATGGAGAAATGGAAGAGTTATAGAAGAGATAGAGGAGACGGAGGAGTCAGAAGACACGGAGACAGTGGAGAAAGAGAAGCAGGATAAGAGAAGGAGAAGAAACAGAGAAGAGAGACGGAGAAGGAGGAGAGACAGGGGAGAGGAGGAGCAGAGTACGATTTCATTTCACATAATCGTCCCTCACTCAGCCGCCATCATGTATCCTGGTAACGGAGGGAAACAGCCATTCTCACAAGGAAGAGGAGGAGGAGAAGGAGGACGAAGAGGAGGAGGACCACAAGTGAGGGATGATGCACTGATATTAAGTTTTAAAACACACTCTATCCAACTCGAATTTGAAAAGTTAATTTTAGACAATTTTCCCTTCACCAATCTCGCCTTACAAATAGTTAGAGAAAGTGTTATGCCTTTGTGCGCAAATTCTTTCAAAAGTATTACAGATAACAAAAACATGGTAAAGAATGTGACTGGAGGAACACAACTTTCTGACACATTTTCAAAACAGAAAAATCTTTAATTGAATTTTTTTGAACAAAATGAGTTCAGTTTTGATTCAACCCAAGCAGAAGTGAACTCCAGGAGCAAAGGCCGAGTTTTGCAAACTGATTATTTGGCTTCAATGTTTGGAGAATATTTTTGGTCAACAGCAGGTCTAAAGCAGGACTAAAACAGGTCTAAAACAGGTCTAGGGCAGGTCTAAAACATGACTAAAACAGGTCTAGCGCAGGTCTAAAAGCAGATCTAAAACGGGACTATAACAGGTCTAGCGCAGGTCTAAAAGCAGATCTAAAACGGGACTAAAACAGGTCTAAAGCAAGTCTAAAACAGGTCTAGGGTAGGTCTATGGCAGGTCTATGGCAGGTCTAAAACATGTCTAGGACAGGTCTATGGCAGGTCTAAAACAGGTCTAGGCAGGTCTAAAAGCAGATCTAAAACGGGAC
Organism: Knipowitschia caucasica; assembly: GCA_964034765.1. Taxonomy (NCBI): domain Eukaryota; kingdom Metazoa; phylum Chordata; class Actinopteri; order Gobiiformes; family Gobiidae; genus Knipowitschia; species Knipowitschia caucasica. The sequence goes on from OZ035838.1 coordinate 21,411,081, forward strand.
AAAACAGGTCTTGTGCAGGTCTAAAAGCAGATCTAAAATGGGACTAAAACAGGTCTAGGGCAAGTCTAAAGTAGGTCTAAAACGGGACTAAAACAGCTCTAAAAATGCCATAGTGCCATAGTGGCCATTTTACCGTCTTTCATATCAGGGGCCACTCAGAAATATTTTGTGGTCTGCATTGGCCCTGGAATGGGACGGGCTATGGTCCAAATTAACAAAAAGTTGGTCAAGTTGATAGTTCCTTGATAATTCTGGCTATTGTTGCATTTGTGAGAAATATTGACAAACACATTTGGGACAATGCCAGGTTCCGTCAAAGCTGGTGTATCTGACTTTCAAACCACAACTCATCTATGTATTAAACTAATAGATTTGTGGGTGTAGACATAGACAAGACGACCAACCTCACTCAGCCCCAAGCGTTTGCAAAAGAAAATATGTTCTAGCAACGTGTACATGATGTCTCCTTTAAAGGCCTGTTCAAACGGCCCTCCAGCATTTCCTGCTCATAACGACATACAGCTGAAGTGTGGAGCCAGGGATTACCCAATGTTACCCCAGTCTGGACCCCACGCTCCCCCAAGTTCACCCAGAGTCCACCCAACGCCGCCCGGGCCATACGTCCTCTGTCCTGGAGGAAAGAAGGCGGCTCTAACCCCACGGCACCCAGAAGCCAAATCCTATACAGTGCGGAGTAATTTGAACAACAGGTAACAAAAACAAAGACATTTTTTAAATATCTGCCTGATATTAGTGGATCGGGAGTAGAGGCAAATAAGTAAGTAAGTAATCTTTTTTTATATAGCGCCTTTCACAGACCAGAGTCACAATGCGCTTTACAACTGTTGTGGGCAGTGGTAGGGGGAAACCGGAGCAGCTGGAGGAAACCTACGCAGACACAGGGAGAACATGCAAACTCCACACAGAAAGGTCTGGAGGCGGCATCAAACCCGGGACCTTCTTGCTGTGAGACACAAGCGCAAACCACTGCACCAATGTGTCGCCCAATAGTGAAGTGCTGTCATTATGGGATTATTCCATAAAAAAAAAATATCTATTAACATATATTTGTAAAGCACATTTAAAAACAGCCAAAGCTAAGAATAAATAATGATAAAAACACATTAAAAGAATTTTAAGCAAATGTTTTGTAAGAACAACACTGTAATTGCTTCCTCTTGGTGTGTTCTGGAGGCAGTGAACACACAACAGAGACCTTTACCCAGCCCCGGATCACACACATTGGGTCATTTGGAATCGGGCCAAAAGTAAAAAAACTGTCGGCCCATAAAAATATTGTCTGGTTTATAAGCACTAAAACAGTTGGAGATCGCTGACATAAGGCACATTTATTTTATTTGTTTGTTTGTATAGCTGTACAATGACATCACTACTACCGGACTGATTTTATACAGAAGGGGCGGAGTTACATGTTTGTGCCAGAAGTTAGTGATATTAGTGTGGATGGTTAAAAAAAAAGAAATTCCAGGTCATACTGCATGTGCCAGAGGTATACGCCAACCAATATATACATTTCATTCACATTTTTGGCCCATTGCTTTGTCACTTATGACCTAAAGCAGGAATATCCAAACCAAGGCCCGGGGGTAAAAAAAATTGCACCATCAGATTTAGAATTTTAAATGAGATAATTTGTCATTTTGAAATGTTAATAACCTTGAAATTTGTGCACTGAATTCTTTAGTGACTGAAATTCAAAGAAACAAAAATATCAAACATGCTTTTTTATGGTTGAAACTTTCAAATGAAAAATTCGAGCTAATTTAAAAATCAGAATCTGAGGACACAACACATTTTCCATACGTGGCCTTCTGCCTCGCCAACACAAAGTACCTCAGCTCCACCAACACAGTACTGCTGCATCTCATTGTGAAGCTCTAAACATTTGGTATCTCTAACTTTATTCGAATATACTGATTATGATTGATGTCACATAATTCCACATATGGCGCTAATATACTGTAGCTGTGAATCAACATGGCCATATAAAACATGTGGGCACCTGGACAAGTCTGATGAAGTAAAGCGGACCTCTTACTAAAAAGGTTTGGACACCCATGGACTAAACTATTTCATGTTCTCTCAGTTTTAGTCCAGCTTCTCTGTGTTCGAGCCCAGAACTCAGACATTATATTTGTACAGCGCTTTTTTTTGTCATTGTGGACATTTTCCTTCATGTCGAGTTGCTGAAGTAAAAACTGTCTCCTTTGATCACGTAAAATGGCTCTAAATTACAGGGTTTTTGGCCAATCCACATCATTTGTATAACACATTTTATAAAACAGCTTAAGTACTAACACATTTAAATATACAAGTTTTGAATTTACTGGTTTTCCAGCTTGTTGTATGAAAATAGAATAAATAAAACATTATGATGAACTAAAAACAATAAAGTACCAGTTATCCATATGAAAATGGAAGTGAAACCAAAATCAATAAAATACACATAGATAAAATAGAGAACCACACAACACAACTCCGTCCATGCGTTCGGAAGGTGCAGACTGAGTAAAAATATCGTCGTACAAACATTAAAGTCATTCCAGACCATTTTCTTTTGTCATTTCCAAATAAACTCGGCCCTGGCCCCAGTCCTGTGTGTTGCTATCCGTGGCGTGCCCCTTTATGGCGGGTTACTAAGCAGAGAGTCTTGGCCGATACATGAGAACAAATCTGCTTTGCCTCGACCCAAATTGAGTTTTGAAAATGATTTTTTAATTAGTGGAGCAGCGGAGCCTCAGCCGCAGTAATGAGTTCATCACTGGCAGACAGAACAGTCCATTTAATATTTAGCGGCGCTTGAAAAAACAGCTGAAACGAGACCAAAAAATGTGCTCGTCGGCAGAAAGGGAAGTTGTGTTGAGCCGCACTGTACTGTACACTCGCTTGTGTTACGTTTACGCATTTTGGCAGTTTCTCTTTCTCTTTAGTTTTTGGTTGTTTTAATTTGTCTTTGTTGACTGTAACACAATTAGCCTCTGATGTTTGTTTTCATTTCCCCACTGTGTGACAGGACAATGGAGTGAGAAAATCTTTGTCCATGAGCCTTTCCCTTATGGGCTTCATTGAACTAGCGGGTTAATATTATCCATCTTTATTATATGACTTGGATCGTACGCGTGTTCTGATTGGCTGATTTACGGTCTGAGATTTTTTTCACATCTCGAACCGTTACCATGACAATTGGTCCGCAGCGCGTATCAAATTTGATATCTTTCCTCGGTAAAAAAAGAATGAGCGACGACTTCGAAGAGCCAGAGGAAGTAAAAACAGCAAATAACGACAAAAACAAAACTCCTAACAGTCAAGAAGAGATTGGCAACTTTGTTACAGACCAGAAAGCTAAAAACACGATTAGGAAAACCAAGTCGGAGATCGATATTTGCATAAATGAAAAATTGTCATATAATAAAACATTTATTAACCTCGCTTGCTCGGTCTGTACAGAGAAACCTCGCGCTCGTTTAATAAGCCGTTAATACACAGTCTGTAGCTTTCGCCCAAAAACTCAGGTCACCAAAATCAAACTGTTTTGCACTGTTCTTTCCTTTATAAAGTTGTCCTTGAGAAAAGTAAGTTGTTATTGCGACACGTGATTAGCTAAACTAGTCCATTTTAATGCAGTTGTCTGGCGCCCCTACCTTGGGAAAGTCAAAACTTTAATTTGACACCTTCCTGACTTCCCCATGGTGAAACACTGACACAGGTCCAAACAACACAGCAACCTTTCCCATTGTTGTCACGACACAGCATATCAACACAGGTCAAAAAACACACTACTAATGAACACATGTTTTCTGTTTTCTTTTGTTTTCTCCCCATCTTTCTTGTATTTCTTAACGTACAAAGTCAGCAAAGATAATGTGATGTTTGTGAAAGTGATTACAGAGGAACAGGATGGGAAAGGGTCCGCGCTGGGCCATCCGGAGAGAGGAAGCCGGTCGGGGCAAAGGCCATATCTGAGAGTCTGGGGTCAGATCTAGTGTATGAGTCACGTCCAATGGCATTTAAGTTCAGTGGTGAGCAGATGTATCAGCCAATCACAAGTAAGGTGTTGGTTTAGGGCCAGGATGGGACGCTTTGAAGTCTCCAAGGTGTTATGACCACAGGTGCTACGGTGAAACAGTGATTATATATGCTAAGTTTTATCATGCGTGACATAGACATATAACATAGTTCTTTGTTCTTTAGTCTTGAGCTGTTTGGATCAGATGTCTGCAACTTTTCTCGCTACTTTCTCAAGACAAAAATGGCAGAGCTACTGAGTTGAAATATTGGTGAGAGAGAGCCTGATACTATCCACTCCCGAGATACAGGTTGGAGACCCTTGGTTTTGCATCACTGATAAAACACAATTCAGGGTTAAAAAGTCAGGGCAAAAAAGCAAGGAGTAGATCATATAGGGACATGGGATGAAAGAAACCAAACTGGATCTTGAATCTTGAAAGTCATGGATTTAGGATCATCTAACCACAATACGGAGACAGGCGGATTCGGGAGGTTACTGTATTTTTTTTTTTTTTTACATGCTCCTATTTAAATTACAAAAATATATAACTTATTTAGAACAATAAAAACAATGCCTAAATTTTTTTTATCATTTATTACAGTACTGAGATTTGAATATATGATAAATTCAACACTAATTTGATTGATTACTACTTATCTTGTTTGTGTGCCTGTCATTCCTACTGTTCTGTAACCTGTGATGCAACACTGACATTTCCCCAGCTTGGAACAAATAAAGGATCTCTTCATCTTAATAAGGATTGATCTCACAGCATTGATACAGATCTATGAGAGAGACTTCATACATTCATGAATAACTAATTATCCTTGTAGCTCGTTACACCCTCCGAGTAGCTACCGAAGAATTCAAACATTTCAAATAATGTATTTTTTTTTACCATGACGACAATACTATATATATATATTATATTTAACTGTGTGCATTAATACATGTACAGTAAAATAGATCCAAGACATGCCAACTATATATTTCTTACATAGAATATACAGATTTTTATACTTGGTTCTTCATTATGCTAAAATTAGAGATTTTATTAAATGTAGTTATTGTTCACTCATCTTTTGCTGTGTGCGCCTCATTCCTACTGATCTGTAACTGGAGATGCAACACTGAAATTTCCCCACTATGGGACGCAAAAGCATCTCTTTATCTTAATCTTAATCTGAACCTTGATTGTGCTTCTGCCAAAAGAGACTTTCTGTGTGATAAAAAGGTTGAGGACCGCTGCTGTAATCGTTGCAAACACTTTTCCCTAAACCAATTAAACAAATAATTGCAAAATAAAGAGTAATGAACTGAAAGAGCGGCTGTGATGTCGCAGGACAGAGGGGTCAGGACCAGAGGCTCTTGAGGTCGCGTGGCCCAGAGACACAACACAAACAACACGACAGGTGCCACAGTTCACCGGGGAATTCAACCAACAACCACACAGCAAGTCCTAATGGTATATCTGATTATTATACATATACATTTGTGGGACATTTTTGATTCAGCATTGAATGATTTAATGAATGTGAATTTAGCATCACTCTTTAAGATTTGACTTAAAATAAAGTAGGTCCTAATATAATATAAAAAAACATCACATAATATTTCAGAGCTTGCATTTCATCGTTATTCTGAAGGCACCACTAAGTCTGGAGGCCTTTAAAAGAGGCCTAAACACATTGCTTTTTAATCAGGCCTATTTGAGATTTTATTTGTTTTAAATCCCTTCAAGTTTGATTTTGTTATATTTATGTACTTCTGATTCTTTTGCTTTGTTTTGTTGTTTGTGTTTTTTTTTTTATCTGTAGCACTTTGAGGTTTCCTGGAAAAGTAGGGTGCAATAAGTCTATGGGTGCAATATAAATAAAATGTATTATTATTATTATTATTACAATTTACAGATCAAAAGCACATATATTGTCTAACCCTTTTGCAAAAAGAAAGAACAGTGTTGTGTCCTTTTTTGTAAAACTAAACATACAGAGTAGCTACTTTCTTTGAAGATCAACATGCATCAAAAATAGTGGTTTATTACGTCTCTTTTTTATCATTCATTCATAGGTTTTATTTGAACAAGGACTCTATTTTTCAGCTAGTACTTAAATTTAAGAGGCTTTTTTCCAAACAGTTCAAACACAAGAAATGCAATGATAGAAAACACAGAGCTCCATCGGTCCATAAGAGGCCGATGACCAATGTCCATAAAATGAATATTTTTTAGTTGAATGTGGAGTGTCGTGGATCATCGCCACCGTCTGAACAGGGCTCACTTTCTCCTAAACCTCCTTCCTACACTTCAACACTTACAAGCTCTCGTCATGTCCTCATTCACACCGCGTCACACAACAACATAACTGTTTCACTTCTATTTACTCAACCAAAATGATTTTCATTTGTTTCAAGATTTTTTTTCCACACAGTATTTTTAAATCAAGTGTTTACGACTGTTATACGTCTTAAATCCTGCTCATTAATTTTAAGTCAGAACCTGCGCAGCAACCGCCATCATCCTTAAGTTTAAAATAGTCTAAAATATTTATTATCTTAACATTTCAGGGCTCCATTTTCATGTTATAATTAGTTATTATTAGTATTTCAGACAATAATCTGGCGCCTAAAGGGTTAAAAATACACACAGAAGATGAAAAACATACTAAAGAATCAATAATGAAAAAGATTCAATTCATGTTTAAGCTGTAATTAATAGATTTGAACATTGTGTTGTAAATATGACTTTTTATCACATACTCCCATAAAAAAATATTTCAATCTGAAGTACAAATAACAAATGGACAAAATGTGACTTTTCCTCAACAGTTTTAGAATCACTATTGAACGAGTCGAGTCCATGAGAAAACACTGCTACATGATTACTATATTTTTGCATTACATTTATTTATTTTGAACCTGCACGATACATATTTGTACGTATATCAAAATAACAGACAATAAACTTGTACCTGATATTATGCAGTACTACAGCTGTATAATAGAACTTGTTAACATCACTGGTGAATGCAATGTTTTAAGTCAAGGTAAAGCTTTTCACAACTGTCAGAAATGTATTGAAAGCCGTGAAATATTCTCCATCCACATCATTACAGCAATTATAGACAACTGAAACTAATCTAGAATAATAGCAGTCAAATATTGTGAGCTAGAATTATGTTCGATTTGAAATATGCTGCTATAAAATATTATAGTATAGTCAATTATTATTTCAAGTCGATAAAATAAACAAAAAACATTTAGGCAATAATTAACTAGTTTTGGGTTTCCAATGGAACAAGCAGCGATACTGTTTTTTTCCGGTGCAGAACCCATTTTCTCGGTTATAAATAAATGTATTCAAATGTCTAAAGTGCCACATATTCACTTCAATATTTTTGCAGTGCACATATATCTGTACACATAACGATAGATATTTCATAAAGTTCATTTTGACAACGCAGAGAAGTCCGGGCGTCTCTGCTTAGACTGCTGCCCCATCGACCTCTAATGGATGAAGCGGAAGAAAAATAGAAAAAGGATCATTTTTACAGCTACATGTTATTACCACACTTCCCACAGTTACAACCTCAACTCTTCAAACACAGCCTTGTTGCCAGACGCGCTGTGTCCATGGACCTACAGGATCATCCAACCAAACTCAGGACTGGTAGACTGAAAAATACCATATATTTTTGTTTGAATGAAAACCACTTTCTCACTCCCATTGGCACAACATATTTTAAAACAGTACAGAAACCTAAATCCATTACTGCTTCAAGCGTGTCAGCAGATTTTTGAGACAAGATCAAGTCCTTTATCACAGAGATTGTGTTTTATTAGTTGACATGATTATATTGCAAAAACATACATCTGCGTTAGGAACATTTGTCAAAAAGTTGTATTCATCTGGCTACAACCTTCAACATGTTCTGTTATTGTTATGTAAATGTGAACGAATTTGGAAAGAAAAGAAAAAGGAGTGAAACGTTATTTGTGGCACTGAAATAGATTTCTAGATAGATTGAAATAGATTGGCTTTTCAACAATTGACAATTCATAAGACTTTCAAATATGTCTTTTTATATCTGTTTTTGCAAATTACCTTATCAAATTCAAAACTAATCTTTCTGTGGGTTTATGTGCTCCTCATTCATGACATAAAAAGACATTACCACACTTTTCACAGTTACAACAAGCCCAACTCGTCCAAAACAGCCACACTGTTTATATCTATATATTTTTGCATACGTACAATTGGCACTCCTGCGCTCATGCCAGCCTCGGTGCGTCAGTCCGCTTATGCACGCCTTCAGCGCCTTCTCCTGCAGCATGCATGAGGAGGGAGACGCCGTGTAGAAGTCCAGCATCTGCCCGGGACTCATGGCCAGTACGTCCACGCAGTCAAACATGTCTCCAAGGAGCGCAGGGGATGTGTAAAGAAAAAAAAACAAGAAAAAAACTATTCACAGTAGAGCCGCAACGCGTGCCAAATCAACTCCATCCAAACTCTTTGCGTCTGGCTGCTGGTTGCTTCCACTGCTACTGCTGCGTCCACTACTGCTACTGCTACTGCTGCTGTTCCCCCCTCCTTCTGTGAATATGTCTCCACTTCTTCTTTCCACTCTCCCACCAAAAAAACAGCTTAAGATTGCGTCAATGCAGTGAGAAGCGTCCCGTATTCGGATAGGACCCCGCGCGTAAAAATGGTCACTTTATACTTTTACATTACCGCGTGTAGCCTTTAACGTGAGACTCCAGGTCCGCCCGCATGCACCGATCGGCTCCTTTGCTCCATGTGATCAAAACAAGCAGCCCGGAGTGTGAGTGCGAACGTCTGTCCCAACTGCGCGTAAGAGGGGGAAAAATCCACAGTAAAACGCGCAGAATCCACGCGTAAAAAAAGGTGTGCGTCTCTGTGTGTGTCGTACATGGAGCGCGGCGCGTTTGGAACTAGTTTTTGCGGCGCGGAGAGAAGAGATTGAAGTGCGTAATATATGCGAGTGAACTTTGCGTGAACCCATCCCAGGCTGCTGCCCTTCAAATGACCCAGAGGCACGCAGGCGAGGCGCGCTGACATCACCGCAGCAGCGCAGGCGGAGCAGGCGGACAGCAGGAGGAGTTGGGACATGTATGTTTTATTTTTGCTGACAAGAAGTAATTTTTAAAAAAGGAATTAAAGCTGGGGTACCTAAGTTTCTAGCCGTAACTGGGGCAATACAATGAAATCTGACCTATATAGTTCCTTGGTCTCAAAACGAGTTGCTTGTATCGTATAGTTCAATTCAAATTGATGTAGCCCCCAAACTTTACAAAGTTGTCGATTTCTGATTCTGATTCTGATTTGCCAAAAATAGATCAGAGAATCAAACCGTTCGAACACAGGAAATGCAATATAAAAAAAAAAAAACAGGAGCCAAGGCAGGACACTTCACCCACATTGCCTATATGAGTTGGTGTGTGTCTGAATGGTTGGTGGCACATACTGGTTGCCTCGCTTCTGTCAGTGTGCACCAGGGCAGATGTGGCTACAGTTCTAGTTTATCAGCACTGTGTGAAGCGTCTTTCAGTGTCCTGAAAAAGTGCTGTGAAAAACCAATGCATTATTATTATTCTTATTATTTTAGGTCCATAGCGAGCTGGATGACCACTGTCTGTAAATGTCTTTTAATCTTTTAATGTCCTGGATCATCAGTGTCCTTAGATCCTCCTGCTTCAGTAAGTAACCACTCCAAAAACAAAACCCAGTGGGAAAAAAGTGAGAAACCTCAGGGAGGCCCATGTTGAGAGAGGGATCTACTCTCACGAACAGGCTGTAGAGCCAGGACTCAGGCTGTAGAACGAGGACTATAGTTTTTACCACTGTCACATCTTTAAATCAGCTTTTTCAATAAAGTTAAAAAGAGAGAACCAAACTCACTAAGTCAATCTGTTAAATTTATTCTTTTATCGCCCCTTCAGCAGTGCAATTGAAGGATGCCACAGAAATTGTCAATTTGCCGACAGTAGATGAGAGAAGCAATCAATTAGAACAGCCCAAGATAATGAGTTTTCAGTCAATCAATCAGTCAATCAATCAATCCAGCTTTTTCCACACAGGGCAACACAGAGCGTTTCACAGTCCACATCACACAAAGCACAAATCATCAAATAAAACAAGTACCAAAATCACAAATCAGATTCAAGATTCAAGAATTTATTTTCCATTTGCAGTAAAACCACATTGGAAAAACTGCAATGAATCCGCTGATGCCTGTCCTACTGTATTCCCTGAGTGTTTCAATCAAGTTGCCTTCACCGTGACTCAGGAGGCAGTCAGGCGTGTCTTGTCCAGGACCACAGTCCGGAAAGCCCCAGGCCCGGACGCCATCCCTCCTCGTGTCCTGAAACTGTGCTCTGAGCAACTTGCCCCTGTGCTAACAGACATTTTCAACCTGTCGCTAAGGAACTGTACTGTGCCGAACTGCTTTAAAGAGTCGACCATCATTCCAGTTCCTAAGAAAACTCCTGTGACATGCCTGAATGACTATCGTCCCGTTGCCCTCACGTCTGTTCTTATGAAAACTTTTGAGTGGCTTGTGCTGGACTTCATTAAGAGCCAGATCCCTGTGAGTGTTGACCCGCTCCAGTTTGCTTACAGACAGAACAGGAGTGTGGTGGATGCCATCTCCTTTGCTCTGAACTCTGTCTACAGTCACTTGGACACTAGTAAATCTGTCGCGAGAATGCTTTTCATCGATTATAGCTCTGCTTTTAACTGCCTTGTCCCAGGTAAACTGATTGAAAAGCTCATGTCTCTCGGTTTAAGTGTTGCCATGTGTAAATGGATTTTTAGCTTTTTAACTGACAGATCTCAGAGAGTGAAAATCAATGACTGTTTTTCTGATGCTGTTTCTGTGAGCACTGGATCTCCTCAGGGATGTATTTTGAGTCCTTTGCTTTTTACTTTGTACACTCATGATTGTGTGTCCTCCTCTGACTCAAACTTGATCATCAAATATGCTGATGACACCACCATCATCGGTCTCATCAGTGACAATGATGAATCCTCTTATAGAGCAGAGATACAAAATGTGGTTCAGTGGAGTAAAACTAACAACCTCCAGTTGAACGCATTGAAAACATGTGAACTGGTCTACACTCAGTGCAATAGTTCTCATTTGCCTGTCGTAATCGACAACTCCCAGGTGCAGATCGTAGAGGAGTGCAAGTTTCTGGGTTAACTCTGTCTAACGACCTGAAATGGGTTAAAAACACTGACCGAGTCGTTAAGAAAAGCTCGGTCAGCGTCTTACTTTCTGCGTAAACTTAGAGAATTTACCACTAACTCTAAGATTCTGCTTAACTTCTATCGCTGCACCATTGAGAGTTTACTTGTTTGTTCTGTGTCTGTGTGGTTCGGAAACATCACAGATAAAGAAAAGAGAGCTTTAAACAAGGTGCTCCGCTCTGCAAAGAGGACCGTGGGCTGTGAGCTTCCTGTTCTGGAGATTCTTTATAAATCCAGACTTTTAAACAAAGCTCTTAGGATTGTCAATAACTCTTCTGGCCACCCTGGGAAAGCCATGTTCCAGCTTCTTCCCTCTGGCAGAAGATATCGCTCTCTGAGATACAGGACATCTCGTTACTCTAACAGTTTTTATCCACAAGCTGTTATCAGTGTGAACACAGCACTTTAAGGATTTGTACTTGTTTTGAAACTGTTTTAGTCGATCGATTTCACAGTGATATTTGTTTACTGTTTTATTTGTTTTATTTCTGTCTTTTAATGTTGTTTTATGTCTATATTTGTCTGTGCACACTGGAGACTTTTTGCTAATGTATTCCAATGTGGTTTTTTACTGCAAATGGCAAATAAATAAACTGAACTGAACTGAACTGCAAGACTACCCCCCATGTGCACCAGACAGAGACGATAGTACACAGCAGCGCTCCTGCCACCTTCTGTTGGGACAAACAACATGTAAACCAAAAGTTAGGTACCCCAGCTTTAACCTGCATGAAAAGTTTGAAGGACTTTTTTTCTTACTGGAATGGCACCTGTTTTATATAGCCTATAAATTAGTTCTACACAAATAAAACCATAGTCTGGGAAATTGAAAACTTCTGTCCCAGGGGTCAAATCAGGCCCTCCCAAAAGATCTACTGATAAAATCTATTGTTTACAAGTATTGTCCTATAGGCTTGGTTTCAAAATGTATGGAAAAAAAAGTGTAAGTGATGACATTATGGTGGGTTACATTAAATCTCTTTTGAACTAAATACAACTATATTCTTATGATTTCATTTGTCAAAGTGCAAATGTCTGTGTATGACAAAAAGTAGATTTTTATTTCAGTATCAGAATTTTAAACTGAGGAAGGACCCAAACCAAACATAAACAAACAGGCCATCTAAGAGCACTTCAGGCAAAAGGCTATAATTGTCTTCTTTTTCCCCCAGATTTTTTAAAAGGACTTTTTTACCTCCAAACACCAAACCCACCAAAAAACAGTTCTCACCAACACTGCTCAGTCAGACCATTATTGAAACAATCTCGGACAATACACTACCATCAACCAAGACCTATCGCACCTGGAACCGAGTGCAAAAAGAGAAACCTCCAAAATACAAAATAATGTGTGTCCTTATTGGATAAAACTGAAATAAGAATGCCTTTGCGTATTGAGGGCAGGGGAGAAGTTTGGTTCTGAGCGAGATGGATGTGTGGAAGAATGGATGCGTGAGTGCAAGTAAAGTGCTGTGTAAAAGTGATAACAGGAGATTTACGTGCGGACGTGGCCAATAAGCAGAGGATTTATGAGCGCGAGCAGAAGCAGCAAGGGAGGCGCCGCCGTGGGCAAAGTATGGAGCGATTATCCAAGTATTAAAGAACTAACATGATGTGGTGTTACTAGGATATTTACTTAAACATACACAATAATTCATTGGGTTTATATGTTTTTTGCACACTCAAATATGCTTCACTGAACATTATTCATTCACTCAATACTCAGTGGTGATTAACTACTTCTGTAGCCACAGCTGCCCTTGGGCACACTGACAGAACTGAGGCCTTTAGCTCTTCTGACCACTGCCAACCATTCACACACACACCAGACTCATTCTAGGCAATGTGGGTGAAGTGTCTTGCACTTTACAGCCGCCCCACTGTGGCACCTGGTTCTCCCAGAGGTCTGCCATCACAGTACTAACTAGGCCATGCCCTGCTTAGCTTCAGAGGTCTAATGAGATCTTGCTTTCATATGCAGGTGGTAACATTCTGAGGTAATGTAATGAATAGAGAGAGAATCTTGAGCAGCAATGAAATACCTCCATCTAGTGGCAAAAGTGGGAAATGGGAAATTAGACTGCTAAACGTCTAATTAGCCTCATTCCCTTTGCACAAAAACACAGATTTTTCGGCCAAAACCTTGGGTCGCCCTTTCCTTACACACTGAGGCTGGTGTGTCAGAGCGACTCTGCATTTAACCTGCCTTACAACCTAGTCTTTTTCCGTATGTGTGGTCAGTGGGAACACTCCAACCCACGATACAGGTAATTTAGAGTTGCTTGCATGTGGCTCTGGTGAAGAGTGTTATAAAACTATCAACAAGTCAGCATGCACAAATACTTAACATAACGAACGGACAGCATAACGAGCCATGGGGCCGTGTTTGGGTGAGTGAAGCTCTCACAATGAAGTTTTGAGCTGCTGCCCAAACGTCGCTGCTTTCATGTATAAATGTCGGTCCCTCTGGTCCTGGCTGATGATTTTCAAATGTTGAAGTTTCTTTTGACTTGTTCCTATCCTCCCTATGGTGAAAAGCCTACACGGGCCAAAACAATGAGTCAACTTTTCCCACGGTGTTGTGGGACACGCCAGGTCGACACGCCACTTTTGACAAATGAACACGGGTACTTGAATTAAGAAAATGGCTAGGGTGTTATAATTAAATGCTTATAGGTGTACAGAATGTAATTTGGCTGGAAAATATATGTGTATTCATGTCCATTCTTTTCAGTGGAGGACTAAAGATTCAATGAGATTGACGAAAGGGATCAAACCAAGTCTTATTACTGTAAAATCACTGTAGCATTAGGAACATGTTGAGTCTACATAACAGGACATAGTGTCACATGCAGACCACATAACTATCTTACATAGAACATGCAGAACCCAGGCTGTCCTCACACACACACACACACACACACACATCATTAGGTCTATGACTCACATCTGGAGCCAGGATTCAAGTCATAAGAGCAAAAACACAGCAAGGAATTCAAAAGGTGATGGATAAAATTTGCCAGGGGAAAAATCTGAAATCAAGATTTATAGACGGGTGATGAAGAGGAGAGGCTGTGGAGGCTGGTGGTTCTGCTGCAGGGAGAGGGCAAATAAACAAAATGATAAACTTACAAGATCAGCTCATTATTTGAACTTTTTGTTCCATAAATAAGAAATTGTCTCGGAGGATATTACAACGTCAACGATTGGCCAACAACAGATCAGAGAGTCAAAACATCAAACACAGAAATACTGTAATAAGCCATTGGTCCACAGGGACCATGATGACAATGTTAATAAATGTCCATAAATGTCCTCAAACATGTCCTTAGGAACAACTCAAAAAACCCCGGTGGGAAAAATGTGAAAACAACACAATGTTGTAGATCCAAGTCTGACCAAGCCTCGGTGATCCAAGATGGCGGCCTGTTCAAATCAATGGCTTGTGCTCAGTGGCGCATGGGACAGCCATGGGCACCGAAACATAAGCAGAACTCGCCCATATTTGGGATTGTCTGGCCCTCCCAGTTCTGCATAGTTGACGAGCTCCCATGATGCTTTGCGCCAAATACGCGTGTGTCGCTCTCATGCACGTGCACAGAGGGGCTCGGCCATGTTCTGACCAATCAAAACTGTTGATCAGAGCAGAGCTAGAGCAGGAAGCAAACAAGCAGAGTTTGTTGCTCTAAAGTGTGGATTTATAGAAAACTGAAGGATTAAACAAGAAAAAAAGTTCAAGATGACAAGGGACACTAAAATCCCCACAAAATCCAAACCCTTGTGAAGGTGTTCTGTCAGCTGAGGTCAGCTAACAGAAAACCTTCAGCTTTCATAAAGGTTCATTTTAGTTTGCATTGAGTTCTATGAGATTTTTTTCTGAGTAGCTCACATGAATTTAGTCTGCACAACCGTGGGTGCCCCTCGTGCCTGTGGGTGGGATAATCTAGGCCTATTTAGAACTAAACTAAACTAAAAACATCAGTGAATTTATCAAAGACTACTTTTCCTCCATCCCGTTTTCTTGACGGCCTCAGCCCCAGTATGTTTAGCACGTGCCACGATTCTCCCGTAGATGATATCACCACACAGGTACACCCTTATCCCTTATAAATTTTGCACACAGCCACGAGCGGAGAAACTCAAGCCTGGACAGACCCCCACCGTTTGCCAGGCAGCTGACCCCCTACTGCGGCCCAAGTAACCCAAGCCCAATCCACTGCGCTGGGATCAGGTAATGCAGCCAGCTCCATAAATCCACCTGTAATTAGGAGGTGATAATGAAGCCATCCATCACGATAAGCCGCTTTCTGCCCTCATTGCTCGGCTGTATCCCCCCTACACGGCCCCCGCTGCGAGGACCCAACCGGCCGTGACAGAGTATGGACAAGCTGAGCATTTAATAAGGCAGGATAGGAAAGCAGACACACATATCTGTAACACGGGCCACACGCTATGTCTCGGATGTCTGGGAATGGTGCATGCCCAGAGTCTGAGTGAATCTGTATAATAATCTATGACTCTGACTGTGCTGGTTGTCAATTTAAATGGTTTTGTTTGAGACAATCCGACACATGGCTCGTTAGTATTTATTTACCACCATTTATTTTGAAACTCAATATTGACAGTGCATCTGTCATGGCGCTACCTGCATGTGAATGTCAGCTCCTGTCAGAAGCTCTGAAGCTAAGCAGGGCAGGACCTGGTTAGTTCTGTGATGGGAGTGGTAAACTATTGTTGTCCACTTTCAATTGTCGTTGTCCATTTTCATTCTGCAGTTATAAAATAATTGTCTAAACCCTCTTCAACATCTTTAGGTCTGTATAAGCGTCAAAAAACAATTAACAAAAACTTACAGCCCTTGTTGAATATAATAACTTATGTCCATAGCCATTTATGCAGCTGTACAATTTACTTTACAAAAAGGAAATTTAAAAACAAAAGTTGAATGATAAAATGCATTGTAACCCTCATATTACCAAAGTAATTACCATTACCAAGTAAAACATTTTTTTTTTTAAATATTATACATTTTTGATGACTCTTTGAGTCTTATCAGGTAACATTTGTTAAAGAGGAGAACATCGTTTCTATATGACTAAATAATTAGGAACACATGTTTTATCATTATACAGTATTATTTACTGAGTACGCATTAGTAAATTTTAACATTTATATTCGTTATCACGTCATTAAAACGTGTTAGTAAAACTTTTCATATAGTCTTTTGTACTTTAAAGATGACTATTTATTGCATAATAGAGTAAACTAAAAAAAACAAGTGTATTTTTAACACATATTACACATAACAACAAGTAAACAAGTATTTAGTTCCACTGGAATGGAAGCGTGGCAGCAGAGACATGTTTTCCACTAAACCCAGATGAAATGAGTTTAGTCAGTAAGACAAAACGCAAATACTTGTTTACATGTTGAACATCAACAAAATATAAGTATAGCTGAGTAGAGTGTTGGGGAGTAATGGAATACATGTGACGCTGTTATGTATTCAGAATACTCTTATGAATAACTGTATTCTGTTACAGTTACAACTTTAACCTCTAGTATTTACAACACAGTTACTTCTAAAATATCACAGGAATACAAACTTTTCCATATTACATCCAAAAAACACAACAAACTAAACGTTGCGTCCACACATTACGCATCCAACAACAACAAGTCCAGACGAACAGCAGCGAGCACAGAGAGGAGGCTGTGGTTCAAAAACATGGAGGAGTCAGACTCAGACCCAGAGACCCCATCATCAGCGCAAGGGACACGGAAACAACACAAGTCGGAAAAATGCATTCATATTGTGGACGTTCAATCACTATTTCATTCTAAACCAGGAGAAGGTCAAAATATAACTGTGCAGTGCAAACTTTGTCTACCAGCAACTCACCTTCTATCTTTGCTGGTAAATAGTGCTGTTGTAAATAGCTTCCACAGCAAATACTAAGTCTATGTAAACATATGTATAGTGCCAATACAAATATATTTTTCTTGGCACTAGAGTATACAAGTTTATACCTTATATGAGTAATGTTTTTCTTCTTTGTGTCTTTACAGATAGAGATAGACAGGGCGACAGTGGCTCAGTTGGTAGAGCGTTATAGCCTTTGGGCCTGACGGTTATGGGTTTGATCTCCCCACGAGACCTACTTCAACTACTCCCACTCATGTCTGTTGTCATTGTGTCCTTGGGCAAGACACTTAAAGGCACACCGCGGACTTTGTGACCTAAAGAGTTGACACATATGAGTTATTTTATATGAATACTTGGGCCAATATACAGCGCTTGACACTTGCAATGCTCCGAGCGGGGCTGCCCTCTTGAAATACCGCCCATGTAAGTTTCGAGCAGACGGACCGTCTGCCACCAGGTCACGTGACTTGGAAGAAAGACTTGCTTTACGGCTACAGGCGCTGATATACTCATGGAGCTAAGGCTTTTGCTACTCATTTTTCACCTGCTCGACTCCTGGTCATGGCTGAGGCAAGGAAAAATTTTAAACCTTCGGAGGAGGCTAAAAAGAGGAAACGCGAAAGGGATCGTGCTGTAAGCTGCATGTCTGTATGAGCGCTGCTCTTCACCTGGTTCCTGGATGTCATCGACCGCAAAGATGTCATTCCACGCAGCACGAGCTAGACGCAGAACTCCCTCATCCAGGATATAGAAGTCCATGTGTGGTAGATTACTAATGCAGCGGTCTGGAGGCTGACCACAGCAGAGTCTCTCAATATCTGTAGGCATGTCTCTACAGTTTGAACACACACACCAGTGCATGCTGTCTGAATACACACTCAAAAGACACCGGCTGACTGTTTGTTGACTTTTGCGACAGTGCTGAGTTGCTTGTGGCCACTAGGGGCGCTAAACGTGAAAGTTGCAGGTCTAGCGCCCCTAGTGGCCAAGAGTTACACGGTGTGCCTTTAACTCCTCATTCCTACTGTTCTGTAACTTGTGATGTAACACTGAAATTTCCCCACTGTGAGCTGAACGAAGGATCTCTTAATCTTAATCTACATTCAGAATTTTTTTTTTTATTAGAAGGTAAAATAGTTCTCAAACTGTTAGATGAAAGAGCTGACTTAGACTCTTGAGTAAAAAATCCCTCCTCTCCCAGAACCCTCCTCTCCCAGCCCGCTCTGCACAGTCCCGCCCCCTCACTACACGACATGTATCTAATAAACATCGAGCGGCCGGCGTAAGTCGTGTACCGCCGCCGCGCAGGCTACGGCTCGGAGGCTCATTACAAACGAGCGTGCAATAAAGCTCTCCCATTTAGCCGCAGCCGCCTAAGTAGCTTCTGGATGACTCCCCTGCCGCATTGAGGAGTGGTGATTACACTTGTGAATAAGTGTCCAAATGGGACCGCCTCCTTTGTTTACTCTTCACGTCTGCGGGAGAAATGCGGCTTGACGGATGATTTTCATTTCGGTCCGAATCCGCCGCGATGTTGTGTTGACGTGTGGGGGATCTGGGAGACGTGTGGCATATTAGTGCAGATAATCAGATGCTACACTCGCCGTCGTTGGCAGGTTTTTGCTCCTGGATAGAATTTAAAATGATAATCCTGTTTTGATTGGAATTTTATGTTCTTGGGTTGTTATGATCACGAGCTTTTGGCAGGTGCTTTAGTTCACGGAATGATTGTGTAGAAAAAAAAACTGGATGTTGTTTGTGTAGTTTAGAGGCCCGAAAGTGTTTTATATCAAAGTAAAGAAGCACGGGGAGAAAGCGGGCTAATTTTTTTTACATACTGTAGAACACCTGTGTCTTTGCAATGTTTGAAATTTCTCATGCTACACTTTTTCTTTCTTTCTAATTTGAATTCCTATCACACCTAATTTAGAAACATTATCAACATTGAAATGCAGATTGAAGATTAAAGCTGTCGTAACTAGATCCTGTTCTCTGTAATATGATCATCTATGAGCCCTGTAGCTCTTTATTGAATATGAAAGGTTTAGATTGAGCATAAAATATGTTATAGAAGAAATGTTAAGTCCCCTAAGCCCAGGGGTGTCAAAGGGCCTGAGCAGGAGCACTCCAAACTCCACCCACTTCTTCAGATGAGTCCAGTAAAACCTGCATTAATGGCTAGCTGGCTTCTTGATGTGTGCTTAATAATAGCTATAAATGACAACTCTGACCAGACCCAGAACTGAGAAAAGTCTATTTTTCAGTTACGTCCCCTTTAATGATAGGTTGGAAGTAACTCAGCACTCAGATCTATGTCTCACTGACTGCAGGAGAACATGGACCAGTGGACTCACTCCTTCACTGTATCCAACAGATCAGTGAGTGGATGCAAAACAACTTCCTTCAGCTAAACGCAGACAAAACTGAAATGATTGTCTTTGGTCCCCAGAAACAAAGAGAGAGCGTCATCTGTCACCTACAGTCTCTCTCCCTAAAACCTTCAAACAAGGTCAGAAATCTAGGGGTAATACTGGACTCAGACTTAAATTTTAATAGCCACATCAAATCAGTAACATCAGCAGCTTTTAACCATCTAAAAAACATTGCCAGGATCAAAAACATAGTGTCTAAAGCAGACCTGGAGATTCTTATCCATGCATTTGTCTCCAGTAGGTTAGACTACTGCAATGGCCTGCTCACAGGTCTGTCCAAACAGGCTGTAAAACAGCTGCAGTACATTCAAAATGCAGCAGCTCGAGTCCTGACTAGAACCAGGAAGTACGACCATATTAGTCCAGTTCTCAGGTCTCTGCACTGGCTTCCTGTGGCTCAGAGAATAGACTTTAAAACAGCTCTGCTTGTGTACAAGTCTCTCCATGGCCTCGCACCAAAATATATTAGTGACATGTTAGTCCCATATGAACCAGCCCGGACTCTGAGGAGCACAGGGACTGGACTCCTGTTAGTGCCCAGAGTCAGCACTAAACATGGGGAGGCTGCCTTTCAGATTCATGCTGCTAAAATCTGGAACAGTCTTCCTGAAGATGTGAGACAGGCCTCCTCTCTGACAATGTTTAAAACATGTATAAAAAATGTTTAATACAACTGAGGGATTTTATATTTTTATCTTTCTTTTTAATGTTCTGTGATTATTTATGATTTTAATGCTTTCTTGTTTTGTTCAGCACTTTGAGTTGCCTTGTGTATGAATTGTGCTATACAAACAAACTTGCCTTGCCTTGCCTTGATAGCAACATGTAAAACAAAAACATTTGTATTGTCAATCTTAACATCTCTGTTTGTATGGAGACAGTGGTCCCTCACAGAAGCCATGACTCAGTCATGACAGAAGCGAGACGCAGGACACACTGTCAGAGACTGGCCTCCTGCCGGGACTCTGATGAGCACAGGGACTGGCCTCCTACTAGTCCCCAGAGTCAGAACTAAAAATGAGAAGGCTGTTTCAGATTCATGCAGCAAAAATCGGGAACAATCTTCCTGAAAATGTGAGACAGACTTTTCCTCTGACAATGTTCAAATCTAGGTCAATGACAGTTATGTTTATCTGGGCATTCAGTCTTATAAAACTGTGATTATTTATAATAACTATGATTTTAATGTTTCTTTTCTTGTTAAGCCCTGCCTTTGAACTGTGCTATACAATAAACTTGCCTTGCCTGTCAATCCCGTGTCACTGTAAATCATATATATTATTCTGAAATATAAAGGTTTTTTACACTCAGTTGAAGACAGATTCCGTTCTGGTTTAGGATGATTTGATCTCTCTTTTTGGGCTGAATGCTACGGCCTGGTGCTTGCTGTGAAATATGAGAACCATTGCCTTTGGGGTCATAACTACTGTAAGAGCAGCACCAAACAGGCACCGCTTGTACTCCGCTGTCAACAAGTTATTTACCGAGCGGCCGCAGAGGATGAGAACTCTGGATCATTCTGGGAAACACGTTTCTGAGTGCGGTTTTTGTAGATGAAAAGATCGATATCATATCTGGATGAATTGCGTCCATTTAAAAAGTGGGGGAAAATAGCAGGATCAGCAGTGAAGGAACAAGCCCTCCTCAGAATCCAAACTTGTGATACATTAACAGCTAACTCAATTCACTTAGAGCAATGAGATGCGATCTTGTGATAAACAAAAGAGCTGCCAGATACTTACGCTTCAGAGTCTACAGGGCGATTTGGAAATATTAGAGAATCTACTGTATGCAAAGGCAATGGCTGGTTGGATATAGAAAAGTATAGTATATTTTCTGTGTTGTATTTTAATCTGTAGCACTTTTAGGTTTCCTGAAAATGTAAGGGGCAATATAAATGATACATGACTTACTAAAAAAAATATTATTATTATTATTGCTATTAGTATCATTATTATTATTACTATAGATAGATAGATAGCAATTCAGAGGTCCAGTAGCAGCAGAAACGCATCCAGCCATACTGACAAAACAGATAAGTACATCATTCTAAATGTAGCTAACAAAAGTATTAAAATATTTGTATTACAGTGAAGTTATGAATAATAGTGGTTATGCAATTATTTCAAGGAGATGACTATTAAAAAAATCGGCTTTTCACAGATATTTGCCAAGTGCAGACAGGCTGTTTCCCCCTGTCTATTCACACAACCTTGTTTTTAGCGCAATTATTTATGCATGTTTGAATAATTTATTTTCTTTTACCCGGAAAACACTGTGTGCAGATTTTATTTTCGGAATTTGATGATTGGGGATGATTTAAAAGCGTCATTTTTACTCAAAGAAAGGAACTAACGTAATTCCTTAGTGACCACATTTCAGCTGACGTCCTGGAAAGCGATAGAGTGAGTCTGAAAATGGTCCACGGTCTTCTATCTTTTATAAATTCTCTTTAGCTCAATATAAAAGTTTCAAATGAACAAAATATATACAGTAATAATAATTAGGGGTGTGGACTCGGATCACGTGACTTTAACTTGACAAAATCTACAAAATCTTGGCAAAAATACAAGAAGAATGAGTACGTACAGAGATAAAAAAAATAAAAAAGGGTAAATTTGAGGAGTGAGATTCTCTTTCAGGATCCATGGGGGAAAACAAAAAGTGGAAAACAAAGAGGAAAAGGTCAGTGGCACTTGAATGAAAATCTTGACTACAAAGATTTGGACTTGACTCAGGACATGCTTGTCTTGATTCAGGACTTTGAGACTTCCTTGTGACCTGGCCCCAGCTCTGATAAAAAGCCACAGGTGTCATGAATATACAGGAGGCAGAAGCACGTTGTATTATCTTTGAACACCGCCCACGAGGGGTCTGTCTCTCTCTCTCTTTGCACACGGCATCCTCACATACTTCAATAATCCAGTTTATTGGCTCAAGGCAGTTGGAGGAAGGACAGTTTTATTTGGTCCATCACAATTCCTCTAATTCCATAATTTTAGGATTTATCTATTTGATGAATTCCCAATTGTTCAATCTAATAATTTTCTTACTGAACCCCAGAACTTCCCTTAAGCAAAGAAATATCACAGCATTAGAAAATAACTATTGGCTTTTGTATTTGACATCAAACTGTCAAACTCTTGTGGCTTTCCCCCATTTAACAACAACATAAAACAGAATAATGCACTGAAGTGGAGCGCAACTGATCAAAAGGTTCCTGGAAAAATCTGCAAAACGAATGGGGACTGTCTTCCAAATGGATTATTCATTAGCGTTGAAGTCCACCCAACCCAGTGTTGGGTGGAAAAAACACACACAAAACAAGACAACTCTTTTAGTGATGCATAAGAGTGTAAACAATCTTGTGAAAAATATCATTAATAGCAAATACATGGTATGAAAAGGGGTTGGATGAAGTAACTGCTTATTTGATTCCAACCCCGTCACACATGCCACAAAATACACATACAGTAATATACAGTAACACAATATATGACACAGCCACAGATTGTAAAACAGACAAAAAAGAGAGACACACACACACACTGGCTCAGATAAATATATACATTATTTTAAATCGTTTAAATCGTTGCAGTGACCTATATTGCCGGACACCTGAATTTCTCCTATGGGGGATCAGTATATACTTTATCTATCTATCTATCTATCTATCTATCTCTATAAATCTATCTATTTCAAAGCAGGAATTAAATACATTTAATTTGTAATGAAGAGGTGTGTTTGCTCCATTGCACCCCATAAATCCTAGCACATGGATTAACCCAAAAACAACTCCAGGTATTTCAATAAAAGCCCCTTCTGCTTCACACGTGTCCTTTATGACTTCTCCAGCGCACTCCGACCAAACGCAGACGTTCTAATCTGATCAGCGAGGCCCCGCAGCTGCCCCGCCCGCCTGGCTAACCGCATCACGGCCACACGTCTTGATTCCGTCAGAATTATGGGCAACGACAAGTGAACTGGAGGTGAACCAGGGCAAGACGGGGGACAGGGGGCAGGCACGGGGGGGCGGGCCAGGGGTATTTGCATTTCTCATTCTGCACGGGATGTCGCCACCGCCGCCGCCGCTGCTGCTGTTGCTGCTGTTGAGGTAGCATCAATCAATAAGAGTTGAGCTGCGTACATTGGACAGGACAGCGGAGTACAGTGCAGTGATCGATAGCTGGATTATTTATGAGGCCTGGTTTACAGTGAGGCTGCAAAAAGAGAGAGAAGAATACTTTTTGTGGGATGCGTTGGGTGAAAATGTGTCCTGCTGGATGTTGTTGTATTCTCAAGGATGAAATGTGGCATTGGAAAGCTTGTGAGAGCTGTGGAAGAGATTTCACATTTATTTTGATGAACGGAGAAGAGGGATATAGATTTTTATTATTAAATCGTTAAAGCTGGGGAACCTATTTCATTTTCATTTTTAAAACATACAATACATTAGTTTTTTTGCAGTTATTGATTGCAGTTTTGGTCGCTGCTGATCCCGATGAGCACCTGACTAAAATTGACCCGCTGTAGCACTCATCTCTCTCTCTTTTTCTTCGCTTTGTTCAGAGAAAATGACCACCAAAGAATATCCAAACACTGTTAAAGAAAAGGATTGCTTCCATAATGTACAAATAAGTACCCACATGAAAAAGGTGTGCAAATATTTTATACAAGCTTTATAAGACAGTCAAATCCAACACAAAGTTCATAGTAAAATTGTATATGTCGAATTGTATTTAGAAAAGTAGAAAACATTTAGAGAGAATATTTAGAAAGAATTGTGTAAGGTTTGTTTGCATTTTATAACACTTAAGAGAAAACACAGAAAACACAATATTACTCTATACAATACACACGTTATCCATGTATGTATGAAATAAAAAAACATATTGATCATATAATGTGAAACTACTAATTGTTCAAATACTGTATAAATGTTTTATATTTACAATATAAAAAAACACTTTTTGCCATATATGAAAGAATCAAAATTATTCAGGAGATAATCATACAACGAAAATCAAAAAAGTCATATGAAATGTGATGTGACATTGTTTTATGTTTTATGTGCACCTTTTCCATATGGGTAGCTATGGAAGAAAATAGCTCCAGATGCAAAATATGAGCGTTCCACTTAAAAACAATTGCTAACTTGAGACAAAAAACCATCGACCAAAATAAATCCAGTTTGGCTCTCTCTGAGTAAAGCCGTCCGGGCTCCTGGTCTAATCTTACACCGCATCTATTCTCGCGGACGGACGAACAACTGTTTGGCTTGCGAGGACTACTATTTCCTCTCTCGGCTACGCTAACATAAACACCGCCGGAGAAACTCAAAAATAAACAAATCCTTCTGTTCTTCCTCGTCATTTTCCCACCCCCCCTGAACGCGCTCGCTGTGCTTTCATGCCCCCTCCGACATTGTTCTCACCGGCTTCCTACTGCAGCCACCGACACAATGCCAGGGGGAGCTTAGCAAAACACACGGTGGAAAAAAGTCTCGCAGTCTAAACAAACGCACTTTTCATCAGGTAAAGTCCAGGTTCAGTGGACTGGACCCGCGGTGGTGACAGGGGCAAGCGTCTGTGCCCCAATCGGAGAGAGAGAGAGAGGTCACCCATGGGACAGGAGCACAGCCAGGCCCTGACCAAAGCTTGGGGGTAATGGTCATGGTCAAAGGTCCCAGACTTATGGTGGAAGGGGGGCGGGGGCTTCCTGAAAATGTGAGACAGGCTTTTTCTCTGACAATTTTCAAATCCAAGTTAAAAACAGCTCTTAGTTTAAAGCAAGGAAGGTGAGTGCTGCAGAGGGTGCGAGTGGTAAGGCTTAACAAAGAGGTGCTCTTCAAAGACAGGGCAATCTAAGCAGATTTAGGATGTCGAAAAGAAAAAAAGAAGTTTGAGGCACTCTGTTGAAGTGAAAAAATATAAAAGTTGTTTATTAAAATGGACTGCTTACGAGTTTGCTTTGGTCGAAACCTCATTCCCACGGACATTTTTACCAGAAACTCTGTGGTGTCCGTCCTTCCCCTACACACTGAGAAACACAGGCTGGTGTGTCAGAAGGACTTCGGCATTCAACCCGCCTTGCGACCTAACCTTTTTGCTAAGGCAAGAATTTAGTCAGCAAAAACACTCAACTGTTTGTGACCGTTGCTTGGATTTGGGTCAGGTGAAGAAGGTTATAAATCTACACACAAGGCAAGGCAAAGCGAGGCAAGTTTGAAATGTTAAGATTGCTCCATGTGATAAGTCCATGATATTGTGTTCCCTGGAGTCCTGGGCACATGTGACTTTAGAAGACTTAAATTAGAAGTTGAAAGTTTGTTTTGACCCTTTTATTTTGTTACAACGCCACAATGAGAATAAGCCTTTATTGACTCTTAGGTATTGTCCCAAACATGAAGCTGGAGCGCAAATTCAGACCGAAAGACCGGCCACAGCTCTCACCCGTCCAGGGCCAGCCAATCACACAGCTCTGCCAGCCTCGAGCCTCTGCCAATCACACAGCCCGGCCAGCCTCTTGCCAACCCACTGACAGCAAAGCGGGCAGTTTAAAAGCAGCCACTTCCTGATAATCAGCGCTTCCTGAGGCTCTTAACACCCACCGCCTCCCCAGCACCTCCTCAAGCTCCTGGTTCCTGCCCTGGCTCCTGCCCTGGCTCCTGCCCTGGCTCCTGTTCCGCCTGCGCCCCCCTTCACACCATGCTTCTAGCCACCACCAGTGCTTGACCCCGGGGGAGTCTGAGATAATCTACAGCAGCAAATGATCTCCCCTCTGCAAGTGTCACTGTCGGGGTCAATGCGCCAAACAAATACATATTTTTTATGCATTAATGTTTCTGTCTTGGTCTCATCAGATTGAATAAAGAGAATCATCCAATCCACGCTCATCTGGCGAACTGTCGTGTCTCTATTGGTTGTAATGGAACAAAGCTGATGTGAAACTGTCTGCATTGAGAGAAAGTGCAAAACAACAGAATAAAGAAACAATAAGCTACATATTTAAAGAAACAGAGCTTTCTTTGTCTATGTACGACACATATCATAAAAGTGTATACATTGAATCTTTGATCTTCGTCATACACCCCATAGAGCTGCCCATTGCGCACTTTTCATCAAAGAAATAGACTGGTTTAGTTTTTAAGTTGAACAAACAAATCTATATACGAAGAAGACAAGACAAAGCAGGCAAGACATTCAGGCAGTGACGTCACATTCAAATCAGTTCACTGCCATTTATTTTTGAAGAGGCCTAAATCACAACAGCAGGACTTAACAAAGTTGTCAGAAATGCAATAAAAAAAGACATAGGAGCCCTTGATCCATATGGGGGTCCAGTGTTTCCCACACATAGACTAATCTGTGGCGCACCGCCACAGATTAGAGACCGCCCGCCACAAATTGCGTTTCGTATTATTATATATATATTTTTTTTGTTACGCTATTTAAAACATGCATCGTCTAGTGCCGCCGCAGCGGTCAATTTGACAGCGGGGAGGGGGGTTTAAAATGTGGCGGCCCTTCGTAACTCTCACTCAAGCTACGCGTCTCTCCCACATACAGAGACCTACACACACACAGCCCCTCCCCTTCGTGCACACCGCGTGTCTCCGTCTCCATCAGCGATCATCGCTGTAAGCAGCTGTGTCTATTAATTTACCGCGGTAAAGTGGCCCGCATCTTTCAGCTCTATGAACATGCGGCCAGCATCGGGGAAAAGACGGTGCGCGTTTTGTTGAGAACTTACGGTAACAGCGGAACGTCCTTTCGGAGTCACCCATTTTTATCGAACAGAAAGCGCGCTGGGGTCTGGGAGACACGTTTTTGTGATTAAAACCTTATAGAGATGCCACCCGGCACACAGCACCAGCCCCTTACGATTCCTCCGGCAGATTGTGAGTCCTCAGGAGGATAGCCACTCTATTGTTTACATGTATAAAGTACACAATTTGGTCCGCTAGTGCAATTTTCAAGTATTGTAACTATTTACTGGAATAAGGTGTGCGACTAATTTCACTTGACTCATGACCTTATTATTGCCCTCTGCCCTGCCAGAAATATTGAGAAATATTGAGGTAAAGTAGCCATTTTGGTCCAAAATACCTCCAAAATAGTCAAAACATGTCACTTTTGATCTACTGTAACTTTTTACTGTAAAAAGGTGTGCGACTAATTTCACTGGATTCATGACCTCAAGATTGTCCTCTACCACTGTACCACTGTACCCCACTAACCCCCCCCCCCCCCCCCCCCCCCCGCCGACGACCACCACACATTGCCTTCAAACCTGTGGGAAACACTGGGGTCCAATGTCCAATGTCCATAAATGTTAATAAATGTCCATACATGTCCTGGATCGTCACTGTCCTTAGAAACAATACAAAGTAAAACCATAAGAAAAAAAGTGAGATACCACAGAAATCCCGTATTGTATGTACAGTATTCCAGCTGTTGAGTTTATTTCAGTCCACTGAGATTGCCAAAACACATTGCTAACAAAGGACAGTGGCCAGAGGAGCATCTGGGAAACTGTTTTAGTATCGATCGCTCTGAGAGATTACGTCAACTTGGTTCTGAGAAAAGCAAAAGTGTAACGTGGTGTGATGTGATGTGTTCAGGCGTTAACAACTGGACAGATTGAGCTCAAATGTTCTGTGTAGATGAGGAGAGATGGTAGAAAGACCGTGGCTGGGAGTGTGCAACTTTCTTGTTTTATCTAATGGTTTTTTCTCCAATGACATCATGTAAGTTGTATATGTGGTATTGTAACAGTTTGACGTTATGGCTCATTCATATTGCTAATGAAAATGTTAGAGTGTCGGAACTTGACGAGATCTTTTCACTGATTGTTTTTTTTTTGTTTTTTTTTTTACCTTTATTTAACCAGGAGAACCTCATTGAGATTAATAATCTCTTTTTCAAGAGTGTCCTGGACAAGAGGCAACACATTCAACATACATTTAAAACATAAAGAAATACACGCTAAAATAAAACCAAAGAGACTGAGATAACACGTGAAACCATACACATCAAATGCAACCAATAAAACACCAAAAAAAGAAATATTTCAAATATGTAGGGTGAGAAAATGTCAATATCACACATAACTTAAGTTATGTACCTGATATCGGAGAATTGGATCAAAAACAACCATGTAATAAATACAATAATTGATAATAGCTTTATTTAGGGGCACCAGGGAATAACTCCCAACTGATAACGTGCATATGACGTCAAAATATCTATTAATTGGCTCATTTATTGATTCAGTAATCTCACGAGTCCTTTCATTATTTAATTAGCTAATTAGTCCAATTCTCTTCAATAGAATCTTAAGGTAGTGAATTCTTTTACAAATCAGTGACCCAATTTTCTGGAGTTAAAAGTACAAAAATCACTTTCAGACAAAGATGGTTTTGTAGATTTAATGAAGTATACACAATACAGACTAGATATGAAATATGCAAATTGTTAAGAATAACATGAAGGAAACGTTGATTTCAAGATATATTGTTAAAATGCTAGGCTAAAGTGAGCTAAGCAAGACCTTTGTCTATGAATGGATTGGTATAGGCTGAGGCCTGCATGTGTTCAGCCTTGGTAAGAGAAGTATTCTTTGAAGTATAGGTTTTAATAAAGCCAACAACTGTGTGTAGCAAGAGAGCAGATCATACAACCAGAATAGCCTTGGGTGAATAGCAGTCCTTGGGTCTTGATGGTGTTGGATGGAGGCTTCTTGTCCACGGGGCCTGGACCATGCGGCTGCATCAAGTGGTTGAACCAAGTCCTCCCACGATCCACAGTCTAGGTGCCAAAACTCAGCAACTTCAGGTTGAAGCTGGAGGCTATTGAAGGGTTGTGGAAGTCCTCTCAAACGTGGAGCTGAGGTTTGAGGCCATCTAAGAGGCCCAAAGCCCCTTGGTTGCCTGAGCAGAGCCCAGGGAGGTCTGGTCACTCCGTGGTTCCAAAGCAGACTAGTTTTTCTTCTTGTAAGTCTTCACATTTTGTAGAGTTGTTGGGGGAAGGGTGTTGCCATGGCACTTATCTTAGGGCATTCTTACCCACAATAAAACCTGAGCCACAAGGATTTACAACAGTGGAGACAGAAGTTATAATATGTCTCAATATACAACAAAATGTCTTTGATTGAGGAAAGAGGTCATTTTAATTTATCCTACAAATGAAACAGGTACAATGTGCAGACTGTTCATCTAAAACATTTAGCTGTCTCCTAAACAAGTACAGGGAAGTCAGTTCCTTGAGTTCAAGTTTTGTTTGCAGCAGATTCCATGCAAATGGTGCTGCAAAACAAAAATCCTTTTTTCCCAGTTCCGTCCTAACTCTGGGAATGGACAGCATGAGGACGCTCTGAGACCTCAGGTTATAGGCTCCAGCCCTCCTGGAAACTAGTCAGCCAGATACTGAGGCAGCAGACCTAATATGACTTTATAGATTAAAAGATGCCAATGCTTCAGTCTACGCAACGACAAAGAGCTCCAACCAATTCTCTCATAGAGCACACAATGATGAGTCAAAGATTCTAAGTTGGTCACAAATCTTAGATCTCCGTGGTACACAGTGTCCAATGTATGCAAGGCCTGTGATGAGGCATGCATATATAGCACATCTCCATATCCAATACAGGCAGAAAGGTAGCAGACACAAGCCTCCTCCTTGCTTGAAAAGATAAGCAAGATTTAATCCTGAAAAAGAATCCCAATTTAATTTTTTTTTTCTTGTCAACTGCATATGTGGTGCAAAAGAAAGGCAAAGAAATGTTTAGTGAATAAAACAGTGGTAAAGAATGAGGGTTAAAAATATGCTGCAATTGGAGCATTGAAAGGAAAAAGACATGCAAAAGATCCAATCACAGTTGATTTAGTTATTATCATAACTTTACAACGAGTATTCCAGCAAATCCAAACATGTAGAAATATTGGCAAAGATGAACTTTTGGAAACAACTTTATCATTGCAAAATCACACACACACACACACACACACACACACACACACACACACACACACACACACACAAGCCAACCACAACAGTAACTTTTCATGCACAAATGCAAAAAGGGCTGAATTCTCAGTTTTGGCAGTTGGAACTAAATGTACTCTGGGAATGATACAAAAACAACTGTCATTTTGTCAGTTTTTGCTCCAGAAAGTTTGCTCGGGGAGGCCAGCGTCTCTCTGCGCCACAACTGGGAAAACATCAAAGTTGGAAAGAGTAAGCACTAATGTTTGGGTTGGATCAAGTCCTTAATCTGACACTTTTATTTACAATTTAACCGTATGAACTGTGGAGAAAGTTATCTCTGGCAAAAGAAAACAAAATGAACGTAAACAGAGCCCGACTCAACAGAAAAGTTTATTGCTGGGTGTGTGTACTTTGTCTAAACATCGTCTAAGGCAGTGTCTCCCAAAGTGGGGTCCGCGGCCCCCTGGTGGGCCGCGTGGGTACTGCAGGGGGGCCGCGGGAGGTCATAAAAAAAATAAAAAAATATAATTATTTAATGTTAAATGTATAATGTTTTGTTTGTAATATTAAAATATTTGTGTTCATTATTTGACTTGAATAATCCACTGTAATCATTTTTGTATTACAATGTTTGTAGCAGAGGCTATTTCCCCAAAATAAAATAACCAGAAGAGCCTATTCTTAATGTTGTCTTCTTGGTTATTATTTTGGGGGGCCACGCAGACCCGTCAGATTTTTAAGGGGGCCTCGGTGTTACTGAGTTTGGGAATGGCTGGTCTAAGGGAACGAGGAGATCCTGCAAGAACGAATTGTCCACACCCCTCACTAGTGTCGTCAGTGCACCAGCAGGTGAGGCAAGGCTAGTTTATTTGTATAACACAGTTCATATGCTCAGATGGTAGAGCATTGGCCTTTGAGCCTGAAGGTCGTGAGTTCAAGCCCACTGTAAGACCTACTTAGCGTCTCCCACTGATGTCTGCTGTCGTTGTGTCCTTGGGCAAGACACTTGACCCCACTTTGCCTGAAGCCCCCACTGACAGATATCAGCTCCTGCGTGGATTCACCACTTGCAGGAGGATCAGTGAGGGGCTGGTGCTCTGTGTACTGGGTGGCACCTCTGGCCACCCCCCCGACCCAGAAATGGATCAAGGGGAAGAAAATGGATGGATGGATGGACCTTTTATTTAATTGTAGATATTTACTTTGGTAAAACATGAACAAATCCAGATTGAAAATGTAGGACTTAATAAAAGTATATGTGTATACTATGTGTCTAGGCATGCATAAACTGTATGTATAACTGTATGCGTTTCTAACTGTACTTTGTTTGCTAAAGTTTAAATTGTATTGTATTGTTGAGCGCATCAGCTATTCTTGTAACAGAGGACTACTGCGGAAAAGAGAGGACCCATCTCAAGGACGCTATCCTTGAATAAACCAAAACAAATCAAACTCAAAGTGCTTTACTGAAAAAGGTAGAAGTAATCAGACAAGGCGAAAAAATCATAAATAATCTCAGTACATTAAAAGTGATACAATTAGAGTGAAGAACTTCTGTTGTGTGCACAGCTAAACAAAACTGGATTTGAACATTGTCAGCGTAGAAGTCTGTCTCACATTTTCATGAAGACTGTTGCAGATTTTACCCTACCCCCTCATGTAAATATCTTGTGCATATTCACGAGTGGTTCTGTCCCAGCGAGAAAAGTCATCAATAGCTTTAACATCTCTCCACACTTCAAAATAACCCAAGACGACCGGCCAACATCTGCTCCATCCTCCCACACAAAAGACGCCACTTTCCACCTCATAAATAGCAAGACTCTATTTTTTCCACCAGCCTGTGCTTGCTTGGTGTCATATTGTTGGTTACACACAGTCCATTCAGAAGCATTGGCTCAGAGTGGTCCAGAATTATCGCGGCGACCAGACCTGGGCTCATACACATACATTAACGGACTCTTTTGTGTGGGACTTAGCCAAACCAGTCCTTTCCAGTCCGCCAGCGATGGTACCAAAGGGAGGGGATGAGTGGACTTTGGTATTTAGTCTATTTGCTGGTGTCTGGATTTGTCACGGTGTAAGATTCTTGTGTTATTCTATGTGCACTAAAATATAGATCAGGAAAAAAAAAAAACGTTTTATTAATGTAATGTATTGAGACGAGTTTTGATAAATAAGTGAGTGTATGGTTGTGTTATGGTGAAGTAAATTCGAGTCCATTTTTACAAAAGACTGGTAATTAGGTAAAGGTATCTTCTGTCTAGGAGCAAAAACATTTCCAGCCAGACCATTTGAGTCAAGCTGGAAATGGGTGAAGACAAAAAAGTATAATATTTTTGATATTTTTTGACAACTTAAAGGAGACATATTGAGCAACATAGGATTTTTTTTGTTGCCTTTAATCATGTTATACACCATGTTTAAACATTGTCCCTCATCATTCAGCAACTTCAGGCACAAACATGTAACTCCGCCCCTCTGTCTAAAAGTGTCTGTCTCAGTCCTGTAATAGTATGATGTCATTGCCCCACTATGACATCACACTCAGAGCTGTGTTCTGCCTTTCAAAACAAAAGTACTGCAGATAAACTAGTTTTGGTAATTTCTAATGTGAAATTACATTCTTTACAATTGCACGTCCGTGTTTGCTGCTAATTTAACTATTGGGGGGGGGGGAACTCAACTCTGCCCTCTACAGGTAGAACAGGGAGTTACAGAAGGAAAACTTTTTTTTTACCCTTCATGGCTACATGTTTCACCATACATTTTCAACTTCAAATATTATTGCACATTCTAAAACATGAAGAAAATACTCTCATAAAATGTTTTGATGACCAAAAATAATGCATAATATTTAATTTTTACATGTCTACAGCTAACCATTACTAATTGAGAATGTAATATAGCCTTTTTTGTATTTTGAATTCCCCTTTATCCAATGCCCTATATTACTACTACTACAACTGATTAGCCACAAGTCATTTTCATCTGACAACGCCACATCTTGCAGCTCCAATCTACAGCTGAATCAAAAGCACATTTTTCACCTACACATCCTTCCCCCACTTTTCCCATAACGCGCCAACATCCACCACTCCCCTCCTCCAACTCGCGCCACTGAAATAAAGTCGTGTGCGCCGCATAGTCCGACCCTATCCAACAATAGGACGTCCTATAGATCTCTGCTCATTGTCCCATCTTCAAGCACGCATTAATAAACCCTCGGACAGCCGGACAAGACGCTAGACGCAGAGTTGGGAGTGAGAAGGCAGCGCTGGAAAAGAACTGAGATTATAGACCCAGACGTTCAATCTCATGGCAGGCTTTTGAGAGGGCAGTCGCGGTTTTGTGTCTACGCATGTCGGGCCTATTAATGAACATACAAAAGGGGCCATTAGAGTGATTTACGCCAAGCGACCGTGGAGAATGCGGAGGGAGGGGCGTGCGTCAAGAGGGCCTTTCACAGTGACAGCGGGGACAACAATGCAATGGATGGGCTGTTTACGGAAAAGTTGAAATGTTGTGATGTGATCTGAAGCTGAGACATGGTACTGGTGCCTTGGAGAAACACGTATACGACTTGTAAATGTTTTCAGCTCCCTTCAAACTGATTTACAACCTCTGCCATAAACATTCCTCTCCACACTTTCGGACCGAATGCACCGTTTCAAAGACATTATGCTGTGACGAATTTATAACGACGTAGGAAAGGCATAGGGGAGGCAGCGTTTCAGATTCACGCAACTAAAATCTGGAGCAGTCTTCCTGAAAATATGAGACAGGCTTCTTCTCTAGCAATGTTTGAATCCAGCTTAAAGACGGTTCTGTTTGCCTGTGCATACGACCGAAGGATTTTATCTCTTCTCTTTTCAATGCATTGTTGTTATTTATGTGATATTAATCCCTTGTGTGGTAATGTTTTCTGAATAAATGATAAATAAATTGTAAACCATGTCAGTAGAACAAAGTATAATTATTTTGAATTTAAAATTACACAAGCAAAGTTCAGGATGACGAGGGACACTGAAATCCCCATAAAATCCGACCTTAATGAAAGCTGTAGGTTCTTTGTCAGCTGAGGTCGAGCTGTTTTAGTTTATTTGAGTTCTATGGGACATTTTTCTGAGTAGCCCACGTGAATTTAGTCTTGTTTAGTCTGAAGTACCGCAAGAAGCCTCCAAGCCCGTGGGTCCTCCAGATATAAGCAAGTAATACCGTATCCAGATAATAGATTCATGAGTCCAACACAACTGCAATAAGAATGTGTCGTGGTATAATTTGATCTAAAGCCAGCAGGATGTCGTTTCCCACCTCCACATTTGTATGAGTGTGTTGTGAATGTTGTGAATTGTTTTGCATAATGTAGGTTGTCATTAAAATTCCCAAAAAAGGCAATATTTCTGGTACTGCCACCTGCTTGTTGCCATGGAGATGTCATTGAATTCCCCCTCATAGGATTAAATTCTTACAGTTCTGACTTTTTTGCAACTACACGCTCAAAAATAAGGAAAATCACATTTCACATCCTGCCTACATCTTCTAGGAGTAAAAATTAATATGAGTAAAGTTTTCATCTGGAGGAGGAGGACAGGCATTAGAATGACCAGCTTTAGTCACAGGAGAGACTTGAAATTATATCATGTCGTAAATATTGTGCAAATTATAAAAAACATTTACTTTACTTACAGGTATATAAGAGGATTCTCCCAAACTTTAGGAAAGAGTCTTGCATATCACTAGAATGATTGACAATTAGGAGGACCAATAGTTTAGATGATCCACCCAGAAGAAGTCAATCCTACCATACACTTTTAAAGGAGCTATACCCGCTTCTGCAAGGTTTGAATGTTTTGCACCGCCCCCAGCTCGCTCACAGGTTTCTCATTTCCCCTACGCTCTCATTCCACCGAGCCATCTAGTTTTATTTGCGCTCTATATGCAAACATTAGCATTAGCGCAACTTATTGTAAGCTGTACAACAATCACTGATGAAATGGTACAAGAGCAACGCACTGCTAACACAATATATAACTGAAAGATTACCGCATAGATAGTCCGAGGCGGTCCCGCAGCTCTCTCCCAAAGACAAGTCTCTCCAGAGGATATGATGTAAGCTATCCACAGTATGTTCACCCAGGCTTGATTTAGTCTTTGATCATTTTTTTGCTTTCGTTTCCTCTTCTCTTCCTCACTGTTGCGTCGTTCGGGCTGTTTTGCTGTGTCTGCAGTTACAGCAAGAGGAGTTATAGCCAATTCTGCTAACATGCTACTGTGTTTAGCAGCGCTGTAGAGGCCTTGTTCTGTGAGCACGCTAAAGTCTCTACTCAGCACTTGTGACGG
Organism: Knipowitschia caucasica; assembly: GCA_964034765.1. NCBI lineage: Eukaryota > Metazoa > Chordata > Actinopteri > Gobiiformes > Gobiidae > Knipowitschia > Knipowitschia caucasica. The sequence goes on from OZ035838.1 coordinate 21,447,067, forward strand.
CCTGAATTCATGCACAAGCTGAATCAATGAGCTCAAACGTTCAATTAAATTACGGATTATGATACAACTTGTATGTAGTAATAAGAATTTTTATGAACTCATAAAAATAAAAATAAATAGGGTATAGCATCTTTAAGATAAGATAAGACATTATTGATCTCACTATGTCACATTTGGCACACTTGGACTATTAAGCGCACCTATAAATAAACTGCACCAGCTACAGATTAAGACAAAGTAAATTTTGTCCACATATAGGCTTCACTATAATATAAGCCGCAGGTTTTCATGTCCAGATGTAACACTGAACAACTGAGGAAAACAAGGCACTGTTGAGATCATCAATCTAATCTATTTTGACGAAATCATTTGTACTAAAACTAGATGGACTCAAACTTTTTTTAAATCCTTTTGTCTATTTGTTTGAACAGTATTATATTTTGTTCAAAAAGGAGTGCGCTGAAGAAAAATACTTATGAACCCCCATCCATCAAACTCAATACAATCAAACTTACCATATTACGATAACAATCATTCAGAACAAGGAGAGAAAAGCACAACTACAAAAACAGTCATGTCTAAGTCAGATCTCCACAAAGCAAGTAACAAAAGGAGACCATATACTTTAGATTGACGCCAACAGTACTGATGGACACTTGTAATGAAGATACACATTACATACATACATATTAATGAACCTTTTACACTCAGAGAAGAGATCTTGCTGCTCTCCAGATGTTAGTACCATAGTGTATAATGTAATCTGAGTACCTTTTGTATTCTTATTTTAAGTCATCGGATATAAGAGAAATACAGCTTCATAATTGTTACCAATATATCTGTATGGCTCTTTACAACTGTGTGTCAAAAAAAAGTAAATAAGTAAAAGGCAGATGTCTTACAGATGTTTTTACTGCTTAACAACCAGAATCCCCACAGTGAGAAGTCTCGCCTCTCTGCAGACCTGGGGCCGTATTCCTAAAGATTCTTACTGCTAAAAGTTGCTCCTAGTGGCCAAATTCTAAGAATTTTCTTAGAATCTTGACCAACTCTTAGAATTTCCCCTAAAAGTGAGGAGTAGCTCCTAGTTAAGATAAAAGCTATTCCTAAAAAATCCTAGCTCTTAAGAGTGCTCTTAAGGGGAGATCCCTTAACAGTTGAGAGGAGGACTTTTAGCAACTTAAAAGTTCCCTAAGAGCACAAAATGGTGGACGGTGGAGACAGGAGAAATATTCTATACACTGGATGACAGTGAATCAGTGAAACGCTACAGATTCAAGCAGGAATCATGTTTGTGGTATATTTAAAAGTCAATCATGTGACCAGCTTCTTATTGGCTGGTCAGCAATAACACCTCATCCATTTTACCTTTGTTACACAAAAGTAAGTAGAAATGGTAAAAGTTGAAAGAGAGGAAAAAGTGGTCCTAAATTGTCACACATTCAGTACGAATGAATGAATACTTTATTTTGAGCCATGGCAAACAAGAAAAAAAAGGACAAAACAAACAAAACAACAACAGAATAGAAGTACAAATATACAGTTTTGTTTTATTAACAACAATCCAGCTCAAAAAGGAGTGGGAGAGGATAAGACTTTTAAGCTCCCTTGTACTTGATTAGTACAGTGTATGTATAATATGTTTATATTAATATTGTTTCCTTAATTCCTTATAAGTCTATACATATCACAGCCTTTACTAATCCTAACGTTATCATTATCATCATTTATCCATATAATATTTATAATAATAATTTTCTTTATCATGTATGTTATATATAGAGTAATATTTAAATTATATGTATATATATATATATATATATATATATATATATATATATATATATGTATATATATATATATATATATATATATATATATATATATATATATATATATATATATATATATATATATAAAAAATTATAAGTGCTCATGATATATACGTATTATGTGTGATAAATTGGTGCTGAGCAAGCTCTGATGATGGTGTATAAGTCTAACTTTACTATTCACAGTATTTATGTACCATTGATATATCTGACTTTATAGCTTTTGGTTATTATTTACAATAACACAGTGTTCCTAAGATTAGATTCCATGATTGAGTTTGTCCATTTTAGGGCCCTTATTTTGCCTATTATCATCAAAAATATGTTTGTTCTAACTTTTAGGATCAACCAATCACAGCGTCTGAAATGATGACTCATACCTAGCAACGGGGTCGGCCACGCCTCCTCACTAAGATAAAAGTTGTTGTCAATTCCTTGCTCAGAGTTCTCTAAGAGTGTTCTGGAATAACTTTTAAGCTAAGGCCCTGTTTATACTGAGACGCTGCACATACGTTTCCAGGCTATTAACAGAAACAACCAGGCTCCTAATGCAAATTTCTCAGCGTTCACATGAGGTTGAAAAACGATGTAGTTCTAGCGCCCGGCCAGTAGTGGGCAGAGAAACTTTACAACACTCACACGACCCCCAGCCCCGTGCCCAGCCCCCCTCTCGGCAGTGTACTCACTTCCTGTGCCAGACCCTCAGAACGTACCAACATCTTTCTGCCTTTTAACAGCAGCTGTGAAAATGGGAACTGAACCTAGAGCTTCGCGTGGTCACGTTTGGACGAACGAAGGTGTAGAATTATCCTCTGTCCCGCGCTGGAAGCCCACGTAGCTAGTTTGTGTGGGCGGCGCCATTATTGTTTTTGTTTGTTCTCCGCTACTGCGCATGTCCAAATTTACGTGCGGGGAGCAGCGCGGAGGTGGGGGTCAGAGCAGAGGGGGAGTTCACACCTATTCCCCTCTCGCGGGTGTGAAGAAGCTCCCTGCTGTGCAGCGTTTCTGAGTTGTCCCACTCTGCAGGCTGGATCTGAACACTTACGTTTTCACCCCCCTGGAACACAGTCTTCGTATGAACGGTTGGTAGGAACCGACATCCAACTATACCGTTTTACTGCCACATTGTCTCCGTGTAAACTCAGCCTGAGACTCCTAGCTAGGAGTCTCTCTGAGAGGACTCTCTCTGAGAGGACTCTCAGAATCTTTAGGAATACGGCCCCTGGCCTGTAACTTTGCCCTAGTGATGTCACTATAGATACAGACAGAACAGATACAACAACAATATTTAGACACATAGAAAAAACAGACCTCTCATCAGAAATGTTTAAAATAACATGTCCAAACTTGCTGGAAAAAGTTTGAAGACAAAAGCAATCGGAGTGGATTGTCAAAATGTCTGAGCGAAGTCCACGGAGCTGTTTGAAGAACTTATTTCACAAACACATAAGCTACATCGAGACAATCCTGTTTTGTCTCTCACCTTTGATGCAAACTTATTCTCTGTATGTGTATTGTCCCTACATGATTTACTGCAGCAGGTAAAGTCATTTGGAACAAAGCTTGTACCCATACATTTGTTCAGGTAAAAAAGTTACAAGACATCAAAGGTCCAAAAATAGCCGGCACCGGTTTTACTTTTTGCAAATCAGAGGAAGCATGCGAGACGAGACTTCCTTCCCCGTCTGTAGATAATTAATTTAGTCTGCTACAATTGCTGTAATGTGTTTGTGTTTAGGTATGTGTACCAGAGCGTGGGCAATTTACTCCTGAAATTATGTTCATAAGGAGACGAGATAACATGTCGTACTTTTTCTGACCAAACCAGAAAGACTACTGTTAGCATGCTAGTTATTTTATGATTATAATAACTTACTAAATCCATATACTGTATTTGTCTTGAATAACTCTGTTCTTCTTAATCTTCCTCACAGGACCTTGACCACAAACGGCTGCTACGTTTCCTTAACAGGTTCAGTCCAGAAACTCTGGGTCATTGACGTTACAGGTCTTTCTTAGACTTGGAGATTTTCTTTACAACAGTTTTCAAATGAGGCGTCAATGTCAGTGGTGGAAAAGACTCACTCTTTCTAATGCATCGTGCTGATCTCTCTCTCTTTCTCTTTCTTAACACTAGAAGCCCCAGGGTTTTTGGCGCCCAGTTTTGAAGAGAAGAAGCTAACTTGCTAGTTTGGTTGCTAACACATAATACAGTATTTTACGATACGTCACCAATACGAACCCAAAGCACTATTAGTAAAAATATATATGTCTTCTTTAAAACTATATATATATATTCCTACCAACATCATTCAAGATATCATGTAATAACCTATAAAAAATCTGTCATTAGGAGCCTTAAGCATTGTTTATTTTCAACCTTTAAAAATGCAAAAAAACAAATATCGACCCTTTACTTCAAACACTGACACTTATTTGCACTTTTTGTCACAGCTTTTCAGTTGTCGCCGTTTGGCTTGGTTTGTTTGATCATTTAGCTTTGGCTCAAGGTTCAAAGTTCACGCGTCAACTTTATTGTCCCCTCAGGGAAATGTGTCTCAGGCTTGCGGTGTTCAAACCACCACGCTGTCGTTTGATTGGTCCAACCGCCGCATCATGGATGGTGATCCAGCAGTGAGTGGTCCTGAATCTGAGCTGAACAGAATAGAATCTCAAGAGTCTAAAAACTTTCTGTAAGTATTCCATTTATTTGGCTTAGGACTGGCAAGAAGAAAGGAAAGACAGACGGATATTTGAAATTATTACATATCTAACATACTAATATATTCAGTTGTGCTCTAAAGTTTACTCACACATTTAATTTTTTTTGGAATACAGTGGAACGAATGAACAGTTGTTTCTCCACTGACAGTGGGGAAAAAAAGTATTTAGTCAGCCACCAATTGTGCAAGTTCTCCCACTTCAAATAATGACAGAGGTCTGTAATTTTCATCATAGGCACACTTGAACTGAAAGAAAATCCAGGAATTCACATAGTAGGATCTTTAATGAATGTATTTGTAAATTTTGGTGGAAAATAAGTATTTGGTCAATAACAAAAATTCAACTCAATACTTGGTGATATAACCTTTGTTGGCAATAACAGAGGTCAAATGATTAATATAGGTTTGCACATACAGTAGCTGGTATTTTGGCCCATTCTTCCATGCAGATCTTCTCGAGAGCAGTGAACACAGACTTTCAACTCCCTCCACAGATTTTCAATGGGGTTGAAGTCTGGAGACTGGCTTGGCTACTCCAGGACTTTCAAATGCTTCTTACGGAGCCACTCCTTCGTTGCCCGGGCGGTGTGTTTGGGATCATTGTCATGCTGGAAGACTCAGCCACGTTTCATCTTCAAAGCTCTCGCTGATAGAAGAAGGTTTTGGCTCAAAATCTCACGAGACTTGGCCCCATTCATTCTTTCCTTAACATGGATCAGTCGTAGTGTCCCCTTCGCAGAAAAACAGCCCCAAAGCATGACGTTTCCACCCCCATGCTTCGCAGTAGGTATGATGTTCTTGGGATGCAACTCAGTATCCAAACAGGACGAGTTAAGTTTATACCAAACAGTTCTTCTTTGTTTTTTTTAAATCTGACAACATGACATTCTCCCAATCCTCTGCTGTATCATCCACGTGCTCTCTGGCAAACTTCAGACGGGCCTGGACATGCACTGGCTTCAGCAGAGGGACACGTCTGGCACTGCAGGATTTGATTCCCTGTCGTCGTTGTGTGTTACTGATGGTAACCTTTGTTACTTTGGTCCCAGCTCTCTGCAGGTCATTCACCAGGTCCCCCCGTGTGGTTCTGGGATTTTTGATCACCGTTCTCTTGATCATTTGAGGGAGATTATCAGTGGTCTTGTATGTCTTCCATTTTCTGATAATTGCTCCCACGGTTGATTTGTTCACACCAAGCTGCTTGCCTAATGTAGATTCACTCTTCCCAGTCTGGTACAGGTCTACAATTCTTTTCCTGGTGTCCTTCGACAGCTCTTTGGTCTTCGCCATAGTGGAGTTTGGAGTCTGACTGTTTGAGGCTGTGGACAGGTGTCTGTTATACAGATAACGAGTTCAAACAGGTTCCATTAATACAGGTAACAGGTGGAGGACAGAAGAGCTTCTTAAAGAAGAAGTTACAGGTCTGTGAGAGCCAGAGATCTTCCTTGTTTGAAGTGACCAAATACTTTTTTTCCACCATAATTTACAAATGAATTCTTTAAAAATCCTACAATGTGAATTCCTGGATTTTTTTTCACATTCTGTCTCTCACAGTTGAAGTGTACCTATGATGAAAATTATAGGTCTATCTTTTTTTTAAGTGGGAGAACTTGGACAATCGGTGGCTGACTAAATACTTTTTTGCCCCACTCTATATATCAGTGTTTGTTAGAAGCCATTTCATGTCAAATAAACTATTTCCAAATTATGACATCATTGAGTCGCTCTGGGAATATCTCAAACGAGTGGATTAATCAAGAGGAATGTGCAGCTTTATCATCAGAGAAGAGAGAGAACCTCATCCACAGCTACCACAACTGACTTCAAGCTGTCAAACCTGTTGGTTGTCGGTCTGAGCGCTGTTGCAGCTGTTAAAAGCCATACATACACAGGGAAATGCACGAAGGGACAGGACTCAGGGCTACAGGAAGACTGTGGTAGTCCTCTAGAACTATAAACTACTAGGGAATGGACTTCTAAACTTCTAATGATGGTAATTGGAATAGTTCCTGATGTCATTATAATTTGAAAATAGAAAACATATACAATAAATGGCATCACTGACAATGGCTGAAAGAAGAATGTTTGTGTTGTCATTCATAATCTCTAAAATTCAGCATTTCTGCCTCGGTTTGGACACTTTTAAGCACAACTGTACATACTGTAGTTCCGTACTGTAGATCTATTCAAATTGCGGCCTTGGGGCCAAATTAGGTGCTCCGAACAAACTAAGTCGGCCCTCAGCTTTGTTCAATGCAGATAGTGGAAGACATTTCTTAAATGATTTGTTAAATCGTCGTCCAAGCTCATTTTGAAAAAGCAATGTTCCCCAAAGGGACACGTAAAACATTCTTATTTCAAGTGCTGGAACAATTTGTTCTCTTTTCATTTAGTTTTCTCGGTCATGAAACAAAATTAATGTAACCCAATAATTCTAATAATTCTATTAAACGTATTTTGGTCTGTTTTAGTATTTATTTTTGTGGTTTAAGTCCTGTTTTATACTTGGTACTAGCCCAGTCTTATATGTGTACTGATATGGCAGAATGAGATAATGTCTTTAGTATATTTGCTGTTAAATGTTCATGGCCGTCCAAAATATACGTTTCTTGGGAAAAGTAAGTCTAAAAGCCCGGCTGTAGATCAGGGCCTGGTTAGTAATATGATGGGGGACCTCTGCAAACACCAGGTGCCACATTAGGGTGGCTGCGGCTGTAAAGTTGTTGTGGTGTCACCCACATTGCCAAGAATAAGTCTGGTGTGGGTGTGAATGGTTGATGGTGATCAAAGGGGGCCGATGGCACATACTGGTTGTCTAGTTTCTAGAAGCGGTTACTGTGAAGCGTCTTTGAGTGTCATGAAAAGTGCTACATAAAACCGATGCATTATTATTATTAACTACATTTCAACAAAAACATCTGATAGAACCTTCCATTTTTAGCTGATGCGACAAACCAGCCCGAGTATTTTCTCAAAGAAGTTCATGCAAAAGTTGCTGCCGTTTCTCGAGCTCACACACACTGGATGTTCGGTCGCCGGACTTATTTGAATAAAACATGGCCTCTTCTAACGCCCCATGCTTTTGTCTTCTCCCCTCTGGCTTCATCATATCACTGTTATGACATGCCCAGTCCGAGCCCGGCTATAAGCTCGCAGACACACTAGAAGCTGTAATCATATCAGCTCTCTCCAGTTCGTCCTTCTCATCACACCAGCACATCTCTGGGGACTTCCCAAACCTACTCCAAGCCTTTCCAATTAGCTCAACTCGCTTCTGCTACTACCTCGCTATCATTTATGTATCCACGTCCCACGGCTGGGCCCCTGACAGCTGGAGGGTTTGGACTGACGGGACGTTCAAAGTGGACCAGGCAAACTTCTCATTAAAAGCGAATCCAGATGTTAGCCATATGTGCTGGAAGTCTAGACACAGACGCACCCAAAAAAAAAGTGAGTCAAAAACATATTTAAGCTTTTTTGGGAAAAACGAGACGCCGATTGGGAACCGCGGGTTGCAAACAAACTCGTATGGAATGTGTGTCGGTATGTATGCCTAGGATTTCCCGTTGAGCGTCTGGGGAGAGTCTTTCTGGAGGAGGGGGCTGAGGGGTAGACTCCCGGAGATGTGAACTGTGTTTGAACCAATGGAGGCGAGTGCATGGAGAGGTCTCAAGCCGTGGGGGTAAAAAAAAGAAAAAAAGAAAAAAGAAAAAAAGAAAGAAAGGAAAAATCTCCCTTTTTAAAATCAGTCACAGAAGCCTAAGATGGTGCGAGATGTTCCGCTGTATTATGATCAATGGGTCTTTACTGTCTTGGCTTTGTTCCACTGGTGCGCCTGTTTGGAGTTCACGGAAATAACAACGAGAGGCGTTGCATCAAAGTGTAACCTGTTCAACTTTTCACCGTTTTAGAGCAGGTGTATTTCTGCTCCGTACCTGTTGTGAATCGATGTTCAAAGAGCGTTTGTTGCCTCTGTTCAAATTGTACAAGTTGCATTGTTTGATAATTAGGTTCTTGTTGTCTTCTCAAGCCTGACTTTAAAACTAATATCTCAAAACCACAAAACTCCTTTGTCCATGATTCTGGGAAAAGGCACTACTGAATAGGGTTGCAAAAAATCAAAGATGAAAACCATCCATGGAATCAATGGGAATTTGAGGGAATTAAAGTGATAGTCTGGAGTGTGTCATAATAAAGCATGGATCTAACATGATTTGGAAAAAAATGACCCAAGCTCCCTCCCCCTTCCTTTCTGATTGGTCTACGTCTAAGTTTCCGTAACAATCAGTCAACACATTTAAATGTTAATCTGAGAACACATTATACATATACATTATTAATACATATGCACGGAGGTTTTCAGAATGATCTGTTTACGTTTTCATGACAAAAATAATGTTTTAATGCACGAAAAAAGCGATCGCTGTAGCCATTATCATTAATTGAACATTTTAGGACACATCTGCAGAGGATCTGATTATGGATATAGTATAGTTCAGTATAAATTGGTGACTCAGCGCGGACTCAGTTCAGTTTTGATGTAGTTCCAGAGCCTAATGGAGGCTTAATTCGGAGGCTCCGTGAAAACAAACAACTGAGCATGAGCAGCTACGAGCATGAGCGCCGATGATTGACAGCCCTTGGCATCACTTGATTGGTTAAACTGGACGGCATCGTGGATTTTGAACTATAGCTAAGAGAAGGGAAGGCGGGACTTACCCGTAATATTAGAATTCATATAGTGACTTATTTTGTATCAACATTTAAGGCCAGGAGGTCAATTTAATACAATTCTTAAAATGTGTAATTCAATTAGAGTTCCAGACTACCACTTTAAGGGGAAAAACTGAAGATAGCTCTTCAAAAGGAACTTAAATATTGTTGACGAAAATATTTTAGTATAAACTCGACTAAAACAAACAGATGCCACTGAAATACACTTGAATATTCATGTCATTCCAAACTTGAATGTGATATTTTATTTCTTTACAATACATCCCTAGTTAGTTCCTCAAAATTCCCCTCATGATTTTCATTATTCAAATGGAAAATGTTCAATATGGAATATTTACAAAATTCCCCAGCTTAACTTCCCTTAGAAACGTTCCTGAAATTGACTGAAAACGTTCTTCCTCTTTAAAACTGAACCACATTTTTCAGTGAGAAACAACATGAATAGTGCAGGAGTGAGACAGTGTGTGCAGAATCCACAGTGTCCGAATCTTGGATCTCTGCCCTAAACTGGAAAGTACAAATTTTCCCAATCTCTGACGCCTTATTTATGGTCCGAGCTTTAAACCTCTGTTTCGTAACGATCCGGAACCAGATGGAACACTTTAATTCTAACGGGAGGATAACTTGAGTGTAAAACATTATTTTCACTTTTCATTTACTCACTGGAAGTTGAGCGATCGTTTCACTCTTGTTTTCCAGACTTTTGCTCCAACAATCATCGTTAACACAACATTCCTCAATTTTATATCTTAATCCACCCACTGTCCTCCGCTTTACCCGAAGCTGGGCTGCAGAATCCCAATGCTTTCCCATGCCTGGCCTAGCCAAACACATGCTAAAGCTATCTCAGTCTGCGGCTGTAAAGGGCCAAACTACTGTTTTGTCCTGAGGCAAGACACTACACCCACATTGGTTAAAACTAATGAGAACACACTGTGTGAATATATTGAAATAGAAATATATAATAATAATAACAATAATTATAATAATAATGATAATAATGGTTGTAAAGTGGCAAACTGATGTTGTGTCCTGAGGCAAGACACTTCAACCACATTGTCTAGTAATTGTCTGGTGTGTGTGTGTGAAGTGTTGGTGGTGGTCAGAGGGGCCAATGGCACATTCTAGTTGCCTCACTTCTGTCAGTGTACCCCAGGGCAGCTGGGGCTACACTTGGAGTTTGTCCCCATTGTGTATTGAGTTAATGAAAAATGCCATGTGAAGCGTCTCCGGGTGTCATGAAAAGCGCTGTATAAGAAACATGCATTATTAATGACATTCAGATCTCCACAAAAACTATTTAGCAAAAATGTACCAAATAGAATCTACTTTGCAATTCATTGCAATTCAATGAATATTTGACAGCTCTAAATTACAGCACTTTACAAAACCATTGAATTCGCCAACACAAATCAGAAAATAAAACAGTTCAAATAAATGCAATGGAAAAAAAACCTATAGTCATTGGTCCATAAGGGGCAGATGACCAATGTCCATAAATGTCGTTGGATGTCAACTCCCCTGGATCATCACCATTGTCCTTAGACCCTCCTGCATCACCACATATTTGTGATTCCCCAACAATAAGTACTGCATACTTGTGATAATAGTGCCGTAGATCATAGCAGCGACAAGGACATAGACAAGTTTAAGTTTCATTTATCAAGGACAATGTGCAGTTAAATTAGGAAAAAAATCATTAAAAATACATATTAGAATAAGAAGATAGACATTAAGGCATGCAGCGTACAAAAACTTCCGTGCTCTTTATAGTAAAAGTGGGTAAAGCGTCTTTCCCAAGAACACAACGGCAGCAGACATCAGTGGGAGTCGTTTGAGAAGGTCTTGTGGTGGGCTCGAACCCACAACCTTCAGGCTCAAAGGCCAATGCTCTTCAGTCACAATGTGCAGAATACAATATAATAATAATATTTAGCAGCAAATGGAGAATGTGCTAATTACTGGTATAAGGTGCAATACAAGGTTACAGAAAAGTGCAATACAAGATATAAGTCCTCATTAAGATTCCATGCAATGCTTCCAAGCCTGAGTATCACGTTAAACTACTATTCTTTTTCTTTCCGCGGAAATAAATCTTCATGCATTTATTTTTTTCCCTCTGACTTCTGTCACAATAACTCAACCCATTTACCCAAAATTTCGTGACTGCAGCATAAATTATTCGTATTCTATGTGAGGAGCCGAAACTGCATGTGACCTAAATACAACTCACTAGCAAAATAAGTGATGACAGAGAGGAGTCGAGGAGGAAGAGGAGGAGGAGGAGGAAGAGGCAGCTATTATTTTAACTGACACTAACTGACAATGGGAATATACTGCGGTGCGTTCGTTTGTCGACGTTGGCTTTTGCGGATGAGAAATGTCTTTTTATGTAAATGTCGTGGAGATAATCCGTCATAGTGTGAGTGATGGGCGTTTTGAAGGTGTATAGAGCTGTTTTTCACCGACTGCAGACAAACACAATAGACGTCAGAGATTTCACATCGACTTTGCAGTGTATAGAAAACTGAATCTTTTATAAATGGTTCCAATCACTTATTTATTCGGCAGGACCGGGTGTTTTCGTTCGCTTCGGTTGTATTTTTGTTTCATTCTGATGTTGTAATAATGAAATAAAAATGAGAGAAAGAACAGAATCGAACACGGTTATATCTTTTTTGTGTGAGAGGGCGGTGTTTTGCGGTTACTGCTAAAGTTATTGCTTTTACTCAAACTTTACCCCCATCAATACATGTTTTTGAACCTAATTTAAAAGGCAAAGCAAGTTTAGTTGTATAGCACAGTTCATACACCAGCCACAAGGCAACTCAAAGTGCTTAACAAAACAAGATAGAAGCAATCACATAAGGCAAAAAATCACAGTGCATAAAAAAAAATTGCAGATACAATCCCTCAGGTGTGTGCACGGCTAAACAGAAATGTATTTAACCTGGATTTGAATATTGTCAGAGAAGAAGTCGACATGTATTTGAACAACTCCAGCTTTTGTTTTTTACTTTAGCTTTTAGGTGAAATAAAATGTGCTCGCTCTTAGCAAAGATTTTTTAGCATTTTTGGCTAATTATCTTTGATAGCAAAAAAAACTAGTACACCCAAAGACCCAGGATATGCTGGAGGGACTATGCCTGGGAACACCTCAGAATTCCCCCTGAAGAGCCGGAGTAAGTGTGTGTGGAGAGAAAAGACTGGGTGTTAAGGCAGGTGGCCTCACGAGCCGGCAATGAATAAAGCAGAAGAAAATGATGTGATTCAATTCAATTCAATATATGTTTGTATAGCCTTAAATCACAACAGCAGAGATCTTTACAAAGCTGTCGATTCTCCAACACAGATCAAAGAGGAATGAGAGGGATGGACATTCTCAAAAAAAAATCAGCAGACATTTTTATAAGCGTTGGTCCCAAAAAATCCAAAGTGGTTGTTCTCTTATACGGGCTCAATTAAATTCATTCTTGTACAGCATAAATCACAACAGTAATCTCGGCTGACTTTACAAAACCGTTGAAGTCGCCATCACAGATCAGAGAATCAAACAAGAAATCCAATGATAAAAACACATAAAGGACCAATGTCCATAAATGTTGAATATTGAGTGTCCATGCTGGTGTTACTATTACACAACTTACGACATGACTATTTTTATGCTCCAGCACATCCTCACCTCCTCGCGATCACGCCGGTCTTGCTAATCAGAATCAGAATCAGAATCATATTTATTGTCACGTAAGTAAGGTCACAGACTTGGAAATTGCTTTGGCTCGGTGCAACAGTCAGAAAGAGAGAATAATGAAATTAAAAAGAATAAAAAACACTTCTAAGGAATACATTTAAAATTAAAATTAAAATAGAGTTACAATTACTATTTACAATATACAAGTGCACATGGTGCACACAATGTAAGGTGACAGCAGTACAGTGAAGTAAAGTGACGTATGATGGGCAGTAAAGGGACTTTATAAAGGGCGGGGGGACAGATTAAGAAGTGTTCAAGAGTCCAACAGCAGAGGGGAAGAAACTGTTCTTGTGGCGGGAGGTTCTAGTCCTGATGGACCGCAGTCTCCTGCCTGAGGGGAGTGGTTGGAATAGTCCATGTGCAGGGTGAGAGGGGTCGGCTGTGATACGACCAGCCCGGCCTCGAGCTCGGGCAACGTACAGGTCCTGCAGCGATGGAAGGCTGCGGCCGATCACTTCCTCTGCAGAGCGCACAATGCGCTGTAGTCTCTGTTTGTCCCTGACTGTGGCTCCAGCGAACCACACGGTGACGGAGGAGGTGAGGATGGACTCGATGATGGCCTTGTAGAACTGCACCAACATCTGTGCAGGCAGCTTGGCTTTCCTGAGCTGCCGCAGGAAGTACATCCTAAACTATATCAATGGCAGGGCTGAATGCGAGCTTGCGTCAAAGTTCGTCCTTTTAACCCTCTCGTGAACCTTAGCATGATCAGAATTCTGCTTACGTGGGGCGGCAGCAAACACGGCCTGAAATATTCATGCCTGGGTAAGATGTGAAGGCGCATGTCTCCCTTTGATAAGACAGAGCCGGTACAGGTAGCGGATCCCCAGGGAGTCCAGATGGAGAGAGCGCGTGTGTGTGTTTGTGTGCGTGTGTGTTTGTGAGAGGCACAGATGGGATGAGGGGGAATGATGACAGCTCCTATTAACCAGCACTGTGACATGTCGGATGTGGTTTTCTACACATACAACCTGTTAGTGAACCACCACAGGCCAAGAACCTGCAGCAGTGTACATGTATTTAAATTATTTGTGTTTTTGTGTTGGTGTTTTCTTCTGTATTAGGGTGTAGAAGGCATCTACATTTTCCCCTTGACGAATACATAATACGCATTATTTTTGACTATTAAAAAGTGATAATGAGCCTATTTACCTTGTCTTTTCAAGTTTTATATGTTGTCCATTTTGCCTTGTCTCATGCCATCAGTGTTTGTTTGTGTGTGTGTGTTTTACTCTACTTTTTAATGTACTGTGATTATTTATTGTTTTAATGCTTTGTTATATCTTTTTTTGTTGAGCACTTTGAGTTGCCTTGTGTATGAATTTTGCGTGTATGGGTCTGTGTGTGTGTGTGATGCTCAACTCAAAGGTATTTCCCATTATTGAACTGAACATTTGGAATAACACCCCTGGATTTGTTGAGGCAATTGATTTCTTAAACTTTGATTTCCTTTCTGTTGCTGCTTGTATTTTCTTTATATACTGTATTATTTGTTCATTATTGTTCACAACCTTTTGTATGATACACTGTACTTCAAACTTTTTTGTTGCTGTCTTTTACTGAGCCTATCCTCCAGCAGCCGACTCTAAATCATCTGATCAAAAGCCCAACCTAATTACATCTGTCATCTATCTTATTACTTTTTAATATCCAACCAGTTGTAACACTTTACTTTTGCTAGAATTCATTACAGCCGTTATTGTATTGAAAGGTGCACTTCATAAGCGTTCAGACTTTCCAATAAAGGTTTAGTTTTTGTCGTTAATCTAATATTGTGTTATGCAAAGGTAAATACTTCACTGCTGCAAGAACCTTGGTCTTTGACATGTGCTACATAAAGATAACTTAATTACTCTTTAAAAATCAAACTTAAGGTAATTATAGATGTTTTTACAAGGATTCAAACCCTTTGTGTTGTAAAGCACTTTGTGCACTTTGTTCTGTATAAATATCTTGCCGTGCTATTTCAAGTAGGAAAAATCTTGTATTGTAAACCTAAGCAGACACAGGGAGGATATGCAAACTCCACACAGAAAGGCCCTGTCTGGAGGTGTAACTAAACCCAGGACCTGGGTAGTGCTATCCACTCATTAGGAGCCAAAGGAAGTTGGAGCAAAACTTCGACCATGAACACTTCCCTAATGGGCTTTATTGAGCTAGTAGGTTAGCATTGATCATAGAGTCAAGGGGTTAATCCCAGTGGGGGCGGGTCCCGGCTCAAAAGTCGCCAAAATGACTTGCGCTGACATGCTTGCAATACCACCCCGGGACGATGGGGGTGGACCCGGAATAAGAATTAGCCAATGCTAACATTTAGCATTGGCAGACCTCTCAAAAACGTCTTTACAGGATGGTCCAAAAGTTGGCTCTTGGCCCAAAGCTCCGTTCCACATGTGTGTCAATGCTGAGGGGGGTGAATTTTTTTGGACCAGTCTAGTTTAGTCGCTGTGAATTTTTGAAGGCACGTGTTAAATGAATGGCGCATGTTTTTTCACATTTTCCAGTCCCCGCGGCCATTTTGAAACTGCCCATAGACCGCGAAAGTTGTGGCACATTAGAACGACTGAGATAAGCTTGACTACGTCTGTTAACATTTACAGTCTATGGTTAACCCTTAAATGGGGAAAAATGGACTCCAAGCAAACCACTGTAGTTGTGTTTCTGCACTCATATCCATAATAGAGATGGAGCAAGGGGTCAGAAAATAAATAAGTAATCTTCATTTATAAGTGCATTGCACAGACCAAGGTCACACAAAGCACTATGGTTTGTACTGATACTCATTCATCCATGTTTTTAGTGGTAGCACCCGGAGGACACATACACAGACATGTGGAGGACATGCAAACCAAACATCAAGGTCCGGGGTTTGATTTTTTCTGGAGGTGAAAAATTGAAAATTCATCCCCTACTTAAAGAAGCTATACCCGATATATTTTCTAATTTCATAAAAATGCGTTTTACTACATACAAGTTGTATTAAAATCCGTAATGTAATTGAAAACTTGAGCTCCGGGGGCTCCAGTTTCTGCTACCACTAAAAACATGTAAAATAGTTTTGACATATTCCTCCTGTATGGCGACCTCAAGAGAGTCAAATGCCCACAACAATCATAAGGCACTAGATAAATAAAAATTACTTACTTCCTTTCAGCATCTTAATATTATTAGTCTACCTCCTACTTTTTTGCAAAACACAAAACATGACTGACTATGTAGCAAAAAGGGATGAAAAATAAGTCAAAAAATAAATTGCTCAAATTTGCAAAATGTGTCTTATTTTTAGCATATTTTGACTGCCTTAAAACAAGATTTGGCACAATGGGACAGGACAAATTATCTTGTTTTAAAAAGATACAAGAAATGACTTCCTCGAAAAATGTAAACAATAACTGCTAATTTATGCAGGAGGCGTTACAGCACGTACGCGTTATACGCGCGGCAGACGCGTACAACTTTTTTCCATGTTAACCAATGATGATATTTACACTACTAGTGCTATACGCGCGTATGACGGACGTATGACGCGAGGCTGCGCCTAATTTAGGATGGATTTCTAATTTTATGTGCGCATCAACACGTCTCCCATTGAAAACACATGTGAAACATGATTTTTATAGTGACCCTTGGCTTTAGATCACATCTACACATACACAACACTTGTATCTAAACATTATCAGAAGGAGCAGCAGGAGGAGCAGCAGGAGGAGCAGCAGGAGGAGCAGCAGGAGGAGCAGCAGGAGGAGCAGCAGGTTCTACAGCGATTCTGGACATCGTTTTTTTTTCTTTCATCAAACCAGCGCACAGAGACCATGAAGACAAACACATGCATGTGATTTGTGTTGCTCTACATCAGTCCTCTGGCCCGTACTGTCCTCTAGACTGCTCCATAGACTACACAGGGACAGCACCCACCCAAATACACCCAAATACAGTTACGCGTACATGCACGCAGTCAACGAGTGTGCGCTGTTAATGTTCTCAAATGAAAAACAAGCAATTATTAAGAGCATTTTTTGCAGTGTACAGTATGTAGTGGTAATAGCAGAGAACGCTGCAGATGAACTAAAGTTACAATATGTCATTAACATAAACCAAACTATGAACAGAAAAAGCAGTCTTTCCCAAGTTATGATAATTATTTCTGTGACTTGAAGTTGACCATTTCAAACACAGATCCATTGTTCTTATGCGCGTGTTGTTTGATGTTATTTGATTCATTCCATCGTCCCTTATTCCATTATTCCGTTTTCAGTTGGTGATGCAGTGGGGTGAGCTCATCAGGGACCTGTCTTTTCCCCAGAGCTTTTCCTTGTTTTCCGTGCTTCCCGTTGGTGACAGTGGAAGCCGCAGGACGGTCACATTAGTACACAACCCAGGATTTGAATGCGTCCCTCGGGATCGTGCAACAAACGTGTTATTGTCGGCTTTACTTTGCATTTATTTCATCTGGAACTTCACTCGAATCTAAATCAGAGGGTTTGGACGCATGCTTTTGTCTCATGTTGTAAATAATATGAAAAATGCCAACAACAAAGGAGGACAGTGTTGTTTCTGTGTTGTCTTTTACTTTGCCCCAACTGTTGACAATCCAATCTAAAACAGAAATGTGTGGTCAACATATGCTTTTATTTTGACATATTCTTGAATTTAACACCCACTGTGGATCCATCGGGCATTACATTATTGTATTTGTGTTTATGGTGTCCTTGTGAAAAGCATTTTGTATAAGAACATTTATTATGAATGTTGGATTAGAAGAAGATTGTCCTTTGTTCGTACCAGTCGGGAAATTTCAGTTTGATGAATTCACATGTACACATCAAGGCATGCAGCGAACAATTACTCCCACGATCCTTATGGGCAAAGTGGGGTAAAGTGTCTTGCCCAAGGACACAATCACAGCAGTGGGAGTTGGTGGAGAAGGTCTGAACCCACGCCCTTCCGGCTCCAAGGCTCTACCAACAGAGCCACTTTCGCCCGGATTGAATTGGACATAAGGCAATGTATTTAGATTTCATACATTACAGCAACTTAACTGCGTATGACTGGTTATTTTGTATCTTGTTAGACACAGATGTATATATACAGTATAATATGTGACACGAGGGAGGGAAGGATGGAGCGTGAGATTGACAGGCGGATCGGTGCAGCGTGCGCAGTGATGCGGTCACTGTATTGAACTGTTGTGGTAAAGAGGGAGCTGAGCCGAAAGGCAAAGCTCTCGATTTACCGGTCAATCTTCGTTCCCTCCCTCACCTATGGTCATGAGCTTTGGGTAACCGAAAGACCGAAAGAACGAGATCACGTTTACAAGCGGTCGAAATGAGCTTCCTCCGCAGAGTGGCTGGGCGCTCCCTTAGAGATGAGGAGCTCAGTCACACGGGAGGAGCTCGGAGTAGAGCCGCTGCTTCTCCACGTCGAGAGGAACCAGTTGAGGTGGCTCGGGCATCTGTTCCAGATCCCACCGGGAGGAGGCCCCGCGGAAGACCTAGGACACACTGGAGGGACTATGTCTCTCAGCTGGCCTGGGAACGCCATACGGGGGGTATGAGCTGGAGGAAGGGTGTGTGGATAGGGAAGTCTGGGCGTCTCTGCTTTGACTGCTGCCCTCGCGATCTGGCAACGGATGAAGCGGAAAAAAATGCATGGATGGATGAATGTATATATGTTTTTCTTTCGTCTTCCTTTTGAAATACATACAATATACTGCCTGGTCATATTTTTGCATTGTATTGGCCCCCACTATAAAGTTACTAAACTGCTGTGCTGTTGAATTTTTATATTCATATTGATAGAACTTTTTTTACTTTACTTTATTTCTTTTAGATATTTTAGAGTCTGTGAATAATGCAATGCCATTTTTATTTCTGTTTCTCTAGTATCCTGTTATTTATTTTTTTGCAGGAAATAAATAAATGATGTGAACTCAAGACTGGGTATGTGTCCGCTGCCGATACGATACGGATCTCGATAAGCATGACACAATATGATATAAATATAAGTATATAAAAGTAAATAATGAAAGGATTTGGACCCTTATTTGGCATTCCACCCACATTTTAATACAAATGTAACACTATTGATACATTAGTATTTCATTTATTAAAGAAGATTGACAGGATAATAGAAATAATGGAAAGAATAAATGTCTAAATAAAAAAATCTATATTGTATCCAATGTTAAAAAAAACAATCTAAAAAGATATTATTTTAGAACACCCCAAGATTACATAAAACCATCTCAGCCATTTCTACTTCACGGAGAAACTCTACTCTCTATATCTGTGTCTAATTTTGGGATTAATATTGACTGTCCAAAGGCTCGACATGAAACCCCCCCATGCAGTTTGTGTATGTGTGTGTCTCTGTGGGGGAAGGAGGAGAACAAGCAACAAGAAGAACAGCCTGTGCCATCAGCCTGCTCCCTGCTGCAGGAGGAGTTGAGCCGAGGAGACTGTTCACATGAGTGCTCTGCGGGGGACAGGCAGAGGAGACCCACCCGCCCACCCCCCTATACACCTGCTGCTGGAGGAGAGGGGAGGGGAGAGAGCCAGACAACAATAGGATCTGTCTGTCAAAACATCTGCCAGTAATGGAGACTATAGCCGTGTTAAAGAATGCTCAGGTCCAGTTTTGAAGACGTTTTTAACCCTTTAATGGCTTTAATGGCATTTGGTAGACCATCTTTTGAGTCGCTCTATCTACTTGAAGCTTGGAACTGAAATCTAACTCTTTGGGGAATCTCATCAAACAGCATCTCAACCATTTGGTATAGGCCCATAATAAAAAATAATAATAATAATAACATTTGTGTTATTAGTTTAAAAATCCATGAGAGAAAAAAATACAATGCTTTCTTCATGGAGGGAATGTAAAAAGTTACAGATATGTTATTTATTTATGAAACAGACACGAACTGGGGACAAATCAGCGTTTATCGAGCTGTACATCTGTTCTGTCCAGTCCAAGAAATGATAAGAAAAGAAGGTCTTCATCCTAGTTCTTGTCCTTAAGTTTATCATTTGCATTTGCGGGCCTGTCAATTAGGGACACTTAAACTGGGACATAATATGCATCTGTTCTCTATAACATGTTCATCTATGACCTCTGTAGTTCCTTTGACAATCAGAGGACTGGGGAGAGAGCAATGGTAGTGCGTATATTTAAATAACTCAAACATGCATGAATCGCTCAAAAAACAGCTTTTTATTGTGTAGAAAATGCCCGGGCTGTTTTTTGGTCCCATTCTAGCCCTGCTCACATTAAATGATGTTAGCGGCTGCTGCTTTCCTTGAGGCTGGAGCTGAAAAAAAGACCATTTTCTCACAAGACTTTAATAATGCAGTCAGTTAAATAAACCTGAATATTAGGCTTTACGTATAGAGCAGTGTCACTCTCATTGTTTGCTGCTTGTTAAGCTAAATTGAACTGTGTATTACCCCCTCGTATATGTACAGCTCGAGTCCTGACTAAAACCAGGAAACACGTTCACATTAGTCCAGTTCTCAGGTCTCTGCACTGGCTTCCTGTCGCTCAGAGAATAAACTTTAAAACAGCTCTGCTTGTTACAAGTCTCTCCATGGCCTCGCACCAAAGTACATAAGTGACATGTTAGTGCCATATGAACCAACTCGGACTCTGAGAACGCACAACTTATACATAAGAAGCATAAGAGAAGCATGTAGAGGGTTAATTGGTTCATAGGTAAACCACTAGAGAAAATAACCTTTCTGACCAAACATAGACTGGATATTGTGATAAACCGCTGTGTTTCCAGAGATGGTAACTCTACGTTGAGCCGAAATGTGAACAAAGCAAACATACAAATCTCCAGTTATATCCACTTTTTCAGCACTCATGCAAATTCCAGTGTAATCATTGACCTAACATTTAATTAAGCTGTTTGAGTGGGATTTTGTCTGTAGACTTTCATTAGACAAACATCGTTCAATACAGCCCCCATTGAAAGACCAAGGCCATGAAGAAAACCTCACGTTGACCCACCACCAGCAGGAGGGTCAATGAAGGGCATTGAAACATCACAAATAAAGCTATTGTGAGATTTCATAACACTTTTAAACAATTTTTGTTAAAGTTAAACTTATCATTCTATCAATGTGCAGAAGCCAGTACTTTTCCCTTGTTTTGTCTATCTGGGCGGCACGGTGGCTGAGTGGATAGCACTCTCGCCTCTCAGCAAGAAGGTCCTGGGTTCGAATCCCGGCCGGACCAGGGCCTTTCTGAGTGGAGTTTGCATGTTCTCCCCGTGTCTGCGTAGGTTTCCTCCGGGTACTCCGGTTTCCCCTACCACTAAAAATATGTCCAATAGTTCTGGCATGCGCCTCCTGTACTGGCGACCCCGCTCCCATCTGTGTGGAGTGAGAGACAAATGCCCAAAATTAACAATTGTAAACCGCTTTGAGACTCAGATCTGCAGTGAAAAGGCGGTATATAAATACAAACTTACTTACTTACTTACTTACTTACTGAAGGCCAAGCTACATGGGACCGTGGAAGCTGCTGATTGGAGGTCTCCATGCCTCCGCTCTGTATAATACACTTGCATTCTGTTGTATCTGTTTTTCGTGCTGTCTCTACCATTGACAATAAAACATGTCTTCTGTCTGAATTAAAGACGCAATCCCAGACTATGTCATCTTCTTCAGGTGGTGGAAGGATGCGGGCCTTGTCTGTAACATCTACAGAACAGAAGACTTTTTTTTTACACAAAAATGTTTTTTTTTTAAGCCAAAACTGAGAAACCTCAAGAGAATGCATCTGGATCAGCACATGGACAATCTGCACAACCCCTGATTCCAGTCAGGCTGTGAGCTGCTGAGACATGGACAACACCATTGTCCTTTTGCATGGACATAATTTGGAACAATTGGATTTCTGAATTTATTTGGACATAATTTGGACTGAATTGGATTGCTGAATCTGGACACTGAAGCTGAAACGTGTGATTGAAAGACACGTCACAGAAGAATTCATGGCTCGACACGACAAATACAGCCTGATGAAATCAACAGGAGAAGTGGGAGAGACTGTTTTCAAAGCAATATCTGGAACCACCATCGACTGATGAAGTTTGGTATTTTACTGAAGATTGTTGATAAGTTTAATGAAAGATCTGAACATGTTTTATGAGTTTTCTGAGTTTTTGAAGTATTCCGAGTTCTGAGTTTTTGAAGTACCGAGTGAAGTACCGAGTTTAAGTATTGAGATATGATGTTATGTTGCTGTTTATTGATCCTGATGGTCACACGTGAATGTATGACCAGAGGGGGGAATGTGAGATTTCATAACACTTTTAAGCAACTTTTGTTAAAGTTAAACTCATCATTCTATCAATGTGCAGAAGCCAGTACTTTTCCCTTGTTTTCTCTATCTGAAGGCCAAGCTACATGGCACCGTGGAAGCTGCTGATTGGAGGTCTCCATGCCTCCGCTCTGTATAATACACTTGCATTCTGTTGTATCTGTGTTCGTGTTGTTCGTGCTGTCTCTACCATTGACAATAAAACATGTCTTCTGTCTGAATTAAAGACGCGATCCCAGACTATGTCATCTTCTTCACTATATATGATTAATGCACGAGTTTTATACAGTCTGTATTTATTTTGCATTTATTTTGCAAGGTCTGTGTATAAAATTCAAAGATGTCATGCTCTCCATGTTTTTATGTTGTGTAAAGTTGTATGAGGTGCAAACCAATTCATAGAAATCAATTAACAGAATATCTATTATATACAAACCAAGCCTGGGTGTGCTTATGCAAAAAAAAAAAACAATTCTACCTTAAAGCTTTTAGCAGCTTGGAAAGGGCAGAGGGGACAGAAAACGTCCAACAAAAGAACAGAAGCGCCTTGAACCGAGACTGTGGTGACGTCTTACTCTCGTTATACCATGTCACTTGCCTTTATTTAAGGCAGAAGAAAACACACATTTTCTTCTGCCTTAAGCCCTTCCTGTAGCCTCCAGTCCTGCTCCTGTCTCTCAGTTCCTCTGCAGCTGTATTTCAAAGTTTATGCTCGGCTTGTGACAGCTGCAGCAGCTCTCAGACCTACATCCAACAGGTTTATATCTCTGCGATTGCACTTCAGCAGTCGTGAGTTCAGGTGTTTAGAAAAGTGTATTAAGTGTGTGTGAGAAGTTTTACAGCAATCAAAGATACGGTACACGTCAATAACTCTGAAAAACCATTAGAATTCCAATGAACGACCTAATCCGAAGTGTAATTAACATGTACCTCACAAAAACAACAAAACGACGCGGCCACTCACCCACAGGAGAAGGAGTGCTCCCACTGCTGGGCGGCTGTTGTAACTGCAGTCTGTGGGGGGAGGAGGGCAACTGCGGCAGGGAGCTGATCACGGAGGGGAACAGGAAAGGGTATACTCCTGGACCGTAGCGCCTCATCTGGACCAGCGGGGGACTGCGGGGGGGCTGGGCGGTCTTCATCACGGAGCAGGGCGATCAGAGGAGCGGTGGGGGGTACAGGGGTACATCAGCGGGGCACCCACACACCACCTCTGCCTCTCCCCAAAGGCGCATGACGGAGGAGGGGGGCAATCTGCTCATCGGGGCGGGGAGCTGCAAGAGAAAGAGGGACACCACTGTTAGTACGTGATGAGGTAAATGTATAGAAATATTCAGGGCCCAGGATTTTTTATATGGGTCATAAGACTTTATGGTGCCATGGAGTGGACTTTTGGATTATTTTAGTTTTATTTTGCTATACATATTTGTTCTCTTGTTGTTGAGTTTTTCTGTCCATCTGCTGATTGTTGACCACACCCTGATTCACCTGTGTCTCTCTGTTTTTATTTATACACTGTGCTTTTCCCACTTGTCTGTCCATTGTCTCTACCAAGTTTGTCCTGGCTTGTTTTCAGCTCTGGAATTTAGTGTTTTGGCTATTCTTTGGATTTCAATTCAATTCAATGTATTTTTGTAAATCCCTAAATCAACAGTACATCTCAGAGGACTATCGTTGAATTCGCCAACATAAATTAGAGTATAAAACAATTCAACACAAGAAATAAAACAGAAAACATCGTATTTATCTATAAGGGGCAGATTACAAATGTCCATAAATTATGCTATATGTCCATAAATGTTGTTGAATGTTCAGGTTCCTGTGGCATCACCACATTTTTTACTTACTCAAATTACACTTTATTTTTAGTCCTCCATTTTGGGTTCCTTTTTTAATTTCATCTGCGACAATATGTCTATTTTGTATTTTACTACTACTGCCTTGTATCACGCCATACCATGTAGTAGTGAATTCACCCATACTGTTAGCCTTATTGCAGAGGAAACCGACTGGAGCAAACTCAAACCCCCTAACCAGATAAGTGGGTAGAAACAACCTAACAACCAGAGAGCCAATTGGAACCAGAGTCAGTCTAGCTAGCTGAAGCCTTTTGGGGATAGAAGGCACGCATTTGTCAGTTTATTTGGGCTTATATCGGGAGTTCCAAACACTATATCAAAATGTAGACACCAGCATCCTACAAAGCTGTATAACCATGGATTTGTTTTAGCCCAATAGTTAGAAATGGAATTGAGCTAGCGGCTTAGCTTTGTACAATCCATACTGAAACCATACGGTAATGTGTTGAAATAACACTGCATTACACTCAAGATCCTTTCAACCACCACTAATCACTCACTCACACTCAGATTCACTGGACAACATGGATGAATTTATGTTTAGTTAAATGGGACAGTTTGTACAAACACCAGAAGTGCTGTTTTATAAAACACTTTGAGTTGTCTTGAGAATTTGAGCCATACAAATAAACATCCCTTGCCTAGCCTTGTATGTATTGAAATGAGTTGACTTGAGTTGTACGAATGAAAAATGCCTCTTGGCTAATTCTTGCATATTTGCAGAAATTTTCATTTATATGCACTGTATATATATATATATATATATATACATATATATATATATAGATATGCACATACACGGTATCAGTCTCGGTATACCACAGGCAAATGGCAATCTCGAACAGGCAACGTAGAAAGCGGCAACTGCCAAATACCTCCAGTGAGTAAGGCAGGTCCTAAGAAGCTGGCTCACTGGCAAGAACAAGGCCCGGGCAATTAACAGCTAAAACTCGAAAACTCCTCACCATGCATGGCGGGTTCCATCCCAAATCCAGCACCCTGAGACTGTCTGTAAGCCGTAAAGAAGGAGGCCGAGGACTAGTGAGTGTGAGAACCACTGTCCAGGACGAAACATCCAAACTCCATAACCACATCATGGAGAAGGTAAAAAAGGAAAACGTACTCAGTGAATGTCTCAGGCAGTGGCGAGATGAGGAGGTGCTGGAGGAGAGCCCATCATGAGAGGACAGGCCCTACACGGCATGTACCACCGGAGCATAACAGAAGTGGCTGATCTCAAGAAGTCCTACCAATGGCTAGAAAGGGCTGGCCTACAGGACAGCACAGAGGCACTCATCATGGCTGCACAGGAACAGGCACTGAGCACCAGAGCGATAGAGGCCCAGATATACCACACCAGACAAGACCCAAGGTGTTGGTTGTGCAAAGAGGCACCTGAGACGATCCAACACATAACTGCAGGGTGCAAGATGCTGGCAGGGAAGGCCTACATGGAACGCCATAACCAAGTGGCTGGCATAGTGTACAGAAACATCTGTGCAGAGTATGGGCTGGAAACTCCAAGGTCTAAGTGGGAAACTCCTCCAAAGGTGGTGGAGAATGAGCGTGCAAAGATCCTGTGGGACTTCCAGATACAGACCGACAGAATGGTAATGGAAAACCAACCTGACATTATGGTGGCGGACAAAGGGCAGAGGAAAGGAGGGTAAAGGTGACAGTAGTGCCCGTGGTGATCGGTGCACTCGGGGCAGTGACCCCGCAGCTGAAGGAGTGGTTACAGCAGATCCCTGGAACAACCTCGGAAATCTAGGTCCAGAAAAGTGCAGAGCTAGGAACAGCAAAGATACTGCAAGCTCCTTTTTTGTTTTTAGATAAATATGTATATTTATGGCTTTATTTTATTTTTAATGATTTTACTGTTTTACTTACTTAACTTTATTACTCTTCTAATTAGTCTTTTATTGTGCAGCACTTTGGCAACTGTGTTTATGAAATCTAAATAGTGGATTGGATCGGATAAAAACCCTAGTACACAAAGCTGTTAAACCATGAATTCAATAAAAATACATTCCCTTGCCTAGCCATATAATGTATTCAAATACTATCAATAATATTATATACTGTATATGTACTGTATTTCACCCCAGCATTATCTAGAATGAATGAGAAACATACCAAGGACACTTTGCTTTCTCTCTCTTTTCCAAGATAACAACATCACAAAGTCTTCAGTATATGTTTTGCAGTCTTTTACTCCTTCCTCACAACTGAATCCAGCGACAAGTCCATTAATTTCTCAGTAGAAGATCCAAAATATTATCAGAACAAAACCAAACCTGACCATATAACACTTTAAAAATACTATTGGATTTGAATGAATCACACCACAGCCACACATAGGGACTGGAGCATCACTTTCTATTGATCCATTGCCTTTGCGGCGTTCCTACCATTTCTTAAAAGCACAAAACAAGCCCTTGCACAGAGACATAGTACTTATTGACTGCGGAAAGCATTCACACTGCCACAACAATGCAACAAAACAAAAAAAAAACACTGAAGCGAAAGCGCGCAGGACATTCTCTAGTGGCCTTTTGTCATTATAAATCTGCGCGCCAAGGTCGAGCAGGCGCTTCAGACGAGCGGGGCGTGGGCACATCGCTCTTCACGGCTCGCTTCTCCTCAGACGAGTGATCAACTGTTGCCGAATAACTGCGCCCGTAATGCTCTAATCTGCGGCGGCGAGCGCATTACGGTGATGTGTTGCAATGCTCGCGGTAATTAACGGATGCGCGGCGATGGAAGGTGGACAGACAGGCCGTTTGCCGAGTTATAAGGCAAGGCGAGTTTATTTGCATAGTTTAGTTCATACACAAGGTAACTTAAAGTGCTGGACAAAACAAGATAGAAACAATCATACACGCCATTAATATCATAATCACAGTACATTAACCCTTTAACATTCACTCCTTGACGAAAGCAATGTATTTTTTTTTCATTTTTGGATTTACTAAAATGTAGGTCACTGTGAGAGCCAAAACAGTTAATTAAGTGTTTAATTTAAAGTTAAAATATAAAATAGTCAGACTAAATGTTAAAAATGGTTAAAACCCTAAAAAGTTAAAGTTAAACGGTTAAAATATTACGTTAAAGAAAGATTCTAAAATTTTATAAGTTATTGTAAATTTCATAATGATTAAAAACTGTAAAAGGCAATTGCAAAATATCTAAGTTTAAAAACGGGTAGAGCAGCTTTAAAATTAGAGACACTCCCATTATTTAGACTGCTCTGAGGTCATTAGTTTGAGTTTGAGTTCAGGTGTTGGAGCACACAGATCAAGACTGTAATGTTCATTTTTTTTATTCTTTTGTTCAATAAATGGACTTAAATGGATTACGTCTCCCTGGTCTCAGTGTCAGAAGAACTTTTGCACCTGGCACACTGTGGCTGTCTTTAAATGAGCCACCACAGTCACAATAACTTTAAATTAGTTGTTGCGTTTTTGTCTTTGGGCCTATAATGTTTTAATTATTCATCAACCAAATTGTTGAGATGCAGACTGATGGCAAAAGTCCCTGAAACCAAGTGTGAATCCCCAAAGAAGGAGATTTCAGTAGACTTATTATCTCATAAGGTGAGAACCATACCCAATGGTTGAGGAAACCATTAAAGTTAAAAAGAGTGAAGATGAAAATGCTTCAGTTGTATGCACAGCTAAACAGAACTGTTTAACCTGGATATGAACATTGTCAGAAGCCTGTCTCACATTTTCAGGAAGACAGTTTTTAGCTCCATAAATCTGAAACGCGGGCGACAGTAGCTCAGTTGGTAGAGCATTGGCCTTAAGGCCAGAAGGTCGTGGGTTCATTTCCCACCTTCTTAACCCCACTTTGCCCAAAGCCCCCACTGAAAGATCAAGGCTATGCTCACAGTCAGAGAGCAGCCGTCCTCCTGTGGACTCACCACCTGCAGAGGGTCAGTGAGGGGCTGGTGCTATGAGACTTGGGTGGCATCTCTGACTGCCACCCCCTGACCCAGAAATGGATTAAAGGGTAGAAAATGGATGGATGGATGGAAATCTGAAACGCTGTCTCCCCATGTTTAGTTCTGACTCTGGGCACCAGCAGGAGGCCAGTCCCTGTGCTCCTCAGAGTCCGAGTCGCTTCATGTGGCCCTAACATGTCACTTATGTGTACACAAGCAGCCACTGGAAGCCAGTGCAGAGACATGAGAACTGGACTAATGTGATCGTACTTCCTGGTTCTAGTCAGGACTCGAGCTGCAGCGTTTTGAACATACGCGTGATTCTGGTTCAGAGAGGAGCAGCCATGTTACTCCTCGCATCCATCACAAACCCGCAGGAAATGTAGCATGTCAAGCCATTTGCCGCACAAAGAAACATTATCAGGACAAATACAGCGGTAAGTTGAGGCAGACATGAATAAAAATGTCAAAATCACCAGGGAGGAACATCAGATGTGAGAGCGCTAGCAGCCAAAACACCATTAGCACAGATAGACACATTAGCAGACAAATGCGCTGGTGATGCATGGGAGCGGGATACGACGCCATTTTTCCGCCCACCACACACATATTTCTAAAAAGACAGTATGCGATGAAGAAGTGTGCAGTGAAAGAGGATCTAAAGAGATGGGGAGTGAGTCTGCGGTACTTGCAGTGTGGGTGGGGGGGAGATAAAGTGTGATAGGAAAAAGTGGGGGTTCGTCCTGGAAAAGAAAAAGGGCAGGTTTTTACGGTTATGAATGCTTTGCAGTTTATTTTATAACAGGATATAACAATCAGGACGTAACCGTTTACAGTAGGGCAAAGTCAAAATAACAACAGGGGAATTTGTTGGGCCAGACTTTTTGGTTGGTCTTCCTTTGTCGCCGGGCCCAGACACTACACCGGTGACATGCGGTGAGGTTGAAGAAATGAGTTCATTCCAATCAGATTTACACACATATCAACAGGATCTACAGAGCAGCTTATTCACAAATTGCTTGGTAACAGCAGATTATGTTTCCATTGGATTACAAAACGCAAAAGTTTGTAAAAACCACATTTAAAAGTGTCTTACGGTCTTACCTTATAAATTAACTCCATACACAGTTTCAATTCAGACCAGTTTCATTTTTAAATCCAGATAATAGTTTGAGTGGAGAGGTATAAGACTCCATAGAAATATGTCCAGTTGAGATTTAAAAAGTAAAAACAAACAGGTGGCTCCTCTTGTGTTTTGCGAGCTGTATGCAGCCCACTCTCGGTTGCACCCAATTTCTTAAATCAACCTTCTTACCCTTTACTTTCCATCCTTTTCATTCCTAATGTCATTGGAAGAATAATATTGGCTTAAAAGACTTTTAAATCATCTTTAAATGTGTTACGTGTATTTTTGTCAAACTGGTATTTCTCAGCGGAGGCAGAACAAGCAAAGAGGCTTTTGAGTGGAATTGGATGCAGCCAAATCCTGAGCTCATGATCACCTCCTACCTTGAGGCTATAGTTTCTCTTGGTGATATTACAAGTTGTGGTTGAGCGCGATAAAGACCCATATTTCAGATGTTGCTTGTAAAGGAAATATGTTTGAACTTTACAACAGTGATAACACATGACTGCAGGTGAGGCCTTTTTAAATCAAGACTGAAAACTTTATTGTTCTACTTTCTAACAACTGAATTCATCTACAAGTCCATTTATTTCTCAGCAGAAGATCCTCCATCCATTTCCATCCATCCATCCATTGATTTAATCATACCACAGCCACAGATCCGGATTGGAGAATCACTTTCCATTGATCTTTTGCCTTCCTGCCGTTCTTACCATTTCTTGAAAGCACAAAACAAGTCTGAGGACTGTCTTTTTATTCATGCACAGTAATGCAATGGAACTTTATTCAACAGAGCTTTTTTATAGATGTTTGTATGTGTTCAATCGGCCCCTTTCTGTGTAGTGCTCTACAAACACAGGTTTATTGAGTTTTTCAGTAACTATTTTATAATGAAGTAACCAGCATTAAGTATTTAACTATCTGACATCTGTATAGTTCAATCTGGAAAGACTCAAGACAAAGGACCTACTAGAATTATGTTTATTGCGTCACATTTTAAGTTTATAAGTTACAACTTGTGACATGTTAGGGCTATATGAACCAGATCGAACTTTGAGGAGCACAGGGACTGGCCTCCTGCGGGTGCCCAGAGTCAGAACTAAAAATGGGAGGCTGCTTTTCAGATTTATGCCGCTAAAATCTGGAATAGTCTTCCTGAAAATGTGACCTCTGTTCAAATCCAGGTTAAAAACTGTCAATTATTTATGCCATATTATTTTAATGCCATGTGTGACTGTCTATTTCTTGTTTTGTCCAGCACTCTTGAGTTGTGTTATGTATGAATTGTGCTATACAAATAAACTTGCCTTATCCTCCTGAGACCCTGCGACCTCATACGAGGACATTACATTTTTGCCTCTTGGCACAATGATACTAAATTTTTTACATCCTTGACCTGATGGCCACATTTAGGGACACTGCCCGCGCCATCTTGTGGTGATATGATAGAATTACACTTAAGGCAGTAGGAAAAAAATGGTGGCAATATCAGCAAAAGACTTCTACAAGAGTTTACAGAAGAAAAATGCCCCAGGTAAAAATTCTATCAACATTTTATGAATGAAATCAATTTTTTTATGCACAATAATGTCTCTAGCTTCATATGGAGTTTGAAATTTGACAAATTTTGATTGTAGTAGCAGGCTAGGATGTCAGTAAAAGTGAAGCACTCGTTTGAGGACGCTAGGACTATGTACCGCTATCTGTTTAGCTAACCGTGTGGAAGATTTAGATGAAGTTACAGTTGTAAATAGTTATTTTGAATCACACATTTGCTTAGTTATGTGGTTTACAGTTGTAAATAGTATATTTAAGTACTAAGTGGTATATGCTAAGTATTGTTTAGTGTTGCTAAATTCTAAATCATAAACAATATAGCTAGGCTATAGCTAGCACATGATAGCCAAGCTATGAAGTGTCACTGATATACTGTAGATTTTGATGTTGGTTTTTAACATTATCATTACAGGCACACTTTCATTGTCAAGAGCAGAACAATTGCTGTTGGCAATTGCAGACAACTCTGAGATAGAGGACTTCTCAGATGGGGATGATTGTATCATCATCTCATACCTGTCAGTCATCTTCTGGTGTTTCCCACGGGGAGAGGCGGCGAGCTGGGGTGGCCATACACATTGCCCCCCATCTCAGCCGCCATGTGTTGGAGTTCTCCCCGGTGAATGAGAGGGTCGCGTCCCTCCGCCTCCGGGTGGGACAAGTCTCCCATTGTTGTGACGGCCTACGGGCCTAACGGCAGTGCCGAGTTCCTGCCTTCTTGGAGTCCTTGGGAGGGGTACTGGACGGTGCACCTCCCGGGGACTCCGTTATTCTCCTGGGGGACTTCAACGCCCATGTGGGAAATGCCAGTGACACTTGGAGAGGGGTGATCGGGAAGAACGGCCCCCCTGATCTGAACCCGAGCGGTGTTCAGTTGTTGGACTTCTGTGCCAGTCACGGTCTGTCCATCACGAACACCATGTTCGAGCACAAGGGTGTCCACCAGTGCACGTGGCACCAGGACACCCTAGGCCGGAGGTTGATGATCGACTTTGTTGTCGTATCATCTGACCTTCGACCGCGTGTCTCGGACACTTGGGTAAAGAGAGGGGAGGAGCTGTCAACCGATCATCACCTGGTCGTGAGTTGGATCCGCTGGCAGGGGAAGAAGCCGGTCAGACCTGGCAGACCCAAGCGTGTAGTGAGGGTCTGCTGGGAACGTCTCGCTGAGCCCCCTGTCAGACGGACTTTCAACTCACACTTCCGGGAGAGCTTCTCCCAGGACCCAGAGGAGGGGGACATTGAGTCCGAGTGGACCATGTTCTCTTCCTCTATCACCAATAAAGCGGCTCGTAGCTGTGGTCGCAAGGTCTCTGGTGCTGGTCCCGGCGGCAATCCCCGAACCCGGTGGTGGACACCGGCAGTAAGGGATGCCGTCAGGCTGAAGAAGGAGTCCTATCGAGCAATGATGGTTTGTGGGACTCCGGAGGCAGCTGTCCAGTACCGGCAGGCCAAGCGTGCCGGCCGGGCTGTTGCAGAGGCAAAAACCCGACACTGGGAGGAGTTCGGAGAGTCCATGGAGCATGACTATCGGTCGCCCTCAAAAAGGTTATGGCAAACCCTCCGGCGCCTCAGGAGGGGGAAGCAGTGCTTTGCCAACACCGTGTATGGTGCGGGTGGAGAGCTGCTGACCTCGACTGGGGATATTGTAATCCTAACTCTAACCCGGAGATGGTAGCCTTGAAAAACCCCATGCGTTGCAGAGCACAAGACTGCATTGGAAAATCCTGTGTCCGATGCATGACATGCAATGTGTACCTGTGCTTGCAAAGTGAATGCAACTGCTTTGCAGCATTTCACACTTGCCAATAGGGCTCTTCCAAACAGGCAGACAGATTGCTTTCTAGAAAAAGAGAGGGAGCTAGTTTGAAAAAAGCCCCGGTTCATAAGCTGTTCAGCAGAATTTTACTGTTTTAGGACTGTTAATAATATTTGCCATTATTTGTTCTAGTATTGTATTTATCAATTCAATTCAGCCATATTGAAGGCTTGAAATAGACAGTTTACACAGTATTTTGCGGTTTTATTTATGTATAGCCAATTTTTTGTCATGTGGATGAATGAAGAAAAAGGGAACCCAAATTGCAGGACTGAAAATCAAAGTAATTTAATAAAATAAATCCAAGGTAATGTAAAAACAGAACTGAAGACAGGACAAACATTGTGGAGACAATGGACGGACAACAAGTGAGGAAGGGCACAGGGTATATACACACACACAGGGACACACAGGGACACACAGGTGAATCACATTAGGGCGGGGCAACAATCAACAGGACAGGCAGGATTCAAACTCAACCAGGTCAAAATGTCCACACCATGACATTTTTAGGCTTTGAAGATAGAGCTGTTTGGATTTTATGTCTAACTTTGATGTTTACATTTTTCAAATAAACTGTTATATACTATTTTAGACCAATGGAGTCTATTTGTATTGTATAGTAAGGTCGACCCACTGTCCTCATGTGAGGACATTGATTTTTGAGAGAAGTACTAATTGGATCAAGCTGAAATTTTGAATTTCAACTAATTAGGACCTTCCGGCCTAAAAGATCATACATTTTCTCTTTAGGTTATGAGAGACCCACTGTCCTCATACGAGGACATGTTTTTTCTCAAAAACTACTTCCTGTACAAAATCACAATTTAGGTATTATACTTATTGGGTCCTACTTATCCTAAATAGCAAAAAAATATATAAAATGCACACCAGACAAATGCTCGGGTCTCAGGAGGATAACTTATCTAGGGCAATATGTAAGATTTTCATGTCAAGTCATCCTTAAATGGCCCTAATCTGTCGAAATGCATTAATAAACCCTTCTGTAACTGATAACATTAGTTCAGCCAAGATATTGGAATTTCAAAATTAGTTTTACAGCCCTTAAATCTTGTTATGGTTTTCATTTTGATGTCCCGCCCTCCACTGTTTTATCAATCAAAAAGTCTGTGATCTGGGCGCCAGAACGTACCGCGTCCAGCTATTCTCACTGGCAAATTACCATGTGGCCACAGAACTAAAAAAGGTCTTGTTATAATTCTGATTATGATTAATAACAAAACAAGGAATAAAACCAGAATTTCTGGAGTGTTGGTTATAGATTTGTTGTTGGCGAAACTCTTGTCGAACTTGTCTATTCAGATTTTATGGTCCCAGCTGGATTCGTCTGTATATCTGGAAACCTGGGTCAGGGAGAGTGGGAGAGGTTGCAGTGCTACTTATGTCCAGATGTTTACACGCTGCTCCTTTAAGATCTAAAGTTTAACGTTTATCCACTTTAACAGGATTCACAACAGCCCTCATAAAGTCACAGATTTGTTTCAAAAATCCTTCGTGAGGAACAGTGTATCCTCTCTGTGGGACGAATTAAGGTCACAATGGACCTTAAATAAAGGGCAGCACTGTTTCACTTGGGACTGAAGTGTGAACCAGTGGGGGCGGATCCCGGCTCAAAAGTGGCCAAATCGACGTGCTTGCAATACCACCCCGGGCCGATGGTGGTGGACCCGGAATAAGAATTAGCCAATGCTATGACCTAAGATCAAGGCTGTGCTCACACTCAGAGAGCAGCCGTCCTCCTGTGGACTCACCACCTGCAGAGGGTCAGTGAGGGGCTGGTGCTATGAGACTTGGGTGGCATCTCTGACTGCCACCCCCCTGACCCAGAAATGGATTAAAAGGGTAGAAAATGGATGGATGGATGAATGCTATGACCTCTCGAAAACGTCTTTACAGGATGGTCCAACAGTTGGCTCTTGGCCCAAAGCTCCGTTCCACGTGTGTGTCAATGCTGAAGGGGGGAATTTTTTTGGACCACTCTAGTTTACTCGAATTTTTGAAGTCTCTCGTTCAAATGAATGGAGCTCTCGCCGGCGGAGGCAAGCGCATATGTGTTTTTTCACAATTTTCTTTTGGGCGGGACCACTTGCGGCCATTTTAAATAGCTCCAGTAGAGCACACATTTTGGCCCATTTGTTTGAATGGCGGAGATAGGCGTGACTACGTCCGTTAATATTTACAGTCTATGGTGTGAACTCAGCCTTCACATCTGGCAGAATATTACATGGTGTATACAGAAGGAATTTAAAGTGAGCCCTGTCAGTCTCTAATTGACCCTATGGGCTGAGAACTGATTGGCTTTTCTGTCCGAAGACGGGACAGAGGCCAAAAACACACACATGAAAAATAGAGATAGAACCAAACGGATTTTAGAGCAAGGCATGAGCATTTGGATGGATTTTACTAAGTTCTTTTTTTGTGGTTTAAAAGTTAGGTACCGCAGCTTTAATGGTATAAACTGTGCTTGTCTGTTCAGAAATGTGATCGCTCTATATGACGCTCTTTAACAAATCTTTTCTGTATTTCTCCCTTAATTTCACAGTACACCCCTGATCTTGATAGAGCCTGTCTACCCACAATCCTCCTCTGCAGATAGACTGAGCTCCCTGGACGCAGACCTCTGGCATCACGACAACAAGGACAAGTGTGGCGAGCTAGCATCGCCGCGTGCAAAGGTCAAAAACCCAGCCGTAGCCGCCATCCTCCACACAACCCCCTCCCCTCTTTCTCTCACAATCATCGACTCCTCGTTCCTCAAAAAACAGGATCAATTACAAAATCATTTCCGGAAATCAAAGTTGAGCAGTCGCCGTTTTGTCCCCAGAGGCAAAAGGTCAATATGTTTTACCAGCAGAGGCTTGTTCACACAACCTGCTCTGGATATTAGCTTCATTTCTCATAAAGAGGATTATGGGAAACACATTATTCACAGTGTGAGTTCGATTCCACCTCCAGGCCTTTCTGTGTGGAGTTTAGGTATTTTCATCATAGTTATACCTTTGATGAAAATTACTTTTTTTGTATGTATGATTTCAGACAAGTCATGAGACATACACTCACAATATGTACAGTACATACAAAACATAACATAACACACACAAAAATCCACTTACCAGGCAATGGTAAAACAAATTAAACAAGCTTGCAGATGGGATATATGCATATACTGTAGTAAACAGGTAAGACACACACAAAACAACTATAAGAAAAGGAAACAAACAAAAAAAATTAACAAATGAAATATAAACATTTTAATTTATATTTCATTTATTTTATTTTTTTGTTTCTATAAAAATATGTAGAAAAATTAAAATAAAAAAATAAATTACGTATTCGAGGTTTTTTATTTATTTATTCATTATTTTAATTTATTCGTTTATTTTTATTTATTCATTTATTTTTTATGTATTAATTTATTTGTTTTATTTATTCATTTATTTTCTTATTTATGTATTTTTTATGTTTTTATTTATTGATCCATATTTTGGTATGTAGTCTTGCTGTGGAGAAGCAGTGAATCTCATTTTTTATTATTCTCAATCTTTGTTGCATGGTTTGAAGACCCACTGCTGATCCGTTTGTAAGAATCATCCGTCCCATTTCAACATCTTCCATTTTTTTCAAGCACAATTATCCTATTTGTGTTTGTAACTATATTTCTTCCAATCACGTATTGTTTATTTTTTAAAGTTATTCAAACAGAGCTCTGCATTGGTTTTGCATTTAAAGACTACAATTGTAGGATTACATCCCTCTTGGGAGAACTTGCACAATTGTTGGCTGACTGACTACTTTTTACCCCACTGTACAAAAAATACAGATTTGCATAAGGAAATAATGAAATAGTGAACATTTGTAGAAAAGGGGGAAAAGCAAAGTCCTCAGTCCTGTTTTCCTGCGTTCAGAAAAATGACATATACTCGAACTCAAAGTAAAGTGGTGTCTGGTTTGAAGTCACTTGAATCCTCCAATAAATCGTTTTGACTATTAGTATTTAAATGCCATTCTTTCCAAAACATTACGGCCTTCAGCTTGTGTTATGCAACAAAAAATAATATGCTATTTGCCTAATCATTTAACGCCTTGACAAATACTTAGCCCCCTGTTTCTTATCGACATCCATTTCAACATTACACAACAAATTGAACAGTTTTGTGCAGCTCTGAAATGCAGAGCGAGGTCTTTATGATCACTAATCCCGTCTCATTCTGTTTGAAGAACCACATATTGCATTTCTTGATGTGGACCAAAGGGCAGAGATATTACCCGTCTCTGTAATTACTGTTGTAAAAGGAGCAGGCAGATAAGATGTCATTAAAAGTGTGTAAACATTGCTGTCTTTTTCCCATAGACTGTATATAGATGGACAACGGGACCACGAGGGAGTAGCTTCTTAGCTTTGTTAGCGAAAAGGTTGGACTCTGGGACAGTGGGGGGTTATCCCGAAAAAGGTCTGTTGAATTACATTTAAAAGTAAACTCTGTTATTGTTACTGTAAATCACCATTTTAATCCATGCTTTGCTCTTATCGATCCTGGTGTGTATAGTAAGTAAGTAAGTAATGTTTATTTATATAGCGCATTTTACGGACCAAGGTCACCCTTTACAATGTTCAGAGTTCAGACATTCCACACACGGTGATGACGGAAGCGAGTCGCCGAACACACTGGTGCATCAGCCCCAATCAACACCATCCATTCACTCTCTCATTTACATTCATACCTATTGTGCATGTTTTTAGTGGTAGGGGAAACCGGAGCACCTGGAGGAAACCTACGCTGACACGGGGAGAACATGCAAACTCCACTCAGAAAGGCCCTGTTCCGACCGGGATTCGAACCCAGTGAACCTAGTGTGATATTGTCTTTGCAAAGACAGAAATGAGCCATAGTGGAGCTGAAGGCTGGACTGGGCCTAATTTGTACGACTCCCCTCCGGGTTCGGGTCGGTCCAGGTACGAGCCATTCTTTCCTCTCGTCTTTTTAAAAGGCTGCACATTGGATTCTATCTGAAGATTTGAGTGAACGCGAAATGAAATCTTCACAAAGGAGTGAGACAGAGACAGAGATTGCAACTTTTTTTTGCAAGTCTCTACAAAGCTGGTGGAGACATAAACAAACACATCTGTGATTGGACGGCACACTTTTTTGTTTTGAATTAATTAAAATAAAACAAATATTGTATTGACATTCATTATATAACCTGAGGAAGAAGACATTTATATATTTTTTAAGCAGTGAAATGTGTGACTCATGAGGTCCACAAAAAGATTGCAAGCCTTGAGCTTTCGGAATAGGACATATTTTTTTGCTTTTTAAAGAGACAAGAATGGCGCTTTTTCAAAATATACCTCAACAAATCTGAATAAAAACCTTGTATTTGTAAACACCGGACTAATGGTGGTGGATTCAATAGTTACTTTTGTGAAATGTAATTAGTTATGTCACTATTATTTAGTAATGAATATTAGTGTTGCTATGATTATAAAGCACTGTGTCCCCGCTCACATCGATCCCTCGCTGAAGACAGGGACAAAAGGCTCCTGGTTGTTCAGTTGTTGGCGGTCATATTCGGTCAAAGTGATACAGAGTAAGAGGAGTTTACTTTTCAATGTAAGTGACTGGCACCAAAGATATAACATCTAATAAAGATGTTAGCGCTATCGGGTCCCAGTTGTTAGCACCATCACACACAGAGACTGCACCTCTGCTGAAGATAGATATATGGATAGATAGATACGTAGACAGATAGATAGATAGATAGATAGATAGATAGATACGTATAGATAGATAGATAGATAAAGATAGATACTGTACGTAGACAGATAGATGGATAGATACGTAGACAGATATAGATATATAGATAGATAGATACGTAGACAGATAGATGGATAGATAGATATATAGATAGATACGTAGACAGATAGATAGATAGAGATAGATACGTAGACAGATAGATAGATATATAGATAGATAGATAGATACGTAGACAGATAGATAGATAGACAGATAGATAGAGATAGATACGTAGACAGATAGATAGATAGACAGATAGATAGAGATAGATACGTAGACAGATAGATAGATAGATACGTAGACAGATAGATAGATAGATAGATAGATAGATAGATAGAGATAGATACGTAGACAGATAGATAGATAGACAGATAGATAGAGATAGATACGTAGACAGATAGATAGACAGATAGATAGATAGATAGATAGATAGATAGATAGATAGATACGTATAGATAGATAGATAGATAAAGATAGATACTGTACGTAGACAGATAGATGGATAGATACGTAGACAGATATAGATATATAGATAGATAGATACGTAGACAGATAGATGGATAGATAGATATATAGATAGATACGTAGACAGATAGATAGATAGAGATAGATACGTAGACAGATAGATAGATATATAGATAGATAGATAGATACGTAGACAGATAGATAGATAGACAGATAGATAGAGATAGATACGTAGACAGATAGATACAGTAGATAGATACGTAGACAGATAGATATAGTAGATAGATATGTAGACAGATAGATAGATAGATAGATACGTAGACAGATAGATAGATAGACAGATAGATAGAGATAGATACGTAGACAGATAGATAGATAGATACGTAGACAGATAGATAGATAGATAGATACGTAGACAGATAGATAGATAGACAGATAGATAGACGTAGACAGATAGATAGATAGATACGTAGACAGATAGATAGATAGATACATACAGTAGATAGATTGAGATAGATAGATACATATATAGATAGATATCACATTCGCACTAACACAGCTGGGTAATTTTGAAGCAAGAAAACCCCAAACAAAAACATTATAAATAAATACATATCTAAGAGAAGTTAGGGCACTGCAAGGCAATGTTCAAGACAATAATGATGTTAGCGCTCGCGGCCCCTGTCTTTAGCGTCACCACACACTGCATCTCTGCTGAATGTGTTTTGCATGGAGCAGCCTTGTCCTCAATACGCCTGTTGTCCTGATTAAGCTCCTATCCGGGCCAATTAGCTGCGCCTGCTCGCCACAAAACCTGCTCCGCTTGGAAAACTCCGACCAAAGTTTACGACGAGAGGCCTGGGTCTGCATCACAACTACAGTACAGAACACGAAGCCGCACACACAGGAGAAGGAGGTATTACGCACGATGATCGAAGCGCATGGACAGACCTGGAGGCTCTACACTGACACTGCAGAATGGGAATCGAACCCAGGAGCTTTCTTACTGTGAAGCACTGGATGGACTGTGGCAGAGGAATGATGAAAACTTGCCTGTGTGTGTGTGTGTGTGTGTGTGTGTGTGTAAATAAAGACACACTCAGGGAAACAGCTGACATAAAAGCAAATAATAATAATAACCCATTTTATTTCTTAGCCGCCTTTAAAGATCCTCAAGGTCATTTTAACTTGCCTAAAATGCTTGAATTACACAAATTGTATCTTGATTAGTCAAATGTGAAATGTATTAAACAAGATTTGCCAAAGGGACGAGCAAAATCTCATTCAAAAATGTGCTTGATAAAAAAACGGAGCTTGTCCTGAGGCTTTTTTTTGGCTGAGTTTTTGAGTTTCCTTCTATTTCTGAGGAAGGTTGTTGTGTTTGGAAGAGAAATATTTAAACAGCAGCGCCTCCTTCTGCTGTATTCCCACTTTCCCACTTCTGCTCTTTTTACCTTGATTCAAACTGTCAGATCTGAGCGCTTTGTTTACAGTAGCCTCCACTATTTTTTGTTCTAATGTGATCGTTTTTTTAAATCTGTTATATTTTGTATTTTTTTGCGACTTTGCAATATTACTATGCACCTGTAATGAATGCAAATGTCATTCTCTTGCATTATGCACTTTGATCATTCAGGCATTTGGGAGAAAAGCTGTATTTTTTTTTGGACACAGTTCCCAAAAAAACAGTAGCTCTTAGATCAATCCCAATAGTTTGTTTTCAGACGACACGTTTTGAGTTCGACACGGTGGTATTCATCATCAACCTGCTCGCAAAACAAAAGAAACAAGCAAGAAGCCGTATTGCTGTCAAATTTTGCATGAAACAAGAGAAACTTGTTTTGATAAGAAAAGTTGCATTAAATTGGCTTTCTGTGCGGATTAGAAGAAACGTTTTGAGCAGGGATAATGATGTAACCTCAGGGGCTGGAGAAAATATGACACACGCTCTTGAAATAGAGAGAAAAGTGGTGGGAAAAAGTTGATTCTTGTTAATGAAACAGCCTTAAAAGTGTATTTGGGTATAAATAACATCTGAAATCTCAGCATTGACCTGCAAAAAGATTACATTCGTCCATTGGATTGAATGTGTATGTTTTTTATACACATATACACATGACAATCTTCCACACCGGGCTTTATCATGGGTAAAGTTGTCCAATTATAAAGTTTGGGGCTGTTGTACCATTGTCCCGGAGAGTCAATGCGGACGGATCCTGGTCCTTCTGCAGTAATCCTCGCCACTACAGGAGGCTCCAGAAACCAGCCACTAAAACGCAACAACGGCTGGAACCTGAAAAGTGACGGCTCCGAGCAGCAAGGACACGATACGAAGAATATTGTGGCTTATGACAAAATGTTGAACAAAGAATTCCTTATTTTTCCAGTGTGTTTACATTTGTGGACTTTAGGATTACCAGTAAACCTAGTCCAATGTAACTCGGACAGTTTCCAATTGTCGTGTAAATCGAGAGTCAATCTGGGACCTGAGGCTCAGAGAGTGGTTTGGAAGTAACAAAAATGTCCCCAATTAAAAAGTCAAAACCCTAGGGGGGTTGGACGTGCTACAATCCACATGTGTGTCAATGCCGAGGGGAGTATTATTTTTTTTTGGACCAGTCTAGTTTAGCCGCTGTAGACTTCAGAAGGCACTCGTCAAATGTATGGGGCTCGTGCTGGCTGACGCATGCGCAAATACTTTTTCTGACTCCATAGAAGCCAAAAGTGGTGCCACATTAGTTTGAACGCCAGAGATAGGCGTGACTTTGTCCATTAATATTTACAGTCTATTGTCAAAATGCCTTTCCTGTTTTTTCCATCTATTAGTCTTGGCAAATGTTGTTTGAAGACAGTCAGAATGTACTCAAAGTAAGATTAAAGAAACAAACAAACACTAAAATCAAGCAATTATCATCTCACATTTAACATTTTTCTTGCCGTGAACAACAATAGCAATTCATGTCAGTCATCCCAGTATTCTTCAGCTGCTTTGGAAAGAGGATAGGTCAAAAAAAACAATGATAATTTCACCTAAAAGGGGTTGTTGATTCAGTTTCTATTCCTTCCCCTTCTGTTGTTATTTGTATGCTAACATCAAACCACAAGAAAACCTATAAATGTCTGGGTGGTTTCAGTTTAAGCAGACACTGTTTTTTAATTCTTGAGATTTTGAGAACGATCGAATCACATTTGATGGTGGTTTTAAGCAGAAACGTTTCAGATACTTTTCCAGGCCACTTACACAACACTACAGCTGATGAACAAACTTGAAATAAACTTGCCAAAACGCTTTCACGACACAATTCTTTTTTTTATTTTTGCAAATCCGAACAGAACACATCACGGTCTGGTCATCTCCAACAACGCCACAAGCCATACCGGAGACTTCCACTGATGACTTTTTAAATTAATATCAGCCTTATGGCCACTGCTTCTACAGTTGTCACCACATGCTTTCTGCTTACACCCGGATCTCCTCAAGAAAGCGCTCTCCTCTGTCAAAGCACGCGCCGTCATCACTTTCTGCCGCGGTGGAGGAGCTAATGGAAGAGGAGGAATGCTGGGAGTGTGACAGTTCAGTGCAGTGGTACAAACAGAGAGCTGGGGGCAAGCTTCAGGGCGAGAGGAGGAGGAGGAGGAAGAGGAGGGAGAGGGCGCTCTGGTCAGGCTCTGGACAGCCTTAAGAAGCTCAGGCTCAAGAGGGGCTGAGTTGGTCCACTGCACTGAGAGTCTTTGGGAGCTGTCTGCAACACATTATGAATTATTTGTACATTTCCGCGCTTAATTTTGACTTTGAGAATATTCATTTCGCATCCAAAAACATGAAATTCTAAAGTATTCTTTTTTAAGCTCTAAGGCAGTGTCTCCCAAAGTGGGGTCCGCGGCCCCCTGGTGGGCCGCGAGGGTACTGCAGGGGGGCCGCGGGAGGTCATAAAAAAAATAAAACAATAATATAATTATTTAATGTTAAATTTATAATGTTTTGTTTGTAATATTAAAATATTTGTGTTCATTATTTGACTTGAATAATCCACTGTAATCATTTTTGTATTACAATGTTTGTAGCAGAGGCTATTTCCCCAAAATAAAATAACCAGAAGAGCTTGTGTCTTCACCAGAATGTTGTCTTCTTGGTTATTATTTTGGGGGGCCACGCAGACCCGTCAGATTTTTAAGGGGGCCTCGGTGTTACTGAGTTTGGGAATGGCTGCTCTAAGGTATAGTGGACCGTTGCAATAAAACGGTTCAGCTCTTCGCGGTGTCCTCTGCTTCTGCATTTTACTGTGTATGCACAGCTTTTGACAGCCGCAGCAGCGCTCAGACCTACAACCAACAAGTTTGATATCTCTGTGATTGCACCTCAGCAGTCGGGAGTTCAGGTGGTTAGAAAAGTGTATACAATGTGTGTGAGGAGTTTTACAGCCTTAAAACATACAGCTGCTACTTCAAAGATTTCAGTAATTTTGGGTTATTTTTTGTATGTAACCCCTCTAATAAATAAGATAATTATTTCACTTTTACAAAAAAAAGTTAACAACTTGCTTGTCTT
Organism: Knipowitschia caucasica; assembly: GCA_964034765.1. Classification (NCBI taxonomy): domain Eukaryota; kingdom Metazoa; phylum Chordata; class Actinopteri; order Gobiiformes; family Gobiidae; genus Knipowitschia; species Knipowitschia caucasica. The sequence goes on from OZ035838.1 coordinate 21,490,571, forward strand.
CCTCTGACGTGAAAACATGACCCCTGTGAGTTCCTATTGGGCCGAGAGCTGGACCTTTTGTTACACTGAAATAGCCAATCAAGCTCACATTTTTTCTTCTGACTTTACATTTAAAAAAACTGACATGTTGTACTAGCGGTGATAAAAGGTTGAGAATCCCACTGTTAAAAAGCAACATTTCAAACAAAAAAATCTGCTAAACATAACCGCTAAAGATGAACCACGTTACAGCGAGTCAGCGTTGTGTATCAGAAACTCAACCATGAAAATAGGAAAGCTCACACATGTCCCTGTGCACTTTCCACTGATTATACAATTCTGGAATACATTTCCATGTGCACTTCCACTGACTCCGGAGATAAAAATAGCCGTAAGCTAATCCGGAGCAGCTCTTGCAATGGAGTTTACATGATTTAAAAGCTGAGTCTTCATGTAATCAGCAAAAATGGTACAATGCAGGTTCCCTACTGTACTGAACTCCTGTAGGGGGAGTATTTTAGGATCAAACGAAACGGAATCATAACCAGTAGATTATTATAGTTTCTGCTGCTTCAACCATAATTTCAAAATGCTTGGTAACAGCCTGATCCACTGATGACACTAAATACATGAAATACAGCCCCCAATGCAAGACTTTTCAAATATGTTTTAACGTGGTCATGTAAGAAAGGAATTTATAATTGAGGGGGATTTAACTGCAGAAAGGTTTGTGCCATATGAAACATCTGGGACTCTGAGGAGCACAGGGACTGGCATCCTGCTGGGACTCTGAGGAGCACAGGGACTGGCCTCCTGCTGGGACTCTGAGGAGCACAGGGAGATCTGCTTAGACTTTGCACATAAACAAGTGAAAGATTGTTTTTCCAAATTCTTACAAAATAAAAACAATTCAACAGGACACAAAATAAACAGAAATAAAACTCCTTGAAAAACGGCTTCGACAAACCAGCTCTGAAAGACACTCTACCTTTGTCACAGAGCATTATCAATGGCCTACAGCTTGTTAGTTGAGCAAAATCAATATTTTCAACATATTATTATATACTATTCATTTTACTTTTGAATGCGCTGGAAATGGTAGCAAGTCTCAAGTAGCTCTGAAATAGTTCTTGTTTTGTGTTTTACAATTGGTATTTTTCTTGCTGCAGTCCAGTGTTCATGGTTTTGCACTGGTCCAGACCAGACCAGAGAGGATTCACGGTGCAAACCAAGCAGATCAAGCAGAAAACCACTGGAGGGATTGGCACTGCTAACTTTCTGAAAAATGCTAAGAAAGCATTCAGCATTTTACTCTAGACCAGAGCAGAGAAAATGGTCCGAACCAAGAAGCTACTGCACCTCTGCTGCTGTGAAGTTCTGTTGCATTTCAATACTATGGTTAGCTACTTTTAGAATTATGTATTGTTTTGTCTGTATGGATGGATGTGTTTCTGCTGCTACTGGACAACTGAGTTTCTCCTACGGGGTTCAAAAAAGTATCTACAGTATCTATCTATCTATATTCATCACAAAGTCGACTCATAAAAGAGTTTAAAAGAGTCATTTAACATTTTCAAATTTCCCTCGTCAATCTACTCCTCTGCTTTTGTCAAGTTCCCCAAATAACTATACTGTACATACAGCTTTGCGAGTCATTTGAGGTAAAGCTAATCTTCGAGCTGACAACGCTCTCGTGCACCAGTTCAAATTTACAACAATTTCACGGCGCCGAAGCTGGCTGTCTGTGCTAGACATTTTGTCACTGGTAAATTCTGACTCCAAATAGCGGCTAAGCTCCGGTAAATCCTTTGGTTCTGTCGCCGCGGTGACTCAACAAAACATTTGGTGAAGATTGAGGCTATTATCATAAACCAGTCAAAGGAAAACAAACCGGGAGGGGATCTGCCAACAGAACTAGGTCATAGTGGGAGTATTTGGAATATTGGGTTTCCTGATTTGTGGATTTGCCATTTGCATTTTTGTGTTTGTGTGGTGAATAAATCGGATTCCAAAAGTGGTTGTACAGTATTTCCGGACTTCCAAATCGCTGTGCCATTATGCATTTTGCTGCTACTGTTAAAATGTAAATGGCGTTTTTCATTCCCTGAATAAATTACTGTTGAATAGATGATGGCTGTAATTTGCATGGACCACTGTACACTGAAGTTTTCCTCTCAAATCCAGAAGTTAACTTCGAATCAGGTCAACCGTTGGAATATTCTGCAGGTATTAATGATAATGCATCAGTTTTATACAGCGCTTTTCAGGACACTCAAAGACGCTTTACATGTCATTATTCTTTCACTCTGTACACGGTGGTGATAAACCACTACTGTAGCCACAGCTGCCCTGGGGCACACTGACAGAAGTGAGGCAACCAGTATGTGCCATCTGCCCTCCGACCAACACCAACCATTCACACACACACCAGACTCATTCTAGGCAATGGGGGTGAAGTGTCTTGACAACAGACACAACGAGAGTTTGGCACTTTACAGCCGCAGCCGCCCCACTGGTGTTCCCAGAGGTCTCCCATCACAGTACTAACCAGCCTCTGCCCTGCACAGCTTCAGAGACAGGATCTGGCTTCCACATGCAAGTAAAGTAAAGTATGAATCTAGTGTATTCAATTCAATGTATTTTTGTACAGCCCTAAATCACAACAGTAGTCATCGCGAAGGACTTTACAAAACCGTTGAATTTGCCAACACAGATCAGAAAATCAAACACTTCCAACACAAGAAATGCAATGATAAAAAACACGCCATTGGTCCGTAAGAGGCAGATGACCAATGTCCATACTTGATGAAAAGAAAGAATGTCCTTACACTTTTGACTGTTGATTGTCCTGGATCATCACCACATGTATAAAAATGTCAGAGGAGAGGTTTGTAAAGGCAAAATGTCATGTTATTTCTTTTTTCAAACATATTCTCACATTAACTCAACACAAGAAACAGAACTATGGGTCTCAGTTCAGGGTAACCATTCACTCTTTCATTTGAACTAGTCTATTTCTGGCTTCGGGAATCAAAGCTGCCACTCCATCTTCACAGCACCAGTGAGTCCTCCAGTAGCGGGTATGCCCTCAGAAGAATAGAGTAAGTAAGTAGTAAGTAATCTTTATTAATATCCCGCATTTCACCGAACAAGGGCACACAAAGCGCTTTCCACACAGTGATGACGGAAGCAAGACCTTAACCATCACCAGCCAGTAAATTCACTCATTGTCCAGGTTTTTAGTGGTAGGGGGAACTGGAGCACTCGGAGGAAACCAACGCAGAAACGGGAAGAACTTTCAAACTCAACGGAAAAAGGCCTTGAGTTGGAATTGAACCCTGGCCGCCCAATGATGAAACAGATGCATCTTGGTCTTTCACGACTTGTTATTTCAGACTTTGGTTCTTCTTGTATTGGTCTAGCTGAAAGAAATCAAGGTCCAGTGTAATTGCTAACTTTTCCAGTCATTCTTCACATGCTCATTTAACACCAATTTCAGGATTTGTGAGAAACTGTTTTGTACATCTGTGGTTCCGTTTATCCTCAGGGTCAGATATCTAGTCACGACAAAAGGACAATACTTTAGGTGAAATATGAATTGTAAACTGTAATTGCTTTTGTAACCCACTTTAGCCCATACTGTATTAAAGCAATCACACAAAAACAAGGTGTTTTCATACGTCTTTCCTCGGTCTGTAGCCTGAGTCCTGGATCTTTAGCCCGTCTGTCCATGGGAGCGGATCCATCTCTTAATGTAGACCTTTTCCCACTGGGTCTAGAGTTTTTTCTTTGTTGATGCAGGAAGGTCTTGATACATGTTAGACTTGTGAGGTCTAACTGAAAGGACAGAGGTGATGATCTAGGACCCTCTACATGTATCAACACTTATGGACATTGGTCATCTGCCTCTTATGGACCAATACCAATGTGTTTTATTTCTTGTGTTTGAACTTTTCGATTCTCTGATCTTTGTTAGCAAATTCAACGGTTTTGTAAAGTCCTCCAAGATAACTGCTATTTTGTTGTGATTAAGGGCTATACAAGAATGAAATTAATTGAATTGGTCTGTACCTGAGTGTAAACTTATTCTGAACAGGCAACGATGGAGATGCCTCAAAATGAAGGAGACTGGTTTTTATTGGAAACACATTGAAAATAGTTGTAAATAGTTTTCTGAACGGTGTTAGTCAAATCTCTTGAGGCCAAAAACTAACCCTCAAAGCTAGAACACGAAAACCATAATCTTTAAACTAGCTTGTTCTCATAAAACCTGTGCAGCTGGACAAGTATTGAAAAGGTTGAAGCTTCAAATATTTATATGGGCTGACGACTATCTCACATTTTTACATTTTAAGTCATGTCACTACCTAATTTCACAACGAGAGAAAGAGCCTTTATTATAAACACAAATCCTGTTTCTCTTTCTAGTTATTTTATTTATTTATTGATAAGACATGGTCACAACATCCATCCATCCTTTTTCTTCCCCTTAATCCATTTCTGGGGCGGGGGGTGGCAGTCAGAGCTGCACCGGGTTTACTGATCCTCCTGCAGGTGGTGAGTCCACAGGAGCCTTGATCTTTCATTCTGTCTTTCACAACAGAAGACATCAGTGGGAGTCGGTGGAGAAGGTCTCGTGGTGGCGTCAGTATTGTGGGACCGGTTTATTGTTAAGGTGAACACACAGGTACTTGAAAATGAAAAGTGTTTGTTCTTCTTAAGATGATGATTCCGATGATGGCCACTACCTTGACCAGATCTCAATGGGACTTGTATAAGATAATCAGTGTCCCTATTCATTGTCCTCACATTGAAATCTGATGCACATGGAATGTAGTAATAACAACATTTATCTGAATTAAGTTACATGAATGAGTATGTAGCTGCATTTTAATCTGGCAGTTAAAAAATCCTTTGCATCAGACAGATAATGTAACTGAATAACTATTCCACATTCTTCCTTGAACGTCTTGACAGTAGACAGGTGGGAGTGGGAGGTCTAAACAATATGATTTACAGCAACGTCTTCACACTTTTGAAAGAATACACATACCTTAAGGATCTTCACATACTATTTCATAACGCTAAGAACTATATTCAAGAAAGCTAGCAAGGTTGAGGACACAAATCAAGTGGGGTTAGGAAAAAAATGCATGAAAAATGACATTATCAGTAACAGAAGTGCTTTATGTCCCCTACATTACCTGACGATGCTAGCATTTACTTATTTCAAGATTTATACGTATAGCTGTTGTGTGGACCTAACGCAAAATCTCACTGGAACCTCTGACTGCTGCTACAGAGACACACCACTGCCATTTAGTCTTTCAGATCTGAAAGAGGCAGAACAATGAGCTCGGATGAAAGCGCGTTTTTTTACGGCTCCTGACATGAAGCATGAGGTTTACCGCAGGATCCTCCGCCGCCGCACGTGTCATGAAGACAATAAATAAATTCATCACTGCAGAGTTATTCAAATCTGCTTGAAGAATAGGTCCATGTGAAATGTTTTGTAGTGAAAGTGAAGTGTTGTTACAAAGATATTGATTAAACCTAATTTAAGTTGGAAAAAAACAAATGGAAATGAATATTTGGGGCACCAGTTTGAAAATGGCAGCAGGGTTTGATCAATTTAATAACTTTAGTGTGAATTCTGGAGGTGTAAATTCGAACAACCGGTAGTAGTAGTATCAAATCACAATGCAGTAGTTCAGTAATTTAGTAATTACGGTACATCTAATAATATTCTGAGCTCTGTTAGAAGATTACGTCCATGCAAAATGTTTCTCCTCATTTTATTTTCAAGTGTTATTAAAAAAACATGCAGTGAGATGATAGGAAGGCAGTGACAAACCTATACATGTATTAGTGAAATGTGGGGAAAAAAATTGATAATTGTTTTATGTTCGCATTAGCAAGATGATGATGATGATTGTAAGAATGTCAGGAATGTCATGTGAAAATCTGAATCTGTTTGCAGTCGCTTCAAGAAGTATTAAAAATGGGTTAGGCACATATAATCTTCTCCTTTTGAGCCTTGAAATGAAATGTACCTGTAAAAGTACATCTGCACTAGAATGGTCCCAGAATATCAATTTTTCCATACATATTTTTTAGTTTTTATCTTCTACAGAAAGAACAATGTTTGCGAACAAATCCGACCACCTCATGCTACTGAAAAAATCATCTTCACTTTTTCATTTTTCTGTCTGAAAAAGTTGGTCCAACTCAAGTGACTAAATTGTTTTAGAGTGCGGAACCCGTTAGATGGATTTTATAACTTCTTTTGTTTGTGGTTTTAAAGATGCTACTGTATATGTTGAATTAAGACAATGAGAGAGCTCGCAATGTGAGCACGTACAGTATATGAGTGTTCTTCAGTGCTCTTCAGGATCCAAATGCAAAAGGGTCAATATTGAAGTGGAAAAAAAGAAAGTCCGAGGCATAACTGACTTTAAAGTAAAAACCTTTATTACCCAGCGACACCAACGCGTCTTCATCAGGGCAGACAGTAAAAATGTGTTCTGTAATTTAAGAATAAAATTGTATAATCAAACTAGATAAATATGTGTAGTGCATCAGTCTAAGTCCCAATTTGTTTTAAAACCATAAAATCGACGTACACCCAGCCGTCTCCTTCCGTAATCCTCCTCCTCTTTTGATTGAGCAGAAGCACTTGGCCAATAGTGCGATATGGAAATGCAGCTCTGTGATCAAAGCACTCCTCTCCCTGGACGCTTCTCCATCTCTCTCCCGTCGGACCCTCCACCTGCCAGCGCGGAGGCCACTCACCACACTCACCAGCCCACAGTCTTTGTCATTCACGTCAGACTGGTAAATGATCATATATTTATCATAATATATATATAAATGATGTCTGCTCAATGTGTTTTTTTATCATTCTGTGGAAAATAAACCTCACAGAGACGGGATCTTTTCACACTAGAGCCACCTGGAAGTTTATTCTCAGGACAAGCTCTTTATAGTCATTTTTACGTCACACAAACGTCACACATGGAAAGATATACACGTCACATCAAGAGATAATCAGACCATATTAAGACCTTAACACAGATACACAATCAGAGCGGACACACAAACGGAGTCCTTGTGACTTACCCAAGGCCAGATCACTTCAAATCAAATCAAATCAAATTTTATTTATGAAGCGCTTTTCATACCAAAGATGCAACACAAAGTCCTTTACAGTTTGGTTAAAAACAATCCCGCCGACCCAAGACCCCTCCCCCCGACCACCCAACAGACCCATCCCAAACCACAAACAAACACACACACGCTCCCATGCACACTCTCTGACACACACACACACACACACACACACACACACACACACAAGTAAAACAGTAAAACAATGATGAGAGACTTGGCAGGGTTCGGATGCAACCAGTTGAAAAAGCGTCATCCTAGGAGCCGTCTGCACCAGAAGCAGAGAGCCGCCTGTAGCCACAGGGGACGACACAGGATCTAGAGGAGACCCGAAACAGAGGCCCCAGGCCCCCACCAGGTCCAAGAGTCCGACCCCCACAGCCATGCCGACCACCGCTCCCAGTGCAGAGGGCTCCTCCAGAGGAAACACTGGGTACACTAAAAACAATACAATAACAATACAATATGTAAAACACAAAAATGTGAAACTAAAATGAACTAACACACAATACATGAATAAAAGCAATAGCAATACAATAAATAATAGAAGATAAATAGAATATATAAAATGAAATAGTAAAAACTAATCAAAAGCTAATCTAAAAAGGTGTGTCTTGAGCCTACTTTTAAAAATATGAATGTTCTCTGCGGCCCTGAGCTCCTCCGGCAGACTGTTCCAGAGACGGGGGCCGTAGTGCTGGAAAGATGCCTCGCCGTGAGTGTGTGTCCTGACTTTGGGGATGGTTAGGAGTCTGCTGCCGGAGGAGCGCAGGGGCCGGGAAGGTTCATAGGATAAAAGCAGTTCTGAAAGATAAGAAGGCCCAAGACCATTAAGACATTTAAAAACCATTAAAAGAACCTTAAAATCGATCCTGAAACACACGGGGAGCCAATGCAGCGATTCTAAGACCGGTGTAATGTGGTCCCGCCCCCTGGTCTTAGTCAGGACACGTGCGGCCGAGTTTTGGAGTAATTGTATACTTGTATACTGTAGTTATCTATTTCCCATATAATTGCATTTCTGTGTTTCAACTGTTCTCTGATCTGAATTGACAGCTTTGGTACATCCTCTGAGCGATATGGTGTGGATTATGTGTTATTTTGACCTAATTTTTCTATGGTTTTAGTTTAGTTTGACTTCCTGTGTTGTTCCCCTGTTGATGGGGTCAGCACTAGGTCATATACGGGATCGGGACGGAAGCGGAAGTAAATATAGCCAACTACCTATTCTTGCCTAAACTTAACCAGCCATTCCCATAGAAAAAGCCCAACCCACCCTTAACCCTAACCTTAACCATCTTACTCAGACGCCTAAAACTTAACCAGTCACCACTTAAAACTGCACTAACTGACTTTATTTTTGTATTCATTAACAAAAATGCTATCCATATCCATGCAGTGCATTGGAATATTCGTCCTTTTGAAGAAAAAGTAGCGCAGATTTGTGCTGGTGTGACATTATTTTTTAGTTCGAGTTTTGATGAAACAAGGAAGAGAATGTGTTTCGGGTCGCAGATTGTGACCAATCACAGCGGACCACTAGCCCCCACTTTCGTGAGAAATCTACAGGTCCGTTAGCATAGACGGCTGAGTTAGCACAACAAGCGGCGGAGCTAACCTGAAGCTTCCTCGTCTTCGTCACCGGTTACTGCTTACACAGCGAAACAGCCATCCAAAAGAAAGTCTCGTTCCTCCGCGCTTCCCGGTTCTATTGTTCTATGGTCACGCCATCCACGTGCAAATCCATGTCCATGTATTATCCATATTGGGAGAGGCTAGCTCCGTCAACAACAGTGGGTGTGTGTGGGGGGCGATAGCTTCGTGGGTGCGGGGAGGGGAGCAGAAAGAGCGAGGCCAGCGGGTCCGCGGCTTCAAAATCCCAAAGTCAGTTAGTGCAGCTTTAAGGACTTATTAGTCTAAAACTAATTCAAAAGTAGAATTGTTACTTCCGCTTCCGTTCCGATTGATGGTCTGCCCCACCAAATGGGTTGCACCTGTGTCTGTATGTACCTGTGCTCCTCTCCACTTGCTGCTGGTCCATTGTCAATGTCTTTGTCTCTGATTTTTGTTTTTATGTTGTTTTGTTCAGCCATCTTCTGTTCCATCCCTTCTTATGCTGGCCACAAGTTTGATTGTATATAGTGCAAACGTAAACCATTCTAGCTCTAATCATTTCACGGCCATTTCCATGATCGGTTTTTCTTCTAAATCCCTTCCTTCTCCTCTGCAAACATTCTGTCGCTGCATTTAAACTTTGGCCGCTCTCCCTCACCTCCAATCCAAACCTTCCGTGCGCGCGACAAAACAACACAAATTCCCACTTTGATGCACATTCTATCCATGCAAATTCCCTTTTCTCTGAGGGGATATACATACACGCCACTCGATGACTGCGTCGAAAGAGAAAAAAGGCCTGGAAATCCCCCAAAGATACATTGGATCTTTCTGGGAACGGGCAGAAAGGCAAAAAGGGATTGGAAGCTATTGTCGTTTGGTGAAAGTGACAGAATAGAAAGTAGGCCAAATTTGCGTTGCGTTGCCAGAAGCAGGTTGTGCCACGACGCGCACCATTTAGCCGTGCTGAACGATGGATGCTAGCAGCCGCGGAGGGGGAGAATAATGTGAGTGATGAGACAGGCGTTTACAGGCCAGAGAAAGACATGTTTTTATTATGGGGCGAGTCGAATGGAAGACGATAGAAATGGGCCTTTTTATTTCATATTAGAGATTCAGATTCATTTTTTTTGCGATTTGCATTAAATTCACATTGGTGTGCACTAGACATGTAAATAAATTCAACAAGCTAAAGGTATATTTTATTATTCTTTATTATTATTGTTATTATTTTATTATAGTATTTTATTTATCTTTATTGAATATTCATTGTCTTCTTTCCCGCGGCAGGAAAATACCAGACGTCATGACAGACCCACATTTTAAATATGTTGAATTTTTAACACTAGATCTCCCAGAGCAGTCAATTTTAACGTCTTTTAGTTTTGAACGCATAATTACTGACCGTTTGTTGAAAAGTGACTTTTTCTGTATCTATATGTAGTTTATTTCTATGTCTTTATTCTTGTAAACTAACCTTTCAGAGTTCCATTGGTTTGAATGGGGGCAGTCAAAATGAAGACTCTGGGAGTTCTTGTAACTTTGACTGCTCCCATTCAGGTTAGGGAGTCTACCATCAGTTTTATTCAAATGTACCTTTACTCGCATTTAATAAGTGCAAAAACTGGTAATAATAACTTGAAAAACAGAAGAAAAAAAAGGCTAATGCTAACTGGTAGCAAGTTAACAGTATGTTGCTATGGTTACTAGAGCTTGCTCTTCTCTACCTCTCTACACCATTTCAAAATTAAAAGATAATTTCCTAAAAATAATGAAATAAAAGAAATAAAGAAATAAACAACAGAAAAAACAGAAAAATTCACAAAGTTAAGATAAAAAATGTACATAAGTAAACACACTTCCATAACTAAAAACCGTCAAATTGACTGCTCTGGGAGTATGTGGGTTCTGCTCAGACATGAAAGGTTCTCTTGTCAGTGAAAGGAAACTTCTGGGAAGCAGGTCACAAGCAGATAAAAAGTCTCGCACCAAAGTCGATATCCGATGAACAGTGGAGTGAAACATAGAATGAGCGGTTGTTGTCGTAGTAAATGTTTCAAAAAAGGTACAAACGTGTTAATCCTCAAGGCCTCTGACAGCGGCGCTACTGTTCGGCGCCGGTGTACTGTAGCCGTGGCGTTTAACATACAGGAGATGTGTTTGGCCTCTGCAGCTCATTACAGACTGAAGGCTCCATATTCTCCTGGATCAATATAGGCGCCACGAGCAGAGCGGGCGCGGAAAAATGCTGAATATGACAACTTCATCTGAGCCAAGAGAGAGATGTCAGCGGAGGGGGTGAGAGAGAGAGAGAGAGAGAGAGGAGGGGGAGAGAGAGCGAGGCGTCTTTATGGAGCTTTGCACAATCAGCACTGCGAGTCAAAACTGCACTTTTCATTCACTGATACACAGTCGAGAGCATTTACAAACTCGGTCAGAGATTTGATTGGTGCAGCCATGTTCGGGAGATCAGGAACGATGGTGGACCCTTCTTTACCGTGTTTGTTGTATGTTTTTATTTATTTAAATGGATCCCTGTTAGCTTCCACATGTGGTTGCTAGTCTCCCTGGGGTCTGTTCCATATCGGGTTAATTCACATTGCAAAAGTTCAAACATTAGATAAGATAAGCCATAAACCTTAATTTGTCCTTCAGTGTGGACATTTCACTATAATTGTGGTGCAGAATAAAAGGAGGAAATAAGAGGATCTATTATTGAGGATAATAGATAATACAATAAGATAATAAAACTCTGCAGCTACAGTAAAAAATATTTTTTTTTATCATAACATAATTGAGTTGCTCTGGGGAGATCACAAATGTGCAGTTCACGGAAGGCGAGAGGATAAAGACACAGCGAGTTTATTTATTTAGCACAGTTCATAAACAAGACAACTCAAAGCTTAACAAAACAGGAAACAATCACGCTCATAAATACAGCACATTAAAAAAAAAATAAGATGGAATCGTTCAGTTGTATGCACAGCGAAACTGTTTTACTGGATTTAAACATTGTAGAAGCCTGTCTCACATTTCAGGGAGACTGTTCCAGATTTTAGCCGGAAAAATCTGAAATCCTGCCTCCCCATGTTTAGTCCTGACTCTGGGCACCAGCAGGAGGCCAGTCCCTGTGCTCCCCAGAGTCCGAGACGGTTCATATGGCTCTATCATATGATGTCACAGATGTACTGTACTTTGGTGCGATTACAGTATGCCTGCATTGGTTTTAGCTGAAGTTGGCTGGATGACACTGTGAACTTGTTTCTTTATAATCTTACAGACTACTTTGGGTAAACAAGGCAGAGGGCCACATACAATGACAGCCTTTTCTTTATAATAGTCTGGGCTCAACAAATTTAAATTACTTACTAACACTAGATGCATCAGCCGCGTTCACAAAAACCCTCTCAAAAACGGACAGAAAAGCGAGGAAAATGAAGCGTCTTGATTCAACAAAGAAAATCAACCAAAAACAAGGAACAGGCCGATGTTTTGATGCAATGTTTTCTCCCCTCTCCCTCTCTAAAACCCGGTGCAGACGCTGCACGAGGCCGGCAGACCATAATTGTTGGGTTTTGGTGTTTGTCTTTCACCCACACACATCTGTCAGGGTTGGGCACAAACACACTTGTCCTTCACCTCGCTGGACAATGTCAGCTATTGTTCCCTGGTTATTCTGATAAGACCTTGGGACAAACAGAGACATCCATTAAAAAGAGAGAGGAAAGGATTCGTTATGTGAACATGTGACGTCATGCACTGGGGCTATCAGAGACAGCAGAAACATGCACTACAGATCTATTATATACTTCTTGTACTAGAGCCGGCATGTCAAAGTCAGGCCCGTGGGCTAAAACCGGCCACGAGACCTTTTTAGTGGCCCCTGAAATTATTTTTGATTATCATTATTGTACAGTAACTTGCAGCATTGATGGTACTGTGATACTATAGCATGTTTTACTTAAATTGAAAGACTATTTTCTCAAGAAAATGACCATATAATTTAATCTTTTCTTAAAGATCAACTCAAATTTAAGTTAGGCCAAAGATATATTTTGTCTTCAATTTCATCTCTTCTTGATATTTGGGAAAATTTTGGTTGAACCCAAACCTACCAGAAAATAATGATAATAATTATTATAAAAAAATTATATTGTTATAGAAATTTGGCTCCTGACCAAATTGAGTTTGGCACCACTTTATAGAGTTGCTATAATGAATATTCACTTATCTTGCGTTGTGTGCTCCTCATTTTTCTGTTCTATAACTTGTGATGCAATACTGAAGTTTCACCACAGTGGGACGCATACATTTTGTTTAATAGAGGCATTTAGGCAGATGGGGCGGCACGGTGGCTGAGTGGATGGCACTCTCGCAACTCAGCAAAAAGGTCCTTGGTTCGAATCCCAGTCGGCATATTTTCTTTCTGAGTGGAGTTTGCATGTTTTCCTCGTGACTGTAGGTTTCCCATGTTCAATAGGTAAAATCCTACAGCTCCTTTAGTCCTGACCAAGCCGAGCCAAGCCTACGGCAACCACTGCTCTTGATAGACGCCCTAGTGGCATCAGGATGGGTCAAATGTAGAAGATGAATTTCCCAACAGGGATAAAGAAAACAAAGTACAACTTTTTAGATGAGGCGGGGATATGTGTTTGCCTGTTGTTCTGGTTGTATTACCATGAAGCGGCTGTCTCATTGTGTACTATCATGTTTTATCTATATTAAAGGAAAAATGTGACCAGACAAATCTACAGAGAGGAGAATCTGGTCACCACCAACTGTCCACACACACACCAGACTTGTTCATGTGGGTGAGGTGTTTTGCCAAAGGATACAAGGACAATATGGCACTCAGCCGCAGCAGCCCCACTGCGGTGTTCCCAGAGGTCTCCCATCACAATACTAACCAGGCCCCGGCCCTGCTTTGCTCCAGAGGCCTAACAGGATTGGGTGCAACAAATGTCCAGTTATAAAAAAGTTAAGAAAAATGTAAAAGAAATTCTGAAGATCATTCCAACCAAAAGTGATGAAATCTCTATGACAACAAGCCAGGGCTAATCCCATCAGAAAGGCGTTTTTTATAACGTGTAACATATTCATTTTGGGATATATTTCACACAAAATTAACAATTATGGATAGAGAAAAACAAAACGCACAACATTTCCCAAAAAGGCCATCTAGTATTTCTAGTATCTTCAGCTTAATAAATATGATTATAGTGGTTTAAAACAGTGTGAAATGTCCATGTCCTGCACAGTCAAACTAAACCCTGACAAAGCCTGATCATTTCAAAATTCGGAAAAGGAAATTGACACAAATTCCGAATTATGCATAAAGTCATAAGACTGCTGGCCAGAGCTATGCAAAACCCAATCCTAATTATGCACATCCCTTCAAGGACACGCTGCCACAGAGAGATACTGAGCCCTGGAAACATGGTCAATTCACAGGCTCTCGAGAATTTGACTCTGAACTTGAAATTACAGCAGCCTTGTGCCGGTAATGATGATGTGGGACTCACCGACACACGCTGGGGCTCCGTGCCGTTCACAACTTCTACCATTATAATAAATATCACTGTTTTTGGTCAGAATTCACACTTTTTACGGTATGTCACACTTCCTGCTTGCTCTAAACCAGGGGTCTCCAATCTGTTGCTCGGTAGCCACTAGTAGCTCGCCAGCCACTTTCAGGTAGTTCCCCAAAGAATTTAAAGTTTAGACACATGAGCCTAAGTGATTATATTTTGAGTCAATACATATCTATTTTAAGTCTAAATGTAAGGTTTATACAGTATTATGTTATATTTACATCTGTGTTCTCCATGATTTGTCGTAGTTTTTGCAGAGACAGGTTTTGTTTTCACTACAGAAGGGAGTAGCTCTCTGCCACTTCTGTTCAAAAGTAGCTCTCCGATTGAGAAAGGTTGGAGACCCCTGCTCTAAAGCTTTAAGCGTGTATTGTGTATTGATTTTTTGTAGAAGGTTTATGATTTCAAATGAGGTGTGGGTTTATAGAAATATTAATATTAAGTATATTATTTTTAGCTCTAAAAATCAAAATGAGGCTTTTTACTTTTCATGTTTTAGTATTGTATTTCTTTTAATTATTATTATCTATTATTAGTATTGTCTTTGTTTTTGATTCTTGATTTGATGATCTGTATTTCTGTTTGAAAATGTTCTAATTTCATATTTGTATGTTTTTATTACTGTAGTGGGATTTGAGGGAGAAAATGGGTAGATTGGGGAAATTCTATCTGTAAATATGTGTGACTAAATGGGATTCCCCCCAAAAAAAGGAAGAAATGGGGAGAAGGTCCAAAAATATCAAAGTTTTGAAAAGTGAAAGGCAACAGTGTCTGCTCCCTGTGGGCTCTAATGAACGTAAAGTCCAAACCACTCGGCCGTATCAAGTTTCTCGTGCCTGTTTTTCTGGAGGTTCTAAGGGTTCTATAGGTTTTAGAGCTGCTGGAGGTTCTGGAGGTTCTGAATCACAAACTTCTGAGGTTTAATCATAATCACAATGCATTGGTTTTACATAGTGCTTTTTTGGACACTCAAGGATGCTTCACATGCCATTATTCATTTACTACAGTAAGTACTCAGAGGTGATAAACTACTACATTAGCCACAACCGCCCTGGGGCACAATGACAGAAATTAGGCAACCAGTATGTGCCATCAGCCCCTCTGACCACCACCAACCCACACACCAGACTCATTCTAGTCAATGTGGGTGAAGTGTTTTGCCTATAAGAACACAACAACAGTTTGGCCCTTTACATCTGCAGCCGACCCACTGTGGCACAATGGGGACATGTAGGGAAATAAAAATACAGCAGAGTTTACGGATGGATAAGGCCCGGGTACGAAAGGGCAGAATCGCACATGAGTCTATATTTATATAAGTATTTTGTCCAGATATAATTTCATTTCAATTTAAATTCCAACCCTGGTCAACCGTAAACCAGCAGAACATAACAGAGACACCTCCAGCACCTTTTGTCTCATTGAACACAACATATAAAATGAAATAAGTTCTTCTTCTTCTTCGCAGCCCTGCACAGAAGCCTAGGCAGACTCTTTCTTTGCACTAATCAATAATATGCTTTATACCTTTCTTTTTAGCAGAGATCCAATTCCATATGAAATGTAGTGTTTTCCCGGGGCACTTTTAATTATTGTACAGTTACTGAATCATAATAAAAATTGGAAATAACGACTTCCTGTCCTGAACTGGCCTCCTCTTTCTCTGGATACTGCCCATGCCTGCAGAAAGATCACCATAAACCAAAACAGCCCATATGGAAAATCAGCTCATCAATCTAAATAACTTTTATATCGTTACCATTCCAGGTTGTGCCGCCATCTTTGTTTTGAATCGCTCACATCGCCCGCGGCTCTGGGCTCGGTTCCCGCTCGAATATTCCAGAAACTGACCTAATTTGTGGAGCGCACACTGCAGGCTCCGCTGTAGCGCCTTTGTACTTTTCATTTTTGCTTAAATAATTGATTTGAGCGATCGTTCCATGTGATCATTCCCACGGCTCGTTGATAGAGACCTGAGCTGTTTGGCTGTTATGAATTCAGAAAGATAAATATGTCGTAGATGTTGTCTTTGCAGAGATTGCAGGAAACACCAGGCAGGGATTCCTTCAGAGATTTGCGGGTGGTGAGACGTAGACAGGGTTTTTGAGATGTTTTTTTTCCGAGATTATCCAGACTCCATAAACATTATTTGGGGATTCATAGAGTTAATCCAGCAGTTTAAATTCTACGAACAGCTGGTTCGAAGCATGGCAATATCTTCTCTCAAAGATGCACCCAATATACGTAACCCAGTATAACCCTATGTTGATGTATACTCCCAGTATGCACCCAGTATAAACCCAGTAGGGTTTATATACACGTAATTTAGTTTCGAGGCCTGTACTTGATTGTTTTAGAATTTGTTTAATATATTTCTCGTTTATTGTTTTGTTTTACTTTGATCTGCCTTGTGTATGGACTGCGCAACCCAAATAAACTTGCCTTGCATTGCCAATATAATATCTACCTGGTTCAGAAAATACAAAATGTTTCACACAGTGTTGGCTGAATGTCTTAGCTTCAGTGACAGATGAATTATTAATGACACGTTTTGCCGACATATATTCGACTTACATGAAATTTGTATGCGAGCTACAGATATGCTAACGGACAAGCAGGACGCAGACGCTAGCTTATTTATACTTCATATTTATGATAGTGTATTGTATATTAATGTTGTACATCTGCACAGGTGGTGCAGTGGTTAGTCTGAGTGGTTAGCTCCCGACGGTTTTGGGTTCGATTGCACCTTCAGGCTTTTGTGTGCACTGTGCGTGACTTTGAATGTTCTCCCCGTGTCTGCATAGGGTTCTGGCGAGCACCTTCTGTGTACCGCTTCAATCACTGAGAGTGAGACTCTGGTCCGTAATAGGCGCTATATAATTAAAGATGACTTACTTACAGTATCATAATTGCATTCTGTATCTTGATTAAATGCATTCTGTGTATTATTGTGTGTTGAATGGGAGAGGGGGAATTCAGTTATCCCGTTTTTGTATGAATACACTGTGTTATGTAGCTTATCTTTACATTACAAAATCCAATTAAGGTCAGATTAAGATTAAGAGATCCTTCACTCGTCCCACAGTGGGGAAATGTCAGTGTTGCATCACCGTTAAAGCCTAGTGTATACTCGCGCGGCGCGAAGCTTACGGAGGTGACGTGACGTCACTTGCGCAACGCGTTGGTCACCGCAAGGCCCTTACGTTGTCTGCCGCGCAGCATCGAAAGGAGTATAAACACAAATGTGCTTGCGTAGGTCCACTGCAACCGCTAACGTAAGGCGCGGTTGCGGTAAAGCCAAGTATACACTAGGCTTTACAGAACAGTAGGAATGAGGAATGAACAATAACTTTATACTAAAACAAAATATCAAATGAATGAGGCGACAGTGGCTTAAGTGGTAGAGAATTGGCCTTAGAGCCTGAAGATTGTGGGTTCGAGCCCACCACGGGACTTACTCCAACAGTTCCCACAAATGTCTGCTGTCGTTGTGTCCCTGGGCAAGACACTTAATCCCGGCTGTAACACCAAGGCTGAGGCACCACTGATGGAACAGCCCCCACCCGAACCAGAAATGGACTAATAAATGAATGAATGAAACTGAATGAAGCCAGATCTCTAACTTTAGCATAATAAAAGCAAGTTTAAAACCATGCATGAGAGGGCGTGGATTGATAAATTGAAATTCTTCTCACTTCCTTTTTAGTGCTGTGTACATTGGAATCATTCTAGTATGTTTTGCGTTGTGTGTTGTCTACTTACAGTGCATGTACGGCTTGAGAAATACACTGCAAATGTAAGAGCTCGGAATAGACTCACTTACACGCTGCCAGTTCCAGCGGCTGATGTGGGTCAGTGTGTCACAGTTTGGAACAAGCACACTATGCCAGCGCTGTTTTCAATCTGCTCCTGCTGCGGCGTGCGCTGGAGCCCATTTGACGGCTCCATGACGCTTCATTGCACCGGATTTACTCAACTGTTGCTCTTGTATTAGCTCTAGTTGTATCCGTCGATGTGAATTGACTTGTTTTGCTAATGCTACTTTGGTGTAAGAGGCTGGAAAACATATGCATTACTATAATCATTTCTTTTTTTCAAACTTATGGATAGAAAAAACATACAACAATAAACGGGTTTCAAAAAAGGGCACACACGAACGCGCGCACACACACACATGTACGCACACACAACAACCCTCTCTGATCCTACACCTCACTCCCACCCCCGCGCTACGCTACGTATTTCCGTAGTGTTTCAAGTTTTTTCATTTTTTTGAGCAGAAATATATTTTTGAACATGTTTTTACTTCTTTTCCGAAGAGTATTAGATACAAATAGATTTTACAGGGCCCTCTGTAGCCTCAATGTGCTATACATCGTTTTTTCTAATCAGCCACATGGTCAACAGTTGACCAAGAGCACAAAGGCTGCGATTGGACGACTAACTGCAGCTAAAACGCAATTCCAGACTGGAAGACTCACCTCCAAACTTCCTCTGCTACACACCTGCTACACACCTGCGACACACCTTCATCCAGCGGCTGCATTCAAACAGAGCCTCTCAGTGCTCGCATTAAGCTCTTTTAATGCATCAACCCACCTTCTACCACCACCAGGGTATAGGCCCAGAGAGGATCCACCACCAGGGTCTAACCCAGGGGTGGGACATTATTTTCTTCAGGAGGCCACATTGAGATATTGTGGAGGGCCGGACCCAATTTCATGCGGCTAATTTTTTGTATTCTAGCGTAAAAAACAAAAAAATGAATAATATATCTATACACTGGGCTTTTTATAACTACTTTTACTGTATTACTGTAAAACATGACATGGTAGCACATTTTAATACAAGCCTAGTTTGAGTATTTATTTGTGATTCAAAAGTAACTGATAACTGGGAAAGGGCCGGGGCCGCATAGAAGAGTCGATGGGGCTAAAGGTGGCCACGGGACGCACTTTGCCCAGGTCTGGTCTAGACCTCCATCCATCCATCCATTTTCTACCCTTTAATCCATTTCTGGGTCAGGGGGGTGGCAGTCAGAGATGCCACCCAAGTCTCATAGCACCAGCCCCTCACTGACCCTCTGCAGGTGGTGAGTCCACAGGAGGACGGCTGCTCTCTGAGTGTGAGCATAGCCTTGATCTTTCAGTGGGGGCTTTGGGCAAAGTGGGGTTAAGTGTCTTGCCCAAGGACACAACGACAGCAGTCATCAGTGGGAGTCGGTGGAGAAGAATGGTCTAGACCTAATAATCTCTATTAAATACCCTCTTGCAGACGTCATGCTGCATTTTCTACCAGGGTCTCATCACCGAACCCCATCCAACAATTCATGTTCAAATGCAACAAATACATTTGTACCACGCCATGCAAACTCAAACCAATTACCTAGAAATACAGCCAAAAAATATGAAAGCTCAATAAACATCATTCTAATGCATCATTGCCTTGATCAGAATGGAATAAGATCAAGGGGGGAGGTGCAAAGACACACAGCCCTCAGCCCACTGCCTCCGCAGCTTCGAGAGGCGAGGGAGACGTAAAAAACTCTGAGAGACGATCATGCTCGAAAACAAGCGTTGTTATTAGATCAACCTTCAGGACACTGGCCTTATACTTAAAAAGAATGTTGTTTTCACTTCCCATATCATTTTTAAATTAGACTAATGTAGCCTTTCTCTGCTCCTCACACCGTACTGCGAAGGAACAGAAAGCAGCCTGGAGATCACACTGGAGGGGTCTCTGCAGTTATGCAGGGGTCTCTCTAGTTAAGCAGGGGTCCACTGTATTTAAGTACTTGATGCAAAGTCTACTTTAGCCTTTGGTCAGTAGTTATGGAAAGCGAGCCCCTCTTTCACTGCAAAAAGTGATAGAAAATAGGTCAAAAATTGCTCAAATATGGCAAAATGAATCACTTTAATGTGAGCATGTTTTTACTTGCCAATGGGTCAAGCAGAATTTTCTTGTGTTAAAACAAAACAAGAAATGTCTCTCTTAAAATAAGACTAAATGGCTTTGACCCATTGGTAAAAAATAATGTATTACCTTATAGTTTATCACATTTGGCAAGGAATACGTTTTGCAATCATTTCCAATTGCAATTTCACAATAATCTTAACTCAGTGCAAGAAAAATGCTGCCTCGCTGTAAGCCACTGTAAATACTCCTATCTTTGAAGTTGATAGTGTGCGTTCCAAGTATCCCCTTTATCGCGCTCGCTGCTCGGCATCCAAACAGCCTGGTTTCTCATGTATCGCAAACGTGTGCAGCAGCTTACACGATTCTTACTAACTCCAGCGCATACAAACATGCAAATTTATGACAAAGTGCTCACGGACTTGGGGTACCCTGCCCGCCTCCTCCACTGCGGGCGCTGATAAAACATTTAGAGCTTTTTGGGGGCTGGTGCTGCCGTGATAAGAGCCCTCACTCTTAATTTGAGTGAGTATAGACTGGAGTAGAACCTGAACCCTCCAGCGGTGATGGGAGACAGAGGGAGGGATGTGGAGATGAAGGGGTGTTTGAAATATTAAGATGCAGATGACAGTTGGAGGGCTGTGTTGGAATAGTAGTGGCAGGTTGAGAGGTGTCTACTGTATCTGTTTGGATAGAATGTATATGTTTGACACCGCAGGAAGGTCAGCCTTTATCTGTGGAGTTTGTACACTGCAAAACATGATAAGTATAATATAATATGAGTTAATAAATGCTTGAATTGAGTGTTTTTTTAAATCTTATAGAGTACATTCTGATCTTAAAACAAGATTTTCCAATGGGACAAAGCCATTTAGTGTAACATGACAGATAACTTCATTTCAATTAAGTAAAACGTTTGCGTCTTGTGTGCTCTGCGAGGATTAGTTCAAAGGACTTCTGCGGCCGTCCTTCAGCCCTCAGTCCTGCTCCTCTGCAGCTGTATTCTAAAGTAAAGATAAAGGTGCATTTTATTTATCCCCATAGGGCAATTCATCCTCTGCATTTGATCCAACCTCATGCCATAGGATCAGGATCAGGAGCACTGGTCCCCGTGGTACAGCGCCCAGGTACACATGTTAATGCTCTGCTTGGTCAGGACTACTGCAGCTGGAGGAGTTTACATTTACTGTACGTTCACGTTTTTTACAGAGATAACATGCAAACTCAACTCAGAAAGGTCCTGTTCCGACTGGGATTTGAACCCAGGATCTTCTTGCTGAAAAGCGAGAGTGCTATACACGCCCTACCTTGCCACAGTGTATGCACAGCTTTTGACAGCTGCAGCAGCTCTCAGACCAACAAATAGGTTTGATATCTCTATCTAAAGTGTATAAAGTGTGTGTGAGGGGTTTTAAAGCCTTAAAACATGGAGCTACTTCCTAGATTAAGCTTAATGTGCGCTAAATAAATAAGGGACCACTGCATAGGAATTTTAAAAGCAGAATGTTACTACTTATGATGAGCAAATTTACATGGTCTCGTCTTCACAAACATTCCAGACATTTGTTTAAACCCAAAACAGATTGAGTTAAAATTTCAGAAAGTGGTTTGAGAAAAATAGCCTGGACTCTCCTCACAGTCCCTTGATCAAAACTTTGCACCGAAATCACCAAGAGCACCAAACCTTCCCAAACAGCCTCCGTACATGCTGCTCAGTCTCGCTCGTTGCTGCAGTACAAGGGAGGAAAATATCCAGTCACGTCTTCACTATGGTTTATTTAGTGTTTCTACCTTTTTAGATGCAGTACTATATGAACAACTTGCTTCAAATGGAAATAGGAATACATGGAATACTGCTGTTAGAAAATAATAGATGCAACCATAGTGCTTAGAAGTGCTCATGGAATAAGTTTTGCTCCAACTAGCTCTAACTGGCTTCTATTGACTTGCATTGAAAAGTAAACTCCTCTAATTTAGTAACTGTTTGTGACAAACTCACCGTTTTGGGTTTAATATTCCATGGTTAGCGCACTCTCCAGGTTTTAATGTTTGTGTATTGCGTGTCATTCACGCAGGAAACTTCAGCTCCTCGCCATGGCCGTCGGAAAACAAATGCCTACATAAGGGAATTGGCTCCAGCTTAAGTTCAAACTGGCTTCTTCTGTCTTGACCAAACAACATAAGACAATATAACAACCCTGAAAACTGAATAGGTTTCAACAGCAGTTGAGAACCTGGGCCTGCAAAAGTATGAATACAACTTGAATGCTTGCAAATTTTGTCATGTTTATGTTGGATTGTTTTGACCCTGTTCCGACCAGGTCCTGGGTTCGAATCCCTGTCAGAACAGTGTCTTTTTGAGTGAGTTTGTTTGTTCTCCCCATGTCTGCGTAGGTTTCCTCTGGGTGCTCCGGTTTCCCCTTTCACTAAAAAGATGTATTATAGGTCTGTATGTCTCTCCCATTTCTGTGAGAGACAAATGCCCAAAATTGTAAAGCTTTTTGTGGCTCTGGTCTGTGAAAGGCGCTATCCCTAACCCATCTAAATGAAGATTACTTACTTACTTACTTATATTTAAAGACCACAACCAAGTGACAGACAACCGTGAAGTGAAAGCAAAATGACATGTGATATTGTAATTTTAAAAAAGACAATTTGTACATGCACCAGTACTCATACAAATATTTTGTGGAACCCCCTTTTCCTGCAATTGCTGCAGCAATTCTTTCCCAGTATTACTCTAAAAGCTCTGCACATAGAGAGACTGGACGTTTTGCCCATTCTTCTTTACAAAACAACTTCAGATCCATCAGATTAGATTAGATTAGTGTTTGTGAGTTTTTCAATAGGAATTACATCTGGACTTTGACTGGGCCATTCTAACACAAGAATATGTTTGTTCCACTTGAATTGTACTTCTTTAGGGTCAGTGCGCTGCTGGAAGGTAAAGAGTTTTGCTGACTCAAGCACATTTTCTTCCAAATCTCATCTGTCGCATGCTCCACATGTCTCTGCTCTTTTGCAAACGCCAACCGACCTTTGAACTGAGTAAATATTACCCATGGTTATTTTGTAAGTTTTTCATTACTGCATTACAGCAAAAAGTTATTACAGTAATCACATTAATTTAGTAATATATTACTCCTAACACAATAAAAGTGTTTATTTTGCTGAATATTCCACATGTAAGGAAACAACCGTCACTACAGAGAAACAGTCTTTCTGAACAAATGTGTCTGTTTCATGTTCCACAAAGCCCTTCCACATTTGATCATGTTCGACAAATGGAACGCAATACTAATCACCCTCTGATGCCGTAACACTCAGTGCATTCTACAGCATTAACTATTCATTATCTCCTATTGAAATCTCAGCAAATATGCCCCCGGATGGGTATTTACAGAGAAAATGCACAAGCAATTGTGGCGTCTAAACTGTTCGGCGAGGAGGGAAGATATTAGCGCTGTGGTAAATGAAGTAGTTATCCGTCAGGGGCATATTCACCCAGTCACGGAGTCAAAGCATCAGCCCCGAGCCAAAGGCGGGGGAGAGGAGCCATCAGGAGCCTGTGGGTGATGGCCGGGAGTGGGCGGGGCCATGCTGGAGGCTAACGACGAGACGATGAACAGAGGTGGGTGTGATTGAAGTGAGAAATAAGTTTATGCACAAGGAGAAAACAAACCATAAAGCACTGATTTGACACCTGTTTTAAAAGGAACATTTGAAAGCAAGTGTAGGAGGAGTATTGTGGCCATACTTACATGTGAAAGCCAGATCTCACTAGACCTTTGTAGCTATATAGTGCAGGATCTGGTTAGTACTTTGATGGGAGACCTCTGAAAACACGGGGGGTCACAGTGAGGCGGCTGAAGCACCAGCGCCAAACTGTCCTTGAGTCCCTTGGGCAAGACATTTCATTCTTGCCTAGAAGGAGTCTGTTGTGTGTGAATGGTTAGAGGGGCCGATGGCACATACTGGTTGCATTGCTTCTGTCAGTGTGCCCCAGGGCAGCTGTGGCAACAGTAGTAGTTTATCACCACCGTGTATGGAGTGAATGAATAATGACATGTGAAGCATCTTTGAGTGTCCAAAAACGCCCTATATAAAACCATTGTGTTATTATCATCATTGTTAAAGAGCAGTGTTGTGCGTGAACGAGTTCAAAAGAACGTGTTCATTGAACACGCTCATTTTTTTGTGAACTTTGAAGTGAACACAACACAGTTTTCAATAGAGAACTTGAATGTGAATTAGTTCACATTATGTGTCATGAACGGCAGACATTAATGTAAATGAACGTTGGAATTTGTTTTCCATTGCAAACTGAGTGACATCTGTTTTCTCTTTTAAAACGCAACGAGAGAAAGTTCCTCCCTCCTAGGTGGGAGGAACTTGCCACCTCTAAAAATACCCTTGCCACCCCCAGTGCTCTGCCTCGGAAGACGGCAATGTAATAATGTGCATATCTTGAGAATCTTCAGCACTTTTTCCGCCAAAATCTAAAAATTCCCACCGTTTCCACCGTCTGTGAACGCACCCCGACTCCGTGTTGAGCCAGTGCGGCGCTGTGAGCTGGTGCTTTTCATTGGTTGTTGGACTCACATGTGCCCGAGTCGTGATGAAAATAAAGGGTGAGTTAGCAACACTGGGCCAACCGTTTACGTTTGACATAAAGTATAGACACACGTACTACACTGCATAATCAAATAATATATACACTACATAAATACATACATACATACTTTCATATTATATATTCAAGCAAATGTCTACATTGAGCTGCTTCAAAGAACGTATAGTGATTTCTAGCTCGTAGTGTGAAAAAAAGTATTTGAATATCTCACGAAAAAAGTAAAATGAACTGAACTTTGAACTAGTTCAGAATTAAAATTGCGAACTTTGAACGTGAACTGTTCACTTTGAGCATGTATGAACTGAACTTGAACTAGTTCAGAAAAGCTGTGAACTGGCACAACACTGATAAAGAGATCATACACGCTACATTTTCACTGATCCACAGAGATCTGAAACTACAGGTATACTTGTCATTTCAGAGTTTCCGTTGTCATCATTTGAAACGATCATCTGAGGAGCCGTCTGCGCCAAGAGCAGAGGGTCCGCCTGCAGCCACAGGGGACAACACAGGACCCAGAGGAGAGAAGAGCTCCAGACCTGGCTCTTGGACCAGGTCCAAGAGCCAGACCCCCACAGCCACAGGCTCCCAGTGTAAAGGGCTCCTCCAGAGGAAACTCTAAAATAACACAATAAAAAGTATAATACTGAAATGAAACAATACATAACTGAGTATTTTTCAAAGTTAAATAAATACATAAGATAGGTAAAATACAGTCAAATAAATAAATAAATAATAATTACTGATTACAATCTAAAAGTCGTGTCTTGAGACTGTGTTTAAAAACGTAATCTCTTCTTAATCCCTTGTTCTCTCTCTTTACTTTGTTCGACGATGTTCTATATTCAGAGGATTCAACTGCATTGCACAAGCACTTTTGCAGAAAGAAAAGAAAAGAAAGGTAAGTTCAGCTGCAGTCCCATCTGTAGAACTGAACAAAACGCACCTCTTTCAATATTGACTTGACAAATGTACAATGTATAATGTAACCAAATATATCGTTTGATAATGAGGCACTTGTGAGAGATTACCACTGCATTCCCAAAACATGCATCTAGTGGTTCTGCCGTCAGAAATTATATGAATTATCTTTGGCCATTAAAAATTATGAGATTTTATGATTTCATGTTTTAGAATGTGCTATATATGTCTTATCTTATACATATATAGCCTTTAGCCTTCTGCCCTCTGGTCGCCGCTACAGAAGCCTCCGGGCCAGGACCAGTAGGCTCAGAGACACACTCCTGAACTCTCAACCTATTAAAGCCCATTTGAAAACTAAACAATCTGACACTTTAGACAACATGAATTCACAAATAAAAACGCTGAATGATTTTGGCTCAAATATGTTTATGTAGCAACGTCAAATCCTCATACATCCTTCTCAGTTTGTCTCTATTCTTTCAACCAATCACAATCAGACACGTGTCACAGCGACGGGAAATCGGGACCATTGACCCAGAGTTTCATATTCAAATTGTTTAACTTTGCGCTCAAACTCAGCGCTCATTCCAGGTAACTTGGGAGTTACCGAGGTTTGTAGGAACATGTCATGAGTTTTAAGACAGAAGGGGCGAAGTTACTACATGTTAGTACAAGAAGTTCCTGATATTATGGATAAATCTAAAAAACAACTCCAAGTCTGCCGTAGTCACGTTTTAATCGCACATAGGAAATCTTCTCTGCCTCGTTCACATTATTCTCATCGTCCAAAAGATAGAAAGAAGCGTGAGATGAGCAGTTGATGTCGGTGTTCTGTCGAGATGATCTGGCTCAGCTGTTAATGATGTAATGCAAACCTGCGCTGCGCGTCTGACTTGCGCATGCGCAGAAACCTTGATCTAATTAAATATTTCCTTTGAACACACTATTGTTAATCATATAGAATAATGTATGATACATGCATTAAATTTAATGTATTATTTACATTATTAACCCGACAGACCAATCACAGGACGCGTCATGGGCCTGGTCCATGCAGCAGTCAACTCAGGGACTGCGATCACACAGCAGCAGTGTAGTTTCACAGGAGCAGTGGACTGCAACAAACTTTACACGAAACTCTTACTCTTAAAACACACATATCACAACGCGGAACCATCAACATCTCGCCTCAAATTGCATTAAAAGTGACATTCGTGTCTTAATTAGTTTGTATTTAACTTTCAAAGCAATTCGCGGACTACATGTCCGCCATCTTGGTTTGCTTCGGCTGCCGTGAGACGCGCATGCGCAGGTTTGCATTACATCATTAACAGCTGAGGCAGTGCATCTCGACGGGCAGACCAACTCGACAGATCACCGGGTCAAGTTCAGTGGCATCTGGAGAGTCAGGCCCTTTTCACTTTTTAAAATTAAATCATTTCAAGGAATTTGAACATTCGAAGCAATACCATCCATTTAAAGCAAAGTTAAAATTGAGTTGAATTGTCAGGAGTGCAAGGTAAAAACTCAAGACCAACTATGGACACTTTGGTATGTCAAACTTTATCTTCTTAAACTTCTGAACTGAAATGACGAACCATTTTATGAAGCTTTTGTCCAATATATTGTTTGATTCATTGTATAAGAATGCACATACAAACACAAAGATGAAAAATGGGCTGGTTTGTGAGTTTGACAGTTTTCTTCAGAGCCCTGGAGTTGCAGATGGCTCTCAGACATGTTTAATATTTCATAACCTTCTCACTCAGAAATAGTAGCCACAAAAAGGCGTTGGGTTTCCTTGGAGTTGGAGGTGAAGCGATGTGTCTATAAGTGAACGAGACAAACTGCTCTGAAACAACTGATGAAATGTGTTTCATCAGTTCAACAACCCGATTATTTCAGGATTTTATGAACGAGGCAAAAACAGAGAAATTGAGGTAATATTTAAATAATTTAAAAAAAACAATGCACAGAAGATATTGTTTTATGGCATGTATGAATTTCTGTCTGTGTTTTAAAACCTAACTAAATTTTCATAAATCAATGTTGTTTATAACTGAAAATGTATTATTACAATTATTAAGTTATTATGTTGATGATACAATGGAGTAAGTTAAACAAGTCAATTGATTTATAATGTTTGACAACTGTCTGTTGTGTGCATGGGTGCAACTGAAGAATCTTACAGCTGAAAAATAGTTACAGTTAATTACAGGTAAACCAACTTAAATTAATGCAATTTAGAATCTGCTTATGATGGTTACACTGGTGCAAAAAAGGATCGCCTTCATAAAGAGATTCACAAATCATTTTTCACGTAACCCCAATTTAATTTGATTGACAAACATGCATGTATGTTGTGTGCATGGGTGCAACTGAAGAAGTGGGAGAAACCATTTATAGTACAGATAAGAAGCATGTAACCATGGAAACTGGATCCTCATGAGACATTGGGTCCCCAAGTATGTGTGACGTGAATGCGAATAGTTTATGATTGGATGAAAGAACAGAGCCTTTCCGCCTTTTTAAATAAAGTATTATCCATGATTTATTGGCAATTTCCCAAGTGAAATGACATTTGTTTCAATCGTCAATGTTTTCAGTCAGTAATTTTCAAACGTGAATAAAACAAGACAAGTTCAACGCCTCCCGCTGATCAAACTAAAATATTTCACATTTTGAAACGTGAAATAACAAATAACCTCTTGTTTAATATTATTCTGTGTTCATTTTCTTGCGGCCCCTTACCCTCCATTTCAGGACAACTACAAATGCACTCCATAAAAACACAGTTCAGAATCCGCCTCCTGAACAGCGGGAAACTTACGTCAACTCGCATTTACCTCCATATGAACTTTTGTACTCGCATTTTCGTAAGACAAGTGGCCATTTATTACCGCGTTCATCCCATGCTTCATATTTTCAGCATGGAGATTTTAATGCACCTATAAACAAGGCTGGACTTATCTTTTGAAGCAGATACAATGTTCTTTATTTATTTGTATATTTTGGATATTGTCTGCTCGTGACCCTGGTTTCACTTCGCTTTGAGAGGTATTAGCATTACCCATATGTACACGTTTGTGAAGGCTTATCCACAGTGGATAAGGACAGCAGTGAGAAAACAGCAGGAACAATGCAGATTGTTGGAACCAAGAAGAGTCAAACCTGGGTTATGCCGATGTATTATACTGTTATTTTGAAAAACATTGGAGAAAATTGTGCTGCCGTTATTTGAAATCATTGAATCTGTATAAGTTTAAGTCCCAAAATTCATTGGGTTAAGACTAAACTGCTTGTTGAGAATCTTTGTACTTGGGAACCATCACTGCTCTGGAATGTATACTGACTACATACTAGAATTACTGTAGGGCAAGGATTAAAAAAAAAAACAAACAAAAAAAACTATTAATTTGAGACTTTGTAATTATTTTATCAAAATGAATCGAATACAAATATTTCACCTGAGAACAGTGAGACGTTTTTTTTCACATGGACTTATAGTAGTATACCATTGAATAATTATTGAAAACAGACGCTTAAGCTACAATATGTGGTCAGCTTCCTCCTTCCTGTTCAGGTTTGTAGGTGTCTGAAGCATAGACGTTCGCGGTGCACGAGTAAATCGGTCCGCCAAAACTCATCCCACGGAGAAAGGTTCCACAGTGCAAAATGAATTAAAATGCATGGAATCATTCATCTCATTTACCGTCTTAAAGTCCCGGCCCCAGTTACAATATATGATATAATTTTAATACCACAAAATGATTCATCTTTCGCGGCCTCGCTGTTCTGCCGATATTTGTGATTATTTTTATAGTGTGTTTCTCATGCCAGTGTCTATTCCAACAACTTCATATAACTGCAAGTATAACATGACGGTTATCAATTTACCAGTTACCTAGTCTCAAGTTTGAAGAAAACATTTGTGTCTTGTGTGCACCGCAGTGATTAGTGACCACCTTACCTCAGCCAATCAGCTTTCACCCCAAAGCGTCTAATAATGACTCACAGGGCTCTTACAAACGTACACATCCTCTATATCTGTAATGTTCTCAGCAGCCGTCCTGCTGTTCCTCAGTGGAAGGAAACAGCTCTGCCGCCTTTACAATAATTACTTTTTACCACTTGGCATCTTCAGATAACGTCGTCATTTTACCAAAGTTTGACATTTCACTGCATCAAATGAATCCTAGTACCGCTCACACTTCTGCCTCACGGCCCTCAGCTGTTGGAGAATGTCACGGCTTCATCTAGACTCCTGAAAGTTCAACGATTTCATAGAGGAACGATCAGGGAGAAATGGGACCGAAATCAGAAAGTATTGGAACTCTCGCCGTTCATCACAATAAGTTTTCAAGTGGTTACGCTGATAAAAATTATAAATTATTCTGATAAATGATACATGTTGAGATGAGAACCTTTATTGGTCTCACAGTGGGGAAATGTTAATGTTTCAGCGTGCATATAGGACAGTATGAGGAGCACACAACATAAGCAGCTGTTTGTCCTAACTGAAAGAGTCCTGAAAAGAAAAAAAACATACCAAAAAAATCCGTCTTCATCTTATTCAACAACAGGGTGCATAATTTTTTCTATTTGTAAGAGCCCTGTGAGTCATTATTAGACGCTTTGGGCTGAAAGCTGATTGGCTGCATGAGGGTGGTCCTCTCCATTTTTCAAGCTAAACATACATTCATGTGAAAACTAGAGCATTTAGAGATCTAAAACCTACAGTAGTTACATAGATTTAATTACAGACAGTCACATTTTTGAGGTGTTTGAAAGTTGGGTACACCAATTGGTATTTTGTCCATCCAAATCCAATAAACACAATCCTTAAGAAAGTTAAGCTTTGTGTTTTGGACTAAACTGTATATATTTCAATGCAATTTATTTTTGTATAGCCCTAAATTACAACAGCAGTCGTCTTGAAGGACTTTAAAAAGTTGTTGATTCACCAACAACAGATCAGAGAAAAGTTTGAACAAAGGAAACGTATTTTTAACAAACAAATAGGAGCCAGCGAGCCACAGGGAGCGGGATGAAATATTTATACATTTTAGGTTATTTCAGGGTTGTAAAAATGGATTAAATGTTACTGATTAATGAATAAATTGTAAGCACTTCTGTTGTTACACATACACTAATATTTGACTAATAAAAAATCCGAAAAAAATCCATATTATTATTAGTTTAGACTGTAAATCTTCTTCCTTATGATGTTGTCAGTTTCCTGGTTTATTTGTATCCATTGATTCTTGCAAGTTTGAGTGATACTATATTGCATTTGTGCTCAAAAGGTCATTTTCACCTGTCACCTATCCCCATTTCTTTTTACTTATTTGCAGTAATCCAAAATTATTTGATCCCAGATCGGATCAATAATATTGCATAGAGTCTACAAAGGAAGGCTATGAGGAGGAGGTCTCTATTATCGAGCTAAATTAGTCAATATCGTGACAAAACAAGGAAAAATCCAAAATAAAGATTGATGCAAACCCATTTAAAAAGCTAATACTAATACTGCTGCACATTCTGGCAAAAAAAATCTGCTCGAGCTATCAAAAGACAATAATAGTGACAGTGGCATGCAAAAATCGTTTAAAAAATCTATTCATCGTTCACTGCCTTTCCAATTCTTTTCAAGTTTCTCTTGTTATGGAGAAAGCCGTGCAGCACATGACAGATGAAAACATTTAAGTGGTCATTGTTGTGTCATTAACTGGCTAAATGAAATATGAATCTGATGAGAATGCATAAATCCAGAGGTGGCATTTCAGCAGCTGCAGGTGTAATGTTGGTTTGAAGACCCTCGCCCCCAGTATTGATTGACTTTTGACAAAACCTCTTCATATCGACCAATTCACTAGAGCAGTGTGCAGGAAATATATATTTTCATATTCACTCCAGTCTCAGGTTGAAATGGAGAAACAGTGGTCTGTGTGGACGTACGGGCCGATAAGTGTGTTTGTGATAAAGTGGTGCACAGGTTCACAATGGCAAGACAGGTTTATCTGTATAGCACAGTTCATACACACGGGAACATGAAGAGCTGCGCGAGTGTACACAGGCCTCAAGATGATCTAGAAACAAACATATATGAAGCATTACAATTGTTTTTTTATTTTTATTATTGAATGCCTTGTGTGATTGTTGCTCTATTGTTTTGCTCAGCACTTTGATTTGACTTGTATATGAACTGTGCTACACAAATAAACTTGCCTTGCTTTGCCTATAATTACAAGATGAATTCCCTTGTTGGAAGCACAGCTAAACAGAACTGTTATTAATCTGGATTTGAATATTTTCAGAAAAGAAGCCTGTCTCACATTTTCAGGAAGACTGTTCCAGATTTTTGCTACATATGGCATTAACATGTCACTAATATATTTTGGTGGGAGGCCATGGAGAGACTTGTAACAAGCAGAGCTGTTTTAAAGTCTATTCTCTGAGCCTCAGGAAGCCAGTGCAGAGACCTGAGAACTGGACTAATGTGGTCGTACTTCCTGGTTCTAGTCAGAACCAGAGTTTTGAATGTACTGCAGCTGTTTTACAGCCTGTTTGGACAGACCTGTGAGCAGCCGTTACAGTAGTCTAACCTACTGGAGACAAATGCATGGATACATTCTAAGTCTGCTTTAGACACTATATTTGTTTAATTTTGGCAATGTATTTAGATGGTAGAAAGCGCTGATGTTACTGATTTGAAAGTATTTTCTCCTCACACACTATGCTTGAAAGTTGCAGTGTTTGAACTAACAAGCAGATGAGAACTATGGCTGATTATAGTTAGTTGTAACACACATTGCCTCCAGATAAACCTCACAACAAGTATGTCCTCTGGATGTGTCCTCCATAAATGCCCCCCTAACTAACCCCCAGCGCATGTGCTCATGGACCCTTTTGAGACGGGAGCCACCCACACTGCTGCCATACCAAATGGGAGCCTTATTCTACTCTGATTGGACAACATGTATTAAAGAGATTATGTTGTTGAAATGTGACTAGTTTATTCACAACAATCTTCATGAAGGGGCGACAGTAGCTCAGTTGGTAGAGCATTGGCCTTAAGGCCAGAAGGTTGTGGGTTCAATTCCCACCTCTACACCTTCTCCACCGACTCCCACTGATGACTGCTGTCGTTGTGTACTTGGGCAAGACACTTAACCCCACTTTGCCCAAAGCCCCCACTGAAAGATCAAGGCTATGCTCACACTCAGAGAGCAGCCGTCCTCCTGTGGACTCACCACCTGCAGAGGGTCAGTGAGGGGCTGGTGCTATGAGACTTGGGTGGCATCTCTGACTGCCACCCCCCTGACCCAGAAATGGATTAAAGGGTAGAAAATGGATGGATGGATCTTCATGAAAGTTGTAAACATAATTGTGGGCATAATGTCATTGTACTTTCAATTAAGAATAAATCCACTTTAAACTTTTGTTTTAGAAAATGTTAAGTTCGTTCATAATGTCCCGTTTAAAAGATGTAATTTAAACGAAAATAATAGAATAAAGTTCCTCAGTTTTAAGTGAGAGAGAACTGTTATTTACTGTACACACTTTTACAGCACGTTCACCTGTGAGCATCGAGCTCTGACAATGGACTTCACAATTGTTTTTGCTTTTTTTAGGCAGAATGTCAGAGCTGACGTCTCCAGAGTGGATTAACAGAAGGAAGGAGTCAAACGTGTGACTTTGACAGAGCTGCAGCCTGGAGCTGTTGATGCAGAGTTTATATGGAACAAGACAATTGTGGGAGAAGACATCATGGCCCAGCTTCAGAGGAACATATCATTTCATCCTCCTTGTGTAGATTTGTTATTTTACGATGCCCCATGGCTTTATGTTGACTTATCAGTTCTCTTGAGGTTTTTGCAGTTTGACTGTTCTGTTGTCTGCCCCGCCCCTGAATCCTCCACTTACTACAATTTCATTTGACTAAGTAAGACGCATGTAAACTCGTGTCTTTGTGTGAAAAACCAGTCCATTCTGAGGAGCTGGTGTGCGCCACTTCTAATGTGGTTAAGCTGCATATAAACTCGACAATCAGATTGGAATGAGACAACGGCAGAGATGTGTTAGAGAGAAGAGGGGAAAGCCAGGTTTGTTTGAGAAATTTTGAAGAATATGGGGAACTAACTCGTTTTGTTCGCATACACAGCACTATATTCCAACAAAATCATAGAAAACATCACATAACCACAATTATAGCATATTTTGTATTTTTCTATAGTATAGTACCTTTAATTTAAAGTCAGAAGAAAGCTTTTGTGTCTGGTGTGCATCAGGTTGATTAGTTCAGAGGACTACTGCGGGGGTGAGACATGTTCTCTTCTTCCTACGAGCGTCTTGGCAGAAAATTATTGAGAAACACTGGTATATGTTTTTGGGTTTAAACATCTTGATCAATTAAATGAAATTGTATTAGACGAGTGATCGGGCTTTCACCAGATCTTTGTAAACAGACTCGTCGTCTGGAGTTGAACTTGGTGAGTGTGTGGGCGATTGCGTGTGTTATTTTTGCAGACAGGAAGCACATCCCCCGCCCAAACATGGTCGGGCCAGTAAATCCGGGGACTGTCAGCTCTTTATTGGCCTCCTACAGCTCTGGGCCCGTCCTGAAGTCTCTTTCAAATGAAAGCGTCACCGTTCTGTGTGGACACAGCTGCTTTTTATGAGGAGAGCGAGGACACGGCTGCATACCTGTCACTCCAGCGGCAGTTATGGCCTGACACTATCACCATGACATCTGTGTACATCTCTGCACTGGAAACTGGAGGAGCCTCATGTATCATGTTTTTATTATTATTTTTTAAAAGGGTTTAGTGCAGCTTCGACCTATATTAATGTTTATTGGAATATTTCACATTACAATGTACTAGGTATGCACTTTAAAACAGACGGACAGAGCTATGATGCTACCACTGATACATTCTGCTTACAAAGCCAATTGAAAACAAAGCAATAGGAGGATCTTGGAGTGACGTTATTGTTTATAGTTTTTCCGCACCGTTCACGTGACCGGGTGGCAATACAGCATAGAAAGCTACCTGGATGCTAGAGAGCTTGCTTTTCTTAGAGAGGTTTCACTAAATCAAATGGTCCGTTCTTGTTGTGTGGTCGGTTGTACGGCTGGGGACAGATTACGTTTTTTTTCTAATTCTTTCGGAAAAGAACAGGTCTCATATGGGCTTTGGATTTGTTCAATTCGGTCTCATATACTTATTTTTAGTGCTTATATACAGTGCTATTTGCCCACTGAGTCTTTAAAAAGTACTCGTCGCATCCATGCTTCAGTATGCGCCGCTCTGTCTTTCTGCCACACAGCGAGGGGCGCATGCGCACATGGGTGTAAACAAAGATCCTCCTATACATGAGGCATAGATAATGACACATTTATATATTTATTCTTAAACCATATCCCTTTATTGTTCACTCCTTGAAGAAAATGCCAGCACTCTGTTCATAATAATGTCCAAACGCTGAATGCTGTCATCACAAACAATTATCTATTAGTTCATGAAGCGCAGTGTTAGGCACACTGCAGGATTTTGTAAGTATTGTATGTTTACAATGTTGGCTGTTTTTGTGTTATATAAACTCTCTATGTGTCTGAAATAAAGATTCAATAGAAAATAAACTAATAAATGTATTTCTTTTCCTGATTTTCTAAGAAGTTTTTTTTTTCTTTTTTTTAAATTACAGGCCTTTACCAAATGGTTGAGATGCAGTTTGATGGTAAAAGTGCCTTAAACCAAGTGAGATTCCTCAAAGAGGTAGCTTCAAGTAGATGACTCAAAAAGTGACCCACCAAATGGTTTAGGAATTCATTATTTAAAGGCACAACGCTAACCTTGCCTGCAAGCTGAATTCTCGCGGTATTTGTGAGTTCACAAACACTCGAGAATACATCTTGCCCCGCTCCCGCCACCCTTTTCGAGTAGAACATCTAGGTGTTCAAGCCTAGATGGGGGTTTAGGGCGGGATATCCGGGTTTGACAAAAGCAAGAAGTGCCGGGCCGAAGCAAAACAAACATGACTACGCAGGAGGACGGACGCGTAGCCGAGGCATCAAGTCAGTTTTAGCAGAATCTCCAATTATTTTTTTGAAAGATAAACAGCGAGAGGCGCTTTGTGCATTTCTGGATGGCAAAGATGTTACCGGGATTGGTTTAAGCCAAAACTTGGTAGGCGGGCACACAGCGTCACTTCGCCCAATCAGCTTGAAGTATTCTGCTGCTTATCCCTCCTTTCCCCGAAAGGATTCTCCTGCAGAAGTCCCAGATTGATATTGTGGAGAACGCATCAGAGTTCTACACAATCATCAATCTGGCTCTTGCCAGGTTAGTACAACACAACTTCTAACACTGAATAAATGGCTTGAGTAAAATCTATCTTTGTGATAAGTGTCCTATAAGTTAGATATACCGACTGCAGTCATACTTGTATTGAGGGACGTTTTGATGAATATTTTGAACCATACGGAGCGACACACACCGGAGTATAGAGAAATGCATATAAACGGGTTACAGCTTAACCCAATAATGAGCAAAGCAGGGCCGTCTCTGTCTCCTGTTCAGAGCTTTCTTTCCATTCATTTGGATTCCACTTTGCGTCCTCCTCGCTCAGCATTAGCATTCTGATTTCATTAGGCTGTTCCAACATGGCTGTCTGTCTGCGGACCCCAGTTTGACCTGTGCTCCATGGGTCAGGACCCCTTGTACAACGATGTCTGCGTTTCATATCCTTCACTGAAGCAGAGCGTGGAGAGGAGGAAGAGAGGAGAAGAGAGGAGACAAGGGTGAGCTCTCAAGCCACAGGTTTTTCTCAGATTTTGCTGTATTAGTCTACATGCATAATAAAAAACCTGAAATGCCTGATGAGGAAATCTGCTTAACTGACATCAACATCTGATACCAGTATCATATCACTGCATTTATGAAGTCTGCTTTCTACCCTCCGCCGAGTTAAACCAACATTCTACAGGCCAGGGCACCGCACTGAGAGGCAGGAGCAGGACCGTCGCTATGAGGCTAAATTCAAAATATTTTGTCTTGATTCATCTTGTAAAATTATGAGAATAAACTAGAAATATTATAAGAAGTCAAAGTCAGAAAATGTCTTGGTAATATGGCTTTATTCGTAATCTTGTCATGTCATACATGTTAAAACAAGATGACATGACAAGTTTATCTTGTTTTGACATAGATGACACTTGACATTAGTGTTGGGGAAGTTACTTCAAAAAAAAAAAAGTTTCTCGTTACTCATTACTTCTTTTAAAATTATAACCTGTTACTTTACTGAGTTACTCTCTGAATAAAGTAGCTTCTTCACTTTACTTTTGTTTTATTATGCTCAACTTTGAGTGAAGATCATAGATCTAAAATGCCACAGAGCAAGTGACACAGGGTTGTAGTCATGAACACAGCTCTCGCTTTAGGACCTCTCACTCTGAGCCTGACCTCATATACTCGAGAACCTCAGCGTCTGCGCTAAAGGAATGCTGCGTCTTCCTCCTTATCAGACACTCTGCGATGAGCAGCACCACCATGTTACTTCTAACGCGTCACACCCAACACTGGATGACATGTAATCACAAATGCACAAAGCAATTCCAGAGTTCCAGAGTGCGCAGAACCTCTTGATGCATTTACTCGTTTCACTTACTATCACACTGTGGGTGTTTTTCACTTACTCTCACACTGTGGGTGTTCAACGTTATATAGATTTAATCAATTGCAACCGGTCCGTGTGTACATACTGTACAGGCGAAGGAGCTGCCTGCGCTCCTTCACCTGCGACTGGGACACGATAGCGTGCATACACACAGTTTATAACAAATTACAACAATTAATTTCTCACGGTTCAACAGCTTTGTACGATGGCGCTCCATTGCTTACTTTATACAGTACATTTTCCTGACTTTTATGTCATATTATTTTGCTATTATTGTCATAACATCTCATAGCGTCTGGCAAAAAAAAAAAACAGGCGAGCCCTATGCCCTGTTATACACACAAAACTCACAAGCAGTTTCAGCGAACTTTTAAAATGCACCTCTGCGTTGACGTGCAGGTGATACGTACTGTGTTTTTAACAAGGCTTTTTTGTCCCATGGAAAGTTGCCATAAGATTCCATTGTGTGTTTCTGGAGATGGAATTGAACCCAGGACTTTTCCAGTTTTGGTCTGTTTTTAATTTCTTTTGACCTGTTTGTGGTATTCCCAAAAAATGTCAATAAACAGCTGAAACAGTGAATCACTGGCTGAAGTTTTGATAGGAAACACCTTTGTCTATGCTACAACTACGTGACCCATGAACGCTGGGTACCTAACTTTTGTTACATAATGAATGATGTTTGTCCCAAAAGTCTTTTAGAAGTAAAATGTGCATGAGATAGAATCGTTTGGGTCTTTATTTGACGCTTTGGGCTGAGAGCTGAATTGGCTGAGTGAGAGTGGTCCTGTCTTTTTTTAATTTTTCTGTCTAAAAAAGCTGATCCAAAGATGTGACAGAAGCCAAAAGTACATGTATTGTATCTTGTTTTGTTAAGCCCTTTGAATTGCCTTGTGTATCAACTGTGCTATACAATTTAACTTGCCTTCCCTCCAATCAAACTGCTTCCAGAGATAGGAACCAGTCAGATGTGTGTGTGCTTTGAAATTTAACTATACAACAAGAAAAATGTCCAGAAATGACACAAAGCTACATTAATTCCATGATTCTGTGTATTCCAATCTACATCTACATTAAAATATTACCTTAAACCCCCAAAACTACCTTTTCGTCTCCATAGCGACTTCAAACCGCACATTTAAAAACACGACACACACCTAAGTGCAAAATTCATAACTTACATCACTCTTTCATTTATGTCTTTCCCAATGCATTTCTCCAGCCAGTCCATTGCAATACCTGACTGATCATTCCCCAGCCTGCCGATCCTTGATGTGGCAAATCAAAGCGCACGCAGCAAAGCATTCTGGGTAGAGCAGCCGGGAGTATGCAGCGGCTATGACAAATGCAGCTTTAGTGGATACAAATTGAATTATTCAGCCGGCTTTGGGCAGGCTAGAGAAAGATCATTGGGGGTGTAGGTGCGTCCATCGCTCACAGGAGAGGTTGCGGAGGGGTCATTGTTTATCAGAGCGTCAGGAGTTAATCACTATTGTACAAGCGGAGGATTGGGAGGACGTTTGCATTTGGATCTGATCAATGTTGGTTCTGTGAGTACAGTAAGGTCACAGGAGATTATAGGAGGATGATCCACATTTACAGTATTCTCTATAGTGTGTAGAGAATGCATGGAATAAAAGGACAAAGGCAGATTAGGTTAAAAACATTGACAAACACAGTCCTAGATTCTACACCTCTTTTCTCTTTGGTATATATTCTACACCTCTTTTCTCTTTGGTATATATTCTACATCTCTGTTCTTTATAGTATTTATTACACATTCTCAATAGTATATAGAAAATACAGATGTATGATCAGTCCTATAATACGTCTAAATGTTTTGAACCTCATCTGCCTTTGTCCTTTAAGGTCTACTTGTTTTTTGTCTTTTTTTAAATAGGCAAAATAAACAAGTACAAATTCCAAACCAAAAAGTGAAACAGAGAGGACCTCCCTCACTCAGCCAATCAGCTCTCAGCTCAAAGCGTCAAATAGTGACTCTCAAGGCCCTTTCCTATAAGTATGCATTGTGAAAGGTGCTGTGTAAAAAAGCTAAGTTTAAGGATTTAACTTATTGTACATGTTTTGAGTGGTAAGGGGAAACCGGAGCGCCAGGAGGAAACCAACACAAACTCTGGTCCCTCTTCTAACCGGGATTTGAACAACAGTCACGTCCAATCACGGTTCACTCGGGGCAGAAATGGGGACGTAAAAACCACCCAATAATTGTCCACTTGTCACATGTGGCACTACTTTTGAAACCCATCTGTGAATAGCGCATTTTACAGATCAAGGTCACCC
The DNA here is from genome assembly GCA_964034765.1 of Knipowitschia caucasica. Lineage (NCBI taxonomy): Eukaryota > Metazoa > Chordata > Actinopteri > Gobiiformes > Gobiidae > Knipowitschia > Knipowitschia caucasica. The sequence goes on from OZ035838.1 coordinate 21,530,378, forward strand.
AAAGAGCTTTACAATGTTCAGAGTGCAGATATTGTTCCATTCTCTCCACACACGGTGATGACGAAGCGAGACACCGAAAACACTGGTGCATCAAAGCCGCCGTAAGAGAAACCGGAGCATCCAGAGGAAACCTATGTGGACACGAGGAGATATGCAAACTCAACTCAGAAAGGCCCTGTTCTGACTGGAATTTGAACCCAGTGAACAAGACTTGGTCCAGTTCAAGTGACCCAACACCCAACAAGTATAAACTTAGTGGTTTGGTTCTACAGGATATGTGCATGAAAAATCACCTCACTCCAAAGATACGGGGCGCTAATCCCAACCCTACGTCTGAAGCGTAAATGTCTGTGCTGTAAACATGTCACAAAGCATCACAGAAAAACAGCTCCTCTCACCGCCAGGTCAGGAAAAGTTTAAATGTTTGTTCTTTTGTCTGTATCAGATTCACTGATGTCTATTTTTCAATTCACCTGTGCATACACAATAACAATAGGAGAAGACATAAGACCCAGGAGGATACCTACATTTGCATGAGACAAAAAAACATCTTTCCCTCATCCAGGCAATGTACATTATTTACACTGCATTTACACAAGAAGCGTGGGAACTGGGCTCTGTTGTTTCGCAGCAGCTTTGGCCCATAAGCTTCCATCATCCTCCAAGGGGCCACAATATGAAACATTTACATTTGTATTCCGCTACGGCCTGCCTCTGTCTTTTGTCTCTTCCTCTGGAGTCCATCCCGCTAAAGACCCTCGAAATCAAGTTCCCGTTTGAAAGACTCGGCCGTATCCCACAATGCCCGCTTGCAGACGAAAGTTGGGGAGGGGGAGGGCGTGTGAAGTCCGAGAGCTTTACCAGGACGTTAGCGGCGCCCAGATCAAAGCGCCGAGAGGGGCGGATGATGGGAGTGGAGTTTTGCGAGAGCTTTGAGGAGCAGAGAGAGAGAAACGTGATCGGACTCGGGCGCAGGTAAGAAGAAGAGCGAGTGGTGGCGGGCAGGGCAGGGGGCGATGAAGACGAGGGGAAGATGGAGAAAGAACGGGGACGAGCCGAGGAAGGGTTGTGTTGGCGTGTGTAAGCGAGACGAGGATGTAAACCATGAAGATCGGTTATCTAAAGAGTTGGAATCAAACATATGAAAGGCCTGAGTTGACATTAAATGTGTTTGTGAATGTTAGCATAAAAGAAAGCTGGGTGGTTAGCGCTTGTGCTTCGCGGCAAGGAGGTCTGTGTAGGTTTCCTCCAGGTGCTCCGGTTTCCGCTACCATGCGCCTCCTGCATGGTGACCCCGCTCCCATCTCTCTGTGCAAAGAGAGAGACAAAATGCTCAAAAAAACAGCAATTGTAAAGCAATTTGTGACTTGGCGCTGTATAAATATAAAGACTACTTACTAGGAAGAGTAGAACAAAATATATTAGAATAAAAATAATAAATAATGAATACATTCTAAAACTGTACAAACTATTTCAGTTTTTATGCAGGACCTATTATACTTGAATTGGAACAAACAGAGACTTCAAAGCACCTCTGCACTTTTCTGTTGATGTATTTCTCTGTAATTTTGCTTTATTTTTTTATTTCTTTCAAGCAGATCATGTGTAGCACTGTATCCCACAGGAAATTTCCCTTTGGAGACAATAAAGTTTATCTTATCTTATGTGACTGGATTTATCAATATTGACCAGTTTACAGTACAGTATGTACACGACCACTAAGCCATAAAGGTATGAGGAGAAACTGTTCAAGCATCAAAGCAATTATCACTTCAGCAATTATCACAAGCTTAGTTATAATAATGTACGCATCGTGGCTGAATGCGAAAGAGTAGGTCACGAGGCAGGTTCAATGCCTGGTTGTTCTGACACACCAGTCTGTGTCTCTCAGTGGGTAAGGAAGAGGCGCCTTCATATTTGTGTGAAAATTCCTGGGGTTTTGTGACGTGGGAATTGTGTCATGGTGGGGATTTTTGTTATTTGGTGCTGTTTTGGGTGGTTTTCATTTTAATTCCTGTCCTGTTCCCCTTTTTGTTTTACTTTTGAATGCGCTGGAAACGGCAGCAAGTCCTGAGTAGCTCTGAAACAGCTGTTGTTTCGTGCTTTAGAATTGATATATTTCTTTCTTATTTCTGCCCGAGATGTTGCAGCAGTACAGTGTTCATAGTTTTGCACTGGTCCAGACCAGAGTAGAGAAGATTCAGGGTCCGAACCAAGCGGATCAGGCGAAAATCCACTGGAGGAAGGCTACGTTTTTGAAAAATGCTAATAAAGCATTCAGCATAATCTCGGGCTAAAGCAGAGAAAATGGTCCAAACCTCTGCTGCTGTGACCTAAAGTGTGAATTCTTACTATTGTTGGCTATTAATAGAAGGATCTATCTTTTTGTTTTGTTTGTATAAATGCATGAATTTCTGCTGCTACTGGACACCTGAATTTCTCCTACAGGGGATCCACAAAAAATATATTTGATAAAAAATCTATCTATCTATCTATCTGTTCGATTGTCTGTGTCCAACATGTGTTTCTGGACACCAACATGGAAAAGTCATATCAAATCTAGTATTTATATTCAGAAGATTTATCCATGCATCACCCTTAATGCACAAATTGTACATTAAAACATTTCAACTTTCTTCTAGCAGGTGAGTGGGGCACAGTGAAAACACAATTTGAATGCCCTATAAAATGAAATATGAGGCAGTTCATAATGACATAGCTGTGATGTATAGTGCATCATAGAAGCCCAAGGACTGCGGTGAAGTAGTGTGAAAGTGTGTGTGCATGAATGCGATGACAGGTTAAGATTGTGCTAACATGAAGACAGAGGAGGACCGGGCCAAGGTGAGCGGTCACGGCCTCCCAGTGAACTGCATTTGACTGTGGAAAATTCCCCAAAAATATGTCAGGAATGCAGCGCTCCATAAATTTCACCCGCTAACCACTCTACCACCCCCTCTTGCAGCCTGTCGAAAAGTGGTGGATAATTTTCCTGTCAGTGTTTTCAACTAATATTGGCATTCTGATAGAAATCTATGGTGAGAGTGGTGTTTGAGATGCTGCCAAAACCCATAGGCTCTTTATGCTTGTACAGTATGGAGCTAGTATTGTGGCGAAAAAAGAGTGTGGCATCTGTACTTTTATTTGTCTGTAATAAGTCTGTGAGTTTGTCTATATCAGGATAAATGTTTTGGTACATATCTAAAACATATAAAAATATAGTTCCTAGTTTTCAACACGTTTCTTTCAATTCAATTCAAATACTTATTATGCTAAAAATTTAGATTGTATCCTGCCTCGGCGAGACCCACATTGAGAGGGTCTCAAAGTGAATGAATGAATGAATACTTTATTTCGAGCCATGTCAGACAAGAACAAAACAACCGAATAGAAAAAAATAAACAATAAAACAAATAAACAATAAACACATTACAATGTCTTTTGTTTTATTGACAAAAAGTCAGCTCGAAAAGGAGTGGGAAGAAGTAAAGACTATTAAACTCCCAAAATAAACTCCTTAAATAGGGGATTTAAGTGTGCTGCTTCTTTAATTGTTTCTTTTATTGCACATAATATACTGTATCCTGAAAAGACAGTATTTTTTGCCTCTAGCCTCTATGTTTGCACACTTCTGTCTTTTGCACAAATCTTGAGTGATCCTATCCATGCCAAATGTGACATGTAACTTTCTACTGTGTGAGATCAATAAAGTCTATCTTATCTTATCTTATTTAAAGTCATTTTTTTTACAATCCACTGTATTCTGGACCCCCTTTCAGTACCACTCACACTTCACACTTCATTCGTCACTTGTCTTGCGCACCTCCACCAACTTTTCCTCGCCTAACAGTACTAGAGGATGGTGCGTATAGTGTGTGCTTGGTGGGGGAGGGGGGAGATAGGGGGCGCTGTGCCAGGATTACCCCCTCGGTCCGAGCGCAGAGCAGCCCACAGGCGATTGGCAGAGTGAGAGCAGAGCTTTGCCAACAGGCGTTTTGGCAAAGGCAAAGACGGCCCGGTTCAGACAGAGGTGAGGGGACGGAGGCAGTGCGCAGCGATATCATACCACTGTGGTCTGCAGGAGGCGCCCAAACACAATTCAGAGAAGTGCAGAAAGGATGAAATAACTGGGAAGATTGGCTGCAGGAATGTATGAAGTTGTATTTATTTAGATTGGGACAAGTGTAGACAATATGAAAAACTATATTGCTATATGGCTAATAAGTAGGAGCAAAATTGACCTTGTTTTCTCTTCTTACCAACCGCTTATTTATGCCGCCTTAGTCTCTCTGCCACTGGTACAAGGTTGAAAGGGATAGAGCTGTATATGATTTTTTTCTTTTGAGGATCATAAAAGCAACCATCTTGAACCATTAGCTTCATCCACACTGTGCAACAAAACCCAAGGCTGCCCTTTGCTTACTTGCTGAGCCACAAAGGCTGGTGTGTCAAATCGAGTCGCCATTTAACCCGCCTTATGACCTTTTTTTTCTGACTTTCAAAGACTCATTTTTTCTCATTTGTTTTGACCCTTTTATTTCGTCACAATCTTGTCTACCCCACATTGAAAAGCTGACACAGGTCTAAAAAACTCGCCAATCTTCCCTCGTTGCAGTCCTAGGTCGACACGCTATTTCTTTACTGCAGTGGAATAAACCACATTGCCACATTGCGTTATCAGTTTGAATGAAATGAGATCAAATTGGATAACAATTCAGAGCAAAATTGACACAACAATGGGAATACTTTCTTTTCAAAGCAAACCCAAGGCCGTGCAGTTAAAGGCACATTGTTGAATCTTCTTTGTTTAATTTGACAGCACAAAACACAGCACTTGTTTCACTCCATTGCCATAAATTCTCCACAACTGAAATATATATAACGACTTTAACTAATTAAGTCACGGCCCAAGGCTATTCATGCACTTCTCTGCTTTGTCATAAACTACTTTTAAATGGAGAAAGTGCAGGAATACATTTTTCAAATTATCGGCAAACCCAAATGTCACCCAATTAGTTTAGACGCATTCACAGCCAAAAGAATTCATTTTCGGTAAACTGTGTATGTGTATTTTACTGTATATCTATGTTACTATTTTTTCCCAGTTGCCAAGCAAAGTAGAAAACATATATGTGTGTATGTCGAGAAGATAAAAATCTGTTTCATATTGGGGTGCACGTCCAAATATTGTGTTTAATTGGGCTGGGGGAATGTGCTTGTTACGCAGAGGCAGAGTGAGTTGGAGACTGCCATTATGTCAAATATAAGTCCTGTCTGACAGCTTCACGTGGAGGAAGTTTACTGCTGAGTTGCACCATGAGCCAAGTTTAGTTACAGGAGGATTGTACCGAGCTGTATTCTGGATTTACTACGACGGGCACGATGGTGATTATGTAGTAAGAGCGGTCTGTGCTTGTGGGCTCAGTCTATTCAGAAAACAATAAAAAGAATTCAACTAATGTAAGTTTTTCGCTAATGTGTTTGTTGGCAATATTTAAGATGAAAAGACGCTTTATTTGTCCCACAGTGGGGAAATGTCAGTGTTGCATCACCGGTTACAGGACAGTAGGAATGAGGAGCACACAGCAAAAGATAGAAGTAAATAATAACTCAAATTTTAGCACAATAAAGCGGCTACACCACCTCTGCTGCTATTATTACTATTATTAGTAAATTTTAATTATTTATTTATTTATTTGTTTGTATGGATGCATTTGTTTCTGCTGCTGGACACCAGACCGGGGTCAATAAAGTATCTATCTATCTTATCTATCTAAAGAAGTAAGTATAAAATCTTTAGCTTTACTTGAATAAATAAGCATTAAGCAATAATTAACTATAAAATCTCTGACTTGAGCATTTGTATAGATTTTTACCCTATTGATATCCAGTTTTTATTTTTGTGGAAGGGTTATTAAAGCTTATCTTTTGCACAAGGTTACTTTTGTGTATTCACTCACTTACATTATGGTCACATTTGGAACAAATTCATGTTTTTATAGCCTGGTCGTACCACACCATAGTACAAATTACATTTCATACTAAGGTCTGGAGGTGCTCCATTGAGCTCCGTTTACAGGTGGGAGGGATTAACTCCTTTTGCAGATTGAAACGATTGGATCTGAGTTTACCATCACGTATGTAATGCTCCCGAGTGTGTTGTTAGCATTTAGCATTTAGCCTAGCCATCGCCTTTGCCGCTAACAGAGCCCGTGGGGAGTTGCGCCACAATTTTTTCCAGCGATAACATTTGCTAAACATTACCCTTGCTCCAGATTCAATTTCTTGATAGAACCAGACCAGATTACTTTACTATCGCATTTTTCGCCATTGCCAAACTACAACCTTCCCGTTCGACGCAAACTCTTGACGTCACCCACAACTAACCACAACAACCGCCTCCCGCGCTCTCTGATTGGTCGGTCAAAATTTAAGCGATTGTATTCGCTAACACAGGGACCAGACCCAGACGTAACATACAGGGAAATGATGATTGAGCGGAGTGTACGGATGGCTAAGGCAAGGCTAATATTTTTATTGAGTTTTGTTCTTTTTTTGGTAGGTTCTGAATATATATAACTGAATAAATTATTACTAACTGTGTATAAGGTTTAAAGTTTAGAGTAAAATGCAACTAAAGCAGGCATTCAGATTGGGAGACCTGGGTCCTCAGTGTTCACTCTCTCCCTCTGCTTTACACTCTCAGTCCTCTGGCGCATCACACTACTGTTCATGCTGCAACCCGCCTCCTCCCCTTCACTGCCTCTTCAGTGGAGAACTATCTCAACAATATCTCTGCCGGGGTCTAATCACCAACATCATGTTCAAATACAATAAACATGCGACCTCATCATGCGTCGGCTGAGTCTAATTGCCTAATCCTGCAGGCAAAGCAAATTCATTTGTATTGCACAGTTCATACAAAAAGCAACTCTAAGTGCAGTTCTAAACAAGATAGGAACAATAAAATGCATTAAATTCATAAATATACACAGTAGATTAAAAAGAGTGTAGCTACAATTCCTCAGTTGTATGCACAGCTAAACAGAACAGAGATTTTAGTACCCACAATATATTTACCCAAATAACCTTCTAATGCAGTGTGACTTGAGTCTTTCCAGATTGAAATAAATAAATAAGTTAGTTTTCCTGAGGAAAGTAGCTTCAAAACATATAACAAAGAAGTAAAGACCAATTTCTATATCGGCAGGAGATGGGACACAAAACCATAATTTAAGTACAATATTTATTTATTGAGAGAGAGAACAACAAGCTCTCAGCAAAAGACGGATCCTATGGCCCCGTAATGCATAATGTAGGGATTATTCAGATGAGAGCTACGCTAATCAGCAATGTAAATGAGCAGAAGAGTGGGACGTCGTGCCCTTCAAATAACAGCAGAGGAATTCCGGCACAGATGAAAGAGCGCGCAGGGGAATAGAACCATCACACAGAGTTAGCTTAAGCTTCACATTCTGTCATCACCGTTTCACGCACAGTGTTGTCAGGAATTCAACATGTGCTGCAGATGTGTCTTGCCTTTTGCGTCTAAAGGCTTCAAAGAGGTTCAAGATTAAAAAAAAGGGAACAGTGGGGACAGACAGCCATACTTCCAAACACAATTGTACAGCACAATTTGTCGAAATGGAAAAAACACATTTATCTCAACTATAGGGCTCGGCTCGATGTCCCACAAATATAAATATATCTCAATATGTTTTTCTATATTTACGCCCAAAATCAACCAAAATTTGTATGACAAATTTCACACAATGCTTATAATTGATGTACTTGTGTTTATATGTTTTCTGCTACTGGACACCTGAATTTCTACAATGGGGGATGAATAAAGTATCTATCTACAGTACCTGCCTACCTCCCTACTTACCTATATACCTATCTATCAATCTATTTGAGATTCCCTCTCCTCCTCCATGTGTCCAAAGTGGTTCTGTGTACATCATGTCGTACTGAAGCTGACTGCTCCACACACTTGTATCTGACAGAAACCTCATGAGCTTTATTTAATAATGAAAATAACTATAGACGTGCAGCTAACGATCGATAACTACTGTTGTGGTCCTAGCCCCTTCTCCACCAGAGCCGCACACGCAGCAGTCTGTGGTCTCTGCTCATTAATGATGCAATGTTTCATTAGACACTACTTTCTCTACCAACTATTTCAAAAGGGGAAACTTCTGTATTTCAAACGTTTTGTATGTTGTTTAATGTTCGATGCAGTAAATGAGAAACCTTTCTGCAGTAAAACTCTCAAGTTCAAAACACGTCTTCTGTCTGATGTCTCACTGCAGGGCTGGACTGGCCATCGGGCGTACCGGGCAATGCCAGAAGGGCCGATGCCCATATTTGGGCCGGTCTGTTTGCCTCATACAAAAGAAATGTTTGTGAAAAGTGTAAATCCGTTGAGAACTGTAAGAGGGGGCGCGCGTGTCCGCGGGGCACCTGCTGTATGTACTCGAACGGGATTCCACCACCTCAGCGGCCGCAGTGTTCCCGCATCCAGCGGCTCTGAGCTGGACGCGGGAACCGCTCACAACACAACACGGTGAGCGCGTAGCTGCAACGTGGCCATGTACCCAACCCCATAAAGGTGCACAAGACCATGCGTGTCTTTGCGTAATTTGTGCACCCAATAAATACACTGCTGCAGGAAACAGTCCGCGTCTCCCCTCTCCTCTCGAAGTGCGACTAAATTAAAGCTCGGGTGCCTAAATTTTCCATTGCATTAAAAGTTCATGTTTGAGCCCAAAAGTAAAATGTTGTGAACAAATTAAACAGATTTAGAGCCAGCCAATGGCTGAAATTATGCATTTCAGTCTTTTTTGACCAATTCTCATGTCTGTGTCCACCTCCCTCACTCTGAGACATGTTTATTACTCTTGTAATGTAGACTATTGCACTTTATTTTATTGTTGAAACTGCAGACATCCTGATCCTCTACAGTATGCTTCTACATACTGTATAAACCAGGGGTCGGCAACCTTTAGTGCTCCTCCAGTGGCTCCTGGAGCCTTTTCAAAAATGTCTGAAAATGGAGTGGGAGGGCTATATTTTATTTCTAGTTTGAATGTGGTTTCTGTGAGAGGAAAAACAATCCTAACGTATTTCAATGCTGTAAAAATGTGTATAAGTAATATTCAATTTCAACATTTCTGTCAACATAGTGAGTCATATCCTGTGACGCGGCCCCGCGCCAGGCGGCCGCTGCTGTAAACAAACCGGCGTGTGCGCACGGATCCCAAAGATAAAAAGAGAAAGTCCAGTCTTATTATCGACTCTAAGGACAAGACTGAACATTTGCTTTTAGTCAATGAGGAAAGACTGCTTCATGTTTGCGATGTAATAGGAAGTTTTGTTGCAACACAAGGAACAATGAAGCACTAAATACCGTTCACAGGGATTACGTGAAGGATTCTTTCATACAAAATCCGGAGCACCTTTTTCAGACTTCAAAAACCTCTGCAAAGACTGTGAAAGAAAAGGCCATTAAGGACATTCAGCTCCAGCAAACTTCAGCCTGTGACGTGATCGATATGAGCGGACAGTGCAGGTGTGTGACCTTTGAGCCAAAAAGCAGATTTATTTACTGTATTTCTACAGTTGCATGAAGGCAAATAAATGGAAGTCAAAGTTAAAGCAGAGTCGTCACGTGGTGCGTCATTCTCTCCTGGACACGCTGCAGTGAAAACACACATTTGATAATCATGAATGCTTATTATGTATTTGTAGCCTTTACTTGGTCATTTAGATATAAGGCTAATGTAGCTAATGTTGTGTAACCTTCATATAAGCTTTATACAAGGCTGTTATTTTTTTGCGGCTCCGGACAGATGTTTTTAGTTTTTTTTGTCAAATATGGCTCTCTGAACCTTTTGAGTTGCCGATCCCTGGTATAAACAAACTGTAAAAAACGTGACAAAAACATGCCTGGGCCGGTAAGAAGGAAAAAATGCCCGGGCGGTTTTTTTGTCCCAGTCCAGCCCTGTCTCACTGTAGACTGTCTGTAATACTTTATACCAAATGTTATGTCTACAGTTGGGACTGAAGCTCAGAGTGATGTGGCTAAATAGCTTCTTTTACGTTTGGAACTGTCAAGTGCACAATAAGTGTTTCTATAGCGTTTTTCTCCATCTATGGAAAATGTGATGTCTAAATTGTCACAATTCATATTTTACGGAGGTTCAGTACACACATGTTTTGCTGCCCCCGTGTTTGTCATGACCACACGACTTCCTCTGATTGGTTTATGAAAAACAAATGGGAAAACTTCAAAGTCAAGAGAGAAAAAATAAACAGAACTTTTGAAATATACTCCAACATTGCTATAGGCTCGATTGATACTGTATATATTCCATATAGTGGACGTCGGAAACAGGGCCTTTCTGAGTGGAGCTTGCATGTTCACCCCGTGTCTGCGTAGGTTTCCTCCGGGTACTCCGGTTTCCCCTACCACTAAAAACACGTGCAATAGTTCAGGGTGAATGAATGAGTGTGTGTTTGTGAGTGCGACTGTGGGACAACAAATGCAAATTAGCCCATGGCTACCGTCTACAGAGGTGTAGGGTATAGTAAATATTGATGTATCACCCATATTGGATTAGCAAAGCGATGGAATCGAGAAATCTGCAGCAAACACTGTGGGGGAAAGTCCTGGCTCAAAAAGGTCCATGAGCATGTGCGCTGAAATGATTGCAATTTGACTCCTTGCCGGTGGTGGTGTACCCAGGAAAAGAATGATACAATTCATTTTAATAGGCGTCCCTAAGTCCAATAATATTTACAGTCTATGAGCAAACATTTCTGAAAAACAGTGTTTTTTTGTGGATCTGAACAAGAATTTCTGTTTTTTTTTTAAATGAGAAAAACAGATAACATTTTATCTGGGTTAGGGTTAGTTATTTTATTATTAGTTAGTTATTTTCACCGGTTTGTTGTGTGAAAATAAGAGAAGAAGAATATTAAACAGATGAACTCAGTCCCATAGTATCCATTATTCAAGCCAAATCCAATGTTGGAAATACATGCAAGGAGTTTTCAAAGAAAGACGGCACACGTTTGTATAATTTATTGATTGTGTTTTGTCGTCTTTAGGCCAATGCTTTGTACAAACAAACACAACACACCTGATGTGTGTGAGAATACGAGCTTTGCTTCTTTCACATCGTGCATCAAAAGAGATTCCTCATGTTGTTCTTTCAAACTCTGCCCTCAGCCCTGCGGTCAAAGAGAAATCTTTGAATAAGAGAGAGAGCTTACGCCACTTCTTTTGAAACAAACGTTTAATTTGCACATCATGTCCTTTGCTTTTGTTATAATATATATGGATCTTCCATGACACTTTTGAAGCAATTTTGGTTAAACCTGAGCTTGTCATTCTGACACAACACAAGTCAGTAAATGTTTCGGTTATCTGAAGGTAACATATCTTGCCGCCGTCGCAAATGCTAGGAGGAGTGTCCATGATGCTTCTGGTATAAAATCAAAAGCATGCTGTAAATTCTTTGGTCATGTCTCTTTTACCAACCTTAAAACAGGTCTTCTTTGTAATTTTCCTCCTATAGTTGTACACCTTCTCTTTGATCGCCAAGATCATTTAAAAATCAGAAAATATTATACCTGAAGCAAGGCGTTTATTTTTCATGCCATAAAATGTCTTGTTCCTGCCACGAACCATCGATCTTCATCCAGTATGTAAAAGAGCAAATGTTTTCTCTTGAGCTGAAGACGGCGTCTGATTTGTTCACAAAATCTAACTTATGCAAGACTATTTCCGTTGGAACAAACGTGATGTATTTATGAAGCAAGAAAAGTTATCCAGATTTATTTTTTTTACTGGGCATATGGCATTTTTTTCCCTTAGTTTTTGCCTTTAGAATTCCATTGGTCAAAATTGAATAATTCAAAAGCATAACAAGGCAACAAATGTTATGCAAAGGAAAAAATTACAGTAATAATAATAATAATAATACAATTAAAGAAGCTATACCCGATTTTTTTTGTAAGTAGTTCATAAAAATGCTTTTTACTACATACAAGTTGTATCATAATACATAATTTAATTGAAAACTTGAGGTAATTGATTCAGCTGTGTAAGAATTACAAGCAGTGAAAAGTGCTGAGTAGAGTCTGAGCGGGCCGCTCTTTCTCCTCCGCTCACAGAACGAGCAGCGAACAGCCTGCGTCCTCTAGCCCCTACAGCGCTGCTTAACACCAGGGCTTCGACTTCAAAATTCGAATATAATTCTAAAATAAAAAATGATGAACAAAATAATTGAATAAAAAAATGTGAACAAATATTAGACAACCCTTGTAATTCGAAATGTATTTAATGACTGCAAATAAAATAGTGAGCTCCCAAAGGTTTCACCGGGACGTGCTAGGCAGGTAACAGCTAAGCTAGCTAGCTGTTTCATGGTAACTTCCGGGTTTTTCGCAATCGCTTTTTGTCACATTGAAACAGTATTTTTGACATGAAAACGTTAACAGCAAATTCTGAAATCGTCCGTGCATGTGTGTTAAGGATGTATATGTGTACTGTATTGTCCGATTGACGTTTAATGGTGTTGATTGATAGATATGTAGTTGTTTATTGAGCGTGGCTAGCTCCGCTAGCTCCGTTGGCTTCTCTACACAGACGAGTGTGTAGTGACAGGCGCTGATAGATTGTTGTACTTGCAGAGTAATCGCAGTATTTTACACACCTGAATTACAAACAGAGATTGCATTGGGGCTTCGGTCATTATTGGTTTGAGAGTTCTGTTATCAAGAAAAAATGATCGGAAGAATTGCTGCTGCTGCTTTGAGGAGCTCTATAACAAATTATAATTAAATATTAGAATATATTCTAAGGTTTTAAATTAATACATTCGGACGCAAAACTAGCGGTATTCTTTTACTTATATATTGTGTTAGCAGTGCGTTGCTTTAGTGCCATTTCATCAGTGATTGTTGCACAGCTTACAAGAAGTTGTGCTAATGCTAATGTTAGCATATGTATCAGATCGCAAATAAAACTAAGTGGTTCCGTGTTATGAGAGCGTAGGGGAAATGAGAAGCCATTGAGCGAGTTGGGGGGCGGTGCTAAACATTCAAACATTGCAGAAACGGGTATAGCGCCTTTAAAGAAATTGAAAAAAAACATAAAATGTCTATTATTTCTGATAGTGTTTCTGGTTGGATCTATTCTACTGTAAATAATTCAATCCAACATATTTTTGTGAAGCCCTAAATCACAACAGCAGTCGTGACAAAGGACTTTACAAAGTTGTTGTTCATCAACAACAGATCGGAGAATCAAGCAGTTCGAACAGAAGCCGTATTGAAGCCATTGGTCTATAGGGGAGCGGGATGGCCGACGTCCATAAATGTTCATAAATACCTTGGATCACCACTGTCCTTAGACAGAAACCTGGATGTTATTTTTGACAAGGAAATGTCATGAGTGCAACACTGTAAACAGCTGACCAGGAACTGCTTTTTCAGCTGAGGAGAATCTCCAAAGTCAGGAAAATGGTTTCACAGAATGATTTTGAGGTGATTATTCATGCATTTGTGTCTTCACATTTACGCTATTGTAACAGTTTGTTTGAATGTTTAAACAAGAAGGAGCTGTCTCGCCTGCAGTTAGTGCAAAACTCTGCAGTGAGAATCCTGACTCGCACAAACAGGAGGACGCACATCACCCCTGTCCTTAAAGCTCTTCATTGGCTGCCAGTGTCCTACAGGATACATTTTAAAGAGCTTTGCAAGGTCAGGCTCCGTCTTAGACCAGTGACCTGATTCAGCCTTACACCCAAGCCAGGGCTCTCAGGTCTGTGGATCAGAACCTCCTGGACCGTTCTTCCGCTCTCTCTGCGTTCCATTGAGTCTGTAGAGTGCTTCAAAAATCAACTTAAAACACATTTATTTGTTCAGGCTTTTGCATAATTTTGTCTTGCTGTTATTTACAAGGTTGTCTTGGCCTTTAAAAATGTGTATGTCTATTTTATAATATGTCTGTTTTTATTCTATGTGAAGCACTTTGTGACCCTGGTCTGTGAAGGGCGCTACAGTATATAAAAAAAGTTTACTTACTTACTTACCTTAGATCCTCCTGCATCGACAAGGAACGACTTCATTCAAAACATTTTCCCACTGTATTCTTTTTTACGTTCCTAAAACAAACACATGGCCCATCCCCTTTGGACTCCCAGGTTTCATGGCCCCTGGGTTCCTCTCTCCTCTCCCTCCGCCACAGCTTATCCCCGTAATGAAGCGAGGCAAACACCCTGACGCAACTTTTACATAAGGGCCGCATCAGTATGCCGCTTAGGTCCAGTCTTCCACAGAACAAGATATCGTTCATTCATTATTGATGGCGAGCGAGAGCAGCGGTCCCCTTGGGCGCAGGAGGATTCCCAGAGAGAGCTACGGCTTCAAACGCCCTATCCACGCCTCCTGTTCTCAGCCGCAACCTTCCAGCTCTGCATTCACTGCGATCAGCACTGGGCTCGTCACTATAGCATTATTTTTAGTGAAGTGAAAGAGACGAGAATGGTTTTATCAAGAGGGAGAAAAAAGCCGTACTTATTGCTTATTGAGGCTTTTGGAAATGTGAAGAGTGGAAAATATAGACAGACTCAGCTGAAACGAACTCCTCACAAACAGAGTGTTTAAAATCACTAATTGAAAATAAAATGTGGGAAAAATAGGATGTGCGTTTATGTGAACCTCCTTTTCTTATGAGATCTCCTAAATCTAATCGGAATCAGCTTTTTTTTTTCCTTTGCGGGAAAAAGACGAGAAAGACAAGAGTCAGAGATAGGGTGAGGAGCTCAGTCACACGGGAGGAGCTTAGAGTAGAGCCGCTGCTTCTCCACGTCAAGAAAAGCCAGTTGAGGTGGCTCGTCTCTCAGCTGGCTTTGGAATGCTCAGGTTTCCCCCGGATGAGCTGGAGGAAGTGTGTGTGGATAGGGAAGTCACTGTTTAGACAGCTTCCTCTGCAGCCCAGCAAGGGATAATGAAAATGGATGGATGAATGGTACATTGGGCCAAATCTTTCTTTAATGTGTATTAAAGAAAAATATGAAAACACACATTTCACCATATTTTACACTTTTCACTTTCACAAACTCTGGTTTTAGTTACATCAAACTATATTTTAGAAGATTTAGTCATTTCCAGAACAGACTTTTCTATGTATTTAGCTCTCCACACAGAAGGTCCTTCATCCATTCAAATCAAATGCTTTTTCACATTTTACTTCATGAACCCTTTTGCATGTCTGTTCAACACATTGTATATACATTATTAAATAAAATAAAGCATTGGTTCTGACCACTACATTCAGGACAATATTGCAGAGGCTAACCTTAGTAAAGCTGGTAAATGAAAGGATTTGTTTTCAAAACCCAAATACGATGCATTGTTTGCATTACTTTTAGACACTTAAAGTTTATTGTGAGAATACATGAGTTCAAAGTTAAGAGTGAGAGTGTCAATGAGAGGGGTTAGAACTAATAGTGGTTTAGAATACACAGAAATATTATAGAATTTTACAACGACTTAATGATCAAATATATGGATGCACATATTTCTTGTTGGTGTTTAATGAGTAATTTAATGAGTGATACTGATGCAGGTATAAAAGTGTCTTAGCCATTACTACTTCACCACACCAGTCACAAAGAGGGATTTTAAGCAGATCAGATTCTTGGGTTTACAACAATAAAAACATGAATAAATGAAGTGAATATGTAAAATAGCAGATAAACCATTACAAAGCCTCACAGTTCCCTCAGTCTTCACAAATGCAGAATGAACCACGACTTTGCAAGATTTTTTAAATGTAATCTAGTCATGAAACTCGGGGGACCTAACCTTCAAACCACCATCAAAGGAGTAGACACAGGGTCCAGGGATGCCATTTTGGCCTCAGTCACAGCTTTTGATGAGCTTTTTCAGACAGAAAAGTCAACCATCACTAAGTCAATCAGCTTTCATCCAAAAGCCTCAAACAGTGACTTGCAGGGCTATTTCTTACAAGTCTGCTAAAGATAACATACTGTATTTTCTACTAAGATGAAGACAGCAGGTTGCGGACTGATTGTTTCAACAGTTTTAAAGACTTTTTCTGTTGGAACAAACAAAAACGCGGGTGCAATAGGATCTGCATATTTTGTACTGTGGACCTCTGTTATATCTGTATTACTGTTAAATATTATTATCTAAAGAATTGAATGCATTTGTTCTGACCCACAGTTTTGTTTCAGTATATATATATCTTAAGCATGAGTCATTAGTGTCTCATGTGATGATGTCTGTGTTCTTGTGCACATTGATACAAATCATGTAATGAGCTTAGTCTCATTTTATTCAATCTGGAAGGACTCGAAAATAAACCGGGTTACAGGTGCGATATCTGCTGACTCATTTCTGCATGTCTTCATTTCTCTACACAAAGTTAGGCACTCCAGCTTTAATGTGATCAGGTAAAGAGTTCCAAGTATTTGCCCTTCTTTTGTGTGCTGGGCCTAGATCTATTAATGTTGTGTATTTATTTGTTTGAATGGCACAGTGAATGTCAATGAACAGACACATTAAAAACACCTCTCATTCTATTGTTTCACTTGTGTCCCTTTAACTGAGAAGCAATTGATTTTGTTTCTCTTTGCTTTGTTTCAGGTACAATTCGGTCTGCCAATCAGGCTCTTTCTTCAGACTTTTGCTAAATGTAGTCGTGATGGTAGCCGGAGTTTTACCATTGTTGAACATCTAAAGGCCCACTCCAGAACCCACTGAGGGAGAACCATCATATAAAGGCAGAAAAGGATCAGCCCTAGGACTCTTCCCTGTGGAATACCAGTCTTAATTTTGTATGTAATTTATATTTTCACTGATCACACACTGTTCTCAACCAAGTGCCTGTTTTGAAAAATTTAATAAGGGAAAGGAGACGTTTTAATTGACCATACCATCTTTAAGTTGCTATCACGGCCTCGCTGTTTCTTCCCGTAGCCCTTAGTCCTGCTCTTGCCGCTTATCGCGATGTCCTCTGTAGTCTATGCACGGCTTTTGACAGATAGCAGCGCACAGAAAAACAACAAAACGTTTTGATATCTCTGCATTCGTACATCAACAGTTGTGAGTTTAGGTGGTTAAAAAAAGTGTATAAAGTGTGTGTGAGGGATTTAGCATACAGCAGCTACTTGGCGGATATAGCTTTTTACTGGTGATTTTTTATACGTCTCCCCCACGTTGAAAGGGCCACTGTAGTGATATGTTTCGATAGCTATTCTGAAAACAAAAATCTTGTATTTTAGACCAAGTTTATTGACCTATAATTGCTGGCTTCTGCAGTATTTCTGGACTAAACCATAAATAGACCAAAAAGAATAGTAAGAATGTGACTTCAAAAAGGTTCAAAAGGTATTTATGTATCTCAAAGGCCATTCACTTGTTTAGAAATCACAATTTTACAGACATATGTAAACAAATGTCCCAATGGTAAAGCCTCCACATCACATTTCACCTTATCCTTCCGTGTGAATATTCCGTCTATATTTCATAACTTTTTCTCACTACTCCAGCACACAATATTCTTCTTTCTTTCTTATGTTATTCCCGGTCCCTTGAGTTAAACTTTGCCGGCTCTGCTCGTCTGAAGCCTCCTCAGCAGAGTTCTACACACGGCGCTTATAGACAGCACATATAGAGGAGGCGCTGACAATGTGACAACGCGGAAGAATCCACAGGAGCGCCAACTCTCCAACAAGAACGCTATTTTCGGCCATTTGAAAACATATCCATCACCGCACAGCTATAGCAAGCAATTGTATGGGGAGAAAGTATGCAATGTGATTAGGTATAATTGGGTATAGTAATCTACTTTTGTCAAACTTTTCTACACTAAAAAGCAAAAAATAAGAAAATAAACATCCATCCATCCATCCATCCATCCATCCATTTTCTTCCGCTTTATCCATTGCCGGGTCGCGGGGGCAGCAGTCTAAGCAGAGACGCCCAGACTTCCCTATCCACACACACCTCCTCCAGCTCGTCCGGGGGGACCCCAAGGCGTTCCCAGGCCAGCTGAGAGACATAGTCCCTCCAGCGTGTCCTAGGTCTTCCGCGGGGCCTCCTCCCGGTGGGACGTGCACGAAACACCTTCCCGGAGAGGCGTCCAGGAGGCATCCGGAACAGATGCCCGAGCCACCTCAACTGGTTCCTCTCGACGTAAAATAGAAAATAAACAAGATACCAAAATGTAACTGCAATTTAAAAAGGGGTTGAACAAAGAATACGCTCATTCGGCTCCAACCGTACAATACAAAGCACACACACACACACACACACAAAACATACACACTCATTGCCGACATGGAAGCTATTAGCTAAAATAAGCAAAAGCATGAATCGGCTCCAACTAAAATCTTGGTACTGTATTTCAATGCAATTCAATTTCTTTTTGTATAGCCCTAAATCACGACAGTAGTTTTCTCAGAGGACTTTACAAGCCGTCGATTCGCCAACACAGATCAGAGAATCAAACTGTTCAAACAAAAGTAATGCACTGATTTAAAAATACACATAGAACCATTGGTCCATAAGGAGCAGATGACCAATGCACCATTAATATAACTGGGAAAAGGGTAGGATTTGGCTAGCCTCCTGCGTGATGAAATACCAAGATTTTAGTGAGCCGTGCAAAATACTAAATATTGCCCTCAACTGCGTTCTACTTATGTGCTATGTTTATATCATTTCTGTATTTAGCTGCTGCGGCAAATAAACTGTTGCTAACAGAAAGATGAATCTCAAAAGGTAAACGCAACAATTGCTCAATCTAGAATGGGTGAATAGAATAGCGCGCAACCATCTGCAGTATTTGTCCTTGTCACAACGCTAGTAAACGTTGTAAATATGTTTTCTTCTTCTCCATCTCTCCTCTTTCTCTCAAATAATCCAACCAGTGTCAAATTTCATATTTTCTGTTAAAATCCCCACTGGTGGTAGCATAGGGAGTTACAGGCAAAAACATGTTTATTATTGCAATTAGCATGTTTATGGCCAGATATACTATAAGGCCCTTTGAGTTGCCCTTGAAATGTGTGCTAAACAAATAACTCGCCTTGCATTGCATTATCTCATTTTACCCATTTTCCCATGTATTCACTGTGTCTATATGTTCAGTATTGCTTTTTATTCTTCTTCACGGCATAACCAACATCTATTGCCATGTACTCATATCTATTCACTCATTCTCGTGTCCAATTTTGTATTTTCTCACACACACAAGTTCTCAAATGAGAGAAAAGATGAAAAGCCATTTGACATATTTCAAAAACTTTCCTCTTTGTAGATCCATCCTTGTCTTTTCTCTGCACACAGCTCTGGCGTTCGCCCTTCAAACAATGTCATTTCAACTTTTATCCTCGAGAACGCTTTGCCACCTACCGTCGGAGTTGCGTATATAGATTCCACGCCGCCTCATCAGAATGCACGGGCGCGACAATCACAGACCCCGGCCGCAGCCCTGTCTTATGTATACGTAAGATGGAGATTTAGGGTGGAAAACCGCTGATATGTATGGAATAATTATAATTTGCTTTGATCACATGAAAGCGGTGTTTTTTTTGATGGAATTAAAGGCATTATTTATGTAGGCAGACTCGGGGCTATCGCATCGCCCGTCCCGCGCCTTTGATATTTTTTTCTGCGGTCATTAAAATTTCATGCTGGAGGAATGAAGTCGTAATCACCGTGTCCATTTTTCTTCATCAATTATCATTTTGTATTTACAATTTGGATGTTTTAATCTAGATTGGCTGCAGATGCTAATTCCTGTGGTCATTCAAAGTTCGTGGTGGAGATGGAGGAGGTTTAAATGGAGGACGTGCAGGATTTTAATGGCTAAAACATTGATTTGAAATGGATTTTTTTTTTAACATATTTCTATTCAAAATTGCAGCGTGTATCATTTTTGCACCTTCACAGTTTAACCTTTGCTTTTGTACAGTGTGAATAATTATCTCACTATCTGGGGTCAGATTATGGAATAACATAAATTTGGATTAGAGGCAAATTCAAGAGGAAAAGTAAAAATGTGATCTTAATGAATTCTGAAAATATTGTAAATGGCTTAGTTTGAAAGCTAGTTTGTTCTGTTTGTTTCATTTGTATTATATTTTAGTCTCGCTACAAAGTAGAAGAACAAGGAATCAAGGATGTGTTATTATCATGTATCACATAAGTCACGATCATGTGATTTATCAGTGATCGATCAATCGTGCAGCTCTAGTGTTATGTGTAAGATAAGATAAGAGAACCATTATTTGTCCCACAGTGGGGAAATCTCAGTGTTGCAGCGCACATACAAGACAGTAGTAACGAACAAGGAGCACACAAAAGATAGCACAGATATAGATAGCTTCAAAATGTTTCATTAGAAGCATAGAAGTATATATATCATTATACAAACTGTAGATATATACTGTATGTGTGTGTTTATATTTCAAGTTAGCGCAACATGGGAAATATACATAGATAAAGTGAAATTTAGTTGACATATAGTATATATAATTTGTTCAATATAAGACATATGTTGTTTTAAAAGCCCTTTTCAGCCCTTTTAAACTTGTATCTTTGGATGTGCTTGCAGTAACATGCTTGTGCTACAGTTGAAAATGTATCTTAAAAGTTTGTCGTAGAAGCATCAGATTTTCATTTGCAAGTTTTGTCTAAAAATCTATTTTTTCTATTCTTTCTTTTGATTGCCAGAATCAAAGATATATCATGTCTAAAGCTGACTTAGATAGACCTATCTATGCTTACTTATGTTCGTTTTTTATGATTTTGATTTCTTGTTCTATACAGCTGTTTGAGTTGCCCTTGAAAATTGTGCTATACAAAAAAAAACTTGCTTTGACCTGCCTCATCTCTGGGCTCGGACATTTCCATTGTTCATAACAGTGGCAATGAGTTCAGTATTGTCCTTTCCCCATTTTTTCAAAAACTAAAAGAAGCAAGAGCTATAGGAGAAACACTGTCTTTTTAGAGTCACCAGTCCCCTATCGTCACGGCCTCGTCTTGGACTCACCCTGGTGGCCGTTTGGGTAATGCATGCGAGTGGGATAATTAAAAGCACTCACAAGTCAATTGCAGGACATTAGGAAAGAAAAGAGGTGAGCAGAGAGGGAGGGGAAGGGGAGCGGTTAGGATATAGGAGACATCAAAGGCTGGAACGAGGAGGCATGAAAAGAATGAGGAATGAGCTCCGAGTGGCAGAGGTGGGAGGGAAGAGGATGCTTCTGGAAAGGTGAAAGAGAAACTGGAAGCGGGCCAGCGGAAGGAGGGGGGGATCAGGTATGCACTTTTAGATTGTGTTTTTTATGTTGTCAGATTCAGATTCTTTTTTATTTGCCATTTGCAGGAAAAAAAACACATTGGAAAACGTGTGTAAAAGTCCCCTGTGTGCACCAGACAAATATACAAAATAAAACTAAAGCCAAAACTAAGCTAAAGTTCTAGAAATCTATATTATTTAGAAGGCATTTGTCAACTCTATGGGAAAGAAGCCGTTTTTGAAAGAAATTTTGAAAAAGAAAAAAGTTCAAATGATTTTCTAGATGCCATTTTATTCTTATATTACTATGAAAGTCTGTTGCCAACATCATGCATAGGTTTTTAATGTTTTAGGAAAAAATATTTGACTTTCGTTGATATAAATTATGCTGACAAAGAAGATGTGGAGCTTTGATTGTTCCAGGAACTACGTATATAGAAATTAGCGCTAAACCAGAAATCAGGCTTTTGGCGGTTACTATACAGTTACCAGGAAAGATTTTCTACCACATTGTGAAATTGTAGGCTCTGGTGTATTGTGATGTCACTTTACAACTATAAAAGATTAATTCTATTGAGTATTGCAACAGTTTTGTGTGATGTGATGGTCATGCAGTTGGTGCTATTTAGATTCTGTCCCAGATTTGGAAAAACACATGAAACTGTACATTCTCTGGTTTTGGGTTAGGGTTAGCATCTCGCTTCTCAAAAAGGTCAATTGTTGATCATTGGACAATCTGTTACCACTTACCCACATAATTTAAACCGTCTGATATGACTGCACCATGTAGCTTTGTATATGAAACGCTCTCCCCTAAAATTGGCCCGGAAAATGTGCAGGAAATGCACAAGAAATCAGTTGTGTCAGAGGTATAATTACCTCTGACACAACTAAATAACCATACTTAATGAGTGAGAAAGCTGATTCGAACATAACCAAGCTGGAGCCAATTTTCTTATAGGGAAAGGTACACTGTATTCATCGCTGTAGGGCAATTCTTTTTCTGCATTTGACCCATTCTGATGCCATGCCACAAGGCCCTCTGTCAGAGTACTGCACCTAAAGGCACTACTCCAGAGATAGATGCTCCACTTGGTCAGGACCAGAGCTGGAGATTTTACCTATTGACATATTTTAATGGTAAGGGAAATCGAGGCACCAGGAGGAAACTTTTGCAGATACAGGAACATGCAAACTCCACTCAGAAAGGCCCAGTCCTTAATGGGATTCGAACCCTCTTGCTGAGAAGCGAGAGCGCCAATCACTGTGCTCCTGTGCTGTCGGAACAAATATTAGGTCGCACCGTAAAAGTGGCAGATGTGTTGCTAACATGATTGCTAAAGGTTTGAGTTTCCTCTGTGATTGAAGATTGTTCAATCCTCAAATGATTTGTCAACCCTGAAATGGCTGATACCTGGATTTACAAAGACAACATCCAAAACACCAGGATCATAGAGAGCGCTAAACCTCAGATTTTGTTAAGCCCAACATGGCGAGTGAAACACAAACAGTTAGTGAGCTGGAGGAGCTTACTTCAATGGTCAATAGAAGCCAGAGCGAGTTGGAGCTGAACTTTGTCCATGAGCACTTCCCAATCGGGCTTCATTGAGCTATGGGGTTAGCATTGTCCATTTATATATAGACTATGGGTACAACGGACACAAAAAGCAGCATGTTTCCCTGTGCTTGTCATAAGAGCAGAATGCAGAGGACGAGTCTGTGTGTTGCATGGATGAGTGAGAAGAAAAGGCCATTCACGGACAGAGACACGGGTGAAAGATCACAGTTGAAGGCTGTCTTTTGTTCAATACTGTAAGTACTTTTTGCAATCTAAAGTAACATCCAATCTATTAATGTTGTGGTTGCTGTTATCTCTATGCTATGGGTTGATTTTAGCCAAAAATGACACAGTAGATATAATGGGAGCTTTTTTATGACAAGCAGAACACTGACAGCCATCCAAAGGGGCTGTCAGTCGTCTCTCTTTCTGTTCAATAGAGTTTTCCTCTACACTTTTCTATTTGTGCAGAATCTTTTTTTAAAGTTATGGTCATGTGTGGGAGGGGGCTGTTCACTTTTGGTGAACAAATAAATTAGTTCTATATATATTCATATGTGGGGGGGTGAAAGATTGTTTTAATTGGCCAATACACCTGCCAATCACACCCATTTGATTAAATCAATCCAATCCAATCCACTTTATTTATATAGCACATTTCATAAACACAGTTTCCAAAGTGCTGCACAATAAAATCAAAAACAGTAAAACAGTCAAATACAAAATCAAATAAAAAAAACCACGTGTGCAAATATGTATGAATATAAAAAGAACAATAAAAAGATAAAATAAAATGAAAATAAAAATCCAGTTTAATTTGAGTCTGAAATAAAGATTAATAATGATAATAATAATGTACCTTTACTATACTATTATTACTACTTATAATTTTAAATACTGCTACTACTCAACTACTACTATAAAATAACTGATACAAAGTGTGGAAATATAATCGACCCCTATATCACTCAAATAATAATGTTATGACTGTATTTTCCTTAATTTTGCTGAAATTTCAATAAACTTTAACAAACGCTGTGATATTTAGGACTTTCTTAGTTATAGAAATTCTCAGTAAAGGTCTAATAAAAAGAGTTGTACGTCCACTCAGAAATAATGCATTGTTGCTACAATCTCTGGTTATATTGTTAGTGACTGTATCTGTGAATTTTTGTAATGTAGAATGGAGCCCAACAAGACCCATCAATCATACAGGAATCCAAATAAATGCATTTTAAATAATAACAAGTGAGTACGTTCAAATATAAGTGAATATTCATAGCTTCATTCATAACGCGTTTGTTTAATAATCCAATTGGTTTGATCCCTGGACTGATTTTGGTTTTGGTCACACTTCCAGTTTCGGCTACACTCAAGAAGTTGCAGCCAATTTCAACAGATTTTGATGCAGTCTTTCTGTATGAGAAGCAGCTGGACAACAGCACCATCTGCAGCTCATTCTCTGCACTGCATCCCAGGTGTGAGACAGCTGGTATGCCCCCTCATCCCTGTTAACAGTCTGGTGGGTGCTTCTCACAGGCCTCTCTGATGAAAAGGCACAGTAGCAGATGAACTAGGTTTGATTCTAAAATAAAAAAAATAAGCAAAGGCCATTTCCCATGAAACTAGTATGTGTGTTTAAATGCATATATTCATTGGTAGTAACATGTTTAGAAAAAGGGGCTGCACTCTTTAAAGTCAAGGTCAAGTATATTTCAAATTGTTAGGACAGAGAGACGTGAATTTTGCTCGTCCAATCAGAAACCAACTTCCTGTTTGGGCGCATTGAATTCAAATCCTTGATAACTTTGATAACTACAGTGACTTTACTTCACTGTACTGCTGTCACCTTACATTGTGTGCACCATGTGCACTTGTATATTGTAAATAGTAACTGTAACTCTATTTTAAATTTAAATTTATTCTTTAGAAGTGTTTTTTATTCTTATTTTTATTATCTCTTTTTGACTGTTGCACTGAGCCAAAGCAATTTCCAAGTCTGTGACCTCCTGTTACTTACGTGGCAATAAAAATGATTCTGATTCTGATTCTGATTCTGATAAGAAAGCTGAGGCCTCTATTCTCTTCCAGAAAACCTTACCGGTGATAATTATTAGGGATTTTTGTTTATCAATCAATCAATCAATCACAAAGCGCTTCACAGTCCACATCACACAAGGCACAAATCATCACATAAAGCAAACACCAAAATCACCATTAAAATCTCAATTGAAATCGCACAGGAAATTAAAAAACCTCTACAACATTAAAATCACACAAGGGATTAAGTTAATAAATAACAACAATGGATCAAAAAGAGTAGAGATAGAATACTTCAGTTGTTTGCACAGTACTTTTCATAATAAATATATTATTATGAAAAGTACTTTATATTGTAGATACACGTCATATAATCAAAATGAAATACAGAATGTTTACTTGTTTATACTCATAGCATTTACGCCATGATTGGAAATGCAATTGCTCTTCGCGTTTCTGAAGGTAATTAGAACAATGAAAACAATAAAAACCGGCATAATAAAAACATGTGGGACATTCAAGGCAAAGAAAGAACACAAGAAGCATCGTGAGTTGTTTGCTATTGTTACTGTGTTTGCTTGAGTTGGCCTTGCTGCAGAAATGTTGTTGACACCATTGTATAAGGAGTGCCTATAGCTAGTAGAATGTAAATACTGTTTCATAATCAATATTAATTCATCTACTATTCTGTAACTTGATGCAACACTGAGATATAAAGCTTAAAATAAGTAGATAAAATGATCTTTTTGATACGCAGAAGATTCGGAACACAGTGTCTCAAAACTGTCCATCGTTTGGAGAAGATTAAAAAAAACCAAGCCCGCCAAAACAGGGACGAAAATGTAACTGCAAAAACGTAAGAAGACAACTTTTTGCATGTATTTACTGAAATGTATCCCCTGAGGGACGAATGTATTCAGCTTAATCCAACCATTCAGTCACAGCGAGACCAAGTGCAGCAGAGACATGGAAAACGTCTCAGAAAAGGTCAAATTGTGTAAAAATCATACCTTGTTTAACCATGAGACCGCTTTACGTTTGTATTAATGCACACTTCTGCCCAGGAGGTAAAGTGATCACTACTGTTTGTTTGATTACATTTAGGAGGTAATCTGAATCATTGTCTGGATGCATATTTTGTGTTTTTTAAAGAATCCTTGAGGTTGAGGTCTGAGTGGTTTTCTCACTATCAACATTTTCCCCTGATTTAAACATAAGAAAGGTTGATTTCGCAAAAGTCACTAAAACAAAAAGGAAAAACGTGTGAGCTTGTTTTGTATTTTGTCTTCATTCGTGGCAAAATTCTCCAAGAAGTTTACGACTACGACCAAGGTGGGGAAATGTCAGTGTTGCATCACCAGTTACAGAACAGTAAGTATGAGGCGCACAGAGTAAAATATAAGTGAACTACAACTTTATACTAAAATAATGCATCTCTAACTTAATAAAGAAACAGGTAAAACATCTTTACCTTTAGCGTAATAAAGTAGTAAGAAGTATAACATCTCTGAGTTTAGCCAATCATATCATATCATATCAGTGGGGCGACAGTAGCTCAGTTGGTAGAGCATTGGCCTTTGAGCCTGGAGGTCATGAGTTCAATTCCCACCATGGGACCTACTCCAACTGCTCCCACTGATGTCTACTGTCGTTGTGTCCTTGGGCAAGACACTTAACCCCACGTTGCCTGAAGCCCCCGCTGAAAGACCAAGGCTGTTTCACCACTGACAGAGCAGCCATCTTCCTGTGGACTCACCCCCTGCAGAGGATCAGCGAGGGACTGGTGCTATGAGCATTGGGTGGCAGCTCTCATTGCCACCCCCCTGACCCAGAAATGGACAATAAAGGGCTTGAAAATGAATGAATCATATCATATCAAAGAGCAAGTATAAAACTGTATATTCTAGTGCAATAAGTATAGTTGTATGTATACATCTGTACATGGGACAAAGTGACAATGTAAGGTGACAACTGACACATGGTTTTAAATTACACATTCTGACTGATGATGATTAAGCACAGTATGTTTTTGCAGTCACTTCCACTGGGGTTTGTTAGTTTGTTTTTTAAGGAATGGCAGAGGTTTGTGCTCTACGAGGGCTTTTCTAGCTTCTGCCTATATTCATTAACTATCATTTATTCAATGCCGTACCGAGGCACCTTTTCCTTCTCCCTGAGACGAGCGAGTGGCAGACTGCAAACAAAAATACTGTGTTTTTTAAATGATATCAACTTTGTAAATTCGGTATATGACTCAAATTACAGCCAAAATGTGTGTTCTACAAAATCCCATTCAGTGCAGCCACAAAGATGCTTTACAGTGATGAAACAAAGTCTGGATGTGTGACCATTCAGCTCGTAGTCACGCCAACAAGATTGAGTTAGAGTCACAGAAAACACAGAGCAAAATAAACAGATTAAATACACTTAATCAGATATCGTCACCGCCATCACTGTGTGTGGAACGATTGGAACAATGTCTGAACTCTGAACATTGCAAAGTGCTTTGGGTGACCTTGGTCTGTAAAATGCGCTATATAAATAAACATCATATTACATTAATTACTTACTTTACACAAATTATTTATTCATTCAGCCCCCACTCATTTAAAAGCATAGCCAGACTGAAGCGTCTTGCTCTAAAGAACAACAAACCTTGAGACAAAATGTAAAATCTTGAGACGTTGACACTTCACATTTCTAGGTCAGTGATCACCCTTTTTTACTGCATGACAATGTTCGGTTCATAATATTTTTCTATGCTACAGAATGGTGTTATATTCATCAAATGTATTGTTAAAAATGAGAAAGTGTGTAAGATATTTATGGATATTTTCAAGGACATTATAAACAATCATCATCCTTTTTTTTTTCATCTGCATAGTACCATATTCTCCAAATCTCTCAATTCAATTCAATTTTGAATAGCCCTGAATCTCAACAGCAACCTATAGGATAACTTTACAAAGTTATTGATTCACCAGCAACAAATCAGAGAATCAAACTGTTGAAACACAGAATACAAACACATACTGTAGAAGCCATTGGTCTGCATACACAGGGACCGGGACGACCACTGTCCATGAATCTTAACTGACATGCCTTTGCACCTGCTTCCCAAAACTTACTGACCATTCCCGTGCACTTATTTGCAGTGGTCCTCAACAAGTCCTCAGCAGGTGGAAACATTGCAGCACTGTTCAATCATGGCACAACCCCATCCATCCCAGCACAGCGATGCCTCCTCCAGCGCTGTTTTGAACAAATACCCATTCGCGCTGAGTGGCCCCTCTCCAAACACCTCTCACAGCTCCCTATGTGCCACTTGGGGACAAGTGCAACGACAAACCCACAAAAATCGCTTAACTTTCACACACACACATACACACACAATATTATCACATCGTCTTCAGATAAGTGCTTTGATATTGGGGGATAGGGGGGTAAAAACAACCGCTTGGGAGAGACTTACGCGCGCGTCGCCTCTTCTTTGGACATCTTGTGCGTCCTCCTATCCAGCCGAAACAACAAGCGAAAGAGCGACAACGTATAATGTGGAATATGTCCCTTAATTACGCGCGTAAAAGCAGAGGTGATGGATAAATTGAGAGTCCTCTTTTCTTTGGCACCGTGGGGCGAGCGCAGAGGTCCGGTGGATTTTACGCACGAGTCTGTGTACAGTCTGTGTCCTGTATACGCGCAGGGGTCTAAGCGGAGGCAAGGAGCGCGTGTGGGGGGCGCGCTCTTCGCTCTGACACCGTGCACCGCTTGACACTGGCGTTTAGGAGGCGCAGACATGAACGTGCGCACATTACGCACGGGCTGAGACATACAGGGGCACGTGAGGAAATGCCAGGTGATTTTAAGAGCGTTGGTGAAAGAAGTTGTTGATAGATTTTTGCACAATTTGGTTACATTTGTGAGCTGGAATTATGTTTTGAAAATATAAGATTAAACTTGCTTTATTCAATGTTTTGCTATCAAAGCTGGGGTATCTGACGTCCAACGCACAATTAATCAATACTATTATACAAATCTTTTAAACATTGATCTTGTTTTTACGTAATTAGGGCTATTGTTTGTTTGTGAACTTCTTATTTTGGCTCCATAGAATTGTGAAAGGCACGTTTATTGTCAAAATACATTGGATTTACCATGTTGTTAACAGTTCAGACAATTGCCATCTGCTTTCTTTATTAAAATGTGCCTAATTTAAAAAGTCCTGCACATGTGACCAGGAGCATCAAGGCTTTATATCTAAAAAAAATAATAATAAAAAAAAGCATCATACGTGGGGTCAAACAAATTTTAGCCAAAAAGTTTACTTTGGATTTTCATACATGCTGTAACTTGTTAACAGAAAAAGCTTCAATTATGTTACTTTCACGATATATTTTTATGAGTAGTATAGGTAAATGTTCTAC
Organism: Knipowitschia caucasica; assembly: GCA_964034765.1. Classification (NCBI taxonomy): domain Eukaryota; kingdom Metazoa; phylum Chordata; class Actinopteri; order Gobiiformes; family Gobiidae; genus Knipowitschia; species Knipowitschia caucasica. Next base: position 21,559,743 of record OZ035838.1, read on the forward strand.
CTCTATCAAGCTGGAAGTATTCAACAACTACAACAACTTGCTGGAATATAAGAAGCTACTTTGTTGAAACTATTTGAATGCTGTCAATATATTTTAAATTACTTGAATATTTATTTTACAATATTAATGTAATCTATGAAAATAGTTAGACAAATCTCAGCGTATACTTCTAAAACTATAACTGTTACATTTTTTATTTTATTTATTTACTCTATTTCACACCCAATTTGTTCAAAACATGTTTCTTAAGTCCTTCCTGTGGCGACAAACAACATGTATTTATAAAAGTAAAAAAAGTTAGGTGCCCTTTAATTGGACAGCGTTGAAAGGCTCTTATGATTTTCAAGACGTTTAAACTATTTATTTGCGCTGTGTCTTTCAAAGCTTAAACCCAGTCAGAGCTAAACATGGGACAGTGTTTCAGATTCATGCAGCTAAAATCTAAAGCTAAAACAGTCTTCCTGAAAATGTGAGACAGTTTTCTTCTCTGAAAATGTTCAAATCCAGGTTTAAGATGATTCTGTTTGCCTGTGTATACAACTTCAGGATTTATCTCTACTCTTTTTATGCATTGTTGTTAATTATATCTTAATCTCTTGTGTGATTTTAATGTTTTAATGGTTTTAATCACGTGTGTGATTGTAATTGTTTTTAAAGGTGTTTTATTTGATGATTTGTGCCTTGTGTGATGTGGACTGTGAAGCGCTCTGTGTAGGAACGGCGCTCTATAAACAAATATTGATTGATTAATTGATAAACATAATGAATCTAATGCAATCACAGTAAATTATGTGATGTCTTTCATATGCCCTTCAAGGCTCCAATGAAAAACTAACAGAAAGACCGGAGGCTTGCAGCAAGACGGCTTACAGTAGAATAGAGTTAATATTTCAAAAGTCTATTTCATATTCTGTTTGATAGTCTGTCACCTATAAGAAGTCTTCCCTCTCAGACACAAGATTCTTCTTTTTTGGGGGGGAAGCACGTACAGCGGAAGGGGGGAGGGTGCACGAACATCACATTTGGGCTGTGACCCAGTTTCTCAAACGTTACAGCGATTGCACGGTTTTGATTCGTTTTTCCATCACCTTCTGCCGACGCCGGAGGGCAGAAGAATTAGACAGGCGCGCTATACCGAGATACATGCTAAATACGGCCGCCATGTTGGAGCGGCGTAGGAGTGCACCATTTATTGCAGGAGAACTCTGTTTTGCGAAGATTCAGCCCCCAAAGGACTTCTGTGTGGAAATATTATTCATTTGCTGGATCCCACGACATGTTCACAATGCGCCGGTGCTGTGTCGTGCTTAAGGGCACAGTGACAGAATGAACAGAGTTGAATTTCAATTGGCTTTGCAAGCTTTGTATGACAAGAGCTCTTCACCTAAGGACTCCTTGTCTGTCTATAGCCCATTGACTTACAAGCAGTGTGTGTACTGTATGTGTGCTTGTGTGTGTGCAAACAAACTTATGGGTCGAGGACGACAACAACATGACAATTCTATATCAAGAAGCTGTCAGTTTTAATTACTTTTATCACAATGCACAAACATATATCACAAACCCACAAACACACACACACACACAGCCAAGACAAAATTATGATAAATTGGGTTCTTTTCACAATTCAGGATCAGAGTTCTTCAGTGTTGTATTATTCCTTAGACGTCATGGTTTTTTTTTCTCTCTGTCAGAAAATGAAGCCAGGATCCAAGGCCACATTTTTATGTCTATGTTTATTTTTAAAAAATGTAACGCTTTTGTAATTATATTGATGCCTTGTCAACAGCAGATGGTCTTAAATCACAGGGTTGGGGAGAATAGTTTGCAAATGTATAGAGTTATAGAATTCTGTCCAAGTACTGTTTTCTGAATACTTTAAATGTATTTGATTAGAATGAGATGCATGATAGTTAGCTTCATTTATTTCAAACCCGCAGAACACAATTTCCCATATCTTCTCAGTATCACAAGTTTGAAGAGGGGTTGGATGAAGCAGAAGCAGATCTTCCCGGCGGTATTTCCAACCTGGCTTTAGCGTTTTTCATCTTTTTCATGAAAACACAGTCACACACATTTGAATAATTGTGACTTCTTCCTGTCACTATTATGTCCCCTTAGAAGCCTTTTGCATTATTATGGTCACAATGTGTAGTTTTCCAGTTTTTTAAGTAACTATATAAGAAAGGCTGATGTCAAGAGTCAAGAGGATGAGGACGGACATGTTCTTTCTCTGATCTTAGGGGAGTCGTACATTCAGCCATTCACAGACTTATTCTTTTCTCTGTACAAGAACAATTACTCTCATTAAACCTTTGTGCCTTACCTCCATCGAGCCAATGCAGTTACATTTTATTCAAGGTCATTTGAAAAAAAGTGCTTTACTGTAATTTATTGATTACTGGTTCTTGGTTTTGTTTATTGTATTATGTTTAATGCATTTATTTATTTATTGATTTTTACCTTTGGACCTGTAAAGGGACTATGGTGAAAATAAAATAATACGAATAAGAAAGTTTAAAAAGTATTCAACAAGATTCAACGAATGCATGTCCAATACTTTTGCATCTGTCAACCGGCTATAGATTCAAGACTCAGGCTGTAGAACGAGGACCAAGGCCACGCGGTGCAGGACTGAGGCGGGGAGAGGGTGCAGCCTGGGTTGAAATACTTGACCAGCTTTCTCCCTCATACTATGCTCTTCTCCCCTCCACAACATTGACCATTTTTAATCATGTTTTCACCTCACAAACTCAAGCAACACTTAATTTTGTTTGAAGCCATTACAAACATCTGTTCCTCGGCATTGTAGCGTCGGCCATTGACTCCTTAATGTTCCGTGGGGCCCATTCGGTGGCAAAGATGATGTTGTTATCGGCTCTAAAGGCTGAGTGAGCATTCCTCTTGTCGGCTTCGGGATCAGGCGGTTGGGAACTCCTCGGGACGGGCTTATCGCTGGCCCACGCCGTCGAGCAAAGCCATTACAGAGAAGGTTTCATTCAGAGCGCTCCGACATGTGATCTGTCTCCCACACACGGCCCGTCATTCAGTCTAGGAGGAGGGACGGACAGAGGGGGAGATTGGGCTTTGGTTGGAAGAAATTGAGTGGTGATTTTTTTAGTAAGGTGAGATGGGCAATACAGAAGGGGATGTATGATTGGATTCATTCATGGGTAAGTTTTATTTGTTAATATATGTATTAGTGTTCAGTTTTTTTGCAAGTTATGATGACTCAAATCAGACTTAAAGCTGTGGAACCTAAATGTATTTCATTATTATACACAAGACACAGGCCCAAAAAATTTGACCCTACACCTTCCTACAACTCTTTCAAACATAGAACATTGAACTAGCTCCTCGCTCTCAGAACTGTTTGGTTCTATTACTAAACCATATTGTTTCTTCATGTATGTGTAGTAGATGGTCTGCAGCAGTACCCATGAGGCACACTTGTGCATCACACTAAAATAAACTAAACTCATTCATGTTTTGCCTCTTCATGTTTTCAGACAGAAAAGACTCAGACATTGAGCTCTCTGCCCAAAGCATTAAGCAGTGACTCACAGGGATCGTTAGGGCTCGGTACTTAAAAAATATGTTATCCAAAAGGATTAATTAAATCTGGAAAGACTCAAGACAAAGATGCACTAGAAATAACATGCATATATTGAGCATGAATATTTTGTAGCTGTACAATTTTGCAATAAAGGATGCTGACGCATAAGGTACAACTGTATTTTTTGTAAATGTAAATTGTAAATTCAAATTTTGCAGGTCTAGACCCTGGTGGTGGAAGCTACTGAAGCGTTGTCTTCTGATTGGTTCACAAAATGTTATTTAAACAAGGCTCTCTCTGTTGGAACAAAGATTAAAGATTAATCTTGTTAAAACAAGATTTGCCGAAGGGACAACGCAATTAAGTCTCATTTCAAGAACTTTTGCATTTTTTTCACATTCCAAGGGAGATATTTCTTTCTTGTAACTTTTTAAAAGAACATCATTTTGTTTGTCCTATTGGCCAATGTTGTTTTAAGGCAGTCAAAATGCGCACAAATTTGGATTAAAAAAAATATTCATGATCAGAGGGTCTAATGTTCTGAAGTAGAGAGACCAACATAAGTTACAAGGCCATCAGATTGCAAAAAACAATGTCATTCCATAAAGTTGGAAAATTTGTCATTTCACTATTGTTTTGATCATCTTATACCAGCAGTCATTCACTATCAAGTTCACTTCCAACTCAAGCAGCTACTTCAGTGGGTCTTGAATCTTCAGCGCTTGTCATTACTTCACTGCTGCTGTCGATACAGTCTCACACAGAGCTCCGTGCTGTAAGTCATGAATGATGCAACACTTCACTGAAACCATTGTCCACTCCATTATGACTAACCCTCGCCTCCTCTATCGACCGCTCCTGCTGCCCGAGACCTTCTCAGCCACAGCATTGTTCCCTCATCATAAACACCAGGGGTTGTTTTAACTCCATAAATGCAAATGTGTAATCTGACCTACATATTTTGTACTGTGGACCTCTGCTATATCTGTATTACTACTAAACCATACTACTTTGTTGCTTCGCAGTCAGGTGTAGAAATAATTGATTTACAAAGACAATATCACAATATCAACGCCAGGATAATAGAGTGAGCAAAATGGTGAGTGTGACGCAATCGGTTGATGAGTTAGAGGAGAAAAACTTCATCTATAAGCACTTCCCTATTGGGCTTCATTGAGGGTTAGCATTGTCTATCTGTTTACAGTCTCTGCATCAGAATAACCACTTTCACATACGTTTATAGAATACGTCAGCAGCAGATAGGCACCTGAGTGGACACAACAAAACATTAATACATAAATTCTACTGGTCTCTCTCTGGTTCCTCTCTTTGTTCTGTGTCTCTCTGGGATCTCTCTCTCTGATATCTCTGGTTTCTCTTTCTCATCTCTCACCTCTCTCTCTCCCTCTGTCTGTCTCTCTGGTTTCTCTCTGAGCTCTGTCTGTCTGTCTCTCTGGTCTCTCTCTGAGCGCTCTCTCTCTCTGTCTGTCTCTCCGGTCTCTCTCTCTGGTCTCTCTTTGGTCTCTCTCTGGTCTCTATCTGATCTGATCTTTCTCTTTCTGTCTGTCTATCTCTATGGTCTCTCTCTCTCTGGTCTCTCTTTGGTCTCTCTCTGGTCTCTATCTGATCTGATCTGTCTCTCTCTGTCTGTCTATCTCTATGGTCTCTCTCTCTCTGGTCTCTCTTTGGTCTCTCTCTGGTCTCTATCTGATCTCTCTCCCTCTGTCTGTCTGTCTGTCTGTCTCTCTGAGGTACCTCACTTTTTTCCTATGCAGTAGTATCTTCAAAACTCTTTCTTCTCTTTACTCATGGTCAAACAGGTCAACCACACAACAACAATTTGAGCAGGAGGAAAAACTTGTTTGTTCATATTTTCAACCTGTGGAACTCTGGAAAAATGCTGAAATGACAGGTGTCTCTCAGATCAATTGTGTTTCTTTTCATTCTCCTGATGCAGTCTCTTCAGAGGACAGCGGCAGTGATGAACTGTGAGCACAAAGAAAATACTTTTACAAATAAGTTATGTTTGGCCCAGTGTCTCTGAAGACCTTGGTTTGGCCCTGGTCTTGGCCAGTGTCAGAAGACCCTGGTTTGGCCCTGGTCTTGGCCAGTGTCTTTGAAGACCCTGGTTTGGCCCTGGTCTTGGCCAGTGTCTTTGAAGACCCTGGTTTGGCCCTGGTCTTGGCCAGTGTCTTTGAAGACCCTGGTTTGGCCCTGGTCTTGGCCAGTGTCTTTGAAGACCCTGGTTTGGCCCTGGTCTTGGCCAGTGTCTTTGAAGGCCCTGGTTTGGCCCTGGTCTTGGCCAGTGTCTTTGAAGACCCTGGTTTGGCCCTGGTCTTGGCCAGTGTCTTTGAAGACCCTGGTTTGGCCCTGGTCTTGGTTAGTGTCTTTGAAGACCCTGGTTTGGCCCTGGTCTTGGCCAGTGTGTTTGAAGATCCTGGTTTGGCCCTGGTCTTGGTTAGTGTCTTTGAAGACCCTGGTTTGGCCCTGGTCTTGGCCAGTGTCTTTGAAGACCCTGGTTTGGCCCTGGTCTTGGCCAGTGTCTTTGAAGACCCTGGTTTGGCCCTGGTCTTGGCCAGTCTTTGAAGATCCTGGTTTGGCCCTGGTCTTGGCCAGTGCCTTTGAAGATCCTGGTTTGGCCCTGGTCTTGGCCAGTGCCTTTGAAGATCCTGGTTTGGCCCTGGTCTTGGCCAGTGTCAGAAGACCCTGGTTTGGCCCTGGTCTTGGCCAGTGTCTTTGAAGACCCTGGTTTGGCCCTGGTCTTGGCCAGTGTCTTTGAAGACCCTGGTTTGGCCCTGGTCTTGGCCAGTGTCTTTGAAGACCCTGGTTTGGCCCTGGTCTTGGCCAGTGTCTTTGAAGACCCTGGTTTGGCCCTGGTCTTGGCCAGTGTCTTTGAAGGCCCTGGTTTGGCCCTGGTCTTGGCCAGTGTCTTTGAAGACCCTGGTTTGGCCCTGGTCTTGGCCAGTGTCTTTGAAGACCCTGGTTTGGCCCTGGTCTTGGTTAGTGTCTTTGAAGACCCTGGTTTGGCCCTGGTCTTGGCCAGTGTGTTTGAAGATCCTGGTTTGGCCCTGGTCTTGGTTAGTGTCTTTGAAGACCCTGGTTTGGCCCTGGTCTTGGCCAGTGTCTTTGAAGACCCTGGTTTGGCCCTGGTCTTGGCCAGTGTCTTTGAAGACCCTGGTTTGGCCCTGGTCTTGGCCAGTCTTTGAAGATCCTGGTTTGGCCCTGGTCTTGGCCAGTGCCTTTGAAGATCCTGGTTTGGCCCTGGTCTTGGCCAGTGCCTTTGAAGATCCTGGTTTGGCCCTGGTCTTGGTCAGTGTCTCTGAAGACCCTGGTTTGGCCCTAGTGTTGGTCAGTGTCCCTGTTGGCAGTGGTTTGACCCTCTAATAGTGTTTACACAGCACTTAATTCCACATCTTATTTTGCAACGTGTATTAAGTCAAATGTGTCAGTATTATCTCAAGTGATGATATCTCTGTTTATATGCACATTGATAGAAATCATATACAAATCTTTGTCTTTGTTTGTTTGGTCTGAAAGGACTCGAAAATAAACCGGGTTACATGTGCAATCGCTGCTGCCTCTGTCTTAATTTCTTGACACCCATCCATCCATTTTCTACCCTTTAATCCATTTCTGGGTCAGGGGGGTGGCAATCAGAGATGCCACCCAAGTCTCATAGCACCAGCCCCTCACTGACCCTCTGCAGGTTGTGAGTCCACAGGAGGACGGCTGCTCTCTGACTGTGAGCATAGCCTTAATCTTTCAGTGGGGGCTTTGGGCAAAGTGGGGTTAAGTGTCTTGCCCAAGGACACAACGACAGCAGTCATCAGTGGGAGTCGGTGGAGAAGGTGTGGAGGTGGGAATTGAACCCACGACCTTCAGGCCTGAAGGCCAGTGCTCTACCAACTGAGCTACTGTCGCCCTTTTCTTGACACAAATATCATAAACAGGCAAAATATCTGCAAACACAAATAATGCACCAATATTAATTCTTGCACCAAACTGTAGCTCTGCACCTTCTTTCTTAAACCTGGTGGTTGTACTTGCAATCAGTAAGTTTCAAATTTGGAAAAGAACATATTAAACTCCTCCCCCTGGTGGCAGCATTGAGAGTTACAGGTAGAAAGCATATTTTTTACCCTCCCCACTTGTTTATTTTCTACTAAAGATATTTGTTCACACTCTAAAAGTAAGAGAAGTAAATAGTCTCATTATGCTTTATCATCCATCATTTATCATTTATCATATTAAGCAAAAACATTTAGGTATCCCAGCTTTAAAGGTCCATTATTATACTTTTCTGTGCTCTAAACAGCATTACAGTGCTGTTTGGCCTTCATGCACATGCCCAAACATATTAAACTCCTCCCTCTGGTGGCACCATAGGGAGTTACAGGCAGAAAGCATTGTTTTTACCCTCCCACGTGTTTTACCAAATATTTTTCACCTAAGATATTATTTCACATTTTCAAACATGAAATGACAAAGTTAACAGTCTCATTGTCATTTAATGGCCAAGAGAATGAATACTATTTCTTCTTTAAGTCAGAGAAACTAATGGCCATTCAGTTACATACTAATACAAAAATCCCTTAGAAAGAAATTCACATCATTCATTGCACATCTGTTTCTAAAATGCAGAGGCTGTATTCTCCAGGATTGCATCTTTTTAGTGGTGATTTCAGCTCTTCCAGCCGCTCTAATGTTCCTCATCTTTCAGACTGAAGCTGTTCTCACACTGCCTCATATTGCCTGGATAAGTTTGGTACTTACACACACATAGGGAGAGGGACTTTCGAATGGACAGAAAAGGCTACTGTCGAGACTTGCTCAATAGTGAGACATATAGGTACAGCAGGTATGAAATGTTGTAACTTCCATCCAGCTCATTGGATCCAATTCTGTAACATTTTGCAATCCAGCTGCTGTCAGTATAATGTGAGAGTATGGTGCATGATGGGCTGCATGGGTGCGCCAGATATTTTTGACATTTATAACAGCTAGATCGAATAAAATAGAAAGATTTAATTGAATCAGAATAGATTGTTATGTCCGATGGGAGTTTATAGCAGTTGTATTAATGGTGCAAGACAAGTGTGAAAGGAAGAACAACAAAAATAGATTCAAAAAATATGATGTGACCTAGATAATTAAAGCCACCCTGTGTAATTTTTACAGCTGCTCCATGTGAAAAAAACATGTTAAATAATAACAAATGTGACCTTTTTAAGAATAAAAGATAAGATAAGATAAACCTTTATTTACCTCCACCATGTTTTTTGAATTATATTCATAGGCTTAGAATATAACTTATAAGTGTCCATTAGAGAGGAGTGCTCTTCGTGTAAATGCGCCATCTTGGAAAACGGTGGTGGGTAAGGGACAAAAAGGATGCGAGAATCGTGTTTTTGCGTCACATGAGCTACTGATATCGTTGCTTTCACCGTGCCTTCACAAGTTGGAGGAAGGAACCATGGAGGACCACAGTTATGTAAAAGAACCATGGAGGACCACAGTTATGTAAAAGAACAATCCGAACAACATTCTTTTAGAAAAATAATTATGCAGAAGTCCAGCATCATAGCAGCAAAGTGTCAACATCGCAAACAACATGCACAAAGACAGCGTTAACACAACAGGAGGCACATTGTGTAGTTTGTACACAACAGACTCACACGCAGTGTTGTGCGTGAACGAGTTCAAAAGAACGCGTTCATTGAACACGCTCGTTTTTTCGTGAACGTTGAACTGAATGCAACACATTTTTAAAAAAAGAACTTGAACGTGAATTAGTTCATTTTATGTGTCATGAACGGCAGACATCACTATGAACGTTGGAATCTGTTTTCTCTTTTGAAACGCAACGAGAGAAAGTTCCTCCTTCCTGTATTCTCGCACTATTTCCGCCGAAATCTAAAAATTCCTACGGTTTCCACCGTCTGTGAACGCACCCCGACTCTGTGTTGCGGTGCGGCGTTGTGAGCTGGTGCTTTTCACATGTGCCCGAGTCGTGATGAAAACACAGGGTGAGTTAGCGACAAAGTTTACACCGTTTACATTTGACATAAAGTATAGACACACGCACTGCAGCGCATTACTGTCTGTATGTAAATCTAGTCTGTTTTGTAGTCACAAGGCTCTCCTCCTGTGGGTGTACAGGAGATATATACAGGCTCCGCCACTGTATACAGGAGATTATATATATATATATATATATATATATATATATATATATATATATATATATATATAAAATTGTCCACTCACCTTTGGCCCTCCGCGGGCGGTTATCCCTCTCTAAGCCAGGGTCCTCTGCCAGAGGCCAGGGAGCTTGAGGGTTCTGCGCAGTATCTTTGCTGTTCCTAGCACTGCACATTTCTGGACCGAGATGTCCGAGGTTGTTCCGGGGATCCGCTGTAACCACTCATCTAGCTTCGGGGTCACTGCCCCGAGTGCACCGATCACCACGGGCACTACTGTCACCTTTACCCTCCAGGCCCTCTCCAGCTCCTCTCTGAGACCTTGGTATTTCTCAAGCTTTTCATGTTCTTTTTTCCGGATGTTACCATCGCTTGGAATTGCCACGTCCACCACCACGGCTGTCCTCTGCCCTTTGTCTACCACCACGATGTCAGGTTGGTTTGCCATTACCATTCGGTCGGTCTGTATCTGGAAGTCCCACAGGATCTTCGCACGCTCATTCTCCACCACCTTTGGAGGAGTTTCCCACTTAGACCTTGGGGTTTCCAGCCCATACTCTGCACAGATGTTTCTGTACACTATGCCAGCCACTTGGTTATGGCGTTCCATGTAGGCCTTCCCTGCCAGCATCTTGCACCCTGCAGTTATGTGTTGGATCGTCTCAGGTGCCTCTTTGCACAACCGACACCTTGGGTCTTGTCTGGTGTATATCTGGGCATATATTGCTCTGGTGCTCAGTGCCTGTTCCTGTGCAGCCATGATGAGTGCCTCTGTGCTGTCCTGTAGGCCAGCCCATTCTAGCCATTGGTAGGACTTCTTGAGATCAGCCACTTCTGTTATGCTCCGGTGGTACATGCCGTGTAGGGGCTTGTTCTCCCATGATGGGCTCTCCTCCAGCACCTCCTCATCTCGCCACTGCCTGAGACATTCACTGAGTACGTCATCCGTTTTGGCCTTCTCCATGATGTAGTTATGGAGTTTGGATGTTTCGTGCTGGACAGTGGCTCTCACACTCACTAGTCCTCGGCCTCCTTCTTTACGGCTTACGTACAGTCTCAGGGTGCTGGATTTGGGATGGAACCCGCCATGCATGGTAAGGAGCTTTCGAGTTTTAACATCCGTGGTCTGAATCTCTTCCTTTGGCCACCTGATTATTCCTGCAGGGTATCTGATCACTGGCAGGGCGTAGCTGTTAATTGCCCGGGCCTTGTTCTTGCCATTGAGCCGGCTTCTTAGGACCTGCCTTACTCGCTGGAGGTATTTGGCAGTTGCCGCTTTCCTCGTCACCTGTTCGAGGTTGCCATTTGCCTGTGGTATACCGAGATACTTGTAACTGTCCTCAACGTCTGCTATTGTTCCCTCTGGGAGTGAGATCCCTTCTGTGTGGACTACCTTGCCTCTCCGAGTCACCATCCTGCTACATTTCTCGAGCCCGAATGACATCCCGATGTCATGGCTGTAGATCCTGGTTGTTTGGATCAGAGAGTCGATGTCTCTCTCGCTCTTGGCGTACAGCTTGATGTCATCCATGTAGAGGAGGTGACTGATCTTTGCTCCGTTCCTGAGGCGGTATCCATAGCCAGTCTGGTCAATTACTTGGCTTAGAGGGTTGAGGCCTATGCAGAACAGTAGTGGGGACAGAGCATCTCCTTGGTAGATACCACATTTGATGGTCACTTATGCGAGCGGCTTGCCATTTGCCTCAAGGGTGGTCTTCCACATTCCCATCGAGTTTGCAACGAAGTCCCTTAGAGCCCTGTTGATATTGTACAACTTCAAGCATTCCATGATCCATGTGTGAGGCATTGAGTCGTAGGCTTTCTGGTAATCAATCCAGGCTGTGCACAGATTGGTGTGTCGTGACCGGCAGTCTTGGGCGACTGTTCTGTCAACCAGGAGCTGGTGTTTGGCTCCTCTGGTGTCCCTACCAATGCCCTTCTGTGCTGTGCTCATGAATTGTTCCATATGCCCACTTATCTTAGCCGCAATGATGCCTGACATGAGCTTCCATGTTGTGGAGAGACAGGTTATTGGCCGGTAGTTGGAGGGGACTGCACCCTTGACAGGGTCCTTCATGATCAGGACCGTTCGCCCTTCGGTTAGCCATTCTGGGTGAGTCCCATCTCTCAGCAGCTGGTTCATTTGTGCTCATGGCGCTCATGGAGGCGCTCATGGAGTGATGTGAGTGTCCTTAGCCAGTAGGCATGGACCATATCAGGGCCAGGTGCTGTCCAGTTTTTCATACCTGAGACTCTTTCTCGGATGTCTGCCTCTGTGATGGTAACTGAGTTCTGTTCTGGGAGGTGGCTGTGCTCCTCTCTCAGGGACACCAGCCATTGTGCACTTCTGTTATGTGCTGCATCCTTCTCCCATATGTTCCTCCAGAACTGTTCAGTTTCCAGCCTCGGTGGATCTGCTCCCCTGTTGTTACCCTGCCACTGAGCGTACACCTTCGCAGGTTGTGTTGCGAACAGCCTGTTCACCCTTCTGGCTTCATTCTCTTTAGTGTACCTCTGTAGGCGGCTGGCCAGGGCTTGGAGCCTTTGTTTGGCAGTTTCGAGTGCTTCAGGTATGGTCATCTGGCTGTACTTTCTGGGTACTGGTCTTTTCATTGCACCTCTCTGGGCCTCTGTTAATTGACTCACTTCTCTCCGAGCCGCCTTGATCTTAGCCTCCAACCGTCTTTTCCATGGTGGGTATTGTCCATGGCTCCCATGGTTGCTCTTATAGCAAGCATCTCTAGGATCACTGCTGCTGAAGTGTATATCAGCTCATTGGTTTCAGTGATTGTGGTGGTAGGTATTGCCCTCACTGCTGCATTCACGCTTTCTATGAGATCCTTAGGTGGTACTTCACACAACCGCTGTAACCGGTGTCTTTGCCCTGTGCCCATTCTAGCCATGATCTTAGCTTTCAGGTCAGTCGCTGCCTCGTTCAGCGTTATCGGTTCCATTGGGGCTATGTACCCAATATCTGGTTGGGGAGTTGCAGTTGGTGGGATCTCCCCTCTGACCTCGGCAACTGTGGCATCATACATGTGTTGTACTTCATCAATCTCAAGCTGTGATAGCGCAGAGAAGTTAGGAGCGCAGAGAAGTTAGGAGCGCTACGTCCGCGCACTAACTTCTCTCCGGAGACTTCTCTCTCGCTGCTACTGTGTGTATTACAAGTCACGCTGCTTCTATTGACGGAAGTGAGCGAGAGAGAAGTCTCCGGAGAGAAGTTAGTGCGCGGACGTAGCGCCCCTCAGATTACTACGCCTCACAATATAGTACCCGTTTTATCCGCTGAGAAAATCGACTGTTACATTTCTGTGTTACTATACTTTGCAGTGTAACACGTCACGTAACTATATACATTTAATAGGGAACACTTGGAAGAGTTTGGTAGCTTCTAGCGGGAGCTACCTTTTGGTGCTACAAAATATACAGAGGAGGCTGCGGTTGTGCTCCCGTTTTTGCTCCGTTTGCATGACAGAGCGCACGGACTAAGACCAGACAGGTACGTATTAATTAGTCTAAGGTAAGGTAAGAACATATGTCAGTATGTAAAAACGGTGAACTATTCCTTTAAGAGCCCAACACATCCTCTCTGTCCACAGCTGACCACACAGTCACACAACCGAACGCAAGAAAGATGTCACAGGGTGAGCTGAGTGAGGACTCAAATGCAGGAGTGCCAAAATAAAGCTTTTAATAAAACAAAGTCCAAGGCAAAAACCAAACTCCAGAAATCCAAAGTAACCAGGACAGAACATGACAAAACAATGAAGCAGCAACAAGGGGAGAGAAGCAAAGGGTACATATAGACACAGACACAGGTGAAACACATCAGGGCGGGGCAGACAATCAAGACAGGGGAAAACAGGACTGGAAGTCAAACTGAAACAAAACCACAGAACTTATTTCAAAATAAAAGCAAAATACAAAATCAAAATCCACACCATGACAAAAGATGTGAAAACCACTGAGCATTAACCTACGATTGGATTCGAAGCTTTATTTATGGTTGAAGAGATGTGTGCATATTAATCGCCCAAATTACAATGTATTTCGTCAGTGTTTAAACTAAATTCTGTGGCTTTTCAGATGTTTCCAATCAAATACCATCAAGATTCAATCGCTCGTCTGATCCTGTCAAATGTGATGAAATTCAGAGAAAAAGGATGGATATTTGTAAAGTTATAAGTGTGCCCTAAGGTTGATTAAGAACAGTCCAACTATTAAAACAATTATATATATTTGACAGGGGCGACAGTAGCTCAGTGGGTAGAGCACTAGTCTTGGGACCTAATGGTTGTGGGTTTGATCCCACCATGACCCATGTCACCTGCTCCCACTGATGTCTGCTGTCGTTGTGTCCCTGGGCAAGACACTTAACCCCACATTGCCTGCAGCCCCTGCTGAAAGACCAAGGCCATCTCGTCGCTGACGGAGAAGCCATCATCCTGTGGACCCACCACCTGCAGGACGATCAGCGAGGGCCTGGTGCTATGACACTTTGGTGGCAGCTCTGATTGCCAATCCCCTGACCCAGAAATGGATTAATAAAGGGATAGAAAATGACATGACATGTTTGACGTACGTACAGACCAGGGTCTGTCAGACTGATAAGTATGCATCTGTTTTATTTGGCGCTTTACAGGACACTCCAACCACCCCAGCCATTCACACAGTAATTCGAGGCAGTGTGGATGCAGTGGCTTGCCTAAGGGCCGAAACCGCTCCACTGTGGCACCTGCTGTTCGCAAAGGTCTCCCATCACTGTACTAACCAGGTCCTGCCCTACACTACTTCTGAGGTCTGACAGGATCTGGCTTTCCCATGCAGGTATGGCCACCCAAAGTATGTACAAAAAAAGTAAATGGCTGGATTCCAGGGGTTCTGTGCTTTAAAACAAAGTACAACATACATATATTGGCAGAGCTGAAGTTGGCTGGAAGACGCTCTGAACTTGTTTTTTACTATCTCAATCTTAACTTTGGGCAACAAACATGAATACCAAATTTTTTCAATCATTAATGAAAAAAAAAAATCTATGTTGTAATGTTGGTATTTTTGTGACAGGTCATATTGTTTTCCAATGAACAGAGTGTGGTTCTTTACAAACTGTTGTTGTGTCCTTAGGCAAGACACTTCACCCACATTGCCTAGAATGAGTCTGGTGAGTGTGTGAATGGCTGGTGGTGGTCAGACGGGCCGATGGCATATAGTGGTTGCCTCGTTTCTGTCAGTGTACCCCAGGGCAGCTGTGGCTACAGTACTAGTTTATCACCATTGTGTGTGAAGTGAATGAATAATGACATGTCTTTGATTGTCCATAAAAGTGCTATATGAAAACTGTAAGTTTGGGATACTGACACAAAATTTGGTTCATGCCGCAAATGTAGCTAGTGAAATAGATAAACCTTTGTCATTCAGCCAACTTCAGTTCCGATGGCATACCTCATACCTGTTGTTGGCCCCCAAGACAACTGGTCTAAGCCCTCGAGTGACCAGTGTGTAGTTGTATCCTCGCTCACAGATAAGCTATGCTCTACACAACTGCTGTCTACACTACCGCCATATTTGGTCGGAGTGTTCGCACTGAGCAAAAAGACTACAGTACCTCCAGAGACGAGATTTAAAAAAAACTGTGCCTCTGCTCAGTGGGAATGAGACTTTTGAAGCTTTATTGTAGGGATTAAGATTAAGAGATCCTTTATTTGTCCCACAGTGGGGAAATTTCAGTTTTGCATCACCAGTTACAGACAGTAGGAATGAGGAGCACACAGCAAGACAAGACAATGGAAGAATCACTTTTTAACTCAAATAGAATATCTAGCATAATATCTCTTTACCATAATGAGGAAAGAAGTCTAAAATGTATGTATTATTTTGTTTAGTGCAGTACTAATAGAAAACACATTCACTTCTTTCTATTGTTCCTCCTGCTCCTTCTTTGACAATCTTTGAGAAACCCTCCTTACTTTTCTTTCATTATAACTGCTGTTATACTATTGCCATACATTATCAGTGCCCTATAGGTTTTATGAATAATAGATTTTTGATACGCTTCCATGAGAAACAAATGTGCCGTTAGCTCCATGAGTGGATCAATGCCAGAGCGCTGAGGGTCATTGATTGACACGGGCAGGTTAGGGGGGATCTGGCCATGGAGACAGGAGAGATTATTGAGCTGATGGGAGGATAAAGAGCTCATCCAGGCTTACACTGTGGCTATATATCTACAGTAGCAAAAGGAAGTGCATGGACCGGCCTGTAGAGACCTGGAGAGGTGAAAAAAGTGACAATTTTAATCATCTGCTCCTTGGAGTAAAGCGATTTTGTGAAAAGAGTGGTGGCCACAGCTGCCCTAACATTGAAATCAGACTGGTAATCTATGCCATCTGCCTCTCCAACCATGACTCACACCCCGACACACACACACACACACACACACACACACAATGGTCCATCCCTCCCTCTCTCTCATAAGTTTTGATTCCGCCTCAGTGAAACTCCAGCAGCAGCGATGGCGCAGACAGAGCTCTTTCAGTGTCCTGTGTGTTTGGATTTACTGCAGACTCCGGTCGCTCTTCCCTGTGGACATAGCTACTGCCTGTGTGCCAGGACCACTGGGACACAGAGGAGGAGCAGCGGCTCTACACCTGTCCCGTGCGTCGTGTGAGCTTCACCCCGAGGCCTGTGCTGACCAAGAACATCCTGGTAGCAGCTGTAGTGGAGCAGAGGAGGACAGCGCCCCCTGCTGACCCTCAGGACCTCTGTGGGCCTCAGGACGTGTCCTGTGATGTCTGCACTGGGGCAAAGCTGAAAGCGGTCCAGTCCTGTCTGCAGTGTGTGGCCTCCTACTGTGACCTCATTATGACTCTGCAGCATTTCAAAGACACCAGCTGGTGGCGCCATCGCACACTCTCCAGGAAAACACGTGCTCTGAGCACAACCAGGTGAAGACCATGTTCTGTCGCACTGACAGACAGCTCCTGTGTATGGTCTGCTGCCTGGACCAGCACAAGGACCATGAGACTGTGTCCTCAGCCTCAGAGAGGGCCCAGAGGCAGGCACAGCTGGGGGCCCAGAAACACCTGCTCCTCCAGAACGTCCAGCACAAAGACACAGAGCTGAGCTCACTCCAACAGCAGGAGAAGGACATCAGCACTGCAGCTCAGCAGGGACAGCTTCAGAGATATGATCCTTCTCCTGGAGACAAGAGCCAAAGAAGTGGAGCAGCAGATCCAGTCTGAGCAGGAGAGAGGACTGAGCCGAGTCCGAGAGATCCAAGACCAAGTGAAGCAGGAGCTTAGGGAGCTGAAGAAGAGCCTCGATGAACTGGACACACTGTCCCTCACCAAAGACAACAATAGCTTTCTACAGCTACACACTGCACTGGCCTCACGTTCAAAAGGGCCATTCCCAGTTAGGGGCCCCTCAGAGGCCAGGAGCCCATTTGAGGAAGTAACCAGAGCTGTGTCCGAGCTCAGGGAGAGACTGCAGCTCACTGTGGAGGAGGGACGCAGCAACATCTTCCTGGCTCTGAGTCCAGTTCAGCTTTTAACCACAGAACCCAAGACCAGAGAGGAGTTCTTACAGTTCTACAGACTTCACTCTGGACACAAACACAGTGAACAGAGATCTGTCTCTGTTTGATGGAAACAGAAGAGTGACAGTTATGACAAAACAGCAGAAGTATCAGAATCATCAGGACAGATTCAGTGAGCTGTGTCAGGGCCTGAGCAGAGAGAGTGTGAGGGGCCGCTGTTACTGGGAGGTGGAGTGGAGCTCAGAGGGTTATGTTCGTATCGCAGTTTCATACAGAGATATTCAGAGGAAAGGAGACTCTGATGAATGTATATTTGGAGACAATGATAAATCCTGGACCTTGATCTGTCACAAAACCAGTCCTTCATTTATGTTTAACTCAGTCGACTCCAAAATCTCAGGTCCGGTCGGGTCCAGAGTCGGGGTTTTCCTGGACCACAGTGCAGGGGTTTTGTCCTTTTACAACGTCTCAGTAAACATGAGGCTGATCCACCGAGAACGGACCACCTTCTGTCAGCCGCTTCATGCTGGAGTCGGGATTTGCCGTTTTGGAGACACTGCACATTTCCCTAAACTCAAATAATTGTATTGTTCTCCACAGTTTTAGTGCCTTTGAGAAAAATCCTTCATGATTCAATTCATTCATGGCATTTGTGTATATCCCTAAATCACAGCAGCAGTCACCTTGGAGGACTTTACAAAGTTGTTGATTCGCCACAAACAGATCAGAGAATCAAAACAATTTGAAAATGGGAAATGTTATAATAAAGTTTAGATCCAGGACTGAGGCTGTAGACCCAGGACTGAGGCTGTAGATCCAGGACTGCGGCTGTAGATCCTGGACTCAGACTGTAGATCCAGGACTGAGGTTGTAGATCCAGAACTGAGGCTGTAGATCCAGGACAGAGGCTGTAGATCCAGGACTGAGGCTGCAGACCCAGGACTGAGGTTGTAGATCCAGGACAGAGGCTGTAGATCCAGGACAGAGGCTGTAGATCCAGGACTGAGGCTGTAGACCCAGGACTGAGTTGTAGATCCAGGACTGAGGCTGTAGACCCAGGACTGAGGCTGAAATGAACAGACTACAGCTGAAGCCATAATGACGACAGATAAAGTAGGAGAGCAGAGGATAGTGCTGTTACCACACTCCTCCAGCAGGGGTCTTCATATGCAGCGTCACTGACAATCTGTGTTTTCTGCCCTAAAGTAGTATTTCTAAGTCTTTCCTACGATATGCCATATGCTGAACGATGCAATTTCTTCCCAGATCCGTGTGCTTCTAAGTGTGTCAGATTTTGAAACTGTTTAGTGGATCTTAATATGGACTTCTATTGTTGTTCCTCATGTGATGTCACTGCTCAAGTCTCTGCTCTGTCGCACTGTAAACCTGATTTTCTCTTGTGCTTCAAATCCACTCTAATTGTTGTATGAGATTATTGTGGACTTTGACTCGTAAAGCTCCAGGTCACAGAATGATTAATTTATTCTCATGACAAAAGTATTCTAATCTAGATGAAAACAAAACACACAAAATGCATTGATGTATAAGTATTGGATGTGTTTTCTGTGTAACAATGGCATCATATCATTCCACACCAGTGAGACCCGTTCTTGCACTGGTCTGCAGATCCCGGTGGGTTGTGGTCCTTATCAGCGAGCAGCAGGAGCCATGTATCAGGCCTAATGCGTTGCTCAGGGGAACTTAGGCAGGGTCAATCACAGGGCAGATCCCAAACTCTCACATACAACACTGATAAGAGCCTGATGCATGAGGAGCCCACAGATCGCAGCTCTCGAAGGCATTTGTGGGGTCACTACTCCCCCTAGTGGACACGGGAGACTACAACAGGTTTCTGTCAAGATGTTTTTTTTTCTTTACCTTTTTATTGTTTAAAATAAATATCGTCACTTCATGCAGTGATATACTCTTTATACACTGAACTAGAAACAATACAGATGTATGTAGGTTTATAATTACTAGCCCACTCTAAACTCATTCTACCCACTATGCACTGCACAATGTAGGGCTCACATAACTATGTTAAAATGCAATCATAAAACGTTTAAGTCAAAATTATAATGACGAAAAGATCCTAGAACATCACTGGTCTTTAATGTGCCTTTAACATTGACACCAATGAGTAATGAGTGTCAATTGTAATTAAGAAATATCTAATGTTTATGTACGTTCTGACTGTAATATCTAATTGAATCATTTGAAATTACGTAAAAGAAAGAAAAGTAGGTTTCTACTCCTTTTAGAATTGCGTAAATATGTATATGTTTTTCTTTTCTATTTTATTGTACAGTGAATAATTAATTTGAAATAAAGACTACAACAATAACAATATGTTCCCAGTTGCATGCAACAAAGAAAATAACAAGTTCAATATTACTAACAACATTAGTAAAGCTGGGGTACCTCAGACCACAACAGGCTGTAATCGTGTTATTAGAAAACCTCTCATCTTTTTGATACTTGTACTAAAATTCCATTCCATTTGAATTCAGACATAGCATGTATCCTATGCTTTTTCCCATTTGCCTTAGGTCCACTGTCGATGTCTGTCTGTTCGCCTGGTTCTTGTGTTTTCTGTTTGTATTTTTTTGTTCATTTTTATTTTGAATGTGTATTCATACCATCATAACATGAATTTTGGGTCCTGCTTTGTTTTTCACCTCATGATTTGGTTTTAATTTGTCAAATGACATAATGGAAAATTATTTCTGACAATAATGTTTGATATTCTGTGGATGATCTCTGTGAACAAGTCAGACCATGCTCAAGATTCCAACATTATCACAAAATGTTACAGAGTTTGCAAACTTGTAAGATACCCCACCGTGAGTCACTCATTCAGGGGAATCCTGAAGCGTTCCCAGGCCAGCTGAGAGACATAGTCCCTCCATCGTGTCCTTGGTCTTCCCTGGGGTCTCCTCCCTGTGGGACATACCCAAAACATCTCCCCAGAGAGGCGTCCAAAAATACATGTATGTGAAAATTAGTGAAACTAAATAATAATAATGCATATTTTTTTTAATGATTCCTCTTTTTATTGTTCTGTAACTATGTTCTGTGTTATCTATTATTTTAATGCCTTGTTGGACTGTCTCTATCTTGTTTTGTTCAGCACTTTGAGTTGCCTTTTTGGACACTCATGCTTCACATGTCATTATTTGTTCACTCCATACATGATGGTGATAAACAACTACTGTAGCCACAGCTGCCCTGAGGCACACTGACAGAAGCAAGGCAACCAGAATGTGCCATCTGACCACAACCAACCATTCAGACCAGACTCATTCTAGGCAACGTGGGTGAAGTGTGATGCCTGCAGCCACCCCACTGTGGCACCTGGTGTTCCCAGAGGTCTCCCATCCCAGTACTAACGCATTCTCTTGCTGCTCCTCGCTTGCTGCTTTTTTATCTCCTTTAATCATTTTTTTTTACATTTTTATTCCACAAAACACGGATTACTCCTTTTTACAAACTTCAACACTTGTGGAATTTACCTAACTTACAGCATGTCGGGAGGACGGGAAAAAAGAACAAAACTTTGCGACGGCTGTTTTTCACTCAAAAAGGAGCTAAAACTTCTTCAAGACCGAATGTTTGTGCTTGAATCAGAATTGGGGCTGAACACAACAATATCAGTGAAAGGAAATGGACCAAATGGACAGATCGTAAGTTATGATGACGCTATTTCATTTCCCAAAATCAACAGAGACAATTGTTGGTACACATATGGTGCCAAGCCCAAACAAGGCAAAGCTAATGATAACAAGAGTGTCATAATGCCACAGCAAAAATCTTTAATTACAAGAAACCGCTTTTCACCACTTTTGGAAGATGAATCAGCAGTAGTCTCTCAGTCCCAGTCTCAGTCAAGGTCAAATGCAGCTGAGTCGCTCTTTATCGGGGATTCTGTGATAAGACATGTAAACATGCGTAATCTCAAGGTTCACTCAGTACACTCTGCCAAAGTGGATGAGATAAGGCGGTTGGCTCCGAGGCTTCTGTCAACAAAAAGATTGTTGATCCACGTGGGGGCAGTAGACGTCTATGACAACACAAGTGAAAAGTTGAAACGGGATTACTCTCTCTTATTGGACGACCTTGCTAAAATGGACGCAACAATCGTTATCAGTGGCCCACTACCAAATGTGGACGGGAAGCAAATGAAATTCAGTCGTCTGTATCAGCTAAATACTTTCCTACTCAACGAATGTTCACGCAGAGGACTTGCCTTCATTGAGAATTTTAATCTGTTCTGGAATAGGCATGAGCTTTTTGAAGGGAAAGGGCCACATCTGAACACTTAAGGAGTAAAAGTGTTGATGGATGACCTTTCTTTTGCCCTGAGACCTCAGCCTGCGCAGCGCGTGCAGCCATCGAAAGGGAGGAAGCCGACTCTAAAAGTCTCTGCACCTCCACCACCTCGAAGGATCTCAACACCACCACCACCTTGAAGGATCTCAACACCACCACCACCTCGAAGGATCTCAACACCACCACCACCTCGAAGGATCTCAACACCACCACCACCTCGAAGGATCTCAACACCATCACCGCCTCAAAGGATCTCAACACCTCCACTGTTATCAGAAGCAGCTGCATCATCACCAGCAGCAGCTGCATCATCACCAGTAGCAGCACCAGCAGCACGACCACCACCACCAACATCCTCATCCCCAGCCTGCTCCAAAGCAGTCACGCCTTCTTCATCTACAGCGCCTCTGAAGCCCCCATCCTCACCCCAGCCTACAGCAGACAGGCCTGTGCTGGGGTTTCCTCAACCACCTGCCCCTCCATCAAAGACTCCCTCGCCATCTCCCATGGACCTGTCTTGGGTCCCCCCTGCCACGTCCACTCCATCAAGAGAGAATGGTGACACCTCCCTTTGTTTTTCATCCCCGCCTTCACTGTTAGACCTACCTGAACACTCTGCAGGGCTAATAAAATCAGCGATGAAGACTATTCCTCTCACACCCATATTAGCTAGATCTAGAGTCCTGTCCAACATTCTAAACCACTCCCCATATGTACCTCCAAAACCACCTAGGGTTTCCAATTCACCTACAAAAACCACCTCAGCCAGTCCCTCCCCTAACCTCATGACCATTCCACCCCCACTTCCCCCTCGTTCAACACCCAAAACCTCTGCCTCAGCCCACCCCGGCCCTAACCCATCACCAAAAACCCCTCCACCTCCCTGCCCCCCTCGTTCAACACCCAAAAGCCACCCACCTCTCCATCCTCCTCCCCCGCCTTCCCCTCTTTTCTCTAAACACTAGGATGCACAGGGTCTCTGCTTCGCAGCCACTGGCAGTCTAGTTAGAGGAGAGATCCAGCTGGGGCCCTGTCATGAAGCCACCTGTGCCATTCCCTTAGTGATAACACAAAGAATACATTACAGAAAAACATCTGGAGTTAATCAGTCTAATCTGGAAAATCTAATTCTTGTTCCGTGTAAGAATCAGCTGACCACAACCGCTGATACTGAAAGGCGCATAAATGAAAATACGAGTGAACTATTTATGGGAATGATAAACTTTGAGAATGCATCGTATTCTACTGTAGATGAACTGTTTAACTCTGTCACCTCTAGTGTTTTGAATGTTCTGGATACCGTTGCCCCTGTGAAGGTTAAAATAGTGAAAAATAAGCAGAAGGCGCCGTGGGCTAAAGCAGACTCGGTCAGGGCACAAAAGAGAAAGTGCCGGAGGGCCGAGCAGAAGTGGCGCAAGTCCAACCTCCAGGTTGATTACGAGATCCTCAAAGATAAGTTGTGCGAGTTTAACCGGGTGCTACGTAGTACGAGAGAAAGGTATTTTTCTGAAATGATTGAAGGCTGCAGCAACAATCTGCGTGTTCTGTTCTCAACCGTTAATAGATTAACAAACCCCCCCGTTCAGATGCCATTAGAGCTAACTTCCAAACGTAAATGCAATGAGTTTGCTAATTTTTTCAATGACAAGGTTCAAGGCATCAAAAGCGCCATTGTCTCCAATCCACAGATAACCATCCAACAGCCAGAAAGGCTCTCTGAGCTAACTCACTTTGCACCTGTAGATGATCAAACTGTCCAAGAGATAATCTCCAGTTTGAGCTCCTCCACATGCAGCTTGGATGTACTACCCACTAGATTTCTGAGGTCTGTTCTGAGCAGTCTGTAACCTTCACTCACACAGATAGTAAACATGTCCCTTCATTCTGGAATATTCCCAAAGGCCCTGAAAACTGCAGTCATCAGGCCCCTGCTAAAAAAGAGCAGTCTCGATGCTACGGTACATAACAACTATCGTCCCATCTCAAATCTGCCATTTATGGGGAAAGTCCTTGAGAAAGTTGTCTACCTACAGCTTACTAGATTTCTTATAATCAACAACTCATTTGATATGTTTCAGTCCGGCTTTAGACCCCACCACAGCCCTGAGACTGCTCTCGTTAAGGTTACAAACGATATCCGGCTGAACACTGACGCAGGCAAAGTCTCAATCTTAATCCTGTTAGATCTAAGTGCTGCCTTTGACACTGTCGACCATGAGATCCTCTTACAGAGATTAGAGGACTGGGTTGGAGTCGCTGGCACCGCCCTAAGTTGGTTTAGGTCTCACCTTGAGGACAGGAAGTACTTTGTGGAGATTGGAAACTGTGTCTCAGATCATATGGCCCTGACCTGTGGAGTACCACAGGGGTCGATCCTGGGACCTCTTCTGTTCAATCTCTACATGCTGCCGTTAGGTCAGTTAATACGCAGAAACAAAGTTTCCTATCATAACTATGCAGACGACACTCAGATCTATGTCTCACTGACTGCAGGAGAACATGGACCAGTGGACTCACTCCTTCACTGTATCCAACAGATCAGTGAGTGGATGCAAAACAACTTCCTTCAGCTAAACGCAGACAAAACTGAAATGATTGTCTTTGGTCCCCAGAAACAAAGAGAGAGCGTCATCTGTCACCTACAGTCTCTCTCCCTAAAACCTTCAAACAAGGTCAGAAATCTAGGGGTAATACTGGACTCAGACTTAAATTTTAATAGCCACATCAAATCAGTAACATCAGCAGCTTTTTACCATCTAAAAAACATTGCCAGGATCAACAACATAGTGTCTAAAGCAGACTTGGAGATTCTTATCCATGCATTTGTCTCCAGTAGGTTAGACTACTGCAATGGCCTGCTCACAGGTCTCTCCAAACAGGCTGTAAAACAGCTGCAGTACATTCAAAATGCAGCAGCTCGAGTCCTGACTAGAACCAGGAAGTACGACCACATTAGTCCAGTTCTCAGGTCTCTGCACTGGCAAGCTCTGCTTGTGTACAAGTCTCTCCATGGCCTCGCACCAAAATATATTAGTGACATGTTAGTCCCATATGAACCAGCCCGGACTCTGAGGAGCACAGGGACTGGACTCCTGTTAGTGCCCAGAGTCAGAACTAAACATGGGGAGGCTGCTATTCAGATTCAAGCTGCTAAAATCTGGAACAGTCTTCCTGAAGATGTGAGACAGGCCTCCTCGATGACAAAGTTTAAAACCAGGTTAAAGACAGTTCTGTTTAGCTGTGCATACAACTGAGGGATTTTATATTTTTATCTTTCTTTTTAATGTTCTGTGATTATTTATGATTTTAATGCTTTCTTGTTTTGTTCAGGACTTTGAATTGCCTTGTGTATGAATTGTGCTATATAAATAAACTTGCCTTGCCTTGCCTTAACCAGGCCCTGTGTTGTTTAGCTCCACAAGTCTGGCGGAATCTGGCTCCCACATGCACGTGGCGCAACTAAACTGAACTGAACTGAGAGCTAGGAACTGATCTCATGTATAATGCTTCTCCTTGTTCATTTATTTTTTTTCTCTCTCTCCATAGTATTGACGCCCACTGCCAAATTCTTGCCACTAGATGTCACCAAATCACCATGCGGCGCTCTGGCCCGCTCATTACGTAATTTGGCAAGAATCCCTGACGATTTGGGCCAATCAGCGGCCGCGAAGACAGCGTGTCCTCTACCAGAACAGTGCGCGCCTCTATCCGCCTTCGGGACCAAAGGCGCACACAAACAGGCGACTTTTGGCACCTGGTCAATACATCTCTTTATTATGATTTTTTTTTCTTCCCCTGGACATCTGTGTACACGCACATACGGCACACATACGTACACACACACACACACACACACAGCAGTCTGCAGCCAGGCGCGTCCTCATACGACCCCAGTGTAGCTCACAGTTGCTGCTGACGTTGGTTAATGGACAGTGTCGTAAACTCACTCAGCAGTGTTCCTGTGTCTCCGCAGGGGCGTGCTGCTTTGATGCACGTAACGAATTCCAAATGCTTTCCTCCGGGATTTTTTTGAAGAATGAAGCCAGATTCGTGTAATGTACATTTGAGGATGGTGTGATATTTGATGCAATTTGTAGTAGACATTGTGAACCCTGTCAATGTGTGGTTGTTTTTTTTTTTTTTCGAATGACCAAAAAATTGAGCGGTTGCTATAGAAAAACACAAATTATAGCCAGTGAGCAACTTTCACTTAATGCAGTATAGAATATTTTGTGTATTTTCTTGTAATGTACTGTGTTATCAAATAAATCTTAAAACAAATTCGGATAATTAGAATAATGCTTATAACTCCATTTGCTTCTATAATTCAAGAATTCAAAAAAGTTAATATAATTATCACAATTAGATAGATAGGTAGATAGATAGATAGATAGATACTTTATTGATCCCGTAGGAGATCAGGTGTCCGGTAGCAGCAAAAATAAAACATAAAATTGATCATTCTAAAAAGCTGACATTTAATAATAATCATCAGCAACAGCCCTTCAGGTCACAGCCGCAGAGATGGAGTAGTCTCTGGGTGGAGCAGGACAGGTCACAGCCGCAGAGATGGAGTAGTCTCTGGGTGGAGCAGGACAGGTCACAGCAGCAGAGGTGGACAAAGGTTTTGCATCTGCATTTCTATCTAAAACTGCAGACATGATCTAGATCACAGGTGTCAAAGTCAAGACCCGGGGGCCAGATCTGGCCCGCGAGACCATTTCCAGTGGCCCTTGAGATGATTTGAATTATTATATTAAACAGCAGCATTAATAGTAATAGGCGACAATGGCATGTTATCCATTACTAAAAAAAACAACAATAACATTTAATTCCAGTCTTCAAGTACATTTTTTCTTAAAGATATGAAGGAGGATTTCCCAATTTTCTTAGCAAAGAACCGCCCTCTCCACTTTTTAAACAAAACCTTCTGGTTTTATTTGACGAACACGTATCACCAGAATGATGGACAATTGGGAGGACCAATAGTCTTGATGATTCACCCAATAGTATAAAATAAGTCCACACAAACTGAACTAATTCTGGCACAAATCCATCTGCCATCCAGACATCCTCCATGGAAGAATGCTACCAGCCGTCCAGCTCTACGTCTGTCTTGTTCGAGATTTAGACATTGTATTCAACACAGACACAGACAAACACACACACACACTGAAAGAATAAAAGAAAAGTTCTGTGCTGGGCTTGTCACCGGGTGTTTGTGTGTGTGCGTGTGGGTGTTTGTGTGTGTGCCTGTTAAACATATGACGTTTTAGTAAACATGAAAATGTATCTTTTCTATGGCCATGTCTGACCTTTTTGCCAATCCTATATGTAATGTTGTAATCAGAATTCCTTTTATTGTCAGTGTAAGTAACAGGATGTCACAAACTAGGAAATGGCTTTAACATATGGTGCAAACAAATTATAATAAAGTAAATAATAAATAGATATTGGTCAAACATACACCAATAAAGAGCTGTAGCCCCATCTGAGCACCTCCAAAAACCTTCTCCTCTGGTGAAATAAATCTTTTCTCTACATCACCCTTTATCTGTAAACATTATTTAATTTGAGGTCCCTTAGATGCAAATGATTTCCAGATTGGAAATATGATATTCGTGTCAATGGTTTGTAAAAATACATATATATTCTAACTTTGACATGTCCTTGTGATAATAAATATTCTAAAAATGTTTTATTGTGTTTTCCCAAATATGTACATGAAACAGTAAAAAAAGATAATGTATTTTTTAGTGAGATTATACGGAGCCCTGCAAGGGCCAGGGGTAAAAAAAAAAATAAACTGTGCGCACAGTTTAGTAATCTGTGCGCACAGTTTAACAATCTGTGCGCACAGTTTAACAATCTGTGCGCACAGTTTAACAATCTGTGCGCACAGTTTAGTAATCTGTGCGCACAGTTTAGTAATCTGTGCGCACAGTTTAGTAATCTGTGCGCACAGTTTAGTAATCTGTGCGCACAGTTTAACAATCTGTGCGCACAGTTTAACAATCTGTGCGCACAGTTTAACAATCTGTGCGCACAGTTTAGTAATCTGTGCGCACAGTTTAACAATCTGTGCGCACAGTTTAGTAATCTGTGCGCACAGTTTAACAATCTGTGCGAACAGTTTAGTAATCTGTGCGCACAGTTTAGTAATCTGTGCGCACAGTTTAACAATCTGTGCGCACAGTTTATTTATTTTTTTACCCCTGGCCCTTGCAGGGCTCCGTAGTACACAAATAATCTGTACAGGAAAAAAAATAAAGGGGGAAAAAAAAAAACTCCCCTTCCCCGCGTTAATCCGCAATGTCTCGAAACATGTTCCGTGGTTTATAAAGTCAGCAGACGACAATCCAGCCAGAATCAATCTTGGCGTTTTCTACTAAGCTGAACGAATATTCCAGTCAGGGCTAACAGACGAGCAATTGCGCATGCGTAGAAGCTAGTTCCCGGTTATTTTGTAATAGTCGACCATTATCATAAAGTTTGTTAACATGGAAGGTCCTTCCATGTTAACAAACTTTATGAGCTAAACAACGGAAAACTGCCGGCCATGGTAGGCATCAAAAGGAATGGGAATCCATGAAAGGACCATATGAAGGCATGATCAAAGCATCAACAAAGGGAGATGAGTTTTCATACTGCGTTCCTTGCAAGAAAGATGTGAAAGTAAAAGCTTCAGGATTCTACAATTTGAAGACTCATTTCAACACTAAAAAGCACGTGGAAAATGCAAACATGATTGCAGGAAGAACAAACAGTGAACTAAATGGATCAGTCTTGCACCTTTTAATTGTTTTGATGGAATAAAAAAATGGTGTACTATTTTTACGGATTACAGTTTTTCTCAGTCGCTTTGGTGCATTTTTCACATCAGACTTAAAGTTCTCAAAACTATTAGTTCAACTTCCACAACATTGGGTCATTGGTGCACATCATCACGGCAGTTTCTCATTCCTCTGAACACATTTCAAATGCTTTTGTTCATGTATCAGTTACTTTCATACAATTCTCGGCGTTTTTTTAACATTATCATTTGCTTCTGTCCTGTCAGTCAAAATGAAACATACTTATCACTTCTGAATAGTCATTCACTATAAAACTAACTGTCCTCATTTCATCGCTTTGGTCATCACATACAAAATTGTTGAACTAGTTCTCAAAATCATAACTGTCAAGCTAATTTCATACATTCCTTCATCTTTTTTTCCTGTAAATCTTTCCTAAATTTAACAATTTATCTCAGGTGAATTTCAACTTCACTCATGAGGTGTGCTTTATTGTTTATTTTTGTCACAGTTCTACCATAATGATATTTCTGTATGTTTGTTCTAGTAAGTAAGTAAGTAAGTTTTTATTTATACACCGCCTTTTCACTGCAGATCTGAGTCTCAAAGCGGTTTACAATTGTTAATTTTGGGCATTTGTCTCTCACTCCACACAGAGATGGGAGCGAGGTCGCCAGTACAGGAGGCACATGCCAGACCTATTGTACATATTTTTAGTGGTAGGGGAAACCGGAGTACCCGGAGGAAACCTACGCAGACACGGGGAGAACATGCAAACTCCACTCAGAAAGGCCCTGGTCCGACCGGGATTCGAACCCAGGACCTTCTTGCTGAGAGGCGAGAGTGCTATCCACTCAGCCACCGTGCCGCCTATGTATATACTACATATACAGTATACTGTATGTGCCTGCAATTGTACAGCATTGTGCAACAAAAATACAAAGAGCATATGCAGTACACATACATACATACATATACATACAGTACATACATACATAGATACACACATACATACATACATATACATACAGTACATACATACATAGATACACACATACATACATATACATACACACACACACACATACATACATACATACATACATACATACATACATATACATACAGTACATACATACATACAGTACATACATACATAGATACACACATACATACATACATACAGTACATACATATATGTTACAGAATGTCAGTTACTCTAAATACAGTCTTTGTGTAACTTTACTGTAGTTTTTACTGTAAATGGCTGTATAGGTCGTGTATAGTGTGCTCATAGTCGTGCTCAAGTGTCACCGAGATCTGACTTTTTTTTTACAGTGAAAACACAGAGAGAGTAAACTTTCACAATGAAAATATGACTAAGTCATTTGACTGTGATGTTCATACTCAATGTTGTTAGGACATATTATTTAGAAGACATAGACAGTTTCATTGACGTTTGGACTTGCTTTTGAGGACATAACTTTTCATTTTGAGAAAGTGACGCACTTTTGCAGGTTTTCCTACAAGGTTCTTTAGTTTGCACTAATTGTTCTGAGAAATGCACCAACAGTTGTGCAAATGTGAAGAAGGATGTGAAAAATGCACCAAAGCGACCGATAAAAACTGTAATGCTTAAAGGATTAAATTTACAATGCAATTAACATGGTTTTCGGGTGTGCCATATTCCTATCTGAGGCGTAAGAATTTTTACTGATTTGTATGGTAAAATTCTGGAATTTGTAAGGGCATAGAGCCGCGGTCAGGACTAGAGCTGGAGGATTTTACCTATTGTGCATGTTTTTAGTGGTATAGGGGAAACCGGAGCGCCCGGAAGAAACCTACGTGGGCATGGGGAGGACGCGCAATCTCCACTCAGAAAAACTCTGAGTGGAGAGACTGGGGTAGTCTTGCACAGTTTTTCCAATGTGGTTTTACTGCAAATGGAAAATAAATGAATCTGAATCTGAATCTGAGAGCGAGATTGCTGTCGACTCTCTATAAAATAGTCAGATGTATCTGTGATCAATGTATCAGTAATCAGTTATTGTTTGTTGTTGATTTTAATATATGCCAGAATCTTATCAAGATTTTTTATGCATGCCTTTATATCTATTTCATACTTTTTTATACTTGTTTGCACGATATACCAAAACAAAATCCTAGTTTGTGAGTTTTCAGTTACTTACAATGGGCGACAAGTGGGGCAGCATTTAGAGCTTGTGCTTCTAGTTTCCCTATTACCTCATTTTTGTGATACCTTCCTTAAAAATACACACAACAGCCCCCACCCCACTCCCTTCTCCTCTGAGGCCTGGTCTCCCCTGAAAAGGAGATTCTGGACTTTCCTGCATCTATAAAGGTTCAGAATCAAGTTAAATGCTAACATGTGCACTGAGGAACCATGCAATGTTTTAGAATAATAATAAAGTCATTCATGAAAGTAAAAGCATGTGATGTCGCTGTCGGATCAGTGGTAGAACACGCCCATTGTTGTAAGGGCCTCATTCATCCACAGCTGACGGTTTTAAAGCCCCTCCAGAGGCTTCACTTTGTTCTGTTGTGTGTGTCGCTCTGGAGAATAAACACAAGAGTCGGCCGTCAACTCCAAATCAGTGAGAGAGAAAGTCCTCACCAGTCAATGGCCGGAGTTATGAATGATAACTTATTTATAGTCAGGAACAAAGTATAAAGTACACACGTGAATAAATCTAACCACAACATGCTCTCTACATCTTATCAGAAAACATCTTCTGAGTATGGATCGATCCCTGTGTGTCACTATTAGATGCTTTGGGCAGAGTTCTGATTGGCTGAGTGAGCATGGTCCTCTCTTTTTCTATTTTCTGTCTGAAAAAGCTTAAATTGGCGTATATCCACTTGCGGAACATAGCTAAAACCAGAAATATTCTTCCTAAAAGTGACGCGGAAAACTGATTCACGCTTTTGTCGCTCTTAAAACACTCTAGCATTAGCTTTAGCGTGTGGTTATGTTGTTTGTCTGGTTTTGGAGTCTGCTTGTACAGGACCCGGGGAACTGCTGCATCTTTCAACCTTTGTTACAAACTCAAACCTCACTTAACTATGTAACGTGGACTACACACTTTCTTTGGTGCTGTAGCCCGGAGCTAGCCTAGCCGTGGCTGCTGCTGTCTCTCCTTCGGTCGGACACAGTCTCTACATTCAAGGCTAGGCTAAAACAGTCCTCTTTAGTTTAACACATGGTTAGGAAGGTATAGCTAAACATCTTTGTTTGTCAGTCAAGCTGCATAGGGAGTCAGTTTGCTGGGAGAAGTATGGTAACTTGAGCGCTATCCTCTCCTTCCTACTTGGATTTGTCTGCATTATTAGGATTTTGACTGTAGTCTGTTCATTGCTATTCACCTGTTGTCCCATTGTCTGTTTCATGGTGCGACGACGGGACCTCTGAACCTGGCCTTCTCCTGCGGACTGTCCTGCCTGACCTGGGAGCTGCTGTCCACGTTCAGCAGCCGGTGTGCGTGGCCCTGGTCCACGTTCTGTAGTTTAAGTCCTGGATCTATAGCCCGTTCGTCTGTGTGGAGCGGATCCCTCTCTCAGTGTGGATCTCCCCGACGTTTCTCATTTTTCCTTGCCAATGCAGGAGGGTCTGTTGGACAGTTAGTGTCCAACTAGAAGGACTGTGGGGATGATCCAGGACACTTTAGCATT
The DNA here is from genome assembly GCA_964034765.1 of Knipowitschia caucasica. Lineage (NCBI taxonomy): Eukaryota > Metazoa > Chordata > Actinopteri > Gobiiformes > Gobiidae > Knipowitschia > Knipowitschia caucasica. Next base: position 21,591,852 of record OZ035838.1, read on the forward strand.
CTACAACAAGTTTGGACATTTATCAACATTCATGGACACTGGTCTCTCCCTATGAATCAATACATACATGTATGTGTTCTATATTTTTTAAGTTTTAACTGTTGATTCTCTGATCTGTGTTGGTTATTTCAATGGTTCTGTTGAGTCCTCTGAGATGACTAGTGTTGTGATTTAGTGCTATACAAGAATAAATGTGACAGAGGCCAAAAACACAAGCAAACTAGTGATAGAACCAAATTCTTTTTGAGCCAGGACTGAGAAACATGGATTTTATTATAGAAATATTTCATGGTGTGCCGACAGTAGAAGAGGACTACTTCATAATTCTATTGGAAGGTCTGTTTTTTATGCTCATCTTGATCTACTCCCTAATGCACTCCTGTGAGCCAAAACAGAGTCTCAAATTGTTGTGAACGAACAAACACAGGCAGTCTCTCTGTGTGCAAGAATATATATTTTAGATTTTTTTAATTTAGCTACAAATATGTCATCACCACTGTCCAACTTTAGAAATCCGGACATTTTCATGCCTGAACAAAGAATTTATGTCTCAAATGCACAGTCAGTTCAATAGTGCTTGTAAATGTCCTCTCCACACACAACTTTTATATGAAAAGATCAAAAACAAGGGCAGACAATGAGGGGAAAGAATGGGGGCTTAATACCGCGCAGATGTCTTTTGTATTGAAGTGAAATCAAATCAGTATGCATGATTTGTGAAATAAGAGAAGCATTGGATCTGCCCCGACACCTGACACTGGAGGCTGCAGCGTTTCATGCCCAGGGCCAGAGCAGCACTGTGGGGTTGTGGTTAGAGCAGAATCAGGCTGTTGGAATAGTAGCTGACAACAAACATAAGAAAAACAAAATATTCTATATCTTTAACCCTTTAATGCAGGGGTTTCAAATCGGTTCCAGAAAGATGAAAATGGAGGCATGGACGCACGTTCACTGAATATCAGCTGCATGAATGTAGTCAATATGACGTCCTGTCCTGCATTGGAGAAAAACACAGGGCAGAAGTGGTGGGTTCTTCCGTATCAGTGAACACTTTAGCAGCACTTGTTTACAGTCACAGTAAAACGCTAACTCAAGGTGAAGACATGTGTTCACAAGCGCTGTGTCCCCCATTCTCAGTCCTGTTTTAATCCTGGTTTAGCTCATGTTTTGGTTGTTTTTGAGTGTCTTAATCTCCCTGGTTTGGACCTGCATATGCCCCCGTGACCACTTTGCGGCTCTCTGATTGCTTGTCGCACCTGTCTGGAGCGATGATGTCCATCTTCTGCTTTCGCTGCATTGATCTAGCCGCTGTACTCACAAGGCGTCTGTCGTGCGGGATAAATGTGCGTGCCGCAACGTCCATGCAAGGAATTGGACGTCACCATTGACTTTGCATTGAAAATTGCTGCAACGCATGATCCGGTCTAAACACAGCTTTAGGTTCGAACTAAAATCTGCAGCCACACTGGCCCTTTAAGGACCAGTTTGACACCCTTGCTTTTATGGTTTCCTCAATCATACCAATTTAGTCAATATAGTCAATATGTCATGTTTGGAAAATAAATCAAACTCTTTGGGGCGTCTCACTTGGTTTTAGGCACTTTTACCATCAAACTCTAAACCATTGAGGAAAGTTTCATAATTAAAGAAAACTAGAGGTTTCCTGGTTTCCTGGTCTTTGAGAGTCCAAAAAACGGTGTGAAATCTTTCCTGGTAACTATGGTAACTGTCAAAAGTCAGATTTCTAGCCTTTGTTCGGCGCTAACTTCTCTAGAATTCCTGAACCAATCCACATGAGATAAATTGTCTTCTTTGTCTGTTCATAGCAATGGTCTATTATTTTTTCATGAAGGCATCGAACAGTCGTGACAACATTCAAAAAACATATGCACGATGTCGACCACTTTCAGACATAACAATAATGTGACAGGTTTGTGAATTTAATAACTATCAAATAAAGATCTGGGGAAACATTATCTTTTTAAAAACTTCTTTTAAATTGTATTGGCACTTGCCTACTATTCTACAACACAAACACAACCTAACCCAGAAGTACAGTCCTGGGTTCAAAGTTTGTATGTTTTCTCCTCGGGACAGAAAAACATGAGGTTTCTGGATGATGCAAAATGAGGCCATTGTAGTGATTTACAATTCAAAACAACGTATTTTCAATTTAAAAAGGGCCTCAACATATGAAAATATGGACTATCTAACAATTGACATCTTGACAATTATTCTTTTGAATTGGGGGAAAAAAAATGTGGTTCTCTCTCACTCTCTCTCTGTGTCTCCCCTCTCTCTCTCTGTCGGTCTCTCTGTCTTTCTACCCTCTCTCTGTCTCTCTCTGTCTGGGCCTCTCTCTCTCTTTGTCTCTGTCTCGCTGTCTCTCTCCCCTCTATCTCTGTCTCCCTCAGTCTGTCTCTCTCTGTCTGTCTATCGCCGCTCTCTTTCTCTCTCTCACTCTATCTCTCTCCCTCTCTCTGTCTCGCTCTTTCTCTCCTTGTCTCCGTTTCTCTCTTCTGTCTCTGTCTCTCTGTCTCTCTTCTCTCTCTGTCTCTCTGTCTCTCTTCTCTCTGTCTCTGTCTCTCTGTCTCTCTTCTCTCTCTCTGTCTCTTTGTCTATCTCTGTCTCTCTCTGTCTCTCTGTCTCCCTTTTCTCTCTCTGTCTCTCTCTCTGTGTCTCTCTTCTCTCTCTGTCTCTCTGTCTCCCTCTTTCTGTCTCCCTCTCTCTCTCTCTCTTTCTCTGTCCCTCTATGTCTCTCTGTCTCCCTTCTCTCTCTGTGTCTCTCTCTCTCTCTCTTCTCTCTCTCTCTGTCTGTCTCTCCCCCAAAACCACTGGATTTACAATTGAGATTACACATGCAAGAAATATAAGCGATTACGGACCAAATATCGTTCATCAAAATTCCATCTCATTCCCTGTCGCGTCAGCTTTGTGGCCATAGGAGAACCCTGCTGCGCATGTGCATATTGTGGAATAGGAGAGCAGCTGGTGCCAATAGAATCCTACACACATCCTATTAACCTCCATGAAGACGGGAAAGGGGCTCATCATCGCCAGAGATAACGCGCGCTTTGATCGGCGAACATTTGCAGAGGAGACGAGGAGCTAACAAAGGCTGTCTCTCCCCTACTGTTTTGTAATACGCACAAATGTGAGCTGCCATGTCGGACTTTTTGCACTCTCGCCTTTTTTTGGGAAACTACAATAACGGGCTTCACATGAGGCTGTGTAATGCAATCTAATCCAGCATGATTTATTGGATGGGAATCGAATAAGGCCGCTGATTGTAGATGAGGGGAGACATTGCTTTGAAGATGTAATAATGGAATTTCTAAATGGCCTTCATCCCATTTTCAATCATTTTAAACTATTTTCAGGTTATAAATGTCCTAATCTGCTCCTTTATATTGACTTTAGATATCGTTTTTGGACATTTCACAGTTTTGTTTCATGTTAGAGCTTGTAATAATAATACACTGGATTTATATAGGGCTTTTTTGGACATTCAAAAACACATTATTCTTTCACTCCATACACAGTGGTGTAGTTACTTACTACTGCAGCCACAGCTGACTGGGGCTCACTGCAGAATCAAGGCAACCAGCATGTGTTATCGGCCATTGCAAACACCACAATTGACACACACACCAGGCTCATTCTAGGCATCCATGGGTGAAGTGTCTTGCCACATCCCCAGGAAATACAGGAAAAGTAGAATATGAATACTTAGAATACTTTTATTTATACATTTACTGACTATAATTTGTCTTATTTATATTTATTGTAAATAAATTATTAACATTAAAGAAATGTAATAAATAAAACATGTTCTTGTTGGTTATTTTTGTGAGACAAGTCAAAGTTCTTCAACAGCTGGCATTTAAAAAGCAGAAAAAAAAATCATTTTAGGGATTTTTTTTCAAACCTTAAACACATAATGTGAATTCTGTTACTCCCCAACGCTGTACACACAAGGTATAAACCTGTAAACACTGTGCCAAGACATATACTGTACACTTCCATCCCTCAATCCATTTTCTTCCCCTTGATCCATTTCTGGGTCAGGGGGTGGCAGTCAGAGCAGCATCCAATCCACAGAGCACCAGCCCCTCTCTGATCCTCCTGCAGGTGGTGAGTTTACAGGGGCCTTGACCTTTCAGAGGGGGCTTGAAGTAAAGTGTCTTGACCAAAGGACACAACGACAACCGACATCAGTGGGAGAAGGTGGAGAAGGTCTTGTGGTGGGCTCGAACCCATGAGCTTCTGGCTCAAAGGCCAATGCTCTACCAACTGAGCCACTATTGCCCCAGAAAAACTAGAAAAAAATTAGAAAAATTGTGTGTCTAAATCTTCAATACTCTGGTGCAAGAATTTTGACGTAATAAGTCAATAGCTTTGTGGTTCAAATATTTTCAGTGATTAAACTACTGCACATGTGAGCAGCATGAGGCTCAGATAAATGTGATTTTTTTTTCCTGCTTCTTTTGTTGTTGTTGACAAATGACCAAATCAAATAATAAAGAAAAAATGTGCAAAAGAGGGGAAAAGTGGAAAATCTGATCTGTTCCATTCTCTTGAATTTTACTTTGTAGTAGTAGTAGTTGTAGAATTACTTTAATATTTATCCTGTCATTATGTACATTAGGTCCTTATGCCACATGTTTCCAAATATCAAATACATTTTACAATATTTTAAGAAAAAAGAACCATAACGTGTATAATGACAATTTTAGTGCTAAATAATGCCTCACTTTGCATTCGCTTTATAGACTGAATCATATCTGAAGCAGGTGACAGCCAAGGAGATGATGCAATCCATCTCCAGAGCTATTAATAAAGCTGTCTGTAATGATATGTACACTATGTGCAGTTGTGGCTGGAAGCTGGCAAAGTCCATCGCAGTTTATTTTCAGCGGCAACTTACAGACTATTTCTCTCATTACTGCAAAACGTATTTATCTATATGGGTTTTGCTGTTCAGACGCACCATTAGGTCTAATTGGCTCGGCTGTTTATAGCTTTTTGGAGGCTGGCGATGGTACAAGATGTTACTTGCCAAAAATGCTATTCATGAGTTTTGAGGTTTCCGGTTTCATGCAACATTTTGAGGTCAATTTTCCCGTTCAAAAGATATAATACTTGTTTTAAACTGTCACCAAGGCTACGACCCTTATTTTTCCTCATACTGAAAGCCATACATATGTCATGGTGTTCATTTATAGTATTTTTTGACTTGGATTTGTTCTATTGTTTGCTACATAAGCGACATGATAATGCTTTGCGTCTGGGGCTGTATCCGTGGATCCAGAGCTGTAAATGTGAGATTTGTCAGAGCTGCTGTTTTGATGTGAGTAAAGCTACTGTCAAAGAATGGGGAGAAACTCAACCTCTGCGACCTTTAACTGCCATTTCACAGAATACTGAAATAATTCTAAGGAAGAATTTGCGTTTATGCTTTCAGTTAAGTTAGGTCACACTTTATTGGCCCGTAGCCGTAGGGAAACTTTTTCTCTGCATTTGTGTTGACGACTTCTGTCAGTGGTTGCCATGGCACAGCGTCCAAGTCCCATCTCCAGACCTTGAGGCTCAGCTTGGCCAGGATTTTACCTACTGCTCATGTTTTTAGTGGTAGCATAAGTAAGTATTGCGCATTTTACAGACCAAGGTCACCCAAAGCGCTTTACAATGTTCAGAGTTCAGATATTGTTCCAATCACTCCACACAAGGTGATGACGAAAGCGAGTCGCCCAACACACTGGCGCATCAGCCCCAATCAACGCCATCCATTCACTCTCTCATTTACATTCATACCTATTTAGCATGTTTTTATTGGTAGGGGAAACCGGAGCAACTGGAGGAAACCTACACAGACACAGGGAGAACATGGAAACTCCACTCAGAAATGCCCTGTTAAGACTGGGATTTGAACCCAGGAATTGCTGAGAAGCGAGAGTGAGAGAGACACCTTGCAGCCATTTAAAATTCTGTTTAATTTAGGTACTAAGATACTAATTGCGAGTTTGGTTCAATGTTTAGAATCCACAGACAGGTTTATTTATTTAAAAGAAAAAGCTCCAAAATAGTGCTGCATGTTATGGTAATAGTCCATGGTAAAATTCAGTCCACCGAATCTGGTCTGGACCCAATTTTATTCTGAAAATGTTTGATTCTTCTATTTTCCATCAACATTGGAAACAAGTGAGTGGCTTCCCTTGGCTAAGTTACAGCTCATATTTGCAAGAACAAAGAGCCAATGTAATAATCCAGTTAAAAACAGGTAAATAAATAGCATACAGGAGAAAAGCAGGCCGCAGAAGAAAAGTTGTATAATGCATTTCTAAGACAAGGTCATTTTACGAACCTTTTTTTCCCCCTTTGAACGCATCATTGGCAATAAATCCACTTCCACTCATACTAAACGATTTGTATTACAGCTTGGATTCATATTTCAGTTTCCTTCATGGTTCATCTTCAGGTTATTTTGCTGTTTCCTTCTCAAAACACCACTGCAGTTTGGTGCTTTGCTCTGAAGTATAATCCAACAAGCCCTTCCTGGATCGTCGTCTAAGTTTCTCGGTTGCTTAACGTGGCATTTCCATCAATTATTAAAACGCTTTCCTATACCAGCTGCTACTGCACTCTCGCTTGTACGGCACAAGGTTTCACTTAAAGTCTATAAAAACTTTACCTGGAGAAATTCATGCGAGGTTGTAAACCTTATGTGAACCAATTATGAGAAAGAGGGAGGAAAAAAAGTGGCGAAACAATCCACTGTTATTCGTCTGCCTGTATGACATTTGCAGAAGGTATTTATGATGCGGAGCTGCTTTACTGTTTGAAAGTAAAGATCAAACACATCTGTCTGTGTGACATGGAAGCAGTCCAAAGTCACCTCATCCGACCTGTAGCATCTCATTGCCTTTTGCTACTTCATATCGTATACCCACAATCATAGCCAGGCATTTTTTTTTTATATATATATAGGTTATTTTTGCGTCTGCTAAGGTATATCATTTATTTATTTATTTTATTTTATTTTTAGTTTTTGTATTTGTTGTATTTTTATTTATTTTTTATTTTTATTTTTTTTTTTTTTTTTTTTTATTTGTATTGTTGTATGTATTTATTTTATTTATTTTATTTTATTTATTTTATTTATTTTATTTATTTTATTTATTTTATTTATTTTATTTATTTTATTTATTTTATTTATTTTATTTATTTTATTTATTTTATTTATTGTATTTATTGTATTTATTTTATTTATTTTATTTATTTTATTTATTTTATTTATTTTATTTAACCAGACTGATTCCTCTATTCTAAATATTGAACATTGAACATCATTTTTTATAATATTTGGTCTGTCAATTTGCAATAGGCAAGGCAAGCGTATTTGCGTAGCGCAGTTCATACACAAGGAACAACTCGAGCATCTTAATAAAACAAGACAGAAACAAACAACGATAATCCCAGTACATGAGGATACAATCCTTCAGTTGTATGTACGGCTAAACATAAATGTTTTAACCTGGATTTGAACATTGTGAAGAAGTATGTCTCACATTATTCAAGAAGACTGTTCCAGATTTTAACTGCATACATTTGAAATGCTGCCTCCCCATGTTTAGTTCTCACTTTGGGCACCAGCAGGAGGCCAGTCCTTGTGCTCGCAGAGTCCCAGCAGGAGGCCAGTCCCTGTAATCTTCAGAGTCTGTGTTGATTCAGAACAACAATAACAATAATAATAAAAATAATAATAATAGCAAGCCTCTTTTACTTTTGATCCAATGTTCGTTCAAGCTTGAACTTACTTTGTTCCAAAAAATCCAAACCTGAACTTAAATGAAAAAAAAAATCCTTCATAAAATTAGCCTGGCCATCCGAAAACTCATTTTCTTGCATATACCATTCTTAGTACGAAATCTAACTTGTACGATGGTGTGGTACTACTGGCTAACATAAAATAAACATATACAATTAATTATAAATGAATCAAAAGATGCAGACGAAAAGCTATGAGCAACCCCCCCCAAGGATAACTATGGAGATCTTGGTCTTACAGTAAAGTAAAAAAAAACGTTAAAGTTGTAGCCCCGGACCAGAGGAGGTTTCACCACACTGACATACTGTAGATGAATCATAAGTCTTAAACTCACTGCGCAAAAACTATTTTCACACAGCCATAAACTAAACTGTGCACACACAGTTGCCATGGCCACCTTGAGGGATAGCGACGGCTGAAACCCAGGGACCCGCTATAGTCAAGGGCCAATCAGAACCAAGGGGGAAAATGTATTTGCAGATTTTCATGCCAAACACGTAACCAGTGCAGCAATCGTCCCTCGACTCAGATGTCACAATGATTATTTGAATATTTATGTTTTAAAGTTTACTGAAAAGGGTCACTGTTTTTGTATTTGCTTAGAGCTAAAGTTAGTTACATTATTAGTATTAGTATTTAGTAAACATAAATCTTTGAAAAAGTGCAGTGGATTATTTTTGTTTTTCTAGTTGTCTACTGTCTGTATATTGTTGTGCTAATTTTATTATTTCTGCCATATCTTTGAAGCACGTTTTTTCCCAGTTTGTTTTAGATGAGTTGTCAATATCAATGTCAACGCCAGCTTTATTTGTATGGCACATTTACAACAACACCAGCTGCTCAAAGTGCTTCACAGGCACAAAAGTAAAAAAAATAATAATGATAATAAAAATCAAACAGCATAAAATACATACAAATACATGTAAAAAGTAAAACTCGGTTGGTGTTAAAGCCAGGCATAATGTGTCCTTAGAATAGCAGTTGTAGTTTGAGCTTTTAAGATAGACAGCGCAAGATTTTACTTTTATTTTTGATACAGCAGAATTAAGGTTTTTGTGTCATTTTGGGTTAGTATTGGCATTGAAGGGGAACTTTACAATCCTGTCTCACCCCTTTGGATATCTTAAGGTGGGCCTGGCCGCTGCTTACATGTAGATCAAGTGGAGAAGATTATGAAACTTCACATAAGTCACACCAGGGACAATACTTTGCATAATGACAGCGTAACAAGCCGAGTAACACTGCTCTTTCCTCTGCAGCTGTCCTTGTAAAAAAAGTATGTTTAAGAATCAATTATAATGGGATTCTCTGGAGACCTGGGTGCACTGTGCTGTAACATGAAAGGGCTGATTTTGAGTGGTAAAAATCATATAGTTTAATGTGTATTGAAATCATAAATATGACATCAAAACAGCGTAATATAATTTGACCCACCTCTCCAAACTCTTTTAGCGAGTTTCATGTGTTCGTGACCATGACCTGGAGTCGATTTTTCCCCAGAGAATCACAAGTGAGTAAAGCAGTGAGCAGAGATTGTATCTATATTCAGGTATTTCTCCTACTGTATTGTGACGCATTTACTCCTTGTGTGCTCGTACTACTGCAACACAGAGGTTTCCCCATCGTGGGACGAACAAAAGGTTCTATTGTCTTATCTACACTGCAAAAACGTACATGAATAATAAGTCAGAAATTTCTCACAGTTGGCAAAATGTATCTTAGCACGTTTTGACTGCCTTAAAACAAGATTTGCCAATGCGACAAGCAAAATAATCTTGTTTTAATGGTTCTTGAAATAACACTAAATGGTTTTGTCCCATTGGCAAATCTTATTTTAGGACAGTCAGAATGTATTCGAATGAAGATAAAAATCACTCAATTCAAGCAATTATTACCTCATATTTTGTCATTTTTTGCAGTGTATCTATCTGTAGTCTGTCCGTCTGTGCGAGTGGATCCCTCTCTCACTGTGAAGTTGCTCTTTTATTTCCCACTGGGTTTTAATAGTTGCTGGTGCTATGTGTACTGGGTGGCATCTCTGGCCACCCCCCCCAACCCAGAAATGGATTAAGGGGTAGGAAATGGATGGATGGGTATTAATAGTTGTTGCTTAGCGACGCAGGACAGTGATGATCCAGAACATTTATTAACATTGGTCATCATCTCATCATGCTCGCTGTGGACCAATGGCTTCTATGTGTTTGTTATTATTGCATTTCCTGTGTCGGAATAGTTGGATTCTCTTGATCTGTTGTTGTGATTTATGGCTGTACAAAAGTAATTTGATTTAATTGAATTGAGGGAATAAGTGAAAACATTTATTTTATTAGAACTCAAGACACATGTTTGGAAAGAAAGAGAAGGTTCAAACGCACATTCATCAAATCCAAGATTTCACACAAGACACTTTTGTATAGTTTAGAAGAGTATAGTATAGTTTGTATGTTGTGTCTCTTTTTTCATATGGTATTTAAACAGTAGCCTACATCCAAGTAGTTGCATCGCATTGCAGTAAATATTTGCGTTTATTTTCTTTAGACACTTGTTTGATATTTTCTGGGTTTGATGCAGGCTGACAACCAAAAAAACGTCAGCTTCAAAACATCAACCGCACAAAGCTTTGTAGTCCTTGGCCCAGAATCAAAGTTGAATAAATCAGAATACATTTCAATTGATGTAACCTGATGTTGAATTTGGAAGTTTGAAGAGTACTATTTCACAAACAAATCTTCTGCTGTCATCTCTCTCCGGCAATATTTATTTTGCTCGTTCAACTATGTCCATTTGCTAAGACTCGGTAAAAGGTGGTATGGGAAACTACAGCTGGGATAGGTCACTTTCAAACCGGCAAAAAATGTAAATACAATCTATGCAATTAGTTATTTTCTTTCAAAACAGCTTGGGTCCATCACTAGTTGTTACATGCATGTAGTTCTGCTTTTTCAAACAGAAAACTGAAAAAAGGGAGGACCACCCTTACTCAGCTCTTAGCTCAAAGTATCAAATGGTGACTCACAGGGCTCTTTCTTACGCAACACGTAACAGGCTTTCTAATAAGAGGGAAGATATAACATGTGTCTGAAGGAACTTTTACTAGACTCTGAAACACTGAATCTTTTTTCTCTATTTAATAACCTGCTGGAATAAGGAATCAGTAACAGTTAGGTAACTCAGATTTACTGTTTATTATGCAATTATTATACAGTTTATTTATGAATTGACGTAAAAATGCATATTATGGAACATTTTACACATATCACTATGACAGATTATAGCCCCAAGCTTGATTTTTAATTGGAATTTATTCATTTGATCAGGAACAACGCACAATAACCATTACTTACAAAAGAAATTATGTCATGTGCCAGTTTCCTGGTTAATGGTATGATTACAGTCAGACTGATTGAGCGTCCACTACAAAAAACAGAAAAACATGACAATCGACATGACAAAGATAAAAGGTGCCATCTTCATGAGAAAGCCATATCCTGTCAGACCTCTGAAGCTAAGCAGAGCAGGGCCTGGCTAGTATAGTGATGGGAGCCCTCTGGGAACACCTGGTGCCACAGTGGCTCGGCTGCGGCTGTAAACTGCCAAACCGTTGTTGTGTCCTTAGGCAAAACACTTCACCCACATTGCCTAAAATTAGTCTGGTGTGTTTGTGAATGGTTGTTGGTGGTCTGAGGGGCTGATGGCACATACTGGTTGCCTCGCTCCTGTCAGTGTGCCGAGGGCAGCTGGGGCCTCTGTGTATGGAGTGAATAAATAGTGCTGTGAAAAACGCACTGTATAACCAATGCTTTATTAAAATGTACAATGATGATCATGATCATACAGCAAACTTATAGCATTGTTTTGGACACTCAAAAACGCTTTACAAAATACATTAAAAATAAACTACATCCCTTCACTGTCTATATCCCTGAACTGTGATCAGGGAAACGGGACTTTCAGGCCGTTGGAAAAAGTTATAGATATCACATTATATGAAACCTGCCAAACTACACCCCTGGACCTGGGCCAAAGACACACATACTGTAAGTAACTGTAAAGGGCAAACCAGGTAATGTGCTATAGTGAAATATTACAAACGTTTGAATGACTTTTCAGATGCGTTAGATTGTTTTTGGCTTTTTTCCCTTTCATATTACTAGTCATAATACTATAAGTATCTCATTTTAAATATGATTGATTCATCCCTCTGTCTGCAGTTTGAATGTGACAGTCGCAGAGAGCTCAGGGGATTACAGCTGAATTGGATAAGCTCTTATGTTAAAGTTCGTGTCAGTTCATCTTGGACGTCTTTTTGCAAGCCTTAAATAAAATCTCATGAGCAATATTGTTGGGAAAAGTGTGCGTGTCTTTGCTTTGTTAGTAACCTTCAGAAATGAAAGGTTTATCTCCTTTCTGTTTTTCTTTTCGTGCTGCTGCCACAACTGCCTTCAGGCATTTGATGACATTGTAGCTCCTGTTTCAGATATCAGTCTCACTACATGATATTTTTTTGTATAAGATAAACTTTATTTTGGTCACAATTGTCAGTGTTGCAGTGCACACAACAAAACAGTAAGAAGAAGGCAAGGCAGGTTTATTTGAAAAATATAGGCATATATAGGTAACTCAAAATGATGAATCAAACAAAAAGAGAAAGAAGACTGTAAAATAATAGGAGAGCTCACAAAGCATAAAAAAGCTAAACAGCATTAAAACATTTTTTGTCAATCGCTTATGTTTCAAATAAATCAAACATTAGATATAGCAAACATTACAGAAGGAATACCACTTATCTATAATTATTTATGGTCTGTGCAAGAATGGATCCTTCCAAGTTCAATTGTATGACATGCTTTATAGCCTGTTGATAACTGCAGACTACTGATTTGTTCAGATCACAGTCTGAATGGTCGTGTTTATAGACTCAACAATTCAATGCAGGTTTGGCTATTATTTTCCCCAACACAGTTTAATGATAGGGTAATTATAAAGCTGGAGAAAAAGCACTATATTAGGTGATTTTCGTTTCCTCCTTTTCAGTGTGAAGGTAGCATAGCAAAAAACAACCGCCACCAAGAAAGAAAAAAACAACAAGTTTGTTATAAGGGCGAGGCTTATTTAGTTCAGCTCCTGCCCTTGACTTGTCTCTTTTTAGTCCCCGTAGCGAGCTGCACGGAGCGCTACAGCTGTCAGAGTAGCTTGCGTTTGCATTCGGAGTCGAAGTTTCCCCTTTACTGCTGCCGGGTCCCTTCGCTCCACAAGCGCGGATCTAACAGCGAGGGACTGTGCTCTCTCACGCCGGGCTGCCAGCTCCTTCACCCGGCGTCAGTCACTAGCTCGCAGCGCTAGTAGCTGGAACGTATCCCTCCGCGGATCCTCAGTTGCACTCGCTTGTTGGGTCATTCCAGGTTAAAGCACTGCCGATGTGTACCCGGGTTCCACTCACTTAAGCCCGCGGAGAGAGGGACACGCAGGGCTGCTTCTACCCGAGAGGAATGCCACAACCATCCGGAAGACTGCATGTAATACCCATACCCCCGGCATAGGTAGGTCCCGGCTTTTTGCATTTTTTTGGGGGGTGTTTTTGGAAGATTCGAGCACTGACAGCATACGTGACTGGCAACATTGGCACTATATTTTCATATTTTTCGCTAATTGCTTATATTTTTCCGCCACATTTGGTTATTTTTTATTGCAAATATAACTCTATTTTTATAATTTGAAGCTGGGGTGACTCACATGGGAGCTGCATTAGAGGTTACACGTTTTTGGACATTTTCAGTAGCATCACAGCTTTTCAACAATTATGAGGGCAACTTAGAGCCAAACAACACTTTTATTACTTCTTTAGCTTTGCCAAAACGCTTCCGCCCACATTGCGTGCGCGAGGACTATGCTCTACTTGTTGTCAAAGTTGCCGTGAACAAACGTCATATTTTATGACAAGAGACGCCGAATTAAAGTTAGTACTTTTATTACTCAGATATAACACGTTTTTTAAATGATATTAGACATGCGCATTATAGCGAAGACAAAAAAGTACATTTCGTTGACAGGTTATTGGCATGATGTGTTGACAGGGGAGAGAGACTAGGACACAGCGTGCCCATGAGTTTTATTTTTATGGCCTTCATTTCAACGCACATGGGTAATAACTTTGTTGCAGTGATACATCATGTGTTATTGCTGTATTCGTGTGTGATATCTTGAATTCTGTATTAAACAGATGCAGAGATGCATGCAAATGTTTGAGTGTGACCCTCAACGTGGACATTGATCTGTCTTTTTTCTTTTTTTAGAGTCATGTTTGTCGCTGGTTGTAATGGACACACACGGACACAATGCCTCTTTGGCTTTGTTTGAAGTTTTCTATGAGCAAACATGTATGTTCGTAACTTGACAGGTTGCGTGTGCAGGATCTGTGGAAAGACAGGAGCAAGTGGTGCGTTCAAGTGTGACTGAAAAAACTCGTATTTTTTTAACGTAGCCAATTGTAGCAGTCCGATTTTGTCACACGCAAGTCACGTTTAGGAGGAAATCTTCATACAATAACTTTCACAATATCCTTATCGTCAATACATTTACACACAATTCAAATAATCAAATGGAATACAGAAAGTCTAGAATAGTGTTGTTTAATGTCATGATACAAGCGTTTGAAAGGCTGGTTTTGCAGTGATGACTTAACAAATGCTCAGTAATCAAATGCTGTCCTTTTTATGTAATTATATCAGTATCAGTGCTTGCTCAAATGAGTAGTTTCAATACTAGTTTTAGTATAGGGATATATATGTGGTATATATAGAGAAGCCTTTTTATACTTTTGTCAATGACGCTTTTCTGTTTTTATGTTAGAGAACACCAATGGACTAAATGCATACATTTACACAGACATAATACAGGCATGTTTTATTAAGTTGCTACTAGACGTTTATGACTAATGTTGGACTGATCCTGAGGGAGGGAAGAGGGTTTTTCCAAGCCACCACGAAGACAGAGTCAGTTCACAGCTGAGGTCTTTTGAGGTCACTCCTTTTCAGCGGGAGCTAGGATCCAGCTTCACCTCATGTAGCCCACACCGACGACAATGTGGCGCACTTTAGCTTATCATTACGGCACCTATAGAGGCATGTTGGAAAGCTATTGCCACTAGACTAAAGACACTACAGTACACTCAGAGTTATTATCCCATTCACATTTTTGTTCTAACTTGTTGGGTTGCTTTCAACCGCAGTATGCCCCGCCTGCCTCCCAGAAAAAGTACAAGTAGTTCTACATGCTAAAAATGTCTTTGCCACTGGTAATAGATATTAATACCACTTTTAAGATTGTATTCATGGGACACATTGGCCAGTCACAATAATTATATTGACTTAATGTGCATAGAATAATAGAGAAAACTATATATTTTCATAATAATTTAAGTTCAGTGTTTATCGCCTCTATATTGTCAGATGTTCTTATGTTTTATACACTGTTTGTTTGACGAGAATTGAAAAAGGTTCTGTTTAGTGGTGATGCAAAAACAACTTTTAAAAGATTGGTATGTATATTATGACCATATAATTGTTCCCTTGTTATTATTTACCCACAGAAGTGTTTTTTAGAGTAAACCATGTGTGTTTGATTAATATATGTTCAAGACACTTTCGGCAGTGGCCCTCTGACCAGTGAAGCCACTATCTTTTACGTTGTCTGTTTGATTTTGAATAATTAGTGGTAAACAGGTGATTTGGCAGCATAACAGGCCTTTTGGCTGGAAATGAAAAAATATATATTTAGCTTGCGAACGTGGTCTCTGATCCATGCAGAATTTTGACGTTTGTGGTGATGAGGCTTTAAGGGGTAGGATTGAGTATCTAAGTATCTAATTTATTAATTAAATTAAATTCAATGTATTCTTCTATAGCCCTGAATCACAAGAGTAGTTATCTCGGAGGACTTAACAAAACCAAATTTACCAACACGGATCAGATAATCAAACTGTTCAAACCACGAGAAATGCAATTATAAAATAGCACCTCTGTCCATAAATGCTGATAAATGTTGTTTGAAGCCTTTGTAGTTAATTAATCGCATTTTAGTCACATATGACTATTTGACCTGAGAACAGTTAGAAGCATCTTTTCTAATATACCATTGAATAATGTTAAACCAAGTCCAACAGAAAAGTGCATCTTTTGCGTTGAATTTAGCAAAAGCATATTTAGAAATATAATCTATTTTGCAGGCCCTTATATTCTACCACTCTAAACCTGTCTTCTGTGTAATTAATTAATCTGAATAAACTCGTTAAAGTCCTGGCCCTATTTTGAACACAACAAAAACTGTTGTTATGAAGTCTTAATCTTATTTTTCCAAAGGCCTGTCACAATCATTGAAGCAAGGCATCAATTAACCAAAACAAACTCATCAGAGAGACGACAAAACATTAGGCGTGACCAGATTAACTGGAACAATTTCAAAAGGGAAAGCCCAGCAGAGATCTGTCTTTTGGTGGAAAGACCTGTTAAACAAAGAAACACTTTTGTGGTGCGCAGCATAATATTCTCGCTGTTGAATTAAGGCCCAGTTTATATGGAGGCGCTGCGCAGATGTTGCCAGGCTATTAACAGAAACGACCAGGCTCCTTATGCAAATTTCACAGCGTTCATATGAGGATCAAAAACGATGTAGTTCTAGCGCCCGGCCAGTAGTGGGCAGAGGAACTTTACAACACGACACACGTGAGCCCCAGCGTTCCCCAGCAGTATACTCACTTCCTCTGGAAGACGCGAAAGATGCACCAACATCATTCTGCATTTTAACAGCAGCTGCGAAAATGAAAACTGAACCTAGAGCTTTGCGTGATTTCGTTTGGACGAACGAAGGAGTAGAATTATCCTCTGTGTAGCGCTCGAAGCACACGTAGTTAGTTAGTTTACCCGCCGCCATTGTTGTTTAAGTTTGTTCTGTGCATGTCCAAATATACGTGCGGGGAGCAGCGCGGAGGTGGGGGTCAGATCAGACTGGGAATTCACACCTTTTTCCTTATGCGGGTGTGAAAGAGCTCCCCGCTGTGCAGCGTATCTGAGCTGCCCCACTCTGCAGGCTGGATCTGAACGCTTATGTTTTCACCCCTGGAACACAGTCTCCGTATGAATGGGGGGTAGCAACCGACATCCAACTATAGCGATTTATTGTTGCATTGTCTCCGTGTAAACTGGGCCTATAACTTCTTCCCAACAGTTGGACAGATCTAGAACACTCCCCTGGGCACATGTGTGCCAGTGTCAATTATGAAGAGAAAACGTTGTCATAGAAAACACAGACGTAACCCCAAAATTGGTAAGCGGCAATAGTAAAACCAAATTAGAACCTGCCTAAGACTCTAACAGTCCATAATAGTCTGTAATCAACGTCCAATGGTCTGATACGACACACATCCACTACAAAACTGAATGTAAGAAAAGCGTGGAGGAAGACAGGAACTGGTCATGATCTAACAGAGGACATTGGAAAATACCTGCTTCTTTTGCTTTCTGCTCGTTCTCACCTTCTCTTGAGGTCGGCCATGTCCCTGCTCTAGAGTCTAACTCATCATGCTGATGATTGATGCTCTGCACACATCTGCTCAGTGTGAAAAGTATAATATTATGAAGCTCCAACCCGACACAGCAGCACAGAGCAGAGTCAGACATATTCTACAAACTTTCATCCACTACAGTACAGTCTCAGTCACACATGAAAACCATATTCCACTAAATCCTGTTCTTTGGTCTCGCAGCAGAGATCAGAGACGCAAACTCTGTGCACAAAGCCACTATAGTAATGTGGTGTTCATGCAAATTTGCCACTTGGAGTTCCTTCTCACTCATATTAATGTAAACAAGGTGCGCAAAGCTACATTTAGCATGTTATAATGACATGAGTCAGTTAGATTGTTGTATGCAGATGTAAATGTATGTAACACATGTTGGGCTTAGATTTAAGTCATAGTAAGAAATTAATCTCTTTTCATATATCACAGTTCACGGACCAATGTCCCACAAGGCTATTTATCTATTTATTTATTTTCACCACGAATATTGAGTAATTTACTTTGTTACATTCACAAACTCGCATCCACACACACGCACAGATCTCGTTTGCGTAGTTACTTAGGGTAGATAGGGTAGTACAGTATGTGTTTTTATTAATGAATGATTGCTCTGATGATGACAGTGGCTATGATCATTTTTAGTATTTTCCGATACTACCTTAACCTAATGGCGGATCCTGGGTCAATGCCAAGGAATGGACATTAACCTTTTTGGCTCCATGTTTCCCCATGAACTCATCAGTGAAAGTGGTGCCTTCCTGCTGTGTGGCAATGAAACTGGTTTCCTTTATGTATTTATCGATGATGTGACCGCTGACAAAAGCAGCATATATTTCTGAAGTGTTTTTGGCAATATTATCAACCCCAATGCGTCAAAAGTCATTGGATGGCACTCACAGTGCAGATGGACGATGAACCAAAGCACTCTGCAAAAGCCACTTAAGAGTTTTTATCAGTTATGCAATGGGCAATTAATATACATGATCTGAATCCAATTGGCTGAAGACAAAAGTAACAGTATAATACCTCATGAACAACACAAATTTTGTATCATCCAATCCCTTTTCAAACCTTGTTCATGTATTTTACTTTTCTGTGAATATTTATATGTCTTATAATCTTTTATAAAAAAATGTAGTTCATTTCAAGGACGAAAATAATTCTTGTCCGCTACTTTTTAAAAATTAACTAAAAGTTTTGTTAAGTGAAGTAACATTCTCTGTCTAAAGATTGATCTATTTTGACCCGTTTGTAGTCCAAGCCAAGAAAGGGGCAAGAGAGAGCAGGGGAGAGCAGGAGAGAGCAGGACAAAGCAGGGGATATAAGGCAGGATAATAGGTAGATAAATAGATAAAGTGCCCTTCAGTGGACATTCTGATGTTACAGTATTTACTATAAACAGATGAATGACATGTGCAGGCTTAGATCGAGCAAACATCTCAATCATTTTTCATCACCACACCCTATCCTATAAAGCATATTCGCTTATTCCAGACAGAGCATTTTACTGAATGTCAAGATGAACGCTGCAAAGAGTTCTATTAAAGTCCAACATTGAAGCTGAAAGGTCATTCCAACAAAAGAAAGTGCTGCCACGCTGGTTTGTGTGAGGGGCAAACCTGAGTGTGCCAAGCCGCTCTCCTCTCATCACTATTAGACATCAATACGGAGTCGATGGTACGGACTCACACTTTGGAGTTCTTCCAACGTTTCCTGTTCCATCAGTGGTCATAAAGAACGTTTAATGGTCCACTTCATTTCGCCTGCAGTGGTTATCCGTAGGCTGATTGATGCTGGGCCGAAGTATTGTAATCATTTATACTTTTAGACAATCATTTAAGTTCAAACAATAACGCATCTGTCCCACGTAATTAGTTTTTAAGAATTTAAGACTTAATGCGGAAATTGGGAAAAACAAAAGCATTGCATTTTTGGTTTCCATATGAAAAATATCTTTTGTTCTGACTTTAATCTGATCAAAGAGTTTGCTGTGATATTGATTACTACATTGGCCAACATTGCAATATCAATCCTTGCAATAAATTGTGCTGTGCAGCTCAGAGAGTTGTGGTAAAACCAAAATGTATAGAATTATCAATATTATGAAATGAAATACTGTCTACATTTTTTATTTCGCTTTTACCCCCTGGATTCCTCTTTTCTCTTTCCTCCCTGTGTCCCTTGTATTGAGATACGTACTATTGTAGCTGCAGTCTCTGAAAGATGCCCACCTGAGCAGCACTACTGACCATTTACCCTTTAATGTTCACTCCTTAAAGAAAGCAATGTCAGTTTTTCTTGTTATACCTTTTCCAGCTTACTTTTTGTTGGTATATATATATTTTTTGAATCCCTAGTTTTTGTATTATAGATCTTTACCAAATGGTTGAGATGTAGTTCGATGGAAAAGTGCCTAAAACCAAGTGATAGAGATGAAAGAATTATGTTGATCAAATGCCTGCATTGGTGAGAACCGTGGCAGATGATAGTGGAGCAAGAGCTAAGCTAAGACAAAAATATACAACAAACATGATACGGTATCTGATACGAAATAACTGTGTTACAAACATTTTCAAATTCAATCTAAAATTACTCAATACTAAAATTAGACTATTCAACTTGTAATCAAATTTCTGGTTAATGATGATCAGATTAATTTTATTTGACATTTGCATTAAAACCCTATTGGAATACATTTGCAAAAGTCCTCAGTGTGCACCAGACAAGTCATAAATAAAACAAGATAACATTTAGCGCACACCAGAGCTCTTGCTGCGATACTGTACTTCATTCAAATACAGTAAACATGGCCTCTCTGGGAGTCTTGTTACTTCGTGGAATGCGAAGACGTGATCGGACAGACTTACAGATTCTATTTTCGTCCGTCTGGATTGCAGTTGTTTTTGATCGAAACATTTAATTTCAAGGTCACAATAGAGTCAAAATAAGACACTTTTCTTCACCCACCCCTAAAGCCATCATGCCGCTGCCTACGGTCATCTTCATGGATCATTTAAAATAACAAAAACAGAAATCACTCGCATTCGTCTTAAAAGTACAACCATTATTCAAAACTTTTCTGCTGAAGAAATTGAGCATTAAACCAGTTTTACCGCAACATGCACAACAGTCATGTAGTATTTGCATTTGCATAATATCCGCATGCTTTCACTCCACTTGAACAAAACATATCCCGAATGCTAATTAGTACATTATAGGCTAGATCAAAAGAGAATTATTAAAACCACTTCAAAAAGATAGCAAGATGATTTCTGTCTTGTACAAAAATGATAATGCTTTGAACTATTTATCAGACATTTTCAGTAATCAGCCCTACCCCAGAACTGAACCCCTGCTTGTCTCTGTCACATGTGGAAGCGAATCCACGAAATACAATCAAACTTATGGACTTTAGAGATCTAGCTTGATACAAGGATTAACACAGGAGGAATATAGCAATTAAATTAACGTGCTTTGAGTGGCTGATAATGAGAGTGATCATGAGCTAATTTGCCCACTATATATCAGGTTATACTAAACAAATGTGTTTGTGTGTGTGTGTGTGTGTGTTCTTTCATCATATCAGTTATATATATGGAAATATCCTTTATACTGATACTGCACTGCTTTTACTTTGGAGTTGGCTAATTTCTCTGGTTGTTAGCAACATATAGGCAAGAATAAATGATGGCTCAGTTTTAGTTGATAGTTAGCTGCATGGTGTGCAGCTAAGTGTGAGGCTATGCTCACACTCAGAGAGCAGCCGTCCTCCTGTGGACTCACCACCTGCAGAGGGTCAGTGAGGGGCTGGTGCTATGAGACTTGGGTGGCATCTCTGATTGCCACCCCCCTGACCCAGAAATGGATTAAAGGGTAGAAGATGGATGGATGGATGGATGGAGTTAGCTGCATGTCCAAAGTTGGTTACATGAATGAGAATGCCTCTCCTCTGGGACCTCTTCAGTTTCAGTGGGTGGACAGGATGGACCTATCAGAGCCCCTTTTATTGAAGCTTTGAGCTGTAACTTTATAAACTGAACAAAACAATATTTTTGGTTTACAGAGTGTGTAAACATAATAATATACCTATAATTATATATATAAACTATTTGATTGCGTCTTGCTTCTGTCATCACCGTGTGAAGAGAATGGAAAATTAAAGCCGCAAGCGGCCCTTGCCGCACCGCGCACCTCCCCGCACCGCGCACCTCCCCGCACCGTGCGACTCCCCGCACTACGCCGCACCATGCTGCAGCAGGCCGCACCGTGCCACAGCACACCGCACCGTGCCGCCCCAGGTTGCACCGTGCCGCACCGTGCTGCACAACCCCGCACCACGCCACCTTGCGCCACGCCGCCTTCCGCCACGCCGCCTTGCGCCAAGCCGCCTTGCGCCACGCCGCCTTGCGCCACGCCGCCTTGCGCCACGCCGCCTTGCGCCACGCCGCCTTGCGCCACACCGCCTTGCGACACGCCGCCTTGCACCACGGCGCCTTGCACCACGGCGCCTTGCACCACGCCGCCTTGCACCACGCCGCCCTGCAACAAGCCGCCCTGCAACAAGCCGCCCTGCAACAAGCCATGCTGTGCCACGCCGCCACCCCGCCACAACGCCCCGCACCACGCTGCCTCACACCAAGCAGCGCCACGTCTCACCGCTTACCGGAGGTGGCGCCGCCGGGCCATGATTTGGTCCCGTAGCCATAAAAGAATGTTTGTGAAATTGTAATGAATATAAGTTGAGTTGGTTTGGCCTCCAATGTAAAATTTAGCCTCAGTCTGTAGGGGACGCTAATGAGCCAAGTTCATTTATTTCACTTTCAATTGACCTAGACCCTGGAGTTGAACAATGTATTAAAGTTTTGTGCAAATCAGACTTTGTTTGTGCAAACGGAAGCAATTTTTCTATTGTCAAAAACTGAAAAAAATTTGCCACTTTTTGGCGCTCCGCTGCTCGAACAACGTTTTACTGATCAAAAGTCTTTGAAATCCAAATGATGGTATATGTGTTTAGACGATGTGGAGCGATTTTGAGTCAAATCGGTGAAACGGCCGAGGAGGAGTCGCTTTCCACGTGTGAAAAAGATCAATTTTTTTTAACAACTTTTCATGCATGTTCAGGGGGTCAAATTAAGGCTCAAAGCGCAGGAGAAAAAATAAATAAACCAAACCAAGGAATTTTTTTTCAACGTCTCAAGCAAAAACTATATAGGTTTCAATGGCACGTGATACATCATTTTAAAGCGTTTGAGTTTACGCACGCAACCGTCAAGTTGTGGTGAGTGACGGGCGCAATCAGTAAATATTGAGCAAGCCTTTTTGGATGTGTTCTTTCCGTGTTACTTGAATTTTATTTTTAATGTCAATACATGTTTAGGCATGTTTTGCAAAGATGTGTGAAGCACTTTACAAATACAAAGCTGCTATTTTGATCTACACTGTCTCTATCTAGAGATACCCTGGCAAGCAAAACATTGCAGATCATTTTGTGTAAAAATGATTGTTTTTAAAGCTATCGTGACTTCATTGTTATAGGGAGTTGGGGACAAAATATTGAGATATTTATTTTTGCCCATATCACTCACCCCTAATACAGTGTTATAATTGTACATAGTTTTCATTAAAATGCCACATGAATTCTGGCATAATAGAATTGGTCATTTAAGTTGGTCATTTTTCTGTTGTAAACATATTATCTTTAGCTATATTGCTCAGCTTGAGTATTGGTGCATGTCTAATTCTGTGGAACATTCCAGTCAAAGCAACATCGACTTTAAAGCGTGAACTCAAAACCATCTGAAGTTCTCTTTTTCATTTAATCTCTTACTCTGAAAATAACAATCTGGCTCCTATGACTTTTAAATTACATAGATATTCCATGCTCAGATATTTAGAAAACTGCTCAGCTTTTGATTTTCACCTGATTTCAACTGCTCACTCCTCAGAGTTGAGCTGAATTACTCGATCTTGCCTAATGGCCTCTTTATGAAATTAAATAATGCAATATTATTTCAAGTAGTGCAAAGGGCAGTGAATATTGGCTGCACACTAAAGTCTTTTCCCCCATTTGTCTCCCCTCAAATAGAGCTTGTCATTGTTGATTTCCTTATGTTTTCCTGGCTTGGCATCATTCCTCATGTCTTTGCTGTTTTTTGGGCCAAAATTGAAACCAACTGGACATTTATGGCTTTTGATTATGGTCAACTCGAAGCTGGAGTACCTAACTTTAAACACTGTTTAAAACGGGTTGTTCTATCACAAGTTTACAGATACATGTATTTTTTTGGCCTCTGTCACACCTTTAGATCTCGCACAGCAAATTAGCTCTCATTATGTAAGACAAGATAAGATAAGATATACTTTATTGATCTCACAAAGGAGAAATGTAAATGTCACATCTGGCATGGATAGAAACGCTACTACATTTTCTAACAAGATAAAGACAGCCTGTTGTAGTCTGATTTGTTCACAAAATGTCACCTAAACAAGACTATGTAGTGTAGGGTCAGAGAGTGTTTGATGTGTGTGTCTTGTCTGTGTGTGAGTGTTTGTGTGTTTTGTGTTGTGAGTGAGAGGTGAGCCAAATGGAGGTGCATAATAAACTGTTATCTCCGGTTTGTTTTTTGTAGAATGTGTACGCAATTTGAAATAAATATATTTTATTTAATGATGATCATTGATTTTTTTGATGTATTTATGAAACAAACAAATAAAAAGTCCTGCTTTAACATTAGCCAATGAGATCAGCTCGTCTTGCTTCCGGACTTTTCCTGAAGGCTTTTATTTCTAGAGTGCCTTTTCTACGCAAGGCAACACAAAGCGTCTCACAACCTATATCACATCAGGCCTAAATCATAAACATTAAAATCTACATACAAATCTAAAAATACATTTAAAATCCCACAGTGCACTGAAAACAAACAAGATCACAAGTAATACATAAAATAATAATAATAAAATAACATAAAAATTAATATCATACAATTAAAAACCTTAAAAAATGTATCACACATGAGATTATAATAATAAATATCCACAGTGCATTAAAAAGAGTAAAGATAAAATACTTCAGTTGCTAAACAGAACTGTTGTTAACCTGGATTTGAAACCTGCCTGAGTAGACACCTGTCTCACATTTTCAGGAAGACTGATCCAGTTTTTAGCTGCATAAATCTGAAACGCCGCCTCCCCATGTCTAGTCCTGACTCTGGGCACCAACAGGAGACTAGTCCCTGTGCTCCTCAGAGTCCGAGCCGGTTCATATGGCACCAACATGTCACGGATATAATTTATACAGCAGACATTAGTGAGGCCAAAACTGCACTCTCCAATGTACCGTCTTAAAACTCTTTGGTGTGCAGCCGTATGGAAAAAGTGTTTGGGATACTGTAAAAGCTTTCAATTAGATGGTAATTGTTGTCATGTGTCTTGCAGGTGGCGGAGGTTTCTGCTGAGGAAAACGGCATTGGCCCGAAGCGGTCTTAAACATGCAGCACGAAACAACATCCAGACATTAAGTCACAGCAGGACAACATTACAGAAGGCAAGCCGCGCAGAGGTCCAGGGAAACAAACACAGGTGGGCTCTAGCTAAAAGTGCTATTTTCAAAAAACTCGCCACATCTTGGAGCTATTAAAGATATTTGTTTGTGGTGTCTTTAAAGGAGACATATTATGCAACATTTCTTGAGCTTCTAACCATGTCACAAGTTGTTTTTAGATCCAGGTTAATATCAGGAACTTCTCGCACACACTTATGTTAATCTTGATTTGCCCCTTCTGTAGAAAAGCTCCTGTTTCAGTCCTGCAAAAGTATGATATTGTACTACTATGACTTAGCACGTAGAGCAAAAGGTGGTGCTGCTAAATTAGTTTTGAAAATTCTCATCTGAAGTGACTTACTTTTCTATCACATTGTTTCCAGCTGCTAATTTTGAATTTAGAAAAAAATAAAAATAAAAATCAAACCCGTCCTTCTGGTGGTAGCATAGGGAGTTACAGGCAGAAAGCATTGTTTCATCATATAAGCTGCGTTTCCACATTAGCCGAGCCGAGCATTAGCCCAGCAGCAATAAAGTTTTTAAAAACTGAAGCAGGACTGGGGCGACAGTGGCTCAGTTGGTAGAGCATTGGCCTTTGATAAGGCCCACCATAAGACCTACTTCACAACTCCCACTGATGACTGCTGTCATTGTGTCCTTCGGCAAGACATTTAACTCCACTTTGCCTGAAGCCCCTGCTGAAAGATCACAGCTCCATTGGACTCACCAAAGGAGCAGGAGGATCAGTGAGGGGCTGGTGCTCTGTCTACTGGGTGCAGCTCTGACTGCCCCGACCCAGAAATGGAAGAAAATGGATGGATGGATGAAAGCAGGACTATAAAAGAACTGAAAGACCACAACAACCGTAGGGGTTACGGCCGTAAAATAAACAAATGGGTTTGGCGTAATAAGTTTTGCTTATGCTGTAATCGAAACTCATGACGTTGTGGAGTGGTCCTACTCTGCAGTGGAGACACAGACACTGAGAGGTTCCTGTAGAAGTTCCACCCCGCTCCTTTTACCAGGAACTCCTGCGGTGGAAACACGGCTATATTTGATTTCACAACTGAATAGTCTCATTCTCATTTTAATGGCCAAAAATAAAGCATAATATCTCTTCTTTTAAAACGGCCTAAACCAGAATATAATCGTTTTGAACAATTTGCATCGGTCCAAGCTTACCCTGCACTTTCTCTCACCCTCTTCATTCGCTAAGGGCTTTTTACAAATTTCAAAGCCTAGAAATTGCTGTATAGCTTCAAAACATGCTTCAAACTCTATGAAAGGAGATGAGATGCAATTCCTTTAACCACACTAAAAACGCTTGTAATTACCCTTCTAAATTTCCCGTTTGATTACGTCTGTGTTTGAGGAGTCTTCACCTTCCACTTACACGGCCAACTTGACCTGTTCCTAATTGTGATTTTTCTTTGTTATCAGTACTTGGATTGAATGAAAGTGACTAAAGTGATAATTGGACATACATTTTCACTTTGTTTATTCATATTACACCAGTTTCTTTATTATCCATTTTGAGAACCACTGTAGCCCTCTTGTTTTTTCCCATTTTGGCATTATGTTTAGACTAATCAGGTATACCCATTTAAATAGTCATGTCTGGCTTTTACTTTGACTTATTCCAGGGACCAGCAGGACATGGATTTGATTTGACTTCCACGTCAAGGCAATAGAAGCTGCCATTCACATTAAAGACAGGGCCCAGCTCTGCTCCACAGGGACATGAGCAGTTTCCACAATATCTCGCTGATTGCATTTCTTCTCTGATTATAGTAGATTATCTTTCGTTTTCTGACTTCAAGTCGACAGAGATTAGCTTAGTTTCACTTGTGGCTCATCGTGTAAAGCAGGAGTCCTCAAACGACAGTCGCCTACAAAACCCCACCCCCCTTGGTCGGGTCCCCCCGCCCCTCTTTCTATGTTGTCTTTTTGATAGGATTATCAATAATTGGAATATTGATATATAAAACAATACTATTTTTGCTTTTCTAAAAATCCTGAAATTTTGAAACATGCCATGCATTCGCTGGCTTTAATGGTTATTTTGTCTGTAAGTCCCTGCTCACTCGCGCTATCGGAGTGGACTGAACACAGACAAATCTCTTTACAGCATCGGCCTAAGTTTGGTGGAGACTATGGAATCAGTGATGACAAATCTATTTTTATGACAGAGACCTACCTTTACAGATACTTGTGAAACAATACTAGGGCTGTTAAAATTATCGCGCTAACTGACGTTAATTACAGTTTTCATTAACGCATTAACGCATATTTGAATGACCCGCCCATTTATAATAAAATCACTCAGAATGCCGTGGCAACAGAGCAGGTAGGCCCTTTGGGAATTCCAGTTTTAAAAGAATACGCGCGTGACGGCGGGGCTACAGTCTATGAACTGAAGTCCGCCTCCCGGGGCACACCCCTGGGGGCAGCTACAGCCGCTCACAACAACACGGTGAACGGCGCTGCGGTAATGTGGTCATATAAGACCATACACGCCACAGAATTCTCTGCATGTTGTGTGTGTTTCTTTGCAACATGTGCATAACCTGTGCCTTACTATGCGATTAATCAACTAGAACATTTTAATCGTTTGACAGCCCTAAACAATATACATAAAGACTTGTGGTGATGAATGTGAGTGTTCTCTCGGTATAGCTAAAATACAGAATTGGGCATTCTTTTGAAAATATTGTTCTCAGAAGCGGTCAGTGTGTGTATGACAATAATAATGATAATAAAGTGACAACGCAAATAAAACGAAAGGAGCCCATACACAGACATAACTGTTACATCAAGCCTCGGGCAGAGCACTCTTCAGATGGTCTCTTTTCAGATGCCAATATTTTTAACATGATGTCACCAATTTGATGCGTCACTATTATACTTTCGCCTCAGTTAAATCTGGGAGAAGGAGATTATAACTCTCATGCCCTCCATAATGTGTGCAGATGCACACATGGGACAATAGACACATTATGCGGACAACAGAGAGTCCATAGATGAGAGAAGTCGTTAATTCTTCGTGTGGAGCTCTGTCTTATAATGAAATCAAGATTTCGGTCAGCTGCGTTGGCAATGGACAAGTTCAACATTTTCAAACTCAAGCCTTTTCTCTGGTCGGCTTATTCTCGTTATTCTCATTGGTTTGGCACTGCTTTTCCCCTGTGAGACCAAATCTAATCATTTGCTGCACATAGTCAAGATGGATTACAGAAAAATAATCAACAATATCAAGACTTGGACTGAATGGGCTCATATCCCTATTTGGCAGGAGAGTACGCATTGACGTCTCCTTGTTTCACTCCTGGGGCGAGTACGATGTTTGGAGTATGACTTTGCCAGTGATTGATGAGGTCTTTCCCACGTCAAGATCAGACCAAGGATTTCAGGAAAAGCCCCAGGCCGTGCATGGGATAAGAAAGCTGTACACAACAACCAGTTTCTCAGTTTGTATCGATACTGTACTGTTCAATCCTAGTTTTTTAAAAGTTTTTTTTATTAAGTGATACATAGACATACAAAAGTGATACATAGACATACCAACGTGAAAATGATTGGTAAAACAGCAAAAATAATGTTGAAGCAGCGACAAAACATGGGGACATACAAAGAGATTCAAATATTTAGACAACATGAAACATTACATAATGGGCGGTGTGTGTAGGTGTGTGTAGGTGTGTGTGTGTGTGTGTAAAAACATTGAAGCAGCGACAAAACATGGGGACATGCAAAGAGATACAAATATCGAGAGAACATGAAACAATACCATATGGGAGGGAGGGAGATGCGTGTGTGTATTTGTGTGTGTGCGTGCAAGCGTGCGTGCTAGAAAAAAAGAAAAAAGATAAACAAAAAGTCAATCAACAAGATCATCAACACCAACATTATTTAATACGATTTAAATGTATGTTTTATGAGTTAAGAGATACTCCAGCCTCCACCTTCTTTGCCTGTTATCTACTGTCTATGGATTGTGTGTGTGTGAGTGTCTAAGATGCATTAAAAAGGACATGATTGGATTGTTGGAGCAGGTGTACTGCTTCAAGTTCTCCTCATGTGTCCTGAATCCCTTGCCATGAGTGTATATGTTTATTTATTTTTCCCTTATTAATTTTCTATTTCTTAGTGTGTGGTGCATTAAAAACACAAAGGGTGGCGGTGCCTGGGATTGGGGCTGTGGTTCCTAGTTTAATGTAATCCCATCAGTAGGGTAAAGAAATATAACATGCACAAATATCATCAATGTCTTTTCCAAACTTTCGCAGCTTACATCTGCTCGAGAGTCAGTGCAAGTGCGTCGTCAGTGCAAGGATATTGGTCTTTTTAATCTAGATATTCATCTCAACTCTTATTTTTCATATCTTTGATTTGCCAATGTCGACAAAATACTTTTGGAAGCACTTTGGGAATAACCTTCAGTTACCAAATCTCGTATGTCCAGACAAAGGCCATTTTATGTGCTCTTTCTAACAAAAACTCATCTAGAATTCAGCTCCACCATTACTATGCCACACCCTCAGTACATTTGGAATTAGATAGATAATAGATAATTACATTTAATTTTGATTGTGTATTTTCTATATTTCTATATATGTCACTGGATATATCATTACTTATATATACCTACCTTACCTAATTTTAAAGCCTGTAAAAACCTGAATCCAGTGTTTTACTATTTAGGGGTTGTGAACAGGAGTTAAGTAGTGTTGCTTTAATTTATCTGGGTCTCTGAATGACATGAAAAAAAATTAAACATTTGACAGTAAATACCATGTTATACTAGAATAAAAATAGTATAAAATAGTATATACTGTCAATTATTTTATTTTTTTATTTGACATTAAATATTATTTTATACTCGTACAAGGAATACCAATAAAAGTGTATAATAACACGTTATATTGTGTAAATACACAATGTATGTTTGAGCTTACACAACCACGTATAAATACAAATGCAAACTGACTTTGATGCAAGGAAAGAAATGCAATCTTTTTTTGTTTCAAAATGTTAGACCTCCACGCTGCAGTTTCTCCTTCTCCAGATGCGCTGCGCCTGATCTCCCGATGCGCAGACAAAGTACATAACGTGGCAATGGTGCTTGTGGGTGCGGTTCATGTTCATGTGTTCTGTGCTGATTTAAGATGGGAAACATAACTTTTTTGTTTATAATAAATTATACACTTTGTTTGCCCCAACACAAAGTCCTGCAAAATAATGAATCAAACCACAACTGGCTGTTTTTGTCTTTATTAGAAAATATGCCAACTTGATCTAAAGTCTCTATTTAAGATCTTGGACTAAGAGCTCTTTTTCACTGAGCTAAACATATGAGGAACCTAGTGATACCAAACAGCTACCCATTATATACATGTTTTCTCTGAAAGCACATACAGTAGCACCTTGTTTTAAAACACCTTAAGGTCTAAATTGACAAAGTAATGTAATGAACTGTTTTGGATTCATTTTTTTCAGAAGTACTTTCATCTGTTATAAAAAATGTTGGGCATTTTATGCAGTTTTTTCCACTAGGACAATAATTGCAGCCTTTGTGATAGTGATTCATTTTGTGGCTAATACATTTTCAAGTCAACGCAATCTGGTTTTCGGCTTTGCTGCAGCACCACACTTTATCAGAAAACAAGCAAAGCCGCCTGGACTTGTCTGATGTTCAATAAACCCACTGCCCTACAAAGACCCCTCCACGTCGCCTCAAAGCCAAGAGTCCTCGTGACAAGCGGCCGGCCGTGTTTTTTTTTTTCTTCTCTCCCCCTTTTTTTTCCTTTTTTGCAGCTGTCACAAACAACTGCTCGCACAGAGTTCACACAGGACTCCAGGGTTATAGCTCATAAGCCTCTCACTTAAAAAAAAAACCTCTCTGTATACGTTGGCAGCATAAGCAATTAAGGTGTCGAGCAGAAATAACCAGCAAGACGCTAATGAAGAGGTGCACAGTCTGAGAAATGACATATGATTCGCTAATTTGTACTTTTACAGTCTTTGCCACCTGAAGCAATCTGCATGCACAAATGTGAAAAGCCAGCACTGTGAAAAATCATGAGAAATGATAGCAGCGATTTGAAACAGAAATAATTTTGAAAATGAATGTTATAAAGTGCATGTGCTTACTACACGGATAGTTAGACAGTTACATTTTTGTAAAATTACTGCTCTGTTTAAGTCTTGAAATAGAATTAATTGAGTAATTGTAACAACTCTAAAATTATTTAACTTCAATTTTTAAATCCAATATGATTATTTTCCATAAAATAAATCATATTGGATTAATACATTGGATTGGATTAATAAAATTATTACAATATTAATTTTTTCCGAGGCTTTTTTTTAATCAATGTCCTCAAGTTTGACTCGTATGGACCTACATAATCTAAACATGGTTTCTCCTAAATCCATTAAGCCAGAAACAGGTGGTCCAGCATTATCCCAAACCCCTTCATCCAATGAAGTGGCATATTAGCATTCCACAGGCCCATGAGGCGGGTTTGTCGTTTTAATTTAATAATCCTAAAGAGGGTGTTGGATTTGTTGACCTTCACGTGCATGTCACATATCAATTACAAGTGTGCAAAGCCATTACAAGCCCTCAGGGTGTTCAGGCCGGTGCGCCGCCAGTTTGAAGGTTAAATATTAAAATTGCTCAAAGGCATTAAAGCTATGTTCAAATATTGAATATCATGGCTAATAAAGGCATATCCACAATTTAGACTTCACTATCTTAATTCAATGGCTCAGTTCAGGGAGACCTTGTCACCTTTTACAACAACTACTCAATATTTTATGATTAAGATTAAGAAATCCTTTATTTGTCACACAGTGGGGAACTTTCAGTGTTGCATCACAAGTTACAAACAGTAGGAATGGGGAGCACAAAGTAGTACAGAGCACTAGGCAAGGCAAGGCAAAAAAAGCACCATCCATATAAGCAACCCAGGGTGCTTAACAGGCACAAACAACATTGGCAAACAATAAAACATAATATGAATAAAAACCATAGAAAATGATGATAAAATAAAATAAAAAAAAATCTCTATCTCTTGCCTAAAAAGCAGAATAAAATATCTATCTTTAGCATAATAAGGAAAGAAGTGTAAAATCTTTAGCACGATGAAGAAGCAAGACGTAAATACATAAACCCCTGACTTTAGCATAATAAGAAGCAAGTATAAATCACAGTATTTTTTAGTGATATGTAGTTGTTTGTATACGTCTGTACACGTTAGCAGCATGAGGGTCTGGGACAAAGGGACTTCTTTTTTAGTTTCTGACGCTCGTTCTGACGTTTTTTTTCCCAATACTTCCATAACCAATGATTTCCTTCAAAGTGCTCCAATTGCCTGATCATGTTGAATGATCTACACCCATCCCAAAGGATCACCAAACACTTTTAAACATTGTCTCATATTTGATATTTGATCTAAAACATGATGTTCCAGTGTGCATGGTAGAGTTCAAGCTTCAGGTGGGTCATCTCAGGACACTCGGAGTCGAGCTGAAGTGTGTCCAGGCTTTCCCTGGCGAAGTGCCTTGGCAGCTTGTTGTTCTTGTGCCGCGGGCTGCATCAGCTACAGCGGGGCTTCAAACAGGATTCTCCATAAAGCACACGGCCTTGGATGCTTTCCTGTTCCACTGCCAAACTGTGCACTTGACTTTGCAAACAAACTTTACAATTAGCAGTGATTTTACACTCAGCTCAATGGCAGAGTTTTGTCAAGATTATTTACTAATACCATGGGATTGTTCTTTGCATGGCAACTATGACAGCAGTTTTGTGTATATTGTCATTTAAGAGCCAAGTTCAGCTCATATAACCAGTTTGGCCTAAAACAAGTCTCAGCAAACGCTCTTTCCTATGTTTTTTAATATGTCTGTCAGATAGATATTAACAAGCCAATACCAATTTTTATGTATTCTTTCAAGCTTGGACTGAACTAAAAGTGGGCCAAAAGTAATGAAGGCCTGTTATTGCAGTCAGAAAGACCAATTATTATTATTAATTGTAAAGTTTTTTTAATATGATGAATGATGATATGATTCTTTCCTTCATGTTAATATGCCATGGTAACCATTATAAACCTCATACCATCAAGGCTTTTAAGTTCATGATAATTAGAAACCAAATGTAATATTCAATATATTGTATTTTCTATGCAATTGACCTAGATAAAGTTCACAAGTTACAGTACCACTGTTGAAAATTAGCATGGTCTTGCTATAACACTAAAGGCAGTGCATCTGGTCCGTCAAACTGTTATGTCCAAATCAAACAAAACATGGATCCCCACTTTGCTTCTTGCGGCTTTGTTTCAACTCTATTTATCACTTGCCCATAAAGGCTAGATTTGTGTAGTGTATGACTAATATGTTCCCCATTTACAGATTCCCCCAGGTGAGCTGTCAATGTCTTGGTAGGTTTGCAGTAGTTGTATACTCTTTCCATTTCTGAACAATGGATTGAACAATCAAATCTTGAATTGTTCATTGTTGGGCTACACAGAGATGTATAGCTTATCAATGCTTTAAACTTCCCCACAACTTCATCCCTGGCCTCACTGGTGGGTCCTTGGAATTAATGAGGATATTTAGTGACAAATATCCTCTTACTGAGATTAGATTACACTAGACTCTACTTTATAGGTCAATGTTTGACCATCAAGTCATCAAGAAATTGGTTGCAATTGGTTGTATTCAGACAAAGGGGAGCTGAATACATGATGTACTATTTGTCCACCTCTTTGTGGTGGTCTTTTACAAGAAAGGAAAATAAATGTTTTTGTTTGCGATAGGACAAAATGTGGAAAGATTTATGGGGTGTAAATACATTTTTAAGCCACAGTAAATAGTTTCCGTAGAAGCCTTATGGAAAAGCAATAGTGAAACAATTACATCATCCTTTTGTGACAAGTATGTACAAGTGTATAGGCAATTTATCTTGACATTCTATAAAGTATAAACAGTGCAGACGGAAAGTGAAGCGTCCTTTTAACAGACAGCACTTTCACCTCGACACACACCACTGACCTCCGCGACTGTCGCTGCTCCTCGCACCAGATGTCCACAAACTTGTGCTTCCAACTCTGACACATGCAGCTCATGAGTCACCACATCGGCCGCCACTGCCAACGCAACAGCCTTTTCCTCAAACCCAAAGATGCTTTTCAAGTGTTTTTCATTTATTAGACAATTCAGAAGGCATGTGCAGATCTGACTGAGAAACAGAAGAGGTTTGGACTCTCATGGACAGAAGTTGTTTAAAGTTTATGATTGCTAAGGGTCGGGCTGCAGCTTTCAATTATATTAGCAATATAAAGATTGTGCAGATATTAAAGAGTAATTGACTAATCTTTTCACATTTATACTTTTGATACAACATGCATAATACATTTACATTTTAGACAAATTGTGAGTTAGAGTAAGTTTGTGTGTGAAATATAATTCTAATAGCAGTATAGTGGCTAGAGTTACACAAGCTACACTTTCACGATGATTTTGATTAGTTACTTCAGCACTTTGTTTGAGGTACTTTGGTTTTGAGAAAAATATTAGGTAGGTAAACCTTCTTTATTTCATAAATACTCTTATCAACAAATGAACAATGATTTTTTAAATTAGTCAATGAAAAACAACTGTTGACCGATGTGCACCCCTAACCATAGTGTCTACATCCCGGTGGTTGGTTGATTACACATTACATACCCAACTTATAGATACATTTTTTACATGTGCAAGCCAATTGAAAATGGAAAAATGTGTGGTTTTGTCTTATGATATATAAATGAATTTAATTAAAAGTAATTAAAACAAAGAATAGGTTTACTTTAGAATAACAAAAGAAGGCTATACTCTATATACTTTATTTTTAGTATAATTCATTTGATTTCCGTCCTTGATAAATTGAACTTGCTATAGCCCTGTTTTTATTTACATATAGTTAGTTTAGCTATGGTGGCGACAGTGGCATCGGCCTTTGGGTCTGAAGGTCGTAGGTTCGAATTCACCACGAGACCTACCTCACAACTCCCACTGGTGATTGCTGTCGTTGTGTCCTTGGGCAAGACACTTAACCCCACTTTTCCGAAAGCCCCCACTGAAAGGAGGGGCTGGTGCTCTGTGGACTGGGTGCAGCTCTGACTGCCACCCCCCCAACCCAGAAATGGATTAAGGGGAAGAAAGTGGATGGATGGATAGTTTAGCTATAGTGACAGACTCTTCATGAATATTCATTCTCTCTCATCATGCTGTGGCAGATGCTTGCATATTACGACTTCATTTTAAATATTTTTTTCCTCTTGGACCAATTAAGACTATTCTGCTGATGGTGGACCCCAGCATATGGCTGGTGGGTAGAAAAACCTGGCATTATTCATCACTTGTTGCTTCTTACTCTCTCCAACTTTGTGGGCACCTGAAAAGTCGGCTTCACACTTTAGCCCGTCTTTATACTTCTATAATTTTGGCTTTTTCTCGCTCTCACTTGTGCCTTTAATCCAGCAGAAACACGGACCGAGGAGGATGTCTTCTTGGCGAAGCAGAACAAATAAACTGCGGGACAGCAAAAATAATAGACATGCACAAGATGTTGCTATGGAGACCTCAGTCTCTTGTCTAAATCCAAATAAAGCACAGTGTGTTGTATAAGCATGCATGATGTGACTAATTGGAGCTGACTTTAATTTCCACAGTGTTGGTAATGGTTGGTAATATTGTAAAAAGTTAGAAGCATCCAAAATGTACAATGCAATACGTTGAGAAAGGCATAGAGAGCTTGACGTCTGTGGCTCATTCTTGTATGCGGTGCAGTAATTTGAACATTCTAAATAAAGCAGTTGGAGAATGAAGCGTGAGATTGAAACTCAAAAGGCAAAGCTCTCGATTTACTACTCGATTTATGTTCCCACATTCACCTGCTATCTTCCTGACCTATGGAGAATGACCGGAAGGACAAGATCGTGGATACAAGCGCTCCAAATTAGTGTCCTCTACCTCAACGCAGTGTGTGGAGAGGCAAGTCTGGGCGTCTGTGCTGGACTGGTTCCCGACATCGGATAAAGAAAAATGCAATGGATGGAATAATAAATACTGATCTTAAATGACAAGCTGACTTGTTTCTTTGAGATATTTTCTCGTGGTGCGGGAAAAAAAATCATCTGAAATGATACAGCAGAGCAAAGTATTGTGACATTTGATATAATAATATTTTATTTTCACTTTTGTGTTTTGGTGCTTTGAATAATGTAAGTGACCCTCTTAAGTTTTTGCACTTAATAAAACATAATAAATGTGACAATTGAGTTGAGCCATCTTTTTTGTTACATTTTTGCAATGCCTTTGAAGAATATAAGGGACATAAATAAAAAACAAATCACATACTTGCTGTATTGGAATGTGTTAAGAATCGCAATAATATTGAATTGTGGCCCAAATAACGCAATACTAATGAATCGTTAAAGTTTTTCCAATTCCCACCCCAATTGAGTCCAATCCTATTCTGCTTCACCCCACTGGGATCTTCATGGAAACACATCCGGAAAATTAGATTTATAAACGTTTAAGTACTCTGATGATTCAGTCCAGTTTAGTGGAAACAAACAAGGCACTTAGATAGATAGATAGATACTTTATTGATCCCCGTGGGAGAAATTCAGGTGTCCAGAACGCATGGCGCCATAAGGATGGCGCCGTGGCAAGAGCTCTGGTGTGTGCCGTCTGGTGCACACTGGGGTAGTCTTGCACAGTTTTTCCAATGTGGTTTTACTGCAAATGGCAAATAAATGAATCTGAATCTGAATGTGAATCAGTAGCAGCAAAAATAGAAAATAAAATTGATCATTGTAAAAAGCTAACAGTAGTAATAATCCGCCAAAGCCCTTCAGGTCACAGCGGCAGAGATGGAGTAGCCTCTGGGTGGAGCAGGACAGGTCACAGCAGCAGACGTGGACCATCCGCTGAATGTGTGTGAAAACAAATCTTATTGTTTGGACTGGTACTGAACATTAGCCATGCTGGTGGAGCTGCATGTGGAGCTGCATGTGTAAAAGCCCAAACGTTGGTGGACAGCTTCAGTCTTGTTTTGTCCCTCGTTTGTGTGCAGTTTTTTAACCTTATTACCCTTTAAGCGGCAGGCTATAAAACAGTAAAAGTACTACCTTGTGAGGCCGGTTAAATGGCATGTCGTTTCAACCCACCAGCTCATGTTGCTCAAAGGCAACTTGGGGACACCCCGTTTTTTTTTTGTTGCTCAATTTGAACAAGCCGTGCCACACATGCTTAGTTCCAAGCAGAGTTTTGTCATTTTACTTATAAACAATATTATAAATCTGTGTTTTTCCTAGAATATGTGCATGTTTGAACTCAATATAATGCTTAATATTTTTGCCTGTGTTTAAAAATTTTGGTTTCATGGTTTATTAATTGTATCAACTTTCCTTGGCTTCACATTCCTCGATTTTCTCCCATGGATTTATCTGATCCTGTGATCTGATGTCAGTTAACACCAGGTGGTTACCAAGTTTCATTTGTGTGTGTGAGGACCATGTGGCTTTGTAAACTGTGTGTCTATCCATGGAGAACATAAAGATTCACTCTGGAGAGCTTCAGGTAATGGGGACCAAAACCCGATTTATTTGTTTTATTAGGACAAGCTTACTCTGAACTATTAAAACTACTTATTCAATATTCTACTTATAATAGGAATGAATAAGTATTTTTTTTGCTGAGCTGATATTGAGTCGTTCGGACATGTATTGAAGGCGGATTGGACAGATGGTTCTGGTTATGGTCGCGTATCTCTACTGCATTCTCTTGTTTTGATTGTGCTTGTGTAAATTGCTGCCATCTTGTTACGGTTGCTAAGTAAAAGCAAAACTAATCTAATCAACATCACAATAAAACAGATATCCATCAAAGAGGGGGTCATATTCGTAGTTTGTATTTGTTGGTATTATAATGCATTGAGTGTACAAGTATTTTTCTGCGACTTGTTCTAATTTGAATATAAACTCATGATTTGTATATACAGTAAACTTTTCAGAGTGCAAAAGCAGTAAATCAGTACTCAAAAATCCACAAGTAAACTCACATAGACTCAGAGCTTTACTATTTTAATTGGCTTTTTATCAAGTCAGCCTGGAACTAATTCAGGCTGCATTTTGGCTTTAAAGAAAAAAGTTCTTTGACATTTCTGGAAGAGGAACCCCTGTGGATTGAAAAAAACATACTGGTTCAGTGAGGTTAGTGTGGCGCATACAAATTTAAAGTTCAGTTACGAGAGCAAACTGTGCGGTTCTCCCTCGCAAATAGAAGCACGATAGCAGAATCATTTTATTCTACTCCAATAGAAAAGACGGGAGGGTGTCGGCCCCACATGTGTCTCTCTCTCCAACATGACCTTTTACTCACTGTTATTTGTGCCTTTCAACATGTGCCATGGCCCACTTCTGCTCTCGCTAATCTGAACAGTGAACATTGACTTTAGAGCCTGACAGATTTATGCTTTTTCACTAAGTACTTTGGATGCGGTGTGGATAACGAATCCCATGGGACTCTCAAAACTATTCAATCACACATGAATCTATTACAAACCCGCTATCAAAACTAGCGATTACAACAATAAAAACAGTAGGACAATCTCAGACATTAAGAAAAATAAGTGGTACTACGGGAGTGTAGTGTTGGAGTAAGATTAATATAGATAACTGAACAAATATAAATAATACAATAATCTGAAAAACAAAATTACACTGCAACGTTGTGACGTATCAATACTCCAGATATTGCTATTGCACACCCCTACCAGTTATTGATTAATACAGTCTACATACCAGACGTGAAATCCACTGTAGCACCGGTAGCCAAATGTGCTAAGATAATCAGCCCTAAGCAGAAGAAAGTACATGTCTGTGTTCAATGACCGGGGCATGAGAAGCTTATTTAGGCTTGCTTTAAGTGGCCTACTTTCTCTAATCTACCTTCTCGGGTCTAATCCCTCTCAGATACAGAGCCCAAGAGTTACAATGCAATACTAACAAGACATAAAGTAATGTTTGTATAGTCTTTCACTCAGAGGGAAAACATGGATGGGTCTTGAATGAAACCTTTTAGAAATATTATCTTTAGATGAGACTGCGTTCTCTTCCACAGATGAATACAATGAGATGAGAATAGAGCTCTCCCTGGCGTTGTGGGTGCGTTTTATGACTATTCTATTAAATTGGACCTCAGTATGGCATTGAGCGAGGGGGCTTCTAATGGGTAGCAATAATCTTCTCTGCAACATATTGTAAGTTATTTGAAAAGACCATTATT
Organism: Knipowitschia caucasica; assembly: GCA_964034765.1. Classification (NCBI taxonomy): domain Eukaryota; kingdom Metazoa; phylum Chordata; class Actinopteri; order Gobiiformes; family Gobiidae; genus Knipowitschia; species Knipowitschia caucasica. The sequence continues at coordinate 21,631,137 of OZ035838.1, forward strand.
TTCTCCTTTTAACCCTTATGCTATGCTCAGCTAAAATTGACCCACCGCAGTGATTAAAGAAATACCCTGAAGTACTGTAAAAGTTTAAATAGCAAGCTAACGTGTTCCATGATTTGTTATTTAAAGTCTTAAAATAGATTATTTGGTAATGACCATCTATGAGCATACGAACATTGGTCATCCCACTACTCTGGACAAACGGCTCGGTCGAGTTTCCTTTATTGCATTTTCTGTGTTCTAATTGTTTAATTCTCTCATTTGTTCATGGGAAATTGTCAAGTAAGTCTTCCAAGCTGACTGCTGTTGTGAATTTGAGCCATACCACAATAAATTGAGTTCAACGAAAAAAGAAAAAAAAAAAACCCTGAATTGAGCTGAATTTTGATTTTTTCTTTTTCCCAAACTTGACCAGCCCTGGGTCGATTAGACGCTAATTCAAGGTATTTTTCTTCTACTTTGAATCATCTGTGGTGGGTAATAGGAGGATAGCACATATGAGCGGTATTGTGGCACCCTCACTTCTCAGCAAGAAGGTCCTGGGTTTGAATCCCGACTGTAACAGGACCTTTTTCAGTGGAGTTTGCATGTTCTCCCTATCTCTGAGCATGTTTCCTCCAGATGCTCCGGTTTCCCCTATACCAATGTATATGTGTATAGTAGGTTTGGCACCTCCTGTAGTAGAAGTGATACAATCTGCTTTGAGTTCTTAAATGTTGTCTCGCTATGTTTATAGGGGTCACTCGGCCCTAACCCCTGGTACTCAATTGACTTAAATGTTTTAGATTTTTTTCAAGACATGTTCAAATTGATTTGTGTCATCAGGGTGGAAAATGTGACCCAACTCGAGCAGCTTTGATCATACCCGAGAACAATTGTCCCTGGAAATCTTTTCTCAAGTATTCCTATTTCCCCGAGCATAACAAAATAGCATTATCAGCTTGGCTGGTGACAGAGAAGCACTTAGCTTGAGTGACTGTGTACTCACAAATGTTATCAAGTGAGGTCGTATTATGCAAATAGAAAGTGCACGTTCGCAGAGAAATCGCACAGTGGGTTGCTAAAAGTACATTAGTGCACCAACTAGCTAAGCAGAACGGAAGCTAAACGCAATTATAATTATGTGCGCAATTATCTTGTCATATAGTGTTTCGCTTTTTTACACTGTGATCTTTTAAATGGCTCTGTTTGCTAATGTTAATGCTATGCTAATAGGTTGTGTTCCTCCAAGAAGTACACAAGTCACAAAGTAAACGCCAACACAAAGTAAAAAATCCTGCAATTTTATAGTAAGACATGTTTTGATTTTAAGAAATCATTACTGCATCTGGAATTTTCCACAGTGTGTTCCCCCTATGTTAATATGTTTCTCTTTTCAAGCTGCATTTGCTTATTTTGTATCTTTGTTTTATGGTTTCATACAAATTTAAATCAATAAATACAATAAGAAAAAGGTGTTTTTTGTTTAAACTCAGTTTTCTCATTATGTGTTTCTTGTGAAAAAAATCACCAAAAGTTGTATTTCTCTTTGAATAAATTTCAAATTATTTCAAATTTACAACAGAGGTCATCGGCTCTATTTTCAGCCCGGAAATAATCAACAAACGTGTTCTGAGCCCCTCCGCTTTAACATTGACATGTTTTATTACTTTGGTTTATCATTGTATTATGTTGTATTTCCCATTGTCCATTGACTCAACATTTACAGTCACTTTTGAAAATGTCATTATTGTAAATTCGACCAGGGAAAGAGCTCATATTGTGCTGAGGAATCTTTGTTGACTTCCAATTCAAGCTCAAATTGACTTCAACATAGTTGTCTACAAGATCCTCAGTGTTATATGTCATATGTTTCTAGCTTGTTTTTTATGACCGTGTGCATATGGACCCTTTGTAAATGGAATGCCTCGTGAAGTCATAGGTACTTCAATGATGATCACTTTTACGAGCAGACATTTGTTCAAACTGGCATTTTAATGGACTTAACTGTTTTCTATAGACTGTTAAATGTTATTGTGTTGTTAAGGACATTGAGTTGTACAAGTACACCTATTTATATTAAAACATGAACAGAATTATCACATAAAATATGACCTCACAATGTTGCATCTGTGCATTAATGAGCAATAATATCAGAATGTGCAATGAGGAAGCATGTGGTTCCTATGCTGCTCAAATCATCACTGTGAATCTTTCAACCCTCAGATCTAAGGCAAGGGAAGTTTATTTGTATAGCACAATTCATACACAAGGCAACTCAAAGTGCTGAACACAATAAGAAAGTATTAAAATCATAAATAATCACAGTACATTAAAAAGAAAGATACATCCATCCATCCATTTTCTTCCCCTTAATCCATTTCTGGGTGGGGGGGGGGGGGGGGGGGGTGGCAGTCAGAGCTCCACCCAGTACACATAGCACCAGCCCCTCACTGATCCTCCTGCAGGTGGTGAGTCCACAGGAGCTGAGATCTTTCAGTTGGGGCTTTGGGCAAAGGAGGGTTAAGTGTCTTGCCCAAGGACACAACGACAGCAGTCAATCCACTCCCTTGTATGCACAGCTAAACAGAACTGTTTTCAACCTTGTTTTAAACATTGTCAGAGAGGAGGCCTGTCTCACATCTTAAGGAAGATTGTTCCAGATTTTAGCTGCATGAATCTGAAAAGCAGCCTCCCCATGTTTAGTCCTGACTGTGGGCACAAACAAGAGCCCCGTCCCTGTGCTCCTCAAGAGTCCGGGCTGGTTCATATGGGACTAACATGTCACTAATATATTTTGGTTCGAGGCCATGGAGAGACTTGTACACAAGCAGAGCTGTTTTAAAGTCTATTCTCTGAGCCACAGGAAGCCAGTGCAGAGACCTGAGAACTGGACTAATGTGGTCATACTTCCTGGTTCTAGTCAGGACTCGAGCTGCTGCATTTTGAATGTACTGCAGCTGTTTTACAGCCTGTTTGGACAGACCTGTGAGCAGGCCATTGCAGTAGTCTAACCTACTGGAGACAAATGCATGGATAAGAATCTCCAAGTCTGCTTTAGACACTATGTTTTTGATCCTGGCAATGTTTTTTAGATGGTTAAAAGCTGCTGATGTTACTGATTTAATGTGGCTATTAAAATTTAAGTCTGAGTCCAGTGTTCCCCTTATATTTCTGACCTTGTTTGAAGGTTTTAGGGAGAGAGACTGTAGGTGACAGATGACGCTCTCTCTTTGTTTCTGGGGACCAAAAACAATCATTTCAGTTTTGTCTGCGTTTAGCTGAAGGAAGTTGTTTTGTATCTACTCACTGATCTGTCGGATACAGTGAAGGAGTGAGTCCACTGGTCCATGTTCTCCTGCAGTCAGTGAGACATAGATCTGAGTGTCGTCTGCATAGTTGTAATAGGACACTTTGTTTCTGCGTATTAACTGACCTAACGGCAGCATGTAGAGATTGAACAGAAGAGGTCCCAGGATCGACCCCTGTGGTACTCCACAGGTCAGGGCCATATGATCTGAGACACAGTTTCCAATCTCCACAAAGTACTTCCTGTCTTCAAGGTAAGACCTAAACCAACTTAGGGCGGTGCCAGTGACACCAACCCAGTCCTCTAGTCTCTGTAAGAGGATCTCATGGTCGACAGTGTCAAAGGCAGCACTCAGATCTAACATGATTAAGATTGAGACTTTGCCTGCGTCAGTGTTCAGCCGGATATCGTTTGTAACCTAATCTAATGAGTCATTATTTCAATATTCTACTACAACTACGAGAGTATACAGTATTTTATAGTTTGTTCTTTATTCTTTATTAAGCTAAATAGCGTTTTAATAGAGATGTGCTTTATTTTACATTCACTCATCTTGTGTTGTGTGCGCCTAATTCCTACTGTTCTATGTAACTAGTGATACAACACTGAAATTTCCCCACTGTGGCACAAATTAAGGATTTCTAATTTTCCAAGTTTGACCTGTTTGTGGGATTGGTCAAGAGGAGACTGTAAATGCATGTTGTTTTTATGAATCTCCTAATATCAACACAACACAAAAAACAACATTCTGTACATACTTGTGACACATATTCTTCAATTTGTTTACCACTCCTAAAAAAGCCAATGCATTTTTAATTACCCCCATAGGAGGACATGTGAACTGACACCAGCTGCGTCTCAGCACATTGCATAATTCTACAACAATGATGAGTACATTCTGTACCGTGTTGCAGCGGCTGTTGTGTCTCGCGTGGTACTAGAAAAGGCATTACCTGATAAGGAAATGTGAGACTGGAGATAAAGGCCTGAGTGTCCCCGATTCACACACTACTATACTAGTCGACAAGAACAGGCAGATACACTATTCCAATTCAATGTGTTCTTTTATAGCCGTCAACAGCAGTCGTCTCAGAGGACTTTGATCTGTTGTTGAGGAATCGACAACTTTGTAGAACATTATAAAAAATAAAAATATATCTCAACTGTATCAATCCACTTTATTTTCAAACCACAACATTTTATAAACATAACCATTTCTAACAAGTCCTGAACAACAAGAAAGTATAACAGTAAACTTACAGTAAAACTATAGGCTTGGATTACTAACGTTGAAAATATGCCATTGGTGTAACTTGTTCCTCGCTCTCCAAACAGTTTAGTTCTATCTAGTTCTCACATACATGTGTTTTACATCTTTAGATCAGCTGCACGGAGGACCAGCCCTCAGCTCAGCCAATCAGCTCTCAATATGTGAAAGAAAAAAGGTTTAATTTTAAGATAAAGACAGCATGTTTTGGTCTGTTTTGTTCTCAAAATGTTAAAACAAGAATCTTTCTTGATGATTTATTATTCAAATTTACCATTATACAATTATTTTTAAAGGTGATCATTGTTTTCCCTTCTCACTCACATGCAGCAAAGTATTTTTAGCTTACACAACACTAAATTTGATCTCATATTTACTTATGGGATTGTATACAAGAAATATATTCAAGAAATGTGATTTTATTGAGTATATATTTGCTCAAGATATTCTGTACTAGTTTTAGTATTATTTAATACCTGATTTTGGACTTTTTCACAAGCCCACTCTACATCTGTTATGCTTAAATGATTCGCCAGCATTTGCATTTTTACCAAAATACAAAAAATCTCCTAAAAACATCTGCTGGCTCACATGGTCCGCGATTAGAGAGTAGTCTGCCAAGTGTTTGATGTGACCATGTGGCGGAAAAATATGAACAATGAAACCTGCATGAAGAGCCAAAAACAAACAAGAGGAAGAAATGCGGTGTGGATCGTCTTCATAATGGAGCGCGACGCATTATGTTTAAAAAAGATGTTAATGTTTGAAAACTTTTTACGAAGTTTTCAGAGATACTTAAGTCGTCACACAGGGGGAATATTTCAGTGTTGCATCACAAGTTACAGAACAAACCGGACTCCGCCCACTTCCTCAGGTGAATCCAGTTTTAACCAGAAGATTTGAGGAAATGGGTGGAGTCTGGGCTGCTCCTGCTCAGGTTGGAACTAAAACACGCAGCCACAGACCAGCCCTTTGAGGACTAGTTTGACACCCCTGCCCTTGTGCCAGAAAATTCAAGTCATTAGGGATGAAACTATTGTACATGTTAGCAGCAGGATGATGTGATGCTACTGTACATGTTAGCAGCAGGATGATGTGATGCTACTGTATATGGTAGCAGCAGGATATGATGCTACTGTACATGTTAGCAGCAGGATGATGTGATGCTACTGTATATGGTAGCAGCAGGATATGATGCTACTGTACATGTTAGCAGCAGGATATGATGCTACTGTACATGGTAGCAGCAGGATGATGTGATGCTACTGTAAAGTTGTCAAAGCAAGCTTTTTTCAGCTAAGGCAACTTGCAAAAATCAAGCCTTTTTTAACAAAGCAGCACTTTGAGACTGTTGTGCATGCTTTTGTGACAACCCGTTTGGATTATTGCAATGCACTTTTCTGTGGGCTGAGCCAACACGCACTTTCTCGGCTGTAGCTCGTCCAAAATTCTGCAGCTCGACTTTCACTAGAACTCGTAGATGTGAGCATGTGACACCGGTTTTAAAATCTCTGCACTGGCTTCCAGTTGGTTTTAGAATTGTTTTTAAAATTATTTTATTTACTTTTAAATGTTTAAATGGCCTGGCCCCCTCCTACCTCTGTGATATTATTCTGCCCTATGTTCCCTCTCGTGCCCTGAGGTCGGCAGATCAGCTGATGCTGGTGGTCCTTAAGACACAGCGTAAGCTCCGTGGTGACCAAGCTTTTTCTGTCGCAGGGTCACGTCTTTGGAATCAGTCCCATTGAGATCAGACAGGCTCAGTCTCTGCCTGTTTTTAAGTCACTTCTTAAAACTCATCTTTTTTCATGTGCTTTTGATAATGTTTGATTTTAGGTAATATTGTTTTATATATGTATTTTTTGTCTGTGTTTGTTTTTGTGTACAGCACTTTGGCTGAACTGTAAAGTTTTTAAAGTGCTTTATAAATAAAGCTGGTATGGTATAGTTCTGTACATGTTAGCAGAAGGATGATGTGATGCTACTGTACATGTTAGCAGCAGGATATGATGCTACTGTACATGTTAGCAGCAGGATATGATGCTACTGTACATGTTAGCAGCAGGATATGATGCTACTGCACATGTTAGCAGATTTTTTTTAAATGTTGTGAACGAATTGGACTACAACATGCTGTCGTCATCTTATCAACAAAATCATACGTAATTATTACCATTAATAATTTGGCACTGAGCCAAAGCAATTTCCAAGTCTGTGACCTCCTGTTACTTACGTGGCAATAAAAATGATTCCGATTCTGATTCTGATTAAAAGAACCCTATTTGTCACTATTTGGGCTTTTTAATTTTTTTAGTTTTCTGTCTGAAAAAGTTGATGTGAAGATCTGAACAAAAAGGGCAAAAATACAGGCTTTTGAAAACTACTGTAGTGATAAAAGCAAACTGTTTTGAGAGGGAGGAATTTAGATGGATTAAAAAAAATATATACTATTTCTGGGGTTTGAAAATGTGGAAACTGCAACTTTGAGGGGCTGGGGGTGTAATGAATGATAATTTTGATACTATAATTCTTCCACTTTATTCCAAAATTATTTGTTTGGATCCAGAAACGTCTGTGAATATGGGATTTATGAAATAATTTGACCAAATTAAAGCTTAAGCGACACCTTCATAGAGACAACTTTTTACACATTGGGTGGTCGTTTGCATTTCATTCTGCAGTCTTTATAGTTGTTTCTGAGTCATAAAACCTCTTCTCAGCTTGTTTAGGTCCATGTAAGGCATGTAAGTATTCAAATACTAGATCAGTTGACAAATATGTCAACAATTGATTAGTTGCGTTTCGTCAATGAACTTGCCAAAGCTCCTGTGAGTGTACTCTTGAATGATAGCGTGTCCCATATATCGTATGTGCTGGCAGACTTTCTGCAGTCTCCATACAAAGGTCATATGTACTCTGATAAATCACCCATTTTCACTTTCTGTACCCAAAGCCACCAATGATTGACCCGTAACTGTCTGCGTCTCTTTCTCTCTGTTCCATGTGACGGCTGACCACGGTTCACAACGGTCGTTATCGCAGACACAATACAGGTAAGACAATGAGATTTTTTCAATACACTTTGTTGAGCTCTAGTTGTGCGGGATTGGTTCAGAAGCGCTATTTCTTTCTATTTCATAACCTGTTGCCAAGAGGAAGGTTGTAAAAACGATGTAATTACTTTTTGACAAATCTTTCCAAAGGATACAATTGGGGGGCTACATACTGTATATTTAAATTTCTTTCTATTAGCTGTGTGCCGCCATGGGGACCGAAAGATTAGCCGAACTCGTCCATATTTCAGTTCTCCCGGCTCTGCGCAGTGGACGAGATCCCATGATGCTTTGTGCCAAATACGAGCGTATGGCGTATGTGGCGTATTTTGGATGCAAAATGGAGCAGAATTTGTGGCATTAAATTGTGGATTTATAGAAAACCGAAGGATTTATGAAGATAAACTTTTTAGGATAAAATCCCCACAAAATGTGACCTTTATGAAAGCAGTATGTTCTCTGTCAGCTGAGGTCCAGCTGTTTTGAGTTTACATTGAGTTCTATGGGAAGATTTTCTGGGCAGCCCACGTGAATTTAGTCGAGAATCCCATGGACATTGATCCCTCAGCTCCAAGCTAGTAATATCCTACCCATTTATTATAAAAGATCTATGGGGCAGAAGCATTATTTTCACATCTTTTTCATGATTGACACAAGCCAAAACCGTCAACATGTTTTACACAACTCAGGTCTCATATGAATATAGTTTAAACATTTTACAAATGTAACTCTTAATGTGGTTCTGAAAGTTTTTTTCTGAACCAATTGAGACTTATTAAACATACAGAATATCAAAAATACCGGTTAGATCCAGTTTTCAGCTAAACAAATGATTTGATTGTATTATTTGTCCACAATATGTAATATTGTGTAAATTGCAAAGTTTAACCGTTGAATGAATGCAAAATGAAATAATAAAATTAAATAGTGTGTTGCTATGGTAACCAGCTCTCACTCTTCTCTGGTGGAAAAAGTGGTACCAAAACAAGTCCAGTCGAGAAGCAGCTCTTTGAAAAAAGGAGAAAGAAAGTGACCAAGATAAATGAATGGAGCTAAAGAAGATAGAACTCTTCTCATTTAAAGAAGTAAACTACACATAGAAACAGAAAAAGTTACAAAGTTAAGAAGACCAAAAAGGTACATGAGGTGAGTAATTACACTCCGATAATGAGTGGTGCGTGCTCACATTTCTGATTATGGGTGAGATAAGGACTCTTGTATCGCATGATCTACTTAATACGATCACGTTCACGCAAATTAAAAGTTTTTATTGTGACAGTTTCACTGAGTACAGTTGAATGCTTTGACATTTCCTACTCCTGGAGACCCGTGAATGCTGACAATGGCTAAAAGCATCTCACACATTATAATTGTGTTAGCGTGTTACATGCTAGCCACTTATATGCTCCGGTGAATCAGCCTGTCCAACTGGCCTCATGGAAGTTAGAAGGAAATCACTGTTATTATTTACCGTTTTTCAGTTTATACAGCAGTGGTTTCCAAGCTTTTCCCTGGGAGAGCTATTTTTTGGGGACAAAGGTGGCAAAGAGCAAATTTTTTTTTTTTTTTACAGTCGATTACAGTTGATGTTGTGCTACAAAAAGATTTGACATTCTTAAAACAGTGGAACAGCCAGCTTTATTGTTATTTCTGCACAGATTTAGACAGTGTATTACGCCTTCTATTGGCAAATCTTTTTTTAAGACCGTCAAAATGTTCTTTAATTGTTTTTCAATTGTTTGTTGCGCCGTATCATAGCCATAAAAGAATCAATCATAATCATTGTTGTATATGGCTTACTCCACACTAAACTGTACCATTGCTCGATCTAACTTCAAGCGACAATAAAATAAATGTATGAACTAAAAATGTTTGTACTGAAACAACTTTTAATACTATGTAGCCTATATATATATATATATATACATAGTATGATCTCAGAAGGGCAGCTAAAACTATTTCAAGAAAAATTAATGAATTGTATTGAACTTAGGGACATAGTGGTTACATTTAGGACGACAGGTCGTGTTGGAGGCTTTGTGAATGGAAGAATTAACAAGACAGAGAAGACTCTTTTTTGGTTCATGGTTGGAGATACGTATAACTATAATCAATATGTAATTATAGATTTTACATTATGCAAAAAAAAATATTATTCAATAACTGCAGACAAACTAGGCGTTTTGGACGTAACAATCGTGTCCACTTTTGTTACGTCCAAAACGGCTGTCTTGGAGCGCTGCTAATTATACGGGCGTGAACAAATCAGTGTTTAAGTAGAGTCCCCTCCATTGACCAAAATGTAACACATTGATACAGTTCAGTGTGGAGTGAGGCATATACCCATATAATTATTCTTTAGGGAGTTACTGGTATCTCTCAAGCCATAGGTTGGAGACCCATGTTCTAGAGGTAGTCAGAAAGTAATATTTGAGAGACCAAAATGTTCTGTATATGTAATAGTTTGTGATTCAGAGTAGTGGTAGGCTCAAACATACTTTCCACCCACTGTTCCTATTGGTAACCACCGAAATGAGGACAGCAGATGGATTCAGTTAAAGCTCCAGTATGTAACTATTAGCCAAAATAAAAAAAATAAAAAACATGTTTGTTTTCTTATTTGTGTATTTTATGAAACTGGGAAAAATGCATGCATCCTTAACGTGAATTTGCTCACATCAAACATGTTGACTCGTACTTGTTACCATGGAAATGTCAATTTTTTTCTTGGTGCGAATACCTACATAGTCCACACCGTTCCTGCAGCCTTTACGGCATTTTACTTCTGCTCCTTTTTTCCCTTTCTTTTAAAAATCTGTTCCATGTTTGTCTTGTTACGGCCGTTTCTGTGACTATAAGATGTTGGAAAATGTGTTGTTGTGTGTGGTTTTTGCTCGCTTTGTCCTTAAATCCCAAAATTTGTTTGCAGCTAGCATAAGATTTATGACTGCATAGTTCAGATTTACATTGTAGAGATGGCCATCATAATTGCCTACATTCACAACTACTTATATATATGTAAATATTGGACAGAGTGGGTGGTGGGGGGGAGGTGTAGGGTTAGTGGGTGTTTGGGCCCATGGTGTGCGCATCACTGTAAGCGTGTTAGTGTGTGTGTGCATTGTATTATGTTGTTGACTGAGAAGGCTTGGAACAAAATTAACTTCTGCTCTGTCCAGCACATTTCCAGAGTATGTATTGAAGTTTATGAGAATAAGTAAAACAACATAGAACTACTTAAGTATTTGTTGTAATTAAAGAAGATCCCAAGTGAACATTAACTTACCAACTGCATAAATATTACACAATTCATGCTGCCAAATTAGAAGCCTATATTTGATTTCTTTCCTTTCCTAGTCATCTTATTTAATAGCAATTTAATGAGAGGTATTCCTTTGTGACTTGCTTGTAAATATGTGGAGGCCCAGAGCCACAAATCTGAGTGTGTGGTCGAATGTTCCTCCGTTCTAATCAGTGCTGCTTTGTGTGTGGACGACATGCACGCTGCCCCCGGTGGTAAGAGTGAGAAGCAGCGCTGCCGTTTTCTTGCTTGGGGGAAAGTTGGAAGATGCTCTCAGGCTTTTGCGTGCCTGAATTATTCATGCAGACCAAGGAGACGAGCGCCGCTGCCTTCATCTCCGCTTTTGTGCCCCTGGCTGTGCGGCTCCGTGCTGCACTACAAGTGAAGCGGGTGAGCTTAGGTAAGGAGCGCGGTATCGATAGCTCAAGAGTGCAAGCACCGGCCCGCACAGGAGGAACACCTGGGATTAACCCTAATTCTGATGGTTTTATTTTATATTTAGATTTATTTATTCAACAGTTACAATATAGTCATACATAGTTACAGCATGAAAGATGCAACTGATGCTACACATCATGTTGAAAAATAGCTAATTCTAAAATGAATGTTTATTTTCCGGTCCCTGGTTGAGCTTTTCCCGGTGTGGTATATCATTAAAATACTCCCCACACCTGTGATTAAATATCTTTCAGAAAAAGGTGCCTTGCCCTCTCCAGGTGTGGAAATGTCCTTCCTCGAGTGAGTTCAAGTATCTTGGGGCCTTTTCCATGAGTGAGAGAAGGATGGAGTGTGAGATTGACAGGAAGATTGGTGCGGCGAAGTGCAGTGATGCAGTCGCTGTAGCGGACTGTTGTGGTAAAGAGGGAGCAGCCTCTACAGTCAGAGCTTTTTCTGACTGATGTGGTGAAGGGGGAGCCGGGTTGAAAGGCAAAGCTCTGGATTTACCAGATAATCTACGTTTCAACTCTCACCTATGGTCATGAGTTTTGGATTATGACCAAATCGAGGAGATCCTTTATCTGCAGAATGGCGAGGGGCTCAGTCACGCAGGAGGAACTCGGTGTAGAGCCGCTCCTTCTCGAGTGGAGTCAGCTGAGGACATGGTTCGTGCATCTGTTCCGCATGCCTCTTGGACGCCTTCCGGGCACGTTCCACTGGGAGGAGACTCTCTCAGCTGGCCTGGGAACTATGTCTCTCAGCTGGCCTGGGAACGCCTCGGGATTCCCTCGAATGAGCTGGCGTCTATGCTGCCCCCTTGACCCTGCAACGGATAAAGCGGAATAGATGGAAATTGGATGGATGGATATCACTAAATTAATCTATTCTGTATCTACATTTTTAATTATCAGTATTTATGTAAAAATCTATGTTTAACACACCCCCTGTGCCAAACTGTCAAGCAAATATATCTACTAAAACCTATAGTGAATTAACACTGATGTCGTGATTTATGAGAAAGCTCAGATTCAGATTCAGTAAACTTTATTGATCCCAAAGGGCAATTCATTTGCTGCATAATCTCAAACCAGAACACAGACTCTACACAAACACACAGTCAGTCAGGCCTCACAGTTCACACAGCAGCAGATTACACAATATAAGTTTAAAACAACAACGAACAACATAATTCCCAAAAGTCAAACATCTCTTCCAGAGTTCAACAGTTTTATGGCAGAGGGCACAAAAAAATTAGAAAAACGAGTTGTTTTCTGAGAAGGAGCAAAAAAATGACGCCCTGAAGGCAGCGATCAGAGGATGTTTGGGCTGAGCCAGAACACATTTTGCTTTATTCAGCACCTGTTCCTCACACAAAGAGTGAAGGTCTCTGAGTTTTCCTCCAGTGATTTTAGAGCAAGCTCTCACAATACTCTGTAACTTGTTTCTGTCCTTCAGTGTCAGTCTTTGGAACCAACAGATAAAAGAAAAACTAAGAAGGCTCTCAATAAAAGAACAATTATTAAGAATTGTCTTGTTTACATTACAATAGTTCAATTTTCCTTTTCTCTGGACTTGTTAAATGATGGCAGAGGTTAAAACTCGTCACTTAAACTCCTTGGTGTGTAGAAAGAGTTTCCAAGTGAGCCATTGAGCCATCCATGTGCACTGTGACTTTCTGCACTATTTTTAGTGCAGCCGCTGTCTCTTTCCACAGCTCTAAAGCTCTAGCAGAGTTTCCCTGATGATGTCGAGGCTTTCACCTTTGTGAACGCATTTACTCACAACAGTAGCTTCTGTTTGCCCAAGAGTAAAATTGGGCACGACTGATTAATGTGGATATCAATAGCAATACCTGACCAAGAACATACCTTTCAATACCAACACAATAATGTAAGGATAATGATTATAACCTGTTACAGAATCAGTGGGACTGACTCTTCCTGTTCTGTTGAATTTATGAACATTATGATTTCAATTTCAATTGCAAGGCAGGTTTATTTGTTCAGTTCACCTCATGTATAAAAAAATCCTAAAAGTGCTTTTCAAAACAAGAGAGGATACATAAAAATTAAAAAAAGGAAGAATTTAAATACCCACTGTAGATCTATTCATCCAAGAGGAATTCTGATTATTTTTTGCTGTGTTAGTCAAGCTATTATTTAAAGAACTAGCTCTGAAAGCCAGGTATTGCTCTGGTAGTTGTACCGATTTTGAAAGGCTCAAATTCTGTCTCGGTCTTTATTGAATAGATTTCTAAAGCTTGATATCCAGCTGTCACTCAGGTCCTTACAGAAAGTCATCAGTTAGAGGAGATGGGGTGCAGAGCTGTGATTTACACCAAAGGCATATTACTGCATGAATCTGCTCTCATTCTCGTCTCGTCGCTCAGCGTGACTTGTGTTGATCACTGTGTGTTCATTATGGACGTTGTCATTGCATAAAGATCAGCTGTAACAGGTGTGGGGCTCAGCAGAAAAAGTCATCCAGGGCTGAGTGCATCAGTCATCCGTCTGTGTGAGTCATTTTGACAGGAAGAAGATCAGAGCTTGATCTCTGACTCTAAGGGTGTATTCAGACCTGCACATTTGCTCCACTTTAAACGGACCAGGATTCGTTTGGAACTCTGACCCGAAGCTTTTATGCAGGTCTGAATACACACAAACGAATCCTGGTCAGGACGAGAGAACCGAGCCGAGACCCACTTTTTTAGGTGGTCTCGGTCCGCTTCCAAACGAATTCTGGTCCAAGTCGAATCAGTTCTGAATACATCCGGTGTCGATCTGCATTTTTTGGGCTTAACAAGCCACCGCAGACAGAAACTGAGGAATTAGCCATGCAGCGGCTAACTATGCTGCTAACTACAGTGCCTTGCGAAAGTATTCGGCCCCCTTGAACCTTTCAACATTTCGCCACATTTCAGGCTTCAAACATAAAGATATAAAAAATTTATTTTTTGTCATGAATCAACAACAAGTGGGACACAATCGTGAAGTGGAACAAAATTCATTGGATAATTTAAACTTTTTTAACAAATAAAAAACTGAAAAGACTGATCAGAGATGCAGCCAAGAGGCCCATGATCACTCTGGATGAACTGTGAACTCCTTCCATTTCAATATAATTGCTTGCACAGTGCTCCTTGAGATGTTTAAAGCTTGGAAAATCTTTTTGTATCCAAATCCGGCTTTAAACTTCTCCACAACAGTATCTCGGACCTGCCTGGTGTTCCTTTGTCTTCATGGTTCTCTCTGTGCTTTAAACAGAACCCTGAGACTATCAAAGAGCAGGTGCATTTATACGGAGACTTGATTACACACAGGTGCATTCTATTTAGCATCATCAGTCATTTAGGACAACATTGGATCATTCAAAGATCCTCACTGAACTTCTGGAGTGAGTTTGCTGCACTGAAAGTAAAGGGGTCGAATAATATTGCACGCCCCACTTTTCAGTTTTTTATTTGTTAAAAAAGTTTAAATTATCCAATAAATATTGTTCCACTTCACGATTGTGTCCCACTTGTTGTTGATTCATGACAAAAAATTAAAATTTTATATCTTTATGTTTGAAGCCTGAAATGTGGCAAAATGTTGAAAGGTTGAAGGGGGCCGAATACTTTCACAAGGCACTGTATATTGCTAACTATGCTGCTAACGCTACACAACAACAATGAGCCGTGTGCAGACCTGGAGCAGTGAGGAGATGCTGTGCAACAGGCTAATGAAGTTAAAACTGTTCACAGTATACATTGATGTTAATGGCAGCATCTTCAAACCATTTGCATTATTAAAAGCCTGACACTGTTTGACTCACGTCTCAAAGAGCAATATTCCGCATCATGTAGTGAATTGTGTTCTTTGGTTCCTACCTGATCCTCAGTGTCTGTTTGTCCCGTGGTTATTATAGATCCATGGTTTAGCCACAATGCTGAACAGGGCCGTTATTATCATAGATCCATGTGTGGGACAGGGCACGGAGCGCACAGTCTCCTTCGGCTTTCTCCTCACGCACCTCTGTTCCAATATTTAAAACAACGTGTTTGGCCTGTGTCATATGAGCTGCTGTTGATATTGAAGGTGGTTTTGCTCTAAAAAGAGCACACATAGGCAGAGCAGACATGCTGCACATAAGAGCCCTCAATGTTTTCTGCCGGTTCCGAGTCTATCCTCCGTGAGCTCTCGCTGTCCAATAGGAGCGCCGATCGTCACACGTGTCGATATGTTTATATAAAAAACTTCACTTGCAAAAAGGACAGCCTGAATACGAACCGGAGCAAAAGAAAAAAGTTTGGTCCGCTTTTGATTCGGATCAAGCAAGCGGAGCAAAGGACTTTTCAGGTCTGAATACACCCTAATACTCACTGACCAAACCTCAACTGTCAATACTTTTATCTCAAGGAAATAGGAATTTATATTATTTTCAGAGTACAGAATCTATTATATCCTTGGAAATAAACAGATCAGTTAAGAATGCCCAACGTGCTATCATAACCACAGTTATAAAAAAACATTTATTCAAAAAGGCATACAGTGTTGGCCTTGAAAGAAGCTGCGAGCGAGGAATAGAAATGTAAGCTTAATTAAATAGCTCTTTTAGTGATTAAAAAACTATGATTAATTTCCATAGCCGACCTTGTAGGTCTTTATGCTAATCCATCTCTCCACAGACTTTAGTTAAACTGCACAGAACAGAAGTTAGAAATTCTTCTGTGCTATTGTTGCGTTGTTGCTGACTGTTCGAGCTTCCAATCTGGTTGTTTGATGGAGTTGATGCTCATTCAACCATCCATGCACACATTTCTTCCACTTGATCCATTGCCTGGTCGCAGTGGGAGCCGTCTTGAGCAGAGACGCTCAGACTTCCGCTCTTTACACACCTCTTCCACCTCATCCAGGGGAATCCCAGGATTTTCCATCACTTTGTGAGAGTATCAAACACTAAAAGATACTCTGAGCCACAATACAGTGTCTCAGAGTATCTTTTAGTGTTTCATTCCAGTCAGACATTAGAGCAAAAAGTGTAAATACCTGACCTGTTCACCACATAGTCCTTATTCTACAGCCTGTCACTCCATAGGAGCGGATCTCTCTCTCTCAATATGGGCCTCCCAGAGGTTTTTTCCCTCTTGGCTTTTTAATTGTTCATTGCAGATGCAGGAGGGTCTTAGAACAGTGATGATCCGAGACATTTAGGAACATTTAAGGACATTTATTCACATTGATGGACAGTGGTCAACCGGCTCCTTATGGCTCCTATGTATTTGTTATTATTGCATTTCCTGTCTGTATTTGATCTGATCTGATCTGTTTAATTTTGGGCTCTAATGCAAATACATTTAATTGAATTATCAATATTATAACTTTGCATAACAATATGTCTCACTTTGCATGTAATGGAGCTGTAATATAGTCTAATATTTCTGACTTTCACCTTGATAAAAGTCAGAAATATTAGAAATCTTATTTTGTACAATAAGTGGCATTGAACAGTTGAAAAAGGCACGGTCAGGTCAGGTGGGGATGTGGGGGCCAATCAGAGCTGCCACCCAAATCAAATAGCAACGGCCCTTCACTGCTCCACCTGCAGGTGATGGGTCCACGGGAAGATGGCCGACTTCAGAGGAAGCAGATGACATGGGTCGTGGGGGATCGAACCCATGATCATTATAGGTGACAGTTGAAAAAGGAGATTTAATACAACACAAATATCATCATAGTACAAATTAGGGGTGGGAATACAAAGCTCACGATAACAATAATATCACAATAACAATTATATCACGATATGACGATTATCAATATATTGGTCAGAAATATACCATATGCCAATTCATGGCATAAATAAAAGAAAAATGTTAATTGCAAAAATACACTTTTTTTCATGATAAATGGAATGGAGATGCGTAATGTAGCCATATATTAAGTATTGAATGATACTATTTTTTCTAAATCGATATTGATACTTGGCAAATGCATGTCGATAATCGAATCGCGGGAGATTGTATCGCCCTAGTACAAATATTGTCAATGCAGTTTACTAGAGTCATACATAAGATTAACTTCAACCTCCCACCTTATGTGTGTATTTTTTTTGTAATGGGATAGCTCGCGTATTCTCTCATGCGTAGTCCAAAGCCATTTCTACGAGCTCTAAAACAGCGGTGGGCACTTATTAAAATCCCATCTCAAAGCAAATCTGGGAAACGCTTGACTTCTTTTATGGAGAAGTAATTTATGCATAATTTACTCCTAATGCAGTGGAGTGGAAATAGAAGGACATACATTAACATTGAACACTTTTGGATAAGATTAAGATTTGTACCCATGTGTAGTGAGGTTGACTGTGTGTGTGTTTTTTGGGGCAAACTGATTCGTGGTCTTAGAATGTTGGCGAGGTTTGAGCTCATGTGGCCAATAAAACACATTTTTTTATAGACAATCTTTGGCCGTTCAATGCGGAGCTAGTTGCTTTAGGGTTTTATTTCCTTATACCTGGTAGGCTTGTAAGAAAATGCAATATCCAGTGAGAAAAAGAAGAAACTAAAGAATTACCCAGGATTAAAACTAAACACACATTTGGTGATGATTTGTGATGACTTTTAGAGGGATATACAGTATTTCTAAATGTTAACGCCTTGGAAAAATATTTGCCCTTTTCTTTTATTAATTCATTTCTTCATTTTCGTGTGGGCGACAATCCCAGTATGCTGTTTCAAATGGAAATATTGAATTAGAAGAAATACATTTGAACTGAATATATTCTAAATTGCATTAGCTTGTAGCCATGTCCACGAGGCTTGTGTTTTGGAAAAATCAATTCTGAAAAGCTGGAAGCACTTTCTGTTTTGCTAACGTTGTAAGGAATGCTGCATATTTGAAACTAGGGATGTAACTTTTATTTGAATTTATATTCATTTATTTCCACGAATATCAAATACATTACATTATTTTGTGAATATCTTGCAAAGCTTATAAATGGGGTACCAACTGCTAAAAAAATCCCTATTTTAGTAAACAATAATCATTACCTGGTCTATATTAGGCTGTAATTAACAATTTTTTAATCATCAATTATATAGATCTCAAAAGGTCAGTGAATAAATTATTTAAAAATGTTGTTTTTTTTTTTTTTTTTTTTACATTTGCCTAAAACAAAGCTCAAGTGATTCCCGTGTTCTACTTCTAGTTAAGCTATTTCAGGCAGTATTAGATCAAATCTCACATCTGCGCTCTAAACAAGCTTGATTCATTGTTATCAAAATATTCCAATCCATTTTATCTTTTATAACACAATTGTAAAAACATCATGAGTCAACAATAACATTCAATGTCAAATTTAGAAATCAATATAAAAGATAGTAAATTTAGCTATGAATGGAGAAATAAACATTTAACAAATAGATGAAATCAATAAAAGATTAAAAAATAGAATCAAACAATAATTATTCGTCGCAGCCCGATTTGAAGCATGTCCTTCTGCTCTCTCATATCAAACAAACTTAGTATTCCATCTGAGCCCCATCATAATATCCTGCTCGCTTATTCACAATCTCTGGAGCCCAGCAATAACTCTCTCTTCCGCTCTGAATCAAACGCACCAATGGCAGAAACATATTTACCAAAAACAGCCTGCCATGTTCCACCCCTTCCATTATGAAAAGAGCTCTCAAACGCTGCCGTGAGTTCTGCATTGTAAACCCTGACATGTAAAGTTTACTTGAAAAAACCATGGAAATAAATTGCGTAGTAATTTCACTTGATTTCCTCAATTGTTTGCAATGAAGTTTAAATTTCAACTAATTTTCCGTCTGGGAATTGTACTTGGTGCTACCCTACTCTACACGTCAAAATGTTAAAAGTGAGGCTTACTTGAACAGAGACAGTTCAATTCAAAGAAGATCCTGAGTGATAAGCCAAGCTTTAAACAAACTAACAATAAATTAGTAATATTTACTTACTGGGAAAAATCTATTTAAAATAACTTTGATATCTGAAGTACAATTGAAGTTAGGGTTTACAGTGTGCTATGTCTCTTTAAAGGGAGAGTGTACGAGCCAGTCCCGTTACATAAGCCTGGGTGTTTTTTTTTTTGGCTTCTCCGGTCATCCAGGCCTGGCGACTCTCCATCTCTCCCCGCTGCGTCCGTGGGCATCTCTGTGCTGACGGGGATGGGGAAGTGAGGGGGGAGTGAGGGGCTATGGATTGTCTCTGGGACTTCTAATTCACTCTCCTCTCTTTCACACGGCCCATCTGTCGTCTCGGGCCTTTTTCCTCCACTCACTTTATTGATCTTGCACTTGTATTGAAAGTTTTTTTAATGTTTTATTATTTTCATTTCACAGTGTCAATTGATTCTTGCATTATTTTTGTTTTTTTGTTTTTTTCCCCTTTACTTTTAACCTTGTTTATTATGTACTTGTCTTGTGCACACTGGGGACTTTTGAAAATATATTCCAATGTGGTTTTACTGCAAATGGCACACAAAACAGAATCGCACTCTCGCAAATTGCAGCGGTGTGAAAGATGAAGCTTCCTGGTTTTGTTTTTTTGTAATGTTTTGTGTGGTTCAGTTTGCTGATCAGGAGTGGAAGTGAAGGCTACTGTTTGTGGTTAGAGAGGCTGGATAGCTGTTGAAAATGATGTATTGTTTTTTATCTTTATTGGCTATGGATCACTCTTTTTGAAAACTTAAATTCTTGTGAAGCTGTTAAAGCTTTGAAACCACAGAAATTAAACTAAATGTAATCATCAAATCCATCAAACTAGTTCCTGACTCTAAATACTATTCTATCTTCACTTTCGACGCGTGTGTTTTTGGCCTCTGTCACATTTTTCGATCAGATTTTCCATACAAAATTGAATAACAGAAGAGCACCCTCACTCAGCCAATCAGCTCTCAGTATGTAAAAGATAAGAACAATTCTTACGAGATAAACACAGAATGTTATGGTCTAATTTGTTTACAGAATGTATTTCTGTTGGGACAAATAATGTGTATTTATGAAAAAAGTGAGTTCAAGGTTCAAGGTAGGGATGTACCAATCCGATATTCAGTATCGGTATCGGGGGCCGATATGGGTATTTTGTAAGGATCGGATATTATCGGATTTGTTAAATATCGGGGAGTTTACATTTACAGAGTTCACACACTGGTTAAGTACTGGATTTTTGTGGTCATTCAGTTATGTACCAGCTCTTGTCTTTTTGTTATACTGAATGTTGAGGGCTGCTTTTTGATAACTGTTCCTCTTTGATATTTCTTTTATATCAAGTTCATTTTAAAGGTGATACTTACCTATGACCTAACTCAGTAGGTCTGTTAACCAAAAGCCAAACAATATTTTTGATCATGTTATAATAAAAAAAAAACATTTCAAAGTAATACTGGTTGCAAAATTTTTAATGCTTTGAAAATATTAGAAAAAATTGGATTGGTATCGGATCGGCATCGGCAAAACAATATTTAAGAATATCGGAATCGGATCGGATCACAAAAAATCTGGACCGGTACATCCCTAGTTCAAGGTATCTTTATTATCCCCAAGGGGCAATTTGGTTGCAGCAGCAGAAACACATATACACAAGGAAACCAAGATATACAGCAGAATTACAGTGATCTGTTTAAAATACTGGTGGCAAGAGGGGTAAAAGAGTTCTTAAATCTGTCAGTCCTGCTTTTAAAGGAGCGATATCTGCGGCCAGAGGGGAGCATCTTTAAACTCTGCCCACAGGGGTGGGTGGCGTCTGTGGAGATCAGCTGGGCTTTTTTTTAAAGATCTGAGTCCTGTGGACGTCCTGGAGGTCAGGAAAACCGGCTCCAGAAAATGTTCCACAGGATAATGCTCCAAACCAGAAAATAAAAGAGAAGGTAAATACTGATTATATAAAACAAGAATAATAGAATACAAGTTACTCTATTCATAGAATATACAAGAATAAATTGTTTTTCAATTGTATTGTATTGTATTATGTGAATTCCAGCATAATCTATTTATGTTTGTCCACACATTTAAATTCAAATCTTTTCTTACATTGTATGCGTTATTTGCATTTATATTTTTTTATTGAAGATTTATTGTTATTAAAAGCAAATCATCAAATAACATATTTACATTTATTTACATGATTTCTTTTATATAAAAAATCAGGAGAATATCAAATGAAATTGAAACATAGAATCCAAATAACTAAACAAAAAATCTATATTGTATCTAATGAAATAATAGCATTATTTATCTGTTTGTTATAATATGATATTTGTTTAAGCTAAATCCAAAGTGAATGTAATCTCATCTCTTTGGTGCAGTGATCTAAGTCTTCTAAAGTTCAGAAAGTGCCTTTTACACTTTCCGCCTCAGAATAGCATTTGCAAACAAACCTATTTTCTTTGTATTATCAGTCGAATGCAATAGAAGCAGCTGTGACCACCTGCTCGGCCAGATCCTTCGAGATGGAGGTTATGTCTCTCGAATTCTAGCTGCATATTTCCCACCGCTGCCGACCGCTCTGTTATTGTAAATGTGAATGTTTTTGAGACCTTCAGGCTGAGAAAGTGTTTCTTTCTAAAAGTTGTAGAATCCCCTCATGCTGTGGCATCACTTTGGAGGTTGAATTTCTCATTCACCTCTGGCAATTTAACCTTTTGAGTCAATTAAACCTTTTGAGTACTTGCATGAGCTTTTTAATACGAGTTTGCGAGTTCTTTAGCTAACTCAGATTGGTTTTTGGACTTTCTTACTTAAAAGTCAAAAGCAATAAACTATGCAATGCAGTCTATGTTACCTATGTTACTTCAACGTCAACCTCAAAACAGTTTGGTTCTATAGATTTCAAACTCGGTAAAAGTAATCTGTTTTCTCTCTATTTTGCAGTGAAAAAGTGTGCCCCAGCCCTCACTCAGCCAATCATTTTTAAAAGAATATTGTTCAGATTTGTTCACAAAATGTATTTATGAAATAAGGTAGGAACCTCATTTTTAACAATTTAAATAGAAAAAACAAAAGTTTTTTCTATTTCTTGGGCATTGTTTAACTTGTTGAAAAACCAAGCATTAATGTAGATAATAATAAAGTAAATTCCCTTTTTTTGTAAATACCTACTGTTGTATCGACATTAGTATTGAGTATTTCTGTTATCAAAATATTGAAAAGAGTATAAAATGTAGTTATTTTTTTCAAGTTATAAGCTGCTAGAGCTCTGGACACATATTTTTCTTTATAGCCTTTATCTTCCACCTAACCCTACAATAGAAATACCTTATGCCGTATTGTTGATGCATTGAATACATAATCACTCGCTACCATTTGGCTACTGAAATAATCATGAATTGCAGCTTTAGTTTTTGACTACACAGTGACATTTTGAGTTCAGAGCCGTCTAGTGGTTTTGGCAGAACGGTGAATCTCGGCTCAAAGTGGCTGCCGACATGTTTGTGATGTTTTATTTATAATCTTTCATAACACTGCATCATCCATGAGTCAGCGGGCTAGCCGGCCTTTCACACAAAACAAACACTGGAGCTTTTCAACCGCTCCAATCTCTATACAAATCAGCCTTTTTAGCTAAGCATTTGTTTATTCGCGTAAGCCGCAGCCAATTAACAACGAGCATGCAAACTTTGACCAGGACATCTGCCACTTTAAAAAAATAGTGAGCAAGTTCCGGCCCAGGAGAGGACTTGGTTTGATTAGATTTTGTGTTGGAGTTGTCTGAAGGAAAGGAGAGTGTGTTCTTCAGTTTGAGGGGTTTTGAGATGCATCAAGTGTGCTGCTATAGCTGATGTGAAACGATTTTAATGACTCAGTTCACAACTTTGATAATGACTAAAGCAGAGCAACCTGAAATTATGCCAAATGCAGGAAAACAACCACAAACACAAAACGACCTTTCAGATTGGCTTTGTTTGATCATAGACATCAAAATCAACAGTTCTCTCTGAGTTAAACATATTAACTTTATTACTATTCTTAGTAACTTTTAGATTGATGTATTAATTATGTTTGTATGGATGTGTTTCTGCTGCTAGACACATTAATTTATCCTTCGGGTGTCTGTCTGTCTGTCTGTCTGTGTCAATCTATCTATATTTAAATAGACACCTGAATTTAAATAAATTATACAGTACCCTTCAACCTTTCAACATTTCGCCACATTTCAGGCTTCAAACATAAAGATATACAATTTTAATTTTTTGTCATGAATCAACAACAAGTGGGACACAATCGTGAAGTGGAACGAAATTTATTGGATAATTTAAACTTTTTTAACAAATAAAAAACTGAAAAGTGGGCCGTGCAATATTATTCGGCCCCTTTACTTTCAGTGCAGCAAACTCACTCCAGAAGTTCAGTGAGGATCTTTGAATGATCCAATGTTGTCCTAAATGACTGATGATGATAAATAGAATGCACTTGTGTGTAATCAAGTCTCCGTATAAATGCACCTACTGTACTCTTTGATAGTCTCAGGGTTCTGTTTGAAGCGCAGAGAGAACCATGAAGACAAAGGAACACACCAGGCAGGTGTGGAGAAATTAAAGGCGGATTTGGATACAAAAAGATTTCCCAAGCTTTAAACATCTCAAGGAGCACTGTGCAAGCAAATATATTGAAATGGAAGGAGTATCAGACCACTGCAAATCTACCAAGACCCGGCCGTCCCTCCAAACTTTCATCTCAAACAAGGAGAAGACTGATCAGAGATGCAGCCAAGAGGCCCATGATCACTCTGGATGAACTGCAGATAACTACAGCTGAGGTGGGAGAGTCTGTCCATAGGACAACAATCAGTTGTGCACTGCACAAATCTGGCCTTTATGGAAGAGTGGCAAGAAGAAAGCCATTTCTCAAAGATATCCATAAAAAAGTCTTGTTTAAAGTTTGCCACAAGCCACCTGGGAGACACACCAAACATGTGGAAGAAGGTGCTCTGGTCAGATTAAACCAAAATCGAACTTTTTGGCCACAATTCAAAACGATATGTTTGGCGTAAAAGCAACACAGCTCATCACCCTGAACACACCATCCCCACTGTCAAACATGGTGGTGGCAGCATCATGGTTTGGGCCTGCTTTTCTTCAGCAGGGACAGGGAAGATGGCTAAAATTGATGGGAAGATGGATGGAGCCAAATACAGGACAATTCTGGAAGAAAACCTGTTGGAGTTTGCAAAAGACCTGAGACTGGGACGGAGATTTATCTTCCAACAGGACAATGATCCAAAACATAAAGCCAAATCTACAATGGAATGGTTCACAAATAGACGTAACCAGGTGTTAGAATGGCCAAGTCAAAGTCCAGACCTGAATCCAATCAAGAATCTGTGGAAAGAGCTGAAGACTGCTGTTCACAAACGCTCTCTATCCAACCTCACTGAGCTCGAGCTGTTTTGCAAGGAAGAATGGGCAAGAATTCCAGTCTCTTGATGTGCAAAACTGATAGAGACATACCCCAAGCGACTTGCAGCTGTAATTGCAGCAAAAGGTGGCGCTACAAAGTATTAGCGCAAGGGGGCCGAATAATATTGCACGTCCCATTTTTCAGTTTTTGGTTTGTTAAAAAAGTTTAAATTATCCAATAAATTCCGTTCCACTTCACAATTGTGTCCCACTTGTTGTTGATTCTTGACAAAAAAAAAAAAATTTATATCTTTATGTTTGAAGCCTGAAATGTGGCAAAATGTTGAAAGGTTCAACGGGGCCGAATACTTTCGCAAGGCACTGTATATATATCTCTATCTCTCACACTGGGGCGGGGTGATAGGGAACCTGTAATTTAATGTGCTGTTTAAAAAAAGTGTTTATCAACGATATATATTCATTGGAATCCTCACTGACCATAGTATAAAGCTTTTTAATCATGTTTGTGAAGTTTTCCCACTTGGAGCAAAAATCTGTATCCTCCTTTGTAAGAAAAAAATGGGACGGGCTTCCTTTCCCCTGTATGTCTTCTTTGAAACTGTTTTTGTATGCTCACTGAAATAACATTCAGAGATATATCACTTATTCCATCAGCTTGTTTCCATGGGGATGCAAAATATGGAAGTCTATGTTTTTGTTTAGTTACATTCAATCATTTATTTGATATGGACATAAATAAAATGTGTTGTCTGTCAGTGTTACTGTACATAGACTTGGACCCGCTAGCTCACTGAAGCTCAATAGGGAAGTGCTCGTGGACAAATATTGGCTCCAACTCGCTCTGGATCCTATTTTGACTGACATTGAAGAGTAAAGTCCTCGAGCTCATTAACCGTTTGTGTCACACTCAAAATTTTGGGCTGAAAAAAATTGTGGTTTAGCTCTGAGTTATCCTGGTGTGTACATGTTGATTGTCTTTGTAATCCGGATATGATTGTCCATAGAACAGTTGTCCAGTGTATGGTGGTGTGAACGAGATGCACTCCTTCTTATCATGGTGTAAAGTACAGGCCAAGTTACAGATCAGCCTCTTGTGCTTTATGCATAATGCCATCTATAAAAACAATCCACATTTCTTTGAGGAAAATTTGTTTACAGCGACTATTGCCATCAACATGTTACTCTGCAGTTCAGCTCTCGACCAACTAGACTAGAGCTTCCCAACGAGGTATGGATTGGCTATATTGGCAGAGCTGAAGTTGGCTGGATGAACTTGTGATCTCAAAATCTAATGTCATGCCTGAAATAGAAGAAAAGAAAACCATTAAAGGATAGCCAAAATCTTTAAATAGTACATTTGGCATAATCTAGGCATGAATGTAATTCTCACTTTTGAAGGCGTCCTGTCACTCAAACCAGTCATAGCTTAAGTTATGTGCATGTACATATATTGTTTGACGCTGTTGGAAGCCTGCAGTATTTCACAGTTGTTAATTGACCTTAGGTGTTGACGCTAATGTTATGAGTGTGAGCAGTTCCTCTTACAGACAGTTCAGGGACCAAATGAGTGTAGAAACTCGACCCAGCGCTGATGGAGGCAGATCAACAGAGAGGGCTTTGGTTTGCTGCTTATACAGATATAAACAGTTCCTCTGTACAGCATTTGAACAGCATTCAAGCCAGCATTCGTAAATTAGATTATTTCTATCTGCATATGTTGCTTTTCATTTTACGGAAGTATTAGACTCAGCTGTCATACATAGTTTAGAGCTAAGTCTCTGAATGGATATAGCTTTTCATCAGTGGGGGCTTGTCCTGGCTCAAAAGTGGCCAAAATGATGTGCGCTGACATGCTTGCAATACCACCCCGGGCCGATGGGGGTGGACCCAAAAGTAGAATTAGCCAATGCTAACATATAGCATTGGCAGACCTCTGGAAAATGTCTTTACAGAATGGTCCAAAAGCTGGCTCCTGGCCCAAAGCTCCGTTCCACATGTGTGTCAATGCTGAGGGGGGTGAATTTTTTTGGACCACTCTAGTTTACTTGCTGTGGATTTTTGAAGTCTCTCGTTCAAATGAAGCTCTCGCCGGCTGACGCATGCGTAGATGCCTTTTTTCACAATTTTCTTGTGGGCTGGACCGCTCGCTGCCATTTTGGATAACTCCAGTAGAGCAATTTTTTTGGCCCATTAGTTAGAACGGCGGAGACGCGGCGTGACTCTGTCCGTTAATATATACAGTCTATGCTTTTCATCCAATTTTCAGATATACTTCAATAATAGGCTAATAAGAACCCAGCCTCCTCTGCGGTTTGTTTTGTTCATCAGTGACGTGGTGCACCTGGACATAGCTACAGAATGAGATTCCTGTTTGTACCAGTTGTATTTAAAAGGTACATAATTTACTTTTTTGAGCTTTTACAATTGCTCCTCATCAAAAACTAACTTGTTGTTGTTTTGAACTCCATCCAAGGTAGGAATTGTGCAGGCGAGAGTGTTGTTTACCTGTCATACTATTTCACCAGATCAAATTTTATGCTGAAAATATTGTTTCACATTCTTGAAAGGAAGCATGAACACACAAAGTGGAAAGTCTTTTTTGCCAAAAAATAATGCTTAGTTTTACTCCTTTAACCTTAAATATAGTTATTTCAGGGTTGATACAATAATTAATAGTCATGGCTGCCAGAAAGACTATTTATGATTAATGCAACACTCACATTTGTTTAAATGGCTGAATTATTTGTTTATATCGCAACTAATTCAGGCGTATATTTTATTTTTTACCTCACACAAAATAACATCACTAGTTTTATTCACTTCTTATTGGACACAAATAATGTTTTATGTAGCACTTTTTTGGACACTCAAAGACGCTTTACATGTCATTATTCTTACTGTCTGTAGCCACAGCTGCCCTGACAGAAGCGAGGCAATCAGTATGTGCCATCGGCCCCTCCGACCACAGTTTGTAACTCATCCATGCTAAAACATTACAAAAATGATGACACTTTAATCATCTAATTGTCTATGCATGTTGTTGCAATCTGAAAGTAATATATTCCGTCCAAGTCGTTCATATAATTTCCATATGTAACCGCAATACGTTCTATTTCACTGTCATGGTACTTTTGTTTTGCTGCCCCTTCCAACTGCAGAAGCACAAAGGCCCACTTCCCACAGCTGTGCATGTGGCCTGCCCACTCCGACCGCACGCTGACATAAGTATGGTCATAGAGTATCCTCGACAGGGCAATCCAAACCATTGTCTCTTCCAAACAATGTGTGTTAGCACCAGACTGCTGAGGCCAATCAAAGAAAACCCCTGTCTACACTCTTTGGCTCGCTTTGCACTTTTGTCATGTGGCCTAGATTCCCTCAACCGGATTCAACTTGCAGACCAAAGTATCTATTCTCTCAATACTGTATTTCCATGGCACTGTCAGCACTTGGTGAGAGATGTCCTATATCTGCTCTAGGCGCGCAGGATCTGCCTTGACTTGCATTGGGATGATGCCGCAAAGATCTTGTCAGAAGTACTTCCTTGCTACGGAACATGTAGATTTGTTCAATCTACATTTGTTCATATTCATAGAAGTGTACATATGTAGCTGGGAGCATGTTCCAAATAGACCACAGTTGAAAGACAAAGTTACAAAGTGAACCACCACATTTAAAAGACAAGCAAATTTAAAAAAGTAAAACAAGAAAAATCTTATGTTCAAGATTTAAAATGTTGCAATTTTAAACGTAAGTGGGTTGTCTAATTTAGTCAGAGTTCTCACATATAAGGGTAAATGCATTACAAGACAACAATAATAGACATCAAGGGAGTGAAGAGTATCTTTAAACCTAGTCCAAACATGTACTTACTGAACACCAGGGTGGCCCAGAGCTAAGTAAAGTCCAACCTAATCTTTCTGACAGTGGCTGGGACTCTTTATCATGTATCGCACAGACATTAACGAGAGCTTCACCAGTTCTTTATCATAATTAAAACAATTATTATAACACAATCACAATTAGATATGCTATTATTCTATTCTTTTACAAAGTTATTCAACCCTGTTGCACATATAAAGTAATACATCAAAAGTTCCATACATCCAAACTTTTAGTAAGAGCGCCACCTCCTTTTTCTGTATTCCAGCTGTTCTGACCTTTAAAATTGGGTTTGATATTTTCCTTATTGATTCACACCAAAGCTACACTGGTGCCATTTTGTGACACAATCAAAAACAATTGTCAGTCTATATAAATAAACTTAAAGGCACTATACCCGTTTCTGCAAGGTTTGAATGTTTAGCACCGCCCCCCAACTCGCTCGCTTCTCATTTCCCCTACGCTCTCATAACACAGAGCCATCTAGCTCAATTTGCGATCTGATATGTATGCTAACATTAGCCTTAGCCCATCTTCTTGTAAGCTGCACAACAATCACTGAAGAAATGGTACTAAAGAAACGCACTGCTAACAATATATAGGTAAAAGAATACCGCTAGTTTCGCATCTGAATGTGTTCATTTAAACATTACAATATGTTCGAATTTTTAATTATAATTTATTATACGAGCTGTATAATAAATTATAATTAAACATTCACAGCAGCAATAGAACACTCGATTGACTTGAATGTAGCGTTAATTCTACCGATAATTTTTTCTTGAAAACAGAACTCTCAAATCAATAATGACCGCTGCCCTTTGGCAACGCAATCTCTGTTTGTAATTCAGGTGTGTAAAGTACTAACATTACTCTGCAAGTACAACAAGCCTTGAGCGCCTGTCACTACACTGTGAAGCTTCTCTGCACACAGTTGTCTGTGCAAAGAAGCTAGCCGAGTTAGCCACGCTCAATAAACAAATACATATCAATCAATCAACGCCATCCATCCATTTACTACCCTTTAATCCATTTCTGGGTCAGGGGGTGGCAGTCAGAGATGCCACCCAAGTCTCATAGCACCAGCCCCTCACTGATCCTCTGCAGGTGGTGAGTCCACAGGAGGACGGCTGCTCTCTGAGTGTGAGCATAGCCTTGATCTTTCAGTGGGGGCTTTGGGCAAAGTGGGGTTGAGTGTCTTGCCCAAGGACACATCGACAGCAGTCATCAGTGGGAGTCGGTGGAGAAGGTGCGGAGGTGGGAATTGAACCCACAACCTTCTGGCCTTAAAGCCAATGCTCTCTCTGAGCTACTGTCGCCCTCATCAACTGTCGCCCTAATCAAAGCCATTAAATGTTAATCAGACAGTACAGTATACATATACATCCTTAACACACATGCACGGACGATTTCAGAATTTGGTGTTAACGTTTTCATGACAAAATTACTATTTTAATGTGACAAAAAGCGATCGCGAAAAACCCGAAAGTAACCATTAACATGAAACGAACATTTTAGGACACATTTGAAGAGGATCTAATGGATTTAGGTTCGGTATATAAATGGGTAACTCACCGCTGATGTTCAGAATTCTTTGTTCAGTTTTCATGTAGTTCCGGAGAGTTTTTGAACTAGCTAGCTTAGCTGTTACCTGCCTAGCACGTCCCGGTGAAACCTTTGGGAGCTAACTATTTTATTTGCAGTCATTAAATACATTTCGAATTATAAGGGCTGTCTAATATTTCTTCGAATTTATATATATTTTTTAATTTTAGAATTATATTCGAAGTCGAAGCCCTGGTGTTAAGCAGCGCTGTAGGGGCTAGAGGACGCAGGCTGTTCGCCGCTCGTCCTGTGAGTGGAGGAGAACGAGCGTCCCGCTAAGACTCTACTCAGCACTTTTCACAGCCGTAACTCATACACCACTGAATCAATGACCTCATGTTTTCAATTAAATTATGTATTATGATACAACTTGTATGTAGTAATAATCATTTTTATGAACTACTTAGAAAAGAAATTGGGTATAGCTTCTTTAATGACTGAATTTCAAAGGTTCGGAGCTTCACAACAAAGAATACCATGCATAATAAATATTAGAGGAGCTGAAGTTAGCTGGATGATACTATGGCTTGCTTGTGTTAGCAGCAAAGGGCTACATGAAATGACTTAGTTTGGACATGTCTGATTTTGCATGAATTTAGGGCTGGGCGAAATAAACGGTATAAGCGGTATGCAATTAAAATTGGGCCAACGGTAGAGATTATTGTTATACCGGCAGAATGCGATAGGTCAGCCATTCCCAAACTCAGTAACACCGAGGCCCCCTTAAAAATCTGACGGGTCTGCGTGGCCCCCCAAAATAATAACCAAGAAGACAACATTAAGAATAGGCTCTTCTGGTTATTTTATTTTGGGGAAATAGCCTCTGCTACAAACATTGTAATACAAAAATGATTACAGTGGATTATTCAAGTCAAATAATGAACACAAATATTTTATTACAAACAAAACATTATAAATTTAACATTAAATAATTATATTATTTTTTTATTTTTTTTATGACCTCCCGCGGCCCCCCTGCAGTACCCTCGGGGGCCGCGGACCCCACTTTGGGAGACACTGCGATAGGTCATTATGTCATCAAATTACTGGGTTGCACGTGACGAAAGTGCTCTGAGGGACAGGAAGTAAATTTCCCCACTAAGAACAATGCAAACATTCACTGATTCCGAGTTAGAATGCTCTTTTTCTGTGGTGTGTGCAGTTGTGGCAACTGCTCATATCAAGTGGGGAACTTATGGAGTCTCTACTTTGCTAAAAAATATTTCTCTAACGGGTGTCAATTTTTAGGTAAATGCGGAAGGGGAGAAATGCACTAGCATTAGCATTAGCCTGCGTAGCATCTGCGGCCACAAACACAGCTGACAGTCCACAGTCTTTACTTCGCTTTCTTTCATAGATACAATGCAGTATTTTTGTGTGGTATACGGTTTTAGTAACCGAGGCAACAGAAAGAAAGAACTGTTAAATACATTTTCTAATTGCAGCCCCCGTTGTTAGCTTACTGCTGTTAGCTTAACGTCCAAACCTTTTGTTATTTACAGCTCAACAAATCACCGAAATGACAATAAAGGATCATATTTCTCGCTTCAAATGTTGTCTAAAGTAACATTTGTGCCCTATTGATTGTATTATTGATCAGAACTATCATCTCAGATGTGTTTCTGTTGATACCAGATCGACTCCACTGTCGTCACTATAACAGCCTTAATCCTTCTCATTGTTGAAAAAATTGGACTCATTCAAACAATACAAAGCGTACACTGCATTAAAATTAGTTATCACTCATAATAAGAGTGATACTAAGCCGCAAAAGGCTCCTATGTCTGCGTTTTCCACAAGCCCCGGTGATCCAAGATGGCGCCCTATTCAAATGAATGGTTTGTGCTCAGTAGCCCATGGGACTTCATGGAGACCGGGAGATTAGCTGAACTCGCCTATATTTGGCATCGTCTGGTCCTCCCGGTTCTGCGCAATGGATTGTCTCCCATGATGCGTCGCGCCAAATGCGCGTGTGTGGCTTTCATGCACGCTCGGCTGCGCTTTGACCAATCAGCGCTGCTGATCAGAGCAGCAGCAGAGCGGGAAGGAAAGGAGCAGAGTTTGTGGCAGTAAAGTGTGGATTTAAAGATAACTGAAGGATTTAAGAAGAAAAAAAGTTCAGGATGACAAGGGACACTAAAATCTTTATGAAAGCTGTAGGTTGTCTGTCTATGGAAGCCCGTTTCCGCCATGTAAAAAAAAAAAAAAAAAGCATACAGAAAGTCAAAATTTTGACTTTAAAAGTCAAAATTACGACTTTAAAAGTCAAAATTTTGACTTTAAAAGTCAAAATTACGACTTTAAAAGTCAAAATTACGACTTTAAAAGTCAAAATTACGACTTTTCAACTGCGCATGTGCAGTTGAAAACTTGTATGTGTTGTTGTCTGGAACGGTCTCTGGACGTCCTTCACCTGCAAATTATGTGAAGATATTGCCTACAGTGACCACTGCATCCTTGAAGTAGCCAGAAATAATGTTGTTTGATTGATTCTGTAAAACTTTCCTGACCCCAGACCGCGGTCGTAGGACACAGCGGGGAGCTGTCTTTTTATTTATTTATTTTAAATTCAATTTACATATATACAACATTTAAATCAAATGACTTCTTATTTCGACATAGTAACAAATAATGTGAGCAATATGTTTTTATAATAAATCAAAGGAAAATGAGCCATTGAGACATTCCAATCCAATCTGCTGTAGACCACTCTGACCAGACGATGGCGCTGAGAGGGGTCCACGCGGAGCGAGTATTTCCACGGCTGAAATGATGCGCTTTCTACGTGTTGAGTACGGGGTTTTATACATGCATCTATAATGGATTTAACTCCCTTTTCAAAGACCCTCACTGTTATCTGCGGAGTTATTTCTCCGGATTGACTAAAAGAGTCGTGGGCTTTATTTTGTCACAATAAAATAATCAGACAAGGTACTTATTCCCTGTATGTCTCTGTGTTCTTGCTCATACGCCAACAACTTTACCCGCACGCTCCATCAGCTCACCCCCGCATGCACGCAAACACGTCACATACTCTTCAATGCACTGATCGCAATTCCAAAAGGGTATTATTGTCAGTGCCCGTGACTGTGGTTCTCCTGCCTCTGTCTGTGGTTCTCCTGCCTCTGTCTGTGGTTCTCCTGCCTCTGTCTGTGGTTCTCCTGCCTCTGTCTGTGGTTCTCCTGCCTCTGTCTGCGGACCTCTCTCACTGTCCTGCAATCGCGAACGGTCTCTCTGTCAGTCACAATATCATTCACTGCATTTCTGGTGCATCCATCGATAGCCGTGAGTGATACTGACCAGATGTCACCAGTTGATGCTCAATGACTTTGACCAGCCGCATGTGTTTTATTATTAATCTTCCACAGTCCGTTTAGGATAAACTAAATAGAGGCTTCTGAAGCGGATTCTAATCATAAACAGAGAGACCGTTTGCATTTTAACGCGATTACTACCACAACATTATTGCTGCTACTTAATGGATGCAGTGGTCACTGGTCACTGTCTGTTGGCAAAATCTTCACATAATCTGCAGGTAGAGGATGACCCATGGTCATGGATCTATAACAGGGATGACCAGAGACCGTTCCAGACAACAACACATACGAGTTTTCAACTGCACATGCGCAGTTGAAAACTCGTAATTTTGACTTTTAAAGTCGAAATTTTGACTTTTAAAGTCAAACTTTTGAGTTTTAAAGTCAAACTTTTGAGTTTTAAAGTCAAAATTTTGACTTTCTGTAGTTTTTTTTTTTTTTTTTACATGGCGGAAACGGGCTTCCATATCTGTCAGCTGAGGTCGAGCTGTTTTAATTTACATTGAGCTCTATGAGACTTTTTTCTGGGTAGCCCTCGTGAATTTAGTTTGCAGTACCACGGTCGCCCCCTGTGCCAATGGGTGGGACAGCTTTAAGCTAGTAATACCCTATCTAGTTATTATTATAGATCCATGGTTTTCCAGAATTGCCCATTCTATTTCATAGAAGAAAAATACTTCCTGTCCAGTCCCTTCTGGTTTAAACACTGAACTGAAAACTGATTCCATCTTTATTCAAACAATATTCATCCTTCCACACAGGGCTGGGTAATCTTGATTTCTGATCAGATTAATTATTTTAACATATTATATTAAATTGTGCATATTTGATACATCATGAAAGGTGAATGAAGAAATGTGATGTCTGTCCATGGGTCTTCTCGTTCTCCTAAACACAGAGTTTGATTTTTCTCTGCCACGGACGCTGTTACTGCTGCATGATTGATGTCTCTGGAAGCGAGGCCTTTTAACCTCTGATTATGAATGAACTACTCTGGAGTCCATTATTATTACACTTTTTTCCCCCCTCTAAGACACTAGGAGCGATATGCTGCCACGTCTGCCCTCTAGTGGTGCATTTTAATTAGACTATAGGCAATTGATTGGTCCAGATAATGTTATACTTGGAAGCAATTATAGTAAGGCATTGGTTAGCCAGGTAACTTTGAACACTGGTATAACGTCCATCTTCTTCCCCATAATCCATTTTAGAGTGGGTTAAAGGGTCTTGCCCAAGGACACAAGGACAGCAGATCTCAGTGGGAGGTGGTGGAGAGGGTCTCGTGGGGCGATAGTACCCACAACCTTCAGGCTCAAAGGCTAAAGCTCCACAAACTGAGCCCCCCCCAGTATTAATCCATTTCCAATGTATGGATGCAAAAAGCCTTTATCTGAAGATCGGACGCTACAGGTTTGATAGAGTTCTCTTGTTGTGGTTTACAGCTGCATGCAGATGGTTACCATAAGATGGAATCCCCCTCACTCACTGTCTCACACACGTGATATATTTATTGACTATTGGAGCTGTTTCACATACGCGGTGCTAAGGACAGTGCAGTGAACGAACCTGTTTCTGTAAGTTTTGTTTTTATTACAGTTGTGAAGATTCTTAGTATTATGATTCCCTACACATTCATAAATAAATGATGATATGTGATCATTTCTGAAAGCTTTTATTGGTGATGCATTTTGAAAATATATGGCAAACAAAAAAACCAAGACGAAGGAATCCAGAGAGTTGAGGAAATGACACGGAACTGAGAAATATGTGAAAGTATTTCCTATTGCGGAGTTCCCAGAGGCAGCACACTCACATTCACACCAAATATGCACATGGTTATATGCACAGGTTCTTGTCATTGGCCTCAAATGGAAGGAGGGGAACTCACACAAACACACACAGAAATGCAGAGGAAGCATTTTAATAACATGTTTGGGCTCCCTGCACTGCATTCTTGACTGTT
Source organism: Knipowitschia caucasica (assembly GCA_964034765.1). NCBI lineage: Eukaryota > Metazoa > Chordata > Actinopteri > Gobiiformes > Gobiidae > Knipowitschia > Knipowitschia caucasica. Next base: position 21,666,605 of record OZ035838.1, read on the forward strand.
TTAGTTTTCTGGTTTTAATTTCCGGGTGGGGTTTGCACTGGCACCTCTTGTCCGCAGCTTATTTGCAGTTGCTCAATGAGCTGCTGGAAATGTAAGGAGATATTTTCCTTCAGGATTAGCATTGTAAAGTTGACGAAGTACAAAGGTCCTGCTATGAACATGGCGATTCAAACTGTATTAACTCTATCAGGGCCCAATTGAATTTGCGAGAATTTTCGAGATAATCAACACAACCAGAGCGTCTGTCGCCACCGTAGCATTCAGCGCGTCTCTGGGGCGTAAATGTAGATGCACAGTTTATGTCCATAGATTTTCATGGTGTCAATGCAGTTGCTCACAGAATAATGTTATACATAGAAAGGTTGCTGTGTTAAAAATACGTGCTGTTTGTCTGGTGCGTGTTGCCTACTCTAAACTGCGCTATTGTGGATTCAGATCTTATCTATACTATCTTTTATGTTTCCTTCCCCTGGGCCTTCCACCCCTTCTGAAATGTCCTCCATTTTTAAATTGAATTCAAGCTAATTTAGACATTTTTGCCTTTTTTGGAAGGTATTCTGTTTTAATCCTTAGCATGCGTCATTTTATCCATAAAAACCCTAATAAAAGCAAGTTTAGCATGCTACTTTTTCTGCTGCTTTTATTGTGAGTGGACTTTCACATGACAAACCAAACTGTTACTAGAACTGTTACTTTGGCTGTTATCCTCCACTAATGCGACCAAGTTGTTCTCAAGGGTGGAACTCGTGCTGCAGATTTATGACCTTTGGGTTTCTGTGTTCCAGTAATGAGTAATAGTAAGTGATAACAATTTGAAAGTAAAATCGGCCACAAAGTGGATCTGTTTTTCCCCATTGTGGTAAATTTACAATTTGTAAAGTAATGTTTCAGGATGAATTTTGCTCTATGTTCATTTCATTATCCCTGAGTAAATGTTAGCAACATTAGAATAATAGAAAACTGGGATGACAGACAGTAGAGAAACTGGTGGCACATAATTCTACTGGGACTGACTTTTTTTGTTCTCATGAAAATATATATATAACGCAAATTTTAGAATATTATTGAGTATGTATGTTAAAGTGTCACTGTCCTATCATGTGTATTGTTGTTGTGGAAGTTTAAATAGTGTTAGCAAATACCTAACACTGTGCAAAAGGAGGAGATACTTTGGTGTACTGTAAATATTTACCACGATTCGCCTCAATTCTTGATGCAGGCAGGCCCCACAAGGCATACAACAATGCACATTTTAATTTTCTTTAATTGTAGCGGAAAAAATATAACTGTACTCTACGCATTATATGTATGTTATGCATGAATATATACTTTAAGACATTTCTTCATTATTTATTCACTGCTTAATGCATCACTGACACACTGATATTGTTGGCTGTCTCCTGATGAAAAACAACAGAATCAGTTCAGCTTTGGGACGAGACATAAGGTTAGCACCACCAGCACCTTCTTTTGAATCACTTCAAAAAACCCACTTTTATCAAACAGTCTATCATAAACTTAACGTGTTGTATTTTATTATTGTGTGTTCTCTGTCTGCTTTATTTTTTTGTATTTGTTTTCCAAATATATTCTATATTATAATAAGTGTTTTTATTTACTTGATGTATGCTGACAGTGCGGCACTTTGTAAACATTATTTTTGTGCTATACAATGCTCCTTTTTAGAACCAGTTTTAGAACTTATTTAGCACTACAAATGACTTACTTTTAATAAATCTGATGAAAACCTTAACATTTTTGGGGCAATTTCTCTCTGAACAATTATGTTGGTAAAAATCTAATACTACAGTGTCATTCACAAAAACCCACATGGACACACTTTTCTCACAATTCTTTACTCACATATTATTATGTGTTATTGTTCATTTTATTATTATTATACATGCACCAACTCGTTACCTCAGTGGCATGTTTCACTGATGAGGTTGTGTTTTGGGTTCTGAGTCTTCTCCTACTCTCTCTCTCTCTCTCTCTCTCTCTCTCTCTCTCTCTCTCTCTCTCTCTCTCTCTCTCTCCTGTGGATTGGATATCACCTGCAGTTTATCTTGAGTCAAAAGTTTCTCTCTTTTCTGAAGTTTTCTCTGTGACACTGGTTCACAGCCTACCTCCTGCAGAGATTGTCCACCGGTTTCTTCTTCACCGGTTTCTTCTTCATCTTCATTCTGACACATGTTCCCCTTGATGTTACAGGTCTTTTGGTGTTGCTTTTTGTTCCTAATTTGGCCTCACAAAAATGCATTGTCCATCTCTCTGGTGTGGTTGTTTTCATTTTCAACCTAATTATGGCTTGCTTTCCTGACATGGGTCCTTTGATCTAATATTAAAAGAAGAGAAACTGTTTCCAAATACAAGTAACACACTTGAAATCAATTCTAAGCCTTCTGTCTGCTCCCAGTCCATCAGATAGCAACATGACACACATCTGGCCTCGGACCAGCCTTTAGCCTTAGTCTTTTTTCCTGTATAAAGTAATATTAACCAGTTCTAGCACTAGTGAGATTTTTGCAGCAATTTCTCAGAATTACCTTGGTTTGAATGAGAGCTGTGAAAATGACGGTAGCTCTAGTAGTTTCATATTTGTGGCAGTCCTTGTGTTAAAATACAGTTGGTAAATGTCCTGCCAAAATCATATGCACCTATTCATTTATTGAGTAAACATGAATGTTAAATATTACAGTGCCATTCACACAAAAATACAGAAATGCATGGACACAAACACGTTTCGCTGTCAAATGCTTTGTCACTGCCTCTTCTGGATTACAGGCTTTTTACACTCAAACCCTCCCGTTCTGCCTCTGGTGGCGGCTCAGACTCAGCCTCTTTCTTCCCTCACATAAAGCCCAGATTCCTGCTGCAGCCGCGCGGGCACATGCGGCGGCCGGACGTGCATGTCTCACAGTCTGGGGCTATATTTAGAACGGAGCTGGAGATATGCTTTACAGGGCGATGGCTCACTTTACACACAGCCACTGGGCCAGTTGTTTCCTTTATTCCTTTCCTCTCAAAGCCTCGGTATTAACTGACACGGATAGGCCAGATGATCTGTTTGTGTTGCTAGATGTAAGGTCACACTCAAAATAAAGGGTTATATTTTGTGCTAGTTTTAAAGCCACCCTGTGTAATTTTTACAGTTGCTCCATATGATAAAAACATGTTAACAAATAACTAATCTGACCTTTTTAAGAATATATACGGCCACAAGTTTTTTGTAATTTTTTTCAGAATTCAACTTGTAAATGTCCATGAGAGCTGAGTCTTCTCCATGTCAATGCGCCATCTTGAAATACAGTGGTAGATAAGGAACAAAAAGGAAGCGAGAATCACGTTTTTGTTTCTACTGGTACTGATATTGTTGTTTTCACCGTGCCTTCCCAAGTTTGAAGAAGGAACCATGGAGGACCACAGTTATGTAAAAGAACGACCCAAACATTAATCTTAAAAAATAATTATGCAGAAGTCCAGCGTCATAGCAGCAAAGTGTCAACATCGCAAACCATATGCACCAAAAGACAGTGTTAACACAACAGGAGGCACATTGTGTAGTTTGTACACAACAGACTCACACGTGAACAATACGTAACTTTTTCACACTGACAATAATGAGAACGAGGCAGACTCTGCAACACAGTCTCAGGATGTTCTGACCCGATCCGAGCACAGTCCAACTACTGTTACAAGTTTCAACTAAACTTATTCAGGGACAAAGCCTCAAATAAAACACACACAGAATCCCCACAAAACAATCACCAGAATACTTTATCAGCCGCGTGAGTGAATGTTCTATTTTCTTACCGTGATGCAAATAGGGCGCTGTGGCTAACGCTAATGCAAACATGAACTTTTAGCAATGTCCTGCCGCGGCTCTGTATATCTCTTGCTTCTTTGATCATTGTAGTTTTAAGCTCCCACAGACGTTATTCCTCCATGCGTCTCTTCTCTTCACAATGCATTTGTAAAACTATATATTATAATAGATCCATGGTAAAACTCATTGCAGCCTCTGTGCAGCGGGTGCCGCGTCTGAACGTGGTCTTGTTTACATCCACTCCTCCACACGACTGTCAAGTGGCTGAGACATTTGGAGAGATCCGGTCATTTATCCAGCTAAAGTATTCTTTCCTTGGCAGTCTGGTGAATGACAGAGTTGAGGAGCACTGTCAAAGACACATATGCTCTTTCGAAGGCTTCCGTAGTACCCTGGACTGCAAGATACAGTATGTTCTCAACACTAGACGGCAGTAAAAACTACACAGTGTACATTTAAAGGAATAGGCCACCGTTTTTACCTACTGACATATGTTCTTACCTTACCTTAGACTAGTTGACATGTACCTGTCTGGTCTTTGTCCGTGCGCTCTGTCATGCAAACGCAGCCTCTTCCACATACTGTATAGTTCCAAATCAGCTCCCTTTAGAAGCTACCAAACTCTTCCACGTGTTCCCTATTTAAATACAGTTACGTGTTACACTACAAAGTATAGTAACACAGAAATGTAACATGTCGATTTTCTCAGCGGATAAAAAGAGGTACTATATTGTGAGGCGTAATAAACGAGGAGCACTACGTCCGCGCACTAACTCTTAAAGACTTCTCTCCCGCTCCTGTACGTACTACAAGTCATCAGAATCAGAATCAGAATAATTTTTATTGCCACGTAAGTAACAGGAAGTCACAGACTTGGAAATTGCTTTGGCTCAGTGCAACAGTCAGAAAGAGAGAATAAAAAATAAAGAATAAAAAACACTTCTAAGGAATAAATTTAAATTTAAAATAGAGTTATAGTTACTATTTACAATATACAAGTGCACATGGTGCACACAATGTAAGGTGACAGCAGTACAGTGAAGTAAAGTGACGTATGATGGGCAGTAAAGTGACTTTATAAAGGGCGGGGGGACAGGTTAAGAAGTGTTCAAGAGTCCAACAGCAGAGGGGAACTGTTCTTGTGGCGGGAGGTTCTAGTCCTGATGGACCGCAGTCTCCTGCCTGAGGGGAGTGGTTGGAATAGTCCATGTGCAGGGTGAGAGGGGTCGGCTGTGATACGACCAGCCCGGCCTCGAGCTCGGGCGACGTACAGGTCCTGCAGCGATGGAAGGCTGCGGCCGATCACTTCCTCTGCAGAGCGCACAATGCGCTGTAGTCTCTGTTTGTCCCTGACTGTGGCTCCAGCGAACCACACGGTGACGGAGGAGGTGAGGATGGACTCGATGATGGCCGTGTAGAACTGCACCAACATCTGTGCAGGCAGCTTGGCTTTCCTGAGCTGCCGCAGGAAGTACTGATGGTCGGCTCCCACTTGAGGTCCTGGGTGATGGTGGTGCCCAGGAAACAGAAGGACTCCACAGAGGTGATGGAGTCCTTCCGTTTCCTGGGCACCACGGAGTCATGCTGCTTCTATTGATGGAATTGCTAGTTAGCAATTAGAACATTGTTCAAGGTTATCTAATAATTTGTCATTGATGTTGATTTCTAATGAAGAGAAGGAAAGAACAATATCTTGTTTTATATTTGTGAAAGATTTGTTTATAGATTTTTTGTATTTATTTTTTTATAAATACAAAATATATATATATATATATATATATATATATAGTTTTGGATTTAAACAGGAATGGGCCGAAGATACAGATGGCGACTGGTTTACAGATTCATTATGTGTTTTTTTTCCCTGAGAAAATTATCTTTTAAAATGGGGTATAACATGCCAGGAAACAGTTAGGGCTGATATTTCCAAATTTTAAATTGACCAGATCGATTGGTCATTCTCTAAGAGGTACTTATAAACTGTTCTCAACTGCCCTATAGGTATCTGTAGTCTCAATATTATCAAAATAGTGTAAATTATTCATATTTTGAGCTTTTCAGGCCCTGTCTACACGTAGCAGGGCATTTATAAATCCGCCCTCCGCCTAAAAAAAAACTTCTGTCCACACAGCCTCGGTTTTTAAAAAAACGGCATCCACACCTAACCGCATACATGCGTTGTCAATTACATTTCAAACCTACAAACCTACCTTCCTCCGGGAGGACGACTTCCATCTCAAAGTTCTCCCACCAGCTGGCAGTGCGTCCCGGTCTGACCCAAAATTGCCGTTGCCGTCTTTGACGAGGAACATGTCTTGGACGAGGGATGGTTATTTGGCGGAAAATAGCCGACCTTAAAGTGCTCCTTCGTCTGTGCTCTTCAACGTGAAGCAGTATTTGAGCTTGTAAAAACAAGCAAGCAAAAAGTGCCTGAACAATCGTTAAAACAAAAGCGGTTTTGATGGCCTCCATGTTGTTTCTGATGTAAACACAGGTCGCGCGCGTGTGACGTCAGAGCAGCACGCTGGTAGTGACGTACAGCCGAATACTCCGGTTATTTATGTCCACACTCAAACGCATAACCGGAGAATTCCCAAATCTTCACTTTGGCCGGAGTTTTCAGAAACCTTCGTTTTTATCGACAGAAAACTCCGGGTTTGTGTGGATGATAGGCCAGATCGTAGGAAAATATCTTCGGTTTGTGAGATACCCTGCTACGTGTAGACGGGGCCTCAAACATGGAAGTGTTTTCCCTTGACCCAAAATGACTGTAGAAGGTGGAACAGATGCACTCTCCAGATGTGGTTGCAACTGTGACCTCGGCACTCGAGCTTAACCCTGCACACGCACGCACACACACACACACACACACACACACACACACACACACACACACACACACACACACACACACACACACACACACACACACACACACACACACACACACACACACACACACGTTTTTGTTACCTGGTGGGTCCCTTTGACAGGGCCGTTCAGAATGGGACCCATAGACATAATCTTTTTTTACCAAGACTTTAAGTAATACAAAACAGTCAATAGAAACCAAACAACTATTTTAAAGGAATTTTATTTTAGATTTTGTTTTCGAATTGCAGTGATTCTATTTTTGACATAGAATTTAATGCCACTCCATGTCCGATGTCTAAGGTCATCTGGTGAGGCATTAATGCAGGCCAGGCAGTGAGACTTCCCAGGGACCTTTCCAGTCTGTATGAAAGGTGTCATGGTCTTCTCCACAGCCTTCACCTCAGATGCAGACCATGGCTTTCTTACACGTTCTAGGGAGAGAAATAAAAATATATTAGCAATATACACTCCCAGGGTGAGGACCAAGCAGCCTGGCTGTAATCCCCCACCTGGTACACTTACCAGAAGGGGCACTGCCACTACCATGGGGTGCATCTGGATGAATGGTTGAAGGTTCTCCGCTTGAAGTTTCTTTTAGCCCGTCCGTTTGTGAGAGGATCTCTACTGCTCTCCCTGTCGCACAGAAAATAAAAATACAAGTGGCCTTTAGGGGAAAAAAATCATACATATTTTAATAATATCAAGAATTACCTTCAGGCTCAATTTGTATCTGGTCGAGGCTCTTTCCTTCGAATTCCGTCACTCTTCCCTGCTCCATGGCCATCAACACTTTGCTGATTTTGGCCAGCTCCAGTGTCCCCTCTGGTAGTCTGTAATATTGCCTGTGGATGCGAATGTCATGGCCGAGGAAGTTGGAAAGTATGTCCATCTCATTCTCTTTCATATTGAGAACTGTAGACATAGTAGCTATGTGCTTTCTAAGTTTGGTTGAGGATAGCATCTCTGGATGCACCGCACCACATTCTTTGGCTACCTGGCGTAGGGAGTCTGATCCCCTGATGTGGGTGTCTGCGCCCGGGCGGGAAAAGAAGTATGGGTTATGGTCAGAGATGGAACAGGCCCTTCTGTTCTCCACCAGCACCTCCATCGAAGCAATCATTTCAGGAGTCAAAAGAACCGGCACTTTCCGACTTCTTTTCCCTTTAATTTCAATGCGTTGAAAATGCTGACACAGCTTTTTCTCAAGTTGGGACAGTCCCAGAGCAATGTCAGAATGGATCCCAGTCTTACTTCTTAAGGTAAAGGCTGTCAGTGGCATCTTTGAAACCTCACCTTCCCTTCTTCGATTGAAAATGATGACCTCACAAAGAGTCAAAACTGCCAGTTTAGACCAATGCTTGGCTCACTTATTAGGGTTTGCACATATTCAGGTCGACATACCTCAATATGTGCATGCATGGCTCTAACGTCCTCAGTCAGAGGGAGCAGGTCCGGAGTGTTCCACTTGGCTTGCCGGAGGGTCTGTAGGGCAGCAGAAGAAACACAGACGTCCCACCTCTTCTCAAAAAGCAGCCGGCTTCGTTGGAGGTTTTTAATAAATAGTTCATCAACACAATGCTCCATTTTTGAGTCACATTCAAGAATATCTGCTAGCTTTCTGAGGCTATGGCCGAGTTTGAGGGCCAAGGATGGAGTCTTGTATTGATTTGTTTCCTCATCATATCCAGCCACAGACCTGACTGCATCAATCACATGGTTAAAGTTGGAAGGAATAAAGAAATCCTTAATTGTTTTCAGTTTCCCTGCGGTTTTTGCTTCGTTAATTAACCTACCGACTTCTCTCATTTTCTGCCTAATGTAATCATGCTTAGTCTTATCATGCCCGTGTTTTAAGTACAGGTGCTCTCCGAGTCTCAGAATCCCCTTTTCTGCTTTGACAACACCCGTGACCTCATCCTGATGCATTGCCGAAATTAAAGACCACAGCTTTTTGCTGATGCCCTCCGGTACAGGCTGGGCTAGGGAGCAGAGGGACTGGACCCTACTTCTACCTGGTTTAGCCTGGGCATCTTTCTGTGAAAGCCGGCACCTGGCCACATGCCTCCACAGCGACTTTCGCTTAAGCAATGCCCCACAGTCTATACAGTGCAAAAACTCACTGGATTTAACTGGGGAATTTGGCTGTTTAGCTGGGACTAAAGTTCCAATGCCGGCCTTTAAAACCTCAAAATTGTGCTCACGGTTTCCACTATTCCTGATCAAATCAAACTGAAGTTTACGTGCTTTAGATTTCACAGGTAGAGCCAATGCTCTGGCTACGTCACTTTCATTTCCATGTTTTCTAGTCAAATGACGGGACATTTTGTGGCAGGACATTGAACAGTAGAGGCAGAAGTGTCTCTTGCTGTAAACTCGCCCCCCATTTTTCTTCTTTTGCAGCTGCATGATAACAATCTTATTTGCCTTTGGTTCGTCACTTTCCGAGTCTTGAAGAAAAGTGTTTTTGATTTTTCTTTTTCCATACTTTTTTACAGGTTTCTTCTTGACAGTTAAATCGTCAGAATCTGAGTCGACTTCATCAATTAGGGACTCTTGACTAAGCTGCACAAACAACAAATAATTTGTAATCATTCTATATAACAATTTGAAGTCATGACTTGTAGTCAGCACTTACCAGTGGTTTGTAAGCGTGCGCTTCAGTGTGCTCCTCCATGATTTCTTGCAGCCTAATGAACCACACACTTGCACCTTTTTCTAGCCTGACACCTGATTTCCTCTGTTGTGCTGCTCCATGATTGGCTCCAGCCTGCTGGACTGAAATTGCCCCAGTGTGCCCCTCCTTGATATCCCGCAACCCACCACCAGGGTTCCGACACATAACACACTTTTTTCAGGAAAGTAAACCTCCAGGGGTCCTTTCCATATTTTTACAGAGACTGCATAAGGACCGTTAGAAAAGCATTACCCATTGATTATTAAGCTTGGACCAGTGGGGTCCGGTGTTCGGGCCCCACCACGTAAAACCAGTCCCCATGACGTGAGTGGAATCTCAGGTTATGGAACCCACCAGGAGTTGAAAACAAGTGCACACGCACACGCACATATACACACACACACACACATCGCTTCTCATATGATATGTTTCCTTGGTAAACGTGCCAAAGAACAGCTTGTCTCCAGCCTTCATTTTAACGTCATGACTTTGAAGGTCTATTTATGCTCTGAAATATTTACCTCGTGCCATGTACACATATGACTGAAAGCAAAGTCACTATAATGTGTCAAAATATATATAATTTTCATCATATTAGCTGCAATACTGAAAAAACACAGCTTGAATTGAGTTGTTTAATTGAAATAATACATATTAGAAAAAGGCCATGAAGGGAAAGGTTATACTTTATTGACGAGCCAATTCATATTAATTTCTCTGCCTGCTTCATATACACACTGCAGCAATGTGGCTTTTAAACAATGTTCCTTCAGTTATACAGGAAAGTACATAAAAATAAAATGATTATGATATAAAATTAACTTAGTCATTACAAGTAAACAAGGTTGTGTTTCGCAGCGAGAACGTCCTGGGTTCAATTCCCCCCCAGGCCTTTCTGTGTGAAGTTTGCATGTTCTCCCCGAGTCTGCGTACACAGTAAATTTCCCAGAGTACATTTTACTCAAAATGAGGAAAATTTTACTCTGAAAAAGACAGTATTTGGTCCCAGTCTAAAAAGAGTAAATATTACTCATGCAAGAGAGTCAAATTTATAGAGTAATTTTTACTTATTCTGGTAGTTTTATTTTACCCTAAAGGATTAAAATCTACTCTGAGTTGAAGAGACAGTGTTACTCTATCCACAATTTACCCTGATTAGAGTAGTATTTACTCTGTGAAGACTAATTCAGAAGTTACTCTACATAGTGATATAGACAAGATCACTCATTTAAGAATACAATTTGACTAAGTAAGAAAAACCCATTTACTCAAATAACTGTATATAGAAAATAAATTTTTACTCTCAAAAGATTACAATTTTACTCAAATAAGATCCATTTAACTCCCTTTACCACTTACTAATCCAATCAAATTACCTCTAAAAAACAAAAATACAACAGATATAAACAATGTACTCTTTATTGAAGGTACAAAAATATTTTTCCAACAATGCGTCAACTGTGTGGCATCAATAACCAAGTATTGCAAGTTATAACAAACAGTAAGGGATTATGTACAAATCTGTATCATCACGACTGTATGACATCTGTATATCATATGCTTTGAAAGTGAAAATATTTTTTACATCCACTACATGAGGCCCATCTGATGTACATGCAACTTTAAATGCATGTAAATGTTTATTAAGACAAATGCATTGTAAGGCAAAAGAGACAAACAGTAACCTTTCATCTACAACCATTATCTTATGAATTTTGTGAAAAACTGGCATTTCACAGTTAACAGCAGAACAGACCACTAAGCCAGGGCGATACATATTGCCATGGTGTTTGGCCCATTTAACATTTAACACATTTGTACAGCTGGGTATCTGAAGTATTTCAGCTGCCTCAAAGCCAAAATCCATCATACTCAAAGACACCATTTCACCTGGGCCTAGTTCAACTCTGCTGGGGTCAAATGTTCGCCATGTCCATGCCATTTGACTTTGGTGTTTCTTTGCCAGTGTTTTAGTGACATTTTTGAAACTTTTGAGCTGTCGTTTGAAAAAATTGTGCTTTGCTTCATAGCGCATGCACCAACAGTGCAGGATGGGGCCAATTTTGAGAATACATGTAGGGTAGTGCACCATAAAATGGTGCTCAGGCAGCAGTCTCTTAGTGGGATACAAATGCTTGAACAATTGATGGTGTTCTGCAATCAGGTGTTTTAAAAACACTGTACTACCTCTGGTCAACTTAGGAGAGAATACAATGTTTACAATTTGAAGCAAGAGCAAGAGCAAGTACCAATGTTGGTCGGATAGTGTGACTACATCTCCAAAAATGAGGGGCATATTTCGAAGTAAACACCATGACTGGATTGCGTTTATGCCCAGGTCATTTGAGTTATCTCCCAGTTTAAGAGCAGGTGGTTTGTTATTTTGTTCCATAAAACCATAGTTGAAGCTTTTGATTCTCATGGCTATTTCTTTTGTTGATATGTAGGAATGTTCAATCATGTGGTGAAGGAGGAGTTTCATTTCGTACTGTGCCACGCCTTCCAAGATATCATGCATGATGTCAACACAAAAATTTTGAGAAGTATTGAAATACTGTAATGAATTGAGAATGCAATTGCGTTTAACACCCATTACATACGGAAGATGTCAGGTACATTGCGGCTAATAAGTGGGCATATGGAACAATCATTAGCACAGCACAGAAGGGCATAGGTCAGGGACAACCAAGGAGCCAAACACCAGCTCCTGAAGAGACACCATAGAGCCAAACACCAGCTCCTGGTTGACAGAACAGAAATGTAGCAGGATGGTGACTCGTAGAGGACAAGGTAGTCCACACAGAAGGGATCTCAATCCCAGAGGAACAATAAGCAGACGTTGAGGACAGTTACAAGTAACTCGGTATAAACCACACGGCAAATGGCAACCTCGAACAGGCAACGAGAAAAGCGGCAACTGCCAAATACCTCCCAGCGAGTAAGGCAGGTCCAAAAGAAGCCGGCTCAATGGCAATAACAAGGCTCGGGCAATTAACAGCTCACGCCCAGCCAGTGATCTGAAAAACCTGCAGGAATAATCAGGGGCCAAAGGAAAGATTCAGACACGGATGTTAAAAACTCGAAGCTCCTTTACGCAGCATTGGCGAGTTACATCCCCAAATCCAGCACCCTGAGACTGTACGTAAGCCGTAAGAAGGAGGCCGAGGACTATGAGTGTGAGAGCCACTGTCCCAGAGACGAAACATCCAAACACCATAACTACATCATGGAAAGGCCAAAACGGATGAGCGTAACACAGTGAAATGTCTTAGAGCAGTGGCGAGAATGAGAGGTGCTGGAGGAGAGCCCATCAGGGAGCACAACCCCTACACGGCAAATGTACCACCGGAGCATAAAACAGAAGTGGCCTGATCTCAAGAAGTCCTACCAATGGCAAGAAAGGGTTGGCCTACAGGACAGCACAGAGGCACTCATCATGAGGCTGCACAGGAACAGGCAACTGAGCACCAGAGCATAGAGGCCCCAGATATACCACAGCCAGACAAGACCAAGTGTCGGTTGTGCAAAGAGGGCACCTGAGAAACACTCCCATCAACACATAACGGCAGGGTGCCAGATGCTGTCAAGGGAGGCTACATGGAACGCCATAAAACCAACGTGGGCAGCAATAGAGTACAGAAAATCATCTGTTCAGAGATGGGCTGGAAACCCCAAGGTCTAAGTGGGAAACTCCTCCAAAGGTGGTGGAAAATGAGCAAAGATCTGTGGAGACTTCCAGATACAGACCGTACCGAATGAATGAACCAACCCGACATCGTGAGGTGGTGGACAAAAGGGCAATAGACCACTGAACAGCCCTGAGTGTGGACAAAGGGCAAGAGGACAGCCGTGGTGGACAAAGGGCAGCAGGACAGCCGTGGAGGTAGACAAAGGCAGAGGACAGCCGTCGGAGGTGGACAAAGCAGAGACAGCCGTGGTGGTGGACCAAGGGCAAGGACAGCCTCGTGGTGGTGGACAAAGGGCAGAGGACAGCCGTGGTGGTGGACAAAGGGCAGAGGACAGCCGTGGTGGTGGACAAAGGGCAGAGAACAGCCGTGGTGGGTGGACAAAGGGCAGAGGACCAGCCATGGTGGTTGGACACCAGGCAGAGGACAGCCGGTGGTGGACAAAGGGTACGAAGGACAGCCGTGGAGGTGGACAAAGGGTGAGAGTACAGCCGAGGTGGTGGACAAAGTGGCAGAGGACACAGCCGTGGTGGTGGACAAAGGGCAGAGGACAGCCGTGGTGGTGGTAACGAGGCCATATATCCAAGCGAAAGTAAGTAAGTAAGTAATATTTATTTATTATCTACCCGCTACCGATCTGAGTCTTCAAAGCGGTTTACAATTGTTAATTTTGGGCATATGACTCTTCACGTCCACACAGAGAAAGGGAGGGGCCATACAGGAGGCACATGCCAGAAACGAAAGGACATATTTTTAGTGGTAGGGGAAAACCGGAGTACCCGTAGAAACCCTAACTCAGCCATGGGAGAACATCGCAAACTCCACTCATAAAGGCCCTGGTCCGAACCGGGAATTCCCGAACCCAGGACCTTCTTGCTGAGAGGCGAGAGTGCAAAAATCCACTCAGCCAAACCAGAGCAGCCTTCCCGCCGCATTGAATAACGGAACAAGAAGGGAAGCTATTTGCCCTATACAGGGGATTGGTAAAGATAGTTCTCTCCTTCAATGCGGATGGCTGGGTAACGCTGGTATAAGGCCTTCGTAAACTCACACACCGCTATGTAACCGCTCGAAATGCGAAATTTGAAACATGAGAGATGTGTTCCAGCGGCAAACCCTGCATCTTCATACTTTTCACCCCCACAGCTGTCTCCAGACGTGGAGTGGTAAAACCACTCAAAACCCAAGTCAGAAGGAGCGGAAAAACGCATCCGATTTTCACCGCCGCCACATCTTTCCGGAAAAAGGAACATGAAAAACTTGAAAAATACCAGGTCACAGAGAGGAGCCAGGAGAGGGCCTGGAGGGTAAAGGTACAGTAGTGCCCCGTGGTGATCGGAGCAACCGGGCAAGAGACCCCGAAAGAAGAAGGAGGTTACAGTGGGAACCCTGGAACAACCTCGGACATCTGGGTCAGACAAGTGCAGTGCTAGGAACAGCAAAGATACTGCGCAGAACCCTCAGTGCTCCCAGGCCTCTGGAAGAGGACCCGAGCTTATAGAGGGATAACCGCCCGCGAGGCCAAAGTTATGGACAGTTTTTTTATAAGTCTGTAAAGAATGTGGGGTGGATTCTGGCCCTCCTCCACATGAACCAACTGTTACTTCCACGTCACGAGGCCAAGTTGAACTGGTTCCTGGCCGCGGGACATGTAATCTGGATGTACCATGCGGAGTGTCGGCCGAAAGACACATGGTACTCGCCCACTCTCTCCTCGGCGATGCCTACAAACTTGGACTCAAAACCAGACGACAAAAGATTTTACATCTGGCAACATGAGAGATGTGTTACCCAGCGGAAATGAAAGGAGGACAACGCACAAGAAAAACATCAGAGAGCCTTAAAACCAAGTTTAGTTTACATTTTAAAGAGTTAGAACGATAGGAGAGTCGGTGTAGGGTCAGAGAGTGTTTGGGTCTAGGCTTAGTGTGTGTGTAAATTGGAAATAATCTTAATACATAAAACATTTATTTATATGACCTCGAGGTCGCATTACAAAGGGTACACCGTTTAAAAGAAAACAGTGTTGAGTGAATATTGTTATTTCACACCAAAACCAATGTTCTATATAATGCTAATACTGACAAAAAAATGCAAACAATAATCAACATAACACTATTTTACATTATAAAAATCCACGTCAACTGTTAGGTTCTAGTCCTGGAAAGACGCCTGTTTTAATAAAGCTCAATATGATATACTGGAAAAAGATCTTAAAATATGATAATAACAATAATAATGATTTATCCTATACATTATTATTATGATGATTAATTATTATTATTATTATTATCATTAATCATTATTTTTATATTGTTATTATTAGGGGCCTTGTTTGACAGGGTTGGACAGTGTCATTCCTCCACTCCATACTCAGTGGTGGATAAAATACTGGTGATGTTGGGGTTGCCTTTGTGCATGAACCACGGAGACTTTTTCTGTCACATTTCTGAAGAATTTGGTCCTGTCTTTTGCTTAACCCTACAACCCATTTCGCTGCGGAATCCAGGACACTTTTCTATAACAGCAACTTTTACTATTTTATAGCAGATGGGATCTTTATGGATTATTGTTTCTTGTGTCCACAGATGACTGCTGCAGTTGTGTCCTTGGGCAAGACAACTTAACCCCACATTGCTGAAGCCCCTGCTGAAAGATCAAGGCCCCCTGTGGACTCAGCACCTGCAGAGATCAGTGAGTGGCTTGGGCTCTGTGGACTGGGGAGCAAGCACTGACTGCCACCCCCCCCGACCCAAAAAGATTACGGGGAAGAAAATGGATGGATATTTCTTGTAGGTCCTGAGAATCTGGCACCACCGCCCATCTTTAAAATGAATCTGCTTTTGGTCATAGAAAACTGTTTGATTTTTATTGTACACATAAAAACTCCATAGGCAAAAACATATCTCTAAAAACGTTTAAAATGTTAAACAAAAACAAAGAAGTAAATTAAGAAACCTTTTGGCGTCCATTCTGCACCCTGGCCAACCCACAGACATTTGAATATATTGATCCTAAAACACACAAATTATGAGTCCATATTAATAAGTCTTGTATAAAGTTAAATTGTATCTTCTTACCTGGAGATTGGGCCGATTACCTTCAAATAAAACCAACATTTTTAATATTTTAACGTTCATGATAATCTTGGTCATTATTTAATCCTTTTAATGGTTTACATTGAGTAGTTTTTTATCACCCAGATAAAGAGCCGCTGCTAGTTTCCATAGCAACGCACTGTTTAGTTAGCAGCAGTTAGCATTTAGCCTTTCATCTGATTTTCAAGTTATATTCACCAGATTTAGCACTTAGTAAAAGGTGATGACAAACCAATCAAAACAAAACATGTATCAGGGTAATTACTCCAATTGTCATCGGTTTTAAATGGGAGCAGTGAAAAATGGCGGCTCAGAGTTGTAATAAAATTTCCCTAATCCAATAAGAGATTTCAAAAGTGTATAATAGATAGTTACTATAGTCCTAGTATAGTGGATGTTAGTATAGTGGTAGAATAGTATAGTGATGTTTCGTAAGTGTCGTGTAGTGTAGTATAGTATAGTATCGTATAAGTATAGTGTAGTGTAGTGTAGTATATGTTTATGTAAGTGTAGTATAGTGTAGTATAGTAAAGTATAGTAAAGAAGAGTATATGTAGTATAGAATAGTATATTAAAGTAGAGTATAGTGGTAAGTAAAGTATAGTATAGTAAAGTAAAGAGTATATCTAGTATAGTATCGTGTATATAGAGTAGTGTATGTAGTAAATGTAGTATAAGTATAGTATAGTATATGTAGTGTAGTGTAAGTATAGTGTAGTCTAGTCTATGTAATAGTATAGTATAGAATAGTGTATTGAAGTATATATAGGTATAGTTAAGTAGAGTATAGTGTAGTATATAAAGTAAGTAAAGTAAGTATAGTGTAGTATAGTATAAGTATAGTCTAGTGTAGTGTAGTGTATTATAGTATAGTGTAGTATCGAATAGTATAGTGTAGTATAGTATAGTAAAGTAAAGTATCGTATAGTAAAGTAGAGTATAGCTGTAGTATAGTTTTTAGTATAGTAAAGTATAGTATATGTAAGTATAGTATAAGTATAGTATAGTGTAGTAGAAAGTATAGTAATAGTACAGTGTATATAGTATATGTATAGTAAAAGTGTAGGGTAGTAATAGTTATACGTACAGTGTATATAGTATAGTATAAGTGGTAGTGTAGTATACTATACTATAACTAAACTAAACTATACTAAACTACACTACACTATACTATACAATACTACACTGTACTATACTGAATACTACACAACACTCTTCTATACTATACTAACTACATTCTGTACTATACTATCCTAGACTAACACTATACTATACTATACTCATACACAACTATACTCTACCTTACTATACTAAACTATACAACACTATACCTACTTACTATACTAACATGACATACTAAAACTATACCTACACTATACTATACAATACTACACTATACTATACTACCTACACTAACACTAGAGCTATACTATACTATACTATACACTATACCTACTTTACTATACTAAACTATACTACACTATACTCTACTAACTATACTATACTATACTACACTACACTATACTATACTATACTATACTTGACTAGACCTACACTATACTACAACTACACTAAACTATACTATACTATCTATACTACACTATACTACACTACACTACACTATACTACACATACTATACTAGATCTATACTCTACTTTACATACTAATACTATACTAACACTATACTCTACTTTACTAAACTATACTATACTACACTATACTCTACTTTACTATACTATAACTAATACTACACAAAACTCACTACACTACACTATACTACACTACACTACACTATAACTACAACATACTATACTATACTACACTACACAACACAATACTAACATCACTAATAGTGGGGGGGGGGGGGGGGGGGGGGGGGGACTATACTACACTATACTAACATCACAATTACTAGACATAGTAACTAAACAATTATACACTTTTGAAATCCTCAATATGGATTAGGAATTATATTACCAACTCTGAGCCGCCCATATTCACTGCTCCCATTTTAAACCGATGAAATACTGAGTAATTACCCCCTGAACTGTTTTGTTTTGATTGGTTTGTCATCACTTTCTACTAAAGTGCTAAAACTGGAGAAATATAACTTTGAAACAGATGAAAGGCTAATGCTAAATCCTGCTAACTAAACAGTGCGTTGCTATGGAAACTAGCAGCGGCACTTATCTGGGAGATAAAACTACTCAAATGTAAAACATAAAAGATTAAATAATGACCAAGATCTATCATGACCGTTAAAATATAAAGAATGTGGTTTTATTTAGCAGGTAACTCGGCCATCCCCAAGAAGAAGATACAATTATAACTTATACACAGACTTATAAATATGACGCATAATTGTGTGTTTTTAGATCAAATAATAATCAAAATGTCTGTGGGATGGCGGAGCAGAATGGACCCAAAAGGTTCTAATTTACTTCTTTGTATTTTGTTTAACATATTAAAACGTTTTAGATATATGTTTTTGCCTATGGAGTTTTTTATGTCGTACAAAAAAAATCAAACAAGTTTTCTATCGCCAAAGCAGATTAATTTAAAGAAGGGTGCCAGATTCACAGACCCACAAGAAATATCCATCCATTTTCTTCCCCTTAATCCCATTTCTGGGTCGGTGGGGTGGCAGTCAGAGCTGCACCCAGTCCACAGAGCCCCAGCCCCTCACTGATCTCCAGTGGTGCTGAGTCCACAGGGGCCTTGATCTTTCATCATGGGCTTCAGCAAAGTGGGGGTTAAGTGTCTTGTCCCAAAGGACCACAACGGCAGCATCCATCAGTGGACCACAAGAAACAAATAATCCATAAAACCCCATCTGCAATAAAAAGTAAAAGTTGCTGTCAAGAAAGTGTCCTGGATTCCGCAGCGATGGCCGTTTATAGGGAGTTAAGCAAAAGACAGACAAATCTTCAGACATGTGACCAGAAAAGTCTCCGTCGTTCTCGCACCAAAGGCAACCACAACACACCTAGTATTTATCACCACTGAGTATCGGAGTGGAGGAAATGACCCTGACCAACCCTGTCCAAACAAGGCCTAATAATAACAATAATTAATAATAATGATAATGATACTCAATAATTAAAAAATAAAAATCATCAAAAAAATAATGAAATAGGATAAATCATTATTAAAGTTAATATTCATAGTTTAGATCTTTATTCCATAATCATATTGTGCTTTATTAAAACAGGCGCTCTTCCAGGACTAGACCCACAGTGACGATGGATTTTAATAAAGAAAAATAGTGTTTTTTTTAGTTTGTTATTGTTTGAGCATTTTTAGTGTCAGTATTAGCAAATAAGACTGGTTTAGGGTGAAAAACAATATCACCCAACACTGTTTTCTTTTAACTGTGAACCCTTGTAATGCGACCTCGAGGTCCATATAAATAAAATGTTTTAAGTATTAAGAATATTTCCAAAGTACACACACACAAAGCCCTAGACCCAAACACTCTCTGACCCTACCCCTCTCTCCTATCGTTTCTACACTTTAAAATGTAACTAAACATGTTTTTTTTAGGGCTCTGCTGTTTTTCTATGTGCTTTGTCCTCCTTTCAAATCCGCTGAGGTAACACATCGACTCATGTTTCCAATGAAAAATCTTTTGTCGTCTGGTTTTGAGACCAAGATTTACGGCATCTCCGAGGAGAGAGTGGGCGAGTAACCATGTGAACTTCTCGGCCGACACTCCGCCACTGGTAAATCCAGGATTACATGTTCCCGGGCCAGGAACCAGTTCAACATGGCCTCATTGAACGTGGAAGTACAGTTTGTTTCCTTGTTGAGGAGGCCAGAATCACCCACATCTATACATACATATAAAACTGTCCATTAACCTTTGGCCCTCCGCGGGCGGTTATCCCTCTCTAAGCTCGGGTCCTCTACCCAGAGCCTGGGAGCCTGAGGGTTCTGCGCAGTATCTTTGCTGTTCCAAGCACTGCACATTTCTGGACCCAGATTGTCCTAGGTTGTTCCAGGGAACCACAGTAACCTCTTCTAGCTTCGGGTCACTGCCCCGAGTGCACCGATCACCACGGCACTACTGTCACTTTACCCTCCAGGGCCTCTCCAGCCTCTCTCTGAGACCCTGGTAAATTTCTCAAGATTTTCAAGTTCCATTTTCTCGGACAGAATGGCGGCGGTGAAATGGATGGTCGTTTCCTCCCCGCCGCGCCCCCCAGACCCGCGCGCCCCCCCCCCCCCCGCCCCTTCCAACCCCACCCCCGCTCCTTCTGCTGGATTTTGTCTTGTTTATTAAAACACTCCACGTCTGGAGACAGCAGTGGGGTGAAGAAAATGAAGATGCAGGTTTGCCGCAGACCCCTATCTCAAGTTTCAAATTTGCATTTCCTGAGGGTACAAGCGGGTGTTTGAAGTAAACCAGGCCTTATACCAGCTTACCCAGACATCCGCATTGAAGGAGAGAACTATCTTCCCCATTCCCCGTATAGCACAAAGCTTTCCTTCTAGTCCCGTTTTCAAGCGGCGGGCGGCACGGTGGCAGAGTGGATAGCACTCTCGCCTCTCAGCAAGAAGGTCCTGGGTTCCAATCCCGGTCGGAACCAGGGCCTTTCCTGAGTGGAGTTTGCATGTTCTCCCCATGTCTGCGTAGGTTTCCTCCGGGTACTCCGGTTACCCCTACCAATAAAAATATGTCCAATAGTTCTGGCAAGTGCCTCCAGTACTGGCCCTACCCATCTCCTGTGTGGAGGAGAGACAAATTCCCAAATTAAACAAATTGTAAACCGCTATGAGACTCAAGATCTGTAAGTGAAAAGGCGGTATATATTAATAAATATTACTTACTTACTTACCTATCGCTTGGAATTGCCACGTCCACCACCACGGCAGTCCTCTGCCCTTTGTCCACCACCACGGCTGTCCTCTGCCCATTTGTCACCACCACGGCTTGTCCTCGCTACCCTTTGTCCACCACCCGGCGTTGTCCTCTACCCTTTGTCCACCACCACGGCTGTCCTCCAGCCCGGAGTCCACCACCATGGCTGTCCTCTGCCCTTTTGACCCACCACCACGCTGTCCTCTGCCCTTTGTCCACCCACCACGGCTTTCCTCTGCCCTTTTGTCACGCACCACGGGCTGTCCTCTGCCCCTTTGTCCACCACCACGGCTGTCCTCGCCCTTGTCCACCACCACGGCTTGTCTCTGCCCTTTGTCCCACACCACGGCTGTCATCTCCCATTGTCTACCACCACGGCTGTCTCAGCCCTTTGTCCACCACGGCTGTCCCCTCTGCCCTTTGACCACCACCACGGCTGTTCCACTGCCCTTGTCCACCACCACGATGTCGTGTTGTTCATTACCATTCGGTCGTCCTGTATCTGGAGAGTCCCACAGGATCTTTGCTCAAATTTCCCACCACTTCCTTTGGAGAGTATACCACTTAGACCTTGGGTTTTCCCAGCCCATACACTGCACAGGATGTTTCTGTACACTATGCAGCCACTGGATTATGCGTTTCCAGTAGGTGCCTGCCCTGCCAGCATCTTGCACCCGCAGTTTGTTGGAGTTGGGGGGGGTTCCCCAACCCCTTCAGGTGCCTCTTTCACTACCGACACCTTGGGTCTTGTCTGAGTGGATATCTGGGCCTCTATCGCTCTGGTGCACAGTGGCCTGTTCCTGTGCAGCCATGATGAGTAGCCGCTGTTGCTGTCTGTAAGGCCCAGCCCTTTCTAGCCATTGGTAGACATCCTTGAGATCAGCCACTTCTGTTATGCTCCGGTGGTACATGCCGAGTAGGGCTTGTTTCTCACCATGATGGGCTCTCCTCCAGCACCTCCTTCATCTCGCCACTGCCTGAGACATACACTGAGTACGTACATCCGATTTGGCCTCTCCATGATGTAGTTATGGATTTTGGATTTTTCGTCTGTGGACAGTGCACTCACACTCACTATCCTCGGCCTCCTTCTTTACGCTTACGTACAGTCCTCAGGTGCAGGATTTGGGATGTAACCCCGCAATGCTGGTAAGGAGACTTCGAGTTTTAACATCCGTGGTCTGAATCACTTCCTTTGGTCCCCTGATTATTCTGCAGGTACTGACACTGGCAGGGCGACTGTTTAATTTTGCCCGAGCCTTGTTCTTGCCATTGAGCCGGCTTCTTAGGACCTGCCTTACTCCTGGAGTAATTTGCAGTTGCCGCTTTTCTCGTTTGCCTGTTCGAGGTTGCCATTGCCTGTGGTATACCGAGATACTAGTAACTGTTCCCTCCAACGTCTGCTATTGTTTCCCTCTGGGAGAGAGATCCCTTTCCTGTGTGACTACCTTGTCTCTCCGAGACACCATCCTGCTACATTTTCTGTTCTGTCAACCAGGAGCTTGTTTTGGCTCCTCTGGTGTCTCTACAGGAGGCTGTGATTGGCTCCTCTGGTGTCCCTACCAATGCCCTTCTGTGCTGTGCACATGAAATGTTTCCATATGCCCACTTATCTTTAGCCGCAATGAAAGCCCCGGGGGGGGGGCTTCGGGGGGGGGGGGGGGGGGGGGGGGCCAGGGGGGGGTGGGGGGGGGGGGGGGGGCGGGCACCTGACAGAGCTTCCATGTTGTGGAGAGACAACGTTATTGGGCCGTAAGTTGAGGGGACTGCTGGATCAGGCCAGTCCGCCCTTCGGTTTAGCCATTTCTGGTGAGACCCATCTCTCAGCAGCTGGTCCATTTGTGCTGCGAGGCGCTCATGAGTGATGGTGAGTGTCCTTAGCCAGTAGGCATGGACCCATATCAGGGCCAAGGTGCTGTCCAGTTTTTCATACATGAGACTCTTTCCCGGATGTCCAGCCTCTGTGATGGTAACTGAGTTCTGTTCTGGGAGGTGGCAGTGCTCCTCTCCAGGGACACCAGCCATTGTGCACTGCTGTTATGTCTGCATCCTTCTCCCATATTATCTTCCAGAACTGTTTCAGTTTTGCCAGCCTCGTGGTTCTGCTCCCCTGTTGCTACCCTGTTTTTACACCTGTTGTTACCCTGCCACCAGAGGCGAACACCTTCGCAGGTTGTTGCGAACAGCCTGTTCACCCTTCTGGCTTCAATCTCTTTAGTGTACCTCTGTAGGCGGCATGCCAGGGCTGGAGCATTTGTTTGGCAGTTCGACAGTGCTGTCAGGTATGGTTATGCTGGCTGTACTTCGGTACTGTCTTTTTCATATTGCACCATCTCTGGGCCTCTGTTAATGTGACTCACTTCGCTCCGAGCCACCTTGATCTCAGCCTCCATCCGTCCTTTTCCCAATGGTGGGTATTGTCCATGGCTCCCATGGTTGCTCTTATAGCCAACAACTCTAGGATCACTGCTGTCTGAAAGTGTATATCAGCTCATTGGTTTCAGTGATTTGGTGGTTGTAGGTATTGCCCTCACTGCTGCATTCACGTATTTCTAATGAGATCCTTAGGTGCGTACTTACACATCCGCTGTAACCGGTGTCCTTTGCCTGTGCCCATTTTAGCCATGATTTTAGCTTCAGGTCAGTCGCTGCCCGTTCAGCGTTATTGGTTCCATTGGCTTGTGCCCAAATCGGTTGGGGAATTGCAGTTGGTGGGGACCCCCTCTGACCTCTGGGGGGGTAACTGTTGAGCACCATTGGGCATCATACATGTGTTGTACCTCATCAGATCTCAAGCTGTGATAGCAGTTGCCGATTGTGGATGTTAGGAGCATTGAGCTACGGTTGTTTTCGTTTCCAACTGGTAGACTGTGGGTTTTTCGAAGTAACCATCCTCCACAATCTCTGCATGTAACCTCTTTGCCAGGGTTACTCCGAGTAGTAGCCATTACAACAGAGCCCTGTTATCAGATCTCGACCACTTTTCACCTTGTTCCAGTAGCCCACTTTTTCATTAAGGGGCCTGGTTCCCCGAGCGCACCTGACCTTGTTTGGCCGGGATGTTGTTCGGCCTTCAGAGCGCAACATATAAACGCACTGTTTCGGTTCTATAACATTTAAAATGTATAATTCAAATCTGCTGTGAACAAACTGTAAAGGAATGCAAAAGGTGTAAGGAACAGAGGAAAGGCAGGTTTTATTTATATAGCAACAATTCATACACAAGGCAACTCAAAGTGCTGACCAAGGCACAATAAACACAGAAAGATAGTATCCCCCAGTTATTTCACAGCTAAACTGAACTGTTTCTAACCTGGATTATGAACATTGTCAGACTAGACGCCTGTCCTCACATTTTCAGAAGACTCTTTTCCAGATATTAGCTGCATAAATCGTATAAATGCTGCCACCCCATGTTTAGTCTGACTCTGGGACTAGCAAGGATCCAGTCCGTGGGGGGGGTGGGGGTGGTGTGGGTTTTTTGTTTTTTGTTTTCTGTGGCTCCTCAGAGTCCCAGCAGGAGTCCAGTCCCTGTGCTCATCAGAGTCCCACAGGAGGCCAGTCCTGTGGCACCTCAGGGTCCCAGCAAGGAGTCAGTACCGTGCTCATCAAGTCCAGCAGAGCCATCCCTGGTGGCTCCTCAGAGTCCCAGCAGGAGTCCGTCCCTGTGCTCCTCATAGTCCCTAGCACGATGCCAGTCCCGTGCTCCTCAGAGACCCAGCAGAGTCCAGGCCAGTGCTCCCAGAGTCCCAGCACGAGGCCAGTCCCTGTGCTCCTCAGAGTCCCAGCAGGAGGCCAGCCTGAGCTCCTCAGAGCAGAGGCCAGACCCATGCTCCACAGAGTCCCAGCAAGAAGCCAGTCCCTGTGCTCCTCAGAGTCCCAGCAGGAGTCCGTCCTGTGCTACCTCATAGTCCCCAGCACGAGTCCAGTCCCTGTTCTCCTCAGAGTCCCAGCACGAGGGCCAGTCCCTTGTGCTCCACAGAGCAGGAGGCAGTCCCTGTGCTCCTCAGAGTCCGATTTAAGAACATACAGTGGGGCAAAAAGTCACAGCACCGACTGTGCAAGTTTTCTCCCACTAAAACTAAAGCAGATGTCACTGTAATTTCAACATAGGTTCACTTCAACTGTGAGAGACAGAATGGAAAAAGAAAATCGCAGGAATTCACATGTAAGGATTTTTAAAGAATTTATTTGTAATGAAGTTGAAAATAAGTATTTGGTCAATAAACAAAAATTTCAACTCATACGATTGTATATAAACCCATTTGATGGCAATAACAAGGTCAAACGATTACTATAGGTCTTTACCAGGTTTGCACACAGTAGCTGGTAATTTTGCCCATTACCCTCCATGCAGAACTTCTCGAGAGCATGAACACGGACTTTCAAACTCCTCCACAGATTTTCAATGGGGTTGAGGTCTGGAGACTGCTCCAGGACTTTCAAAAAGCTTCTTACGGCAGCCACACCTCGTTGCCCTATGCGTGTGTTTGGGATCATTGTCATGCTGGAAAACCCAGCCACTTTCATCTTCAAAGCTCTCACTGATGGAAGGAGGTTTTGGGCTCAAAATCTCAACGATACATGGCCCCATTCATTCTTTCCAATAACACGGATCAAGTCGTCCAAGTCCCCTTAGCAGAATAAATCAGGCCCCAAACAAGGAACGTTTCCCACCCCCATGCTTCACAGTAGATGGTGTTTCTAGGGCATTAGCTCAGTATTCTTCTTCCTCCGAAACTGACGAGTATGATTTATCCAAACAGTTGTACTTTGGTTTCATTCTGACCACATGACATTTTCTCCCAATCCTCGTGCTGAACTCATCCATGTGCTACTCTGGCAAACTTCAGACGGGCCTGGGAACATGCACTGGCTTCAGCAGGGGGACACTCTGGCACTGCAGGATTTGATTCCCCTGTCGTCGGTAGTGTTTACTGATCGGTAACCTTTGTACTTTGGTCCCGAGCTCTCTGCAGGTCATTCACCAGGACCCCCCCTGTGGTTCTGGATTTTTGGAACACAATTTATCAGTGTCTTTTATGTCTCAATTTTCTGATAATTGCTCCCACCAGTTGATTAGTTCACACCCAAGCTGCTTGCCTATTGTAGATTCATCAACAACACAACAGCATACAACTCTTTACTTTTTTTTCCCAGTCTGGGTGCAGGTCTTAACAATTCTTTTCCTGCTGTCCTTGACAGCTCTTTGGTCTTGCCATAGTGGAGTTTGGAGTCTGACTGTTTGAGGCTGAGGACAGTGTCTTTATTAATACAGATTAGTTTCAAACAGGTGCCATATAATACAGGTAACAGAGTGGAGGACAGAAGAGCTTCTATAAAGAAGAAGTTACAGGTCCTGTGATGAGCCAGAGATCTCCTTGTTGAAGTGACCAAAAACTTAATTTCCACCAATCATTTCAAATAAATACTTTAAAATCCTAACAATGTGGAATCCCTGATTTTTTTTACCCCATTCTGTCTCATCAACATTGAAGTGAACCTATGATGAAAAATACAGACCTCTGTCTTTATTTTAAGTGGGAGAACTTTGCACAATTGTTGCTGACTTTTTTTGCCCCCACTGAATGTTCATAAATCGGAACACTGAGGACACAGGGACTGGCCACCTGCTCTGAGGAGCACAAGACTGGCCTCCCTGTCTGGGACTCTGAGGAGCACAGGGACTGGCCTCGTGCTGGACTCTGAGGAGCACAGGTACTCGGACTCCTGCTGGGACTCTGAGGAGCACAGGACTGGCCTCCAGCAGGACTCTGAGGAGCACAGGGACGGCGCTCCCTGCTCTGAGGAGCAAAGGACTGGCCTCCTGCTGGGACTCTGAGGAGCACCGGGACTGGCCTCGAGCTGGGGACTCTGAGAGCACAGGGACTGGACTCCTGCTGGGACTCTGAGGAGCACAGGGACTGGCCACGTGCTGGGACTATGAGAGAACAGGGACTGGACCCAAGCTGGGACTCTGAGGACACAGGAGGCCTCCTGCATGGGACTCTGATGAGCACAGGGACTGGACTCCTGCTGGGACTCTGAGGAGCAAGGACTGGCCTCCTGCCTGGGACTCTGATGAGCACAGGTGACTGGACTCCTGCTGTGACTCTGAGGAGCACAGGGACTGACTCCATGCTATCCCAGAGCAGGAATAAACATGGGGAGCTGCATTTAAGATTTATGCAGCTAAAATCTGGAAGAGGGTCTTCCTGAAAAATGTGAGACAGGCTTCTAGTCTGACAAAGTTCTAATCCAGTAGAACACGTTCAGTTTAGCTGTGAATAACAGGGGGATTTCATCTATCTATGTGTTTATTGTGCTTGGTTCAGCACTTTGAGTTGCCTTGTGTATGAATTGTGCTATATAAAATAAAACCTGCCTTTCCTCTTTCCTACACCCTTTGCATTCCTCTTACAGTTTCTGTCCACAGCATATTTGAAATATACATTTTAAAATGATATAGAACGCGACCAACAGTGCTATATAAGTTTGCCCGGCTCAGAAGGCCGACAACATCCCGGCCAAACCAGGTCTGGTGCTGGGGGGAACCTAGCCCCTATTGAAAAGTGGGCTACTTGAACACAGGTGAAAAGAGGTCGAGATCTGATAACAGGGCTCTGTGGAATGCAACTACACACTCGAGTAACCCTGGCCAAAGAGGTTACATGCAGAGAATGTGGCAGAAAGGTTTTACTATCGAAACCCACAGTCACAGTGACCCCGAAACAACCGTAGCTTTTCAATAGCTCCAACATACCACAAACGGCAACTGCTATCACAGCTTGAAAGCGATGAGGTACAACACATGTATGAATGCCCAAAGGTGCACAGTTTACAGGAGAGCCGAGGGGAGGTCCCCCCACCACTGCAACTCCCCAAAGCCAGATATTGGTCCACAAAGCCCCAATGGAACCAATAACCTGAACGAGGCAGCGACTGACCTGAAAGCAAAAATCATGGCTAAAATGGGCACAGGGCAAAGACACCGTTACAGCGGTATGTGTGAAGTACCACCAAGGGATCTCATATAAAATCGTGAATGCAGCAGTGGAGGGCAATACCTACCACCACAAAACACTGAAACCAATGACCTGATAAACCACTTCCAGCAGCAGTGATCCTAGAGAAGCTTGGCTATAAGAGCAACCTGGTGAGCCATGGACAAAACCCACCATGGAAAAGACGTTGGAGGCTGAGATCAAGGTGGCTCGAGAGAGTTTCAATTAACAGAGGCCCAGAGAGGTGCAATGAGAAAGACCAGTACCCAGAATTACAAAGCCAGATAACCATACCCCCTGGGGGAAAAAAAAAAAAAAAAAAAAAAAAAAAAAAAAGCAAACTCGAAACTGCCAAACAAATGCTCCAAGCCCCTGCCAGCCGCCTACAAGAGGTACAACTAAAGAGATGAAGCCAGAAGGGTGAACAGCTGTTCGCAACACAACCTGCGAAGGTGTACGCTCGTGGCAGGGAAACACAGAGGTAACAACAGGGTAAGCAACAGGGGAGCATACCCACCGAGGCGGAAACTACAGTTCTGGAAGAACATATGGGAGAAGGATGCAGCACATAACAAGCATGCACAATGGATGGTGTCCCCTTAGAGAGGCCACAGCCACCTTTCCCAGAACAGAACCAGTTAACCATCATCAAGGCACGAACATCCGGGAAAGAGTCTCAGGTTGAAAAAACTGTACAGCACACCTACCCTGATATGGTCCAGCCTACTGGCTAAGGACACTCACAACAATCATCCTGAAGCGCCTCGCAGCACAAAATGGACCAGCTGCTGAGATATTGGGTCTCACCCAGAAAAGGCTAACCGAAGGACGAACACGGTCCCTGATCAACCAGCCGTCCCCTCAATCTACCCGCCAATAACCTTGTCTCTCCACAACATGGAAGCTCATGGTCAGGTATCATACGGCTAAGATAAGTGGGCATATGGCACAATTCATGAGCACAGCACAGAAGGGCAATGGTAAGGGACACCAGAGGAGCCAAACACCCGCGCCTGTAGAAGGACACAGAGAAGCCAAACACCAGCTTCCTGGTGTTGACAGAACAGACATGTAGCAGGATGGTGGACTCGGAGAGACAAGGAGTCCACACAGAAGGGATTCCACTCCCAGAGGGAACAATAGCAGCAGCAGACGTTGAGGCCAGTTACAAGTATCTCGGTATACCACAGGCGAAATGGCAAACCTCGAACAGCAAACGAGAAAGCGGACAACTGCCAAAAACCTCCAGCGAGTAAGGCAGGTCCTAAGAAGCCGCTCAAAGGCAAGAACAAGGCTCGGGCAATTAACAGTGTCCAGCTACCCCTGCCAGTGATCAGATACCCAGCAAGGAATAATCATCGGGCCAAAGAAGAGAATATCAGACCACGGATGTTAAAACTCGAAAGCTCCTTACCATGCATGGCGGGTTTACATCCCAAATCCAATCACGCTGAGACCTGTACGTAACCTTTAAGAAGAGGCCAGGACTAGTGAGATGTGATAGCCACTGTCCAGGACGAAACATCCAACCTCCATAACTACATCATGGAGAAGGCCAAAAACGGAATGAACGTACACATTGAATGTCTCAGGCAGTGCGAGATGAGGAGGTGCTGGAGGAGAGCCCATCATGGAAACAAGCCCCTACACGGCATGTACCACCAGGAGCATAACAGAAGTGGCTGATCTCAAGAAGTCCTAACCAATGGCTAGAAAGGGCTGGCCTACAGGACCGCACAGAGCACTCATCATGGCTGCACAGGAAACAGGGCACTGAGCACAGAGCGAATAGAGGCCCAGATATACCACACCAGACAAAGGACCCAAGGTTCGGTTGGCAAAGAGGCACCTGAGACACTCCAACACATAACTGAAACGCAGGGTGCAAGAGCTGGCAGGGAAGTCCTACTTGGGCACGCCATAACCCAAGTGGATCTAGCATAGAGTACAGGAAACATCTGGTGCAGAGTAGCTGGAAACCCAAGGTCAAGAGGGAAACTCCTCCAAAGGTGGTGGAAAAATGAGCAAGAGATCCTGTGGGACTTCCAATACAGACCGACCGAATGGTAATGAAACCAAACCCGACATCGTGGTGGTGGACAAAGGGCAGAGGACAGCCGTGGTGGTGGACAAAGGGCATATGGCCAGCCGGTGGTGGACAAAGGGCAGAGGACAGCCGAGGTGGTAGACAAGGGCAGCGAAGGACTAGCCCTTGGTGGTGGACAAAGGGCAGAGGACAGCCGTTGGTGGTGGACAACGGGCAGAGACAGCCGTGGATGGAGGACAAGGGAAAGCGACACCGTAGGTGGTAGGACAAAGGGCAGAGGATCAGCCGTGGTGGTGGACAAAGGGCAGAGGACAGCCGTGGTGGTGGACAAAGGGCAGAGGACGAGCCATGGTGTGGACACAGGGCAAGGAAAGCCGTGGTGGGACAAAAGGGTAGAGGACAGCCCGTGGTGGTGGACAAAGGGTAGAGGACAGCCGTGGTGGTGGAACAAAGGAGCAAGACAGCCGTGGTGTGGACCAAGGGGAACAGAGGACAGCCGGGTGGTGGGACGTGGCAATTCAAGCGCAAGTAAGTACGTAAGTAATATTTATTATATATACCCGCCTTTTCACTACAGATTCTAGTCTCCAAGAGCGTTTACAATTGTTAATTTTGAGGCATTTTGTTCTCTCACTCACACCACACAGAGATGGGAGGGGCCAGTACAGGAGGCACATGCCAGAATATGGACCATATTTGATTGGTAGGGGAAACACCGGAAACCCCGAGGAAGACCTACGCAGACATGGGGAGAACATGCAAACTCCACTCAGAAAGGCCCTGGTCCGACGGATTCGACCCAGGACCTCTGCTGAGAGGCGAGAGTGCTATCCACTCAGCCACCATTGCCGCCCGCCGCTTGAAAACGGGGAACAGAAGGAAGCTAAAGTGCCTATACATGGGAATGGGAAGAAAGTTTCTCTCCATCAAGTGCTGATGTCTGGGTAACGCTGGTATATAGGCCTGCGTAAACACCAACACCGCTAGAACCCTTCAGGAAATGCAATTTGAAACTTTTGAGAAGGGGACCTGCCGGCAAACTGCAATACATCATCTTTTTCACCCACTCGCTGCCCCAGACGTGGAGTGGTAAAACAAGCCCCCCAAAACCCAAGCAGAAGGAGTCGAAAAAACGCATCCATTTCACCGCCGCATCTTTTTCCGGAAAAAGGAACATGAAAAACTTTGAGAAATACCAAGTCTCCGAGAGGAGCTGGAGAGGGCCTGGAGGGTAAAGGAGACAGTATGCCGCCGTGTGATCGGTGCACTCGGTGCAGTGACCCCGAAGCTAGAAGAGGTAACAGTTGATCCCTGGAACAACCACGGACATCTGGTCCAGAAATGTGCAGTGCTAGGAACAGCAAAGATACTGCGCAGAACCCTCAGCTCCCAGCCTCTGGTAGAGGACAACGAGCTTAGAGAGGGATAACCGCCCGCGAGGGCCAAAGGTTTTAAGGACAGTTTTATATTATGTATAGAATGTGGGTATTCTGGCCGACCACAACATGACCTACTGTACTTCCACGTTACACTGAGGCCATGTAGAACGTTCCTGGCCACGGTACATGGAAATCCTGTATGTGTACAGTGCGGAGTGTCGGCCGAGAAGTTCACATGGTACTTCCGCCCACTTCACTCCTCGGAGATGCCGTAAAACTTGGACGCAAAACCAGACGACAAAAGATTTTTCAACTGGGAAACATGAGAGATGGTGTTACCCATCGGATATGAAAGGATGACAACGCACAAGAAAAACATGCAGAGGCCTAAAAAACAGGAGTTTAAGTTACATTTTAAAAGAGTAGAAAACGATAGGAGAGAGGAGTAGGGTCAGAGAGTGTTTGGGTCTAGCTTTGTGTGTGTGTACTGAGGAAATAATCTTTAAATACACAACATTTTATTTAAATGGCAACCACTTCGAGGTCGCATTACAAAGGGTACACAGATAAAAAAAAAAAACATGTTAGTGATATTGTTTTTTCACCAAAACCATGTCTATATTGCTAATACTGACACAAAAATGCAAACAATAACAACTACATCATCTATTTTACATTATAAAAATCCCACTTCCACTGTTGGTCTAGTCCTGGAAGAGCGCCTTATTTAATAAAGCCAATATGATATACTGGAAAAAGATCTTAAAATATGTAAAATAAAAAACAATAATAATGATTTCATCCTATCTTATTATTATGATGAATGTATTAATATTAATATTTTATCATTATCATTATTATTATTAATTGTTATTCTTAGGCCTTGTTTGGACAGGGTTGTACAGTGGTCCATTCCTCCCATCCATACTCAGAGTGATAAAATACTGGTGTGTTGGGGTTGCCTTTGGTGCATGAACGACGGAGCACTATTCCCTGTCACATTTCTGAAGATTTTTCTGTCTTTTGCTTAAGCCCCTAAAACGCCATACGCTGCGGAATCCAGGACAAAAGACTTACTATACAGCAACTTTTACATTTTATTGCAGAAGGGTGTTATGGATTATTGTTTCTTGTAGTCCACTGAAGACTGCTCGCCTTTGACCTTGGCAAGACACTTAAACCCCACTTGGCCAGAAGCCCTGCTGCCAGATCAAGGCCCCTGTGGTACTCAGCACCTGCAGGAGGAACAGTGAGGGGCTGGGGCTCTGTGAGCTGGGTGGCAGCTCTGACTGCCAACTCCCCCCCCGACCCAGGAATGGATTAAGGGGAAGAAATGGATTGATATTTCTGTGGTCCTGAGAATCAGGCACCCACCTTTAAATTAATCTGTTCTTGTCCGATAGAAAACTGGTTCTGAATTTTTTTGTACGACATAAAAACTCCATTAGGCAAAAACATATAACTAAAAAACGATTTTAAATGTTTAAACAAAAACCAAGAAGTAAATTAGAACCTTTTGGAGTCCATTCTGCACGTCCCCCGCCTCTCCACAGACATATTGAATATATTTGATCCTAAACACACAATTATGAGTCATATTTAACGTCTGTATAAGTAAAAATAGTATCTTCTTACCTGGATGGGGGATTGGCCGATAACCTCAAATAAAACCACATTTTTATATTTTAACGTTCATGCGTTAAGATCTGGACATTATTTTAATCTTTTTACTGTTTTACATTTTAGTAGTTTTATCTCCCAGATAAGAGCCCGGCTTGCTAGTTTCCATAGCAACGCACAGATTAAGTTAGCAGGAGTAAGCATTTAAGCCTTTCATCTGATTTTACAGTTAACTTCACCAGTTTTTAGCACTTAGTAAAAGTGATGACAAACCAAATCAAAACAAAACATGTTTCAGGGGAAATTACCTCAGATTTCAACGGTTTATAAATGGGAGCAGTGAAAATGGCGGCACAGAGTTTGTAATATAAAACCCTAATCCTAATGAGATTTCAAAAGTTATAAAAGTTAAGTTACTATAGTCCTAGTATAGTGGATGTGTATAAGTGTATATAGTCTAGTGATTTTAGTAAGTGTAGTGTAGTGTAGTAAAGTATAGTAAGTAGTATAGTATAGTGTAGTGTATGAAAGTAAAGTGTAGTTAGTGTAGTATAGTGTGTTATAGTAGAGTATAGTAAAGTAGAGTATAGTGTAGTAATAGTAATAGTATCGTAAAGTAAGTATAGTGTAGTATAGTATAGTATAGTAAAGTAGAGTAAGTCTAGTATACGTATAGTGTATTATAGTGTAGTGTAGGTAGTATAGTGTAGGTATAGTAATAGTATAGGGAATACCGTGTAGTGTAGTGTAGTAAATAGAGTAGTCTAGTCTAGTATAGTATATTATAGTATAGTGTAGTGTAGTAATACGTATAGTATAGTTAAGTAGAAGTATAGTGTAGTATAGTAAGTATAGTAAAGTAGGTATAGTGTAGAATAGTTATTATAGTCTATGTGAAGTGTAGTGTAAGTATAGTATACGTGTAGTATAGTATAGTAAAAGTGTAGTATAAGTAATAGGTATAGTATAGTTAAAAAAAACAATAGTAATAGTAAAGTAGAGTATAGTGTAGTATAGTTAAGTATAGTAAAGTAGAGTATAGTGTAGTATAGTATAGTATAGTATAGTGTAGTATAGAATAGTAAAGACAGTGTAGTATAGTATAGTATAGTATACGTGTAGTGTAGTATATATATAACAATTAGAATAGTATAGTAAGTGTAGTGTATATACTAACTATACTACACATTCTATACTATACTACACTACCTATACTAACTAAACTACAACTTGTACTATACTATACTACACTACACATACTATACTATAGCTATACTACACTGTACTATACAATACATACTACACAATACAACTATACAAAATACCCTATACTCTACTTTATATACTAAAACATATACTACACAATACTCTAACTTTTACCTATACTATAACTATACTATACAATAACTATACTACACGATACTATACTAATACTCTACACTATACTATACACACTACACTAACACTAACTATACTATACTATAGCTACACTATACTCTACTTTACTAAACTATACTATACTACACTATACTCTACTTAACTATACTATACTATACTACACTACACTAAACTATACTATACTATACTAGACAAGACTACACATACTACACTACACCTACACTATACTATACTATAACATACTACACTATACTGACACTACACTACACTATACTACACTATACTATACTAGACTATACTCTACTTACTATAACTATAGCAATACACTAACACTATACTCTACTTTACTATACAATACTATAACACAACTATACTCTACTTTACTATACTATACATACTTACACTATACAACACTACACCTACACTATACTACACTACACAACACTATACTATACCTTATACTATACTAATACACATCTACTCAAACACTATACTAACATCACTATACTATAGCAACACTATAATTAACATCACTATACTAGACTATAGTAACTAAACTATTATACACTTTTGAAATCTCATTATGGATTAGAATTTATATTACACTCTGAGCCAGCCATTTCACTGCTCCCATTTAAACCGATGAAATCTGAGTAATTACCCCTGAACATTTTTGTTTTGAATTGGATTGGCCATCACTTTACTAAGTGCTAAAGCTGGTGAATATAACTTTGAAAAACAGATGAAAGCCTAAATGCTAACCTCTGCTATCTAAACATTGCTTGCTATGGAAACAAGCAGCGTCTCTAACTGGGAGATAAAACTACTCAAATGTAAAACATAAAAGATTAAAATAATGACCAAGGAATCTATCATGAACTTACAATATAAAAATGTGTTTTATTTGAGCAGGTAACCTCGCCGGGCACCAATCCTCCAGGTAAGAAATACAATTATAACTTAAACAAGACTTATAAATATGAACTCATAATATGTGTGTTTTAGGATCAAATATATTCACATGTCTGAGGGATGGCGGAGCAGTATGACCTCCAAAAGGTTCTAATTTACTTCTTGTTTTTGTTTAACATTTTAAAAAACGTTTTTTAAATATAAGTTATTTGCCCTAATGGAGTTTTTATGTCGTACAAAAAAAATCAAACAGTTATACCAATCTGACAAAGCAGATTAATTTAAAGATGGGGTGCATATTCTCAGCCACCAAGAAATATCCATCCATTTTCTTCCCCTTAAATCCATTTCTTGGGTCGGGGGGAGGGCAGTCAGAGCTGAACCCAGTCCACAGAGCCCCAGCCCCTCACTGATTCCCCTGCAGTGCTGAGATCCAAAGGGGCCTTGATCTTTGCAGCAGGCTTAGGCAAAGTGTGGGTAAGAGTGTCTTGCCCCAAGGACACAACGGCAGCAGTCATCGTGGTACCACAATAAAACAATAATCCATAAAACCCATCTGCAATAAAAAGTAAAAAGTTGCTGTATAGAAAGTGTCCTGGATTCCGCAGCGAATGGCGTTTTAGGGTTAAGCAAAAGACAGACAAAGCTTCAGAAATTGTGACAGAACAGTCTCCGTCGATCATAAGCACAAGGCAACCCCAACACACATTATTTTATCACCACTGAGTATGGAGTGAGAATGAACCTGTCCACCCCTGTCCCAAACAAGGCCTAATAAAAACATAATAATAATAATGATAATGAAAATAATAATAGAATAATAATCATCATAATAACAATGATAGGATAAATCATTATTAATTGTTATTATTCAAATTTTAAGATCTTGTTTCCAGTATAATCAAAATTGTGCCTTTATTAAAACAGGCGCTCTTCAGGACTAGACCAACAGTGAACGTGGGATTTTTAATAATGTAAAATATGTTTTAGTTTTATTGTTTGCATTTAGTGTCAGTATTAGCAAATATAGACATGGATTATGGTTGAAAAACAATATCACTCACACTGTTTTACTTTTTAACTGTGTACCCATTTGTAATGCGACCTTCGAGTGCCATATAAAAATAAAGTATATATGTATTAAGATTTATTTCCAAAGTACAACACACACAAGCCTAGACCCAAACACTCTCTGACCTACACTCTCTCCTATCGTTTTCTACACACATTAAAATGTACAAACGCATGTATTTTAGGCCTCTGTCTGTTTTTCTTGTCGTTGTCCTCCTTTCAAACCCTGGGTAACACCATCTCTCATGTTTCCAATGAAAAATCTTTTGTCGCTGGTTTTGAGTCCAAGTTTTACGGCATCTCCGAGGAGAGAGTGGGCGAGTACCAGTGAACTTCTCGGGCCGACACTCCGCACTGTAATCCAGGATTACATGTCCCGGGCCATGAACCAGTTCAACATGCCTCAGTGAACGTGGAAGGTACAGTTGGTTCATGTGAGAGGCCAGAATCACCCCACATTCTATCATACATATAAAACTGTCCATTAACCTTTGGCCCCACCAGCGGCGTTATATCCCTCTCTAATCTCGGGTCCACTACCATATGCCTGGGAGCCTGAGGTTCTGCGCAGTATCTTTGCTTGTTCCTAGCAACGCACATTTCTGGACCCAGATGGCCCAGGTTGTTTCGGGATCCACTGTAAACCCTTCTAGCTTCGGGGTCACTGCCCCGAGTGACACCGATCACCACGGGCACTACGTCATCTTTACCCTCCAGGCCCTCTTCCAGCTCCTCTCTGAGACCTGTAGTTCTCAAGATTTTCAGTTCTTTTTCCCGGATAAAGAGGCGGCGGTTGAATGGATGCTTTTACGAGCTCCATCTGCTGGGATATTGCTTGTTTTACCAATCCACGCTGGAGACAAGCATGGGTGAAAAAGATGAAGATGCAGTTTGCGCAGGGACCCATCTCAAGTTTCAAACTTTTGCATTTCCTTAGGGTACAAGCGGTGTTTTGAGTATACGCAGGCCTATACCAGCGTTACCCAGACATCCGCATTGAAGGAGAAACTATCTTCCCATTCCCCTGTAAAGGCACATAGCTTCCTTCTGTCCGTTTTCAAGCGGTCGGGCGTCACGGTTGGCTGAGTGGATAGCACTCTCGCCTCTCAGCAAGAACTCCTGGGTTCGAATTCCCGGGTGACCAGGGCCTTTCTGAGTGGAGTTTTGAGCATGTTCTCCCCATGTCTGCGTAGGTTTCCTCCGGGTACTGCCGGTTTCCCTACACTAAAAATATGTCCTATAGTTCTGGCATGTGCCTCCTGTACTGGCCCCTCCCATCTCTGTGTGGAGTGAGAGACAAATGCCCAAAATAACAAATGTAAACCGCTTAGAGACTCAGATCTGTATTGAAAAAAGGCGTATATATAAATAACTATTACTTCCTTACTTACTTTCGCTTGGAAATGCGACGATCCACCACCACGGCTGCCTCTGCCCTTGTCCAACCACCACGGCTTGTCCATCTGCCCTTTTGACCACCCCAAGGCTGTCCTGCTACCTTTTCCCACCCACCACGGCTTCCACTACCCCTTTGTCGCACCACCACGCTGACCTCTTCCCCTGTGTCCACCACCATGGCTGTCCTCTGCCCTATTGTCCACCACCACGGCTGTCCTCTGCCCCTTGTCCACCACCACGGCAGTCCTCTGCCCTTGTCCACCACCACGGCTTGTCCTCTGCCCTTTGTCACCACCACGGCTGTCCTCTGACCCTTTGTCCACCATCACGGCTGTCCTCTGCCCTTTGTCCCACCACCACGGCTGTCCCTCTGCCCTTTGTCTACCACCACGGCTGTTCCTCTCCCTTTGTCCACACGGCTTCCTCTGCCTTTTTTTTGAGTCCACCACCACGGCTGTCCTCTGCCCTTTGTCCACCACCACGATGTCGGTTGGTTCATTACCATTCGGTCCGGTCTGTATCTGAGAAATCCCAAGGATCTTTGCTTCATTTTCCACCACCTTTGGAGGAGTTCCCACTTAGACCTTGGGTTCCAGCCCATACTCCTGCACAGATGTTTCTGTTACACTATGCAGCCACTTGGTTATGCGTTCCATTAGGCCTTCCCTGCCAGCATCTTGCACCCTGCAGTTAAGTGTTTGGAGTGTCCTCAGGTGCCTCTTTGCACAAACCGACACCTGTCTTGTCTGGTGTGGTTAATATCTGGGCCTCTACGCTTGGGTGCTCAGTGCCTGTTCCTGTGCAGCCATGATGAGTGCCACTGTGCTGTCCTGTAGGCAGCCTTTCTAGCCCATTGGTGGGACTTCTTGCGATCAGCCACTTCTGTTATGCTCCGGTGGTACATGCCGTGTAGGGGCTTGTATTCTCCCATGATGGCTCTCCTCCAGCACCTCCTCATCTCGACCACTGCCTGAGACATTCACTGAGTACGCATCCGTTTTGGCCCTTTCTCCCATGATGTAGTTATGGAGTTTGGATGTTTCGTCCTGACAGTGGCTCTCCAACACTCACTAGTCCTCGCCCTCCTTCTTACGCTTACGTTACAATCTGCAGGGTGCGGATTTGGGATTTAACCCGCCATTCATGGTCAAGGAGCTTTCGAGTTTAACATCCGTGTCTGAATCTCTTCCTTTGGCCCCTGATTATTCCTGCAGGTTATCTGATCACTGGCAGGGCGTAGCTGTTAATTGCCCGAGCCTGTTCTTGCCATTGACCGTCTTCTAGGACCTGCCTTAACTCGCTGGAGGTATTTGGCATTTGCCGCTTTTCTCGTTGCCTGTTCGAGGTTGCCATTTGCTGTGGGTATACCGAGATACTTGTAACTGTTCCACAACGTCTGCCTATTGTTCCCATTGGGAGTGAGATCCCTTCTTGTGAGGACTACCTTGTCCTCTCCGAGTCACCATCCTGCTACATTTCTGTTCTGTCAACCAGAGCTGGGTGTTTGGCTCCTCTGTGTCTCTACAGGAGCTGGTGTTTGGCTCCTCCTGTGTCCCCTACAATCCCTTTCTGTGTCTGTGCTGCATGAATGTTCCATATGCCCCACTTATCTTAGCCCGCAATGATAACCTACATGAGCTTCCATGTTGTGAGAGACAAGTTAAGGCCGGTATTGGAGGGACTGCATGATCAGACCGTTCGCGCCTTCGTTAGCCATCTGGGTGAGACCCCATCCTCAGTCAGCTGGTCCTTTGTGCTGCGAGGCGCTCATGGAGTGATGTTAGTGTTCCTTAGCCAGTAGGCATGGACCATATCAGGGCCAGGTGCTGTCCAGTATTTCATACCTGAGACGTCTTTCCGATGTCTGCCTCTGTGATGGTAACTGATTCTGTTCTGGAGTGTCTGTGCTCCTCTCTCAGGACACCAGCCATTGTGCACTGCAGTTATGTGCTCATCCTTTCCCATATGTTCTTCCAGAACTGTTCAGTTTTCCAGCCACGGTGGGTCTGCACCCCGTTGCTACCCTGTTTGTTACCCTGTTGTAACCCTGCCACTGAGCGTACCCTTAGCAGGTGTGTTGCGAAACAGCCTGTTCAACCTTCTGGCTTCAATCTCTTTATGTACCTCTGTAGCGGCTGGCCAGGGCTGGAGCATTTGTTTGGCCATTTCGAGTGCTTCAGGTATGGTTATCTGCTGTACCTATCTTGGTACTGGTCCCTTTTCATTGCACCTCTCTGGGCCTCTGATAAATGACTCACTTCTCTCCGAGCCACCTTGAATCTCAGCCTCCAACCGTCAATTTCCATGGTTGTATTGGTCCATGGTCCCCTTGGGATTTGCTCTTATAGCCAAGCATCTCTAGGATCACTGCTGCTGAGTGTAATAATCAAGCCTCATTGGTTTCAGGATTGTGGTGTAGGTATTGCCCTCACTGCAGCAATCACGTTATTCTAATGAGATCCTTAGGTGGTAACTTCACACAACCGCTGTAAACCGGTGTCTTTAGCCCTTGTGCCCATTTTACCATGATTTTAGCTTTCCGTCAGTCGCTGCCTCGTTCAGCGTTATTGGTTCCATTGGGCTTTGTGCCCAATATCTGGTTGGGGAGTTTGCAGTGGAGAGGACCTCCCCTATGACCTCAGTAACTGTGGCAACCTTTGCTCCATACATGAGTTGTACCTCATCGATCTCAAGCTGTGATAGCAGTTGCGTTGTGGATGTGTGGACATTGAGCTACCGGTTGTTTCGGGTCAAACTGTGACCTGTGGGTTTCGAAGTAACCATTCAGCCCTACATTCTCTGCAATGTAACCTCTTTGGCCAGGTTAACTCGAGTAGTAGCATTCCAACAGAGCCCTGTTATCAGATCTCGAGCCCCACCCCCATCTTCACCTTGTTCCAGTATCCCACTATTCATAAGGGGCACTGGTTCCCCCCCAGCACTGACCTTGTTTGCATGTGGTTGATGTTTCGGCCTCTGAGCCGGCAACATAATATACGCACTGGGTCGTTCTATATCATTTTAAAATTATATTTCAAATCAGCTTGTTAACAGAACTGTAATAGAATGCAAAAGGGTGTAGGACAGAGGACAGGCAGGTTATTTATATATGCACAATTCATACACAAGGCACTCAAATGCTGAACAAGGCACAATAAACACGAAATGATAGAATCCCCCAGTTAATTCACATCTAAACTGAACTGTTCTAACCTGGATATGAACATTGTCAGACTAGAAAGCCTGTCTCACATTTTCAGAAGACTCTTCCAGATTTTAGCTGCATAAATCTTAATGCTGCCTCACCATGTTTAGTCCTGACTCTGGGGACTAGCAAGGAGTCCAGTCCCTGTGCTCCTCGAGTCCCCAGCAGGAGTCCAGTCCCAGGCTCATCAGAGTCCAGCAGGAGGCCAGTCCCTTGCTCCTCAGAGTCCCCAGCAGGAGTCCAGTCCTGTGCTCATCTGATCCCAGCCCAGAGGCCAGTCCCTGTGCTCCCTCAGAGTCCCAGCAGAGTCCAGTCCCTGTGCTCCCATAGTCCCTGCACGAGCAGTCCCGGTGCTCCTCAGAGTCCCAGCGACGCCAGGAGTCCAGTCCCGTGTGCTCCACAAGTCCCAGCACGAGCCAGTCCTGTGCTCCTCAAGTCCCAGCAGGAGGCCAGATCCTTGTGCACTCTCAGAGCAGAGGCCAGTCCCTGTGCTCCTCAGAGTCCAAGCAGAGGCCAGTCCCCTGTGCTCCTCAAGTCCAGCAGGAGTCCAGCGCCCTGTGCTCTCAAGTACCAGCAACGAGGCCAGTCCCTGTGCTCCTCAGAGTCCCCAGTAAGGAGGCCAGGTCCTTGTGCACCTCAGAAGCAGGAGGCCATTCTCCCTGTGCTCCTCAGAGTCCGATTTAAGAACATACAGTGGGGAAAAAGGGTCAGCCACCGACTGTGCAAGTTCCTCCACTTAAACTAAAGACAGAGGTCCCTGTAATGTTCATCTAGGTTTCACTTCAAACTGTGAGAGACAGAAAGGAAAAGAAAATCCAGGAATTCAACATTGTAGGATTTTTAAAGAATTTATTTGTAAATGATGTTGGAAAATAAGTATTTGGTCAATAACAAAAATTCACTCAATACTTTGTACTAGAACCTTTGTATGGCAATAACGAGAGGTCAACGAGACTATAAGGTCTTTACCAGGTTTGCACCATAGCTGGTATTTTGGCCCCTACCTCCAATGCAGATCTCTCGAGAGCAGTGAACACTGACTTTCACTCCCTCCACAGATTTTCATGGGGATGAGG
The DNA here is from genome assembly GCA_964034765.1 of Knipowitschia caucasica. Taxonomy (NCBI): domain Eukaryota; kingdom Metazoa; phylum Chordata; class Actinopteri; order Gobiiformes; family Gobiidae; genus Knipowitschia; species Knipowitschia caucasica. The sequence continues at coordinate 21,708,735 of OZ035838.1, forward strand.
CTGTGCGACTGCTCCAGGACATCAAAGCTGTCTTACGGAGCCACTGCTACCTACCGTTGCCCGCAGCGGTGTGTTTTGGGATCATTGTCATGCTGGAAGACCAGCCACCGTTTGCATACTATCAAAGCTCTCAACTGATGGAAGGAGGATTTGGCTCAAAATCTACACGATACATGGCCCCAATCATTCTTTCCTTAACACGGAATCAGTCGTCCAGTCCCTTAGCAGAACACAGCCCCAAAGCAATGACGTTATTCCACCATCCCATGCTTCACAGTAGGTATGGGATCTTCGGATGTAAGCTCAGTCTATCTTCTCCTCCGCACACGACGAGTTGAGTTTATACTCAAACGTTGTACTTTGGTTTCATCTGACCACATGACATTCTCCCAATCCTCCTGCTGTATCATCATGTGCTTCTCTGTCAACTCAACGCGGCCTGGACAAGCACTGGCTTCAGCAGGGGACACGTCTGGCACTGCAGGATTTTGCTTCCCTGTCGTCGTAGTGTGTTTACTGATGAAACCTTTGTTACTTTTTGGTCCCACTCTCTGCAGGTTCATTCACCATGTGCCCCCCGTGTGGTTCTGGGATTTTTGATCACAATTATCAGTGGTCCTTTTATTACATCCAATTTCTGAAATAATTGCTCCCCCACAGTTATTGTTCACACCAAGCTGCTTGCCTAATGTAGATTCACCCACAGCTCACATCAACTTCACTTTCACAATCACCTATTTTTCAACTCAATACTCAAACAACTTCACACACACACGAAGATCAAATCACTCACTAATCACTTTTTTAAACACTTTAACTTTTTTTCCTTTCTTTCACAATCACCAAAACTACAACCAACAACAACACAACAAACAAAAACGTCACCAACCACTTTTTCCCAGTCCTGTGCAGCTACAATTCTTTTTCCTGCAGTCGCTTCGAACAGCTCTTTGGTCCTTGGCCATAGTGGAGTTATGGAGTCTGACTGTTTGAGGCTGTGGACAGGTGTCTTTTATACAGATTGAGTGTTCAAACAGGTGCCATTAACAGTAACGAGTGGAGGACAGAAGAAGCTTCTTAAAGAATAAGTTACAGTCTGTGAGAGCCAGAGATCTTCCTTATTTTGGACGTGACCAAAAATACTTATATTTCCCCACCATCCTTTACATATAAATTCTTTAAAAATCCTACAATGTGAATTCCCTCCTGGATTTTTTTCCCATAACAGTCTCTCACATATGAAGTGAACCTATGATGAAAATTACAGGAACCTCTGTCTTTATTTTTAAGTGGAGAACATGCACAATAGGTGGCTGACATTTTTGCCCCACTTTCTTGCTAAAATCGGACTCTGAGATCACAGGACTGGCCTCCTGCTCTTGGAGGCACAAGACTGGCCTCCTGCCTGGACTCGGAGGAGCACAGGGACGGCCTCGTGCAGGGACACTGAGGAGCACATGGACTGGACTCCCTGCTGGGACTCTGATGAGCACAGGACTGCCACCTGCTGGGACTCTAGGAGCACAGGGACTGGCCTCCAGCTCTGAGGAGACACAAGGACTGGCCTCCTGCACTGGACTCTCTGATGAGCACAGGGACTGCCTCGAGGCTGGGACTACTGCGGAGCACAGGTACTGGACTCCTCTGGGACTCATGCGGATCACAGGGACTGGCCTCGTGCTGGGACTATGAGGAGCACAGGGACTTGGACTCCTGCTGGGACTCCTATGATGAGCACAGGGACTGGACTCCTGCTGGGTAACTCTGAGGAGCACAGGGACGGCCTCCTGCTGGGACTCTGATGAGCACAGGGACTGGACTCCTGCTGGGACTCTGAGGAGCACGGGGACTGCCTCCTGCTGGACTCTGATGAGCACAGGGACTGGTAGGACGTCCTAGCAGGACTCTGAAGGAGCACAGGACTGGACTCCTTGCGATTCCCAGAGTCCAGGACTAAACTGGGAGGCAGCATTTAAGATTTATGCAGCAAAAAAATCTGGAAGAGTCTTCTGAAAATGTGAGACAGGCTCTAGTCTGACAATGATCAAATCCAGGTTAGAAACAGTTTCAGTTTTAGGCTGTGAATAACTGGGGTGATTTCTATCTTATCTGTGTTTATGTGTCCTTGGTCAGCACTTTGAGTTGACCTGGTATGAATTGAGCTATATAAATAAACCTGCCTTTCCTCTGTCCTTACACCATTTTGCATTCTCTTACAGTACTGTTCACAGGAGCAGATTTGAAATAATCCCCATTATAAACATGATAATAGAAGAACCGTACAACAGTGCGTAATATAAGTTGCGGCTTCAGAAGGCCGACAACATCCGCGGGCCAAACAAGGTCAGGTGGCAGGGGACCAGAGCCCCTTAATGGAACAAGTGGGCTACTGACATGGTGAAAGTGGTCGAATCTGATACAGGGCTCTGTTGGATGCCTACTTACTCGAGTAACCCTGGCCAAAGAGGTTACATGCAGAGAAGTGGCCTGAATGGTAACATCGAAACCCCACAGTCACGAGTTTGACCCCCGAAACCACCGTTACATCAATGCTCCAACACCACAAACGGCAACTGCTAATCACAGCATGAGATCGATGAGGTACAACACAAGTATGAGCCAAAGGTGCCACAGTTACTGAGGTCAGAGGGAGGTCCCACCAACTGCAACTCCCCAACCAGATATTGGGCACAAAGCCCCAATGGACCAATAACGCTGAACGGGCAGCGACTGACCTGAAACTAAAATCATGGCTAAAATGGGCACAAGGGCAAAGACACCGTTACCGCGTTTGTGTGAAGAACCCGACCAAAAAGGATCTCATAGAAAACCGTAAGCAGCAGTGAGGGCAATACCTACCACCACAAACACAGAAACCAATAGAGCTGAAATACACTTCAGCAGCAGTGAAGACCTAGAGATGCTTGCAATACGAAGGCACCATGGAGCCATGGACAATACCCACCATGGAAAAGACGGTTGGGAGGCTGAATCAAGGTGGCTCGAAGAAAGTGAGTCAATTAACAGAGGCCCAGAGAGGTCCAAAGAAAAGACCAGAACCCAGAAAGTACAGCCAGAAAACCATACCCTGAAGCACACGAAACTGAAACTGCCAAACAAATGCTCCAGCCCTGGCCAGCCCGCCTACAGAGGTACACTAAAGAGATGAAGCAGAAGGGGTGAACAGCTGTTCGCAACACAACCTGCGAAGAAGTGTAACGCACAGGTTGCAGGGTAACACACAGGGTACCAACATGGTAGCAACAGGAGCGACCCACCGAGGCAGGAAACTGAACAGTTCTGAAGAACATATGGGGAAGGATGCAAGCACATAAACACAGTGCACAATGGCTGGTGGTCCCTGAGAGAGGAGCACATCCACCTCCCAAACAGAACACAGTTACCCAACACAGAGGCAGACATCCGGGAAAAGTCTCCAGGTAAGAAAAACTGGACCGCACCTGGCCCTGAAATGGTCCATGCTACTGAGGGCGCTAAGGACACACACATCACACCATGAGCGCCTCCGCAGCACAAATGGACAGCAGCTGAAGATGGGTCCTCACCCAGAATGGCTAACAGCAACCGAAGGGCGAACGTCCTGATCAAGCAGTCCCCTCCAACAACCGGCCAATAACTTAGTCTCTCCACAACATGGAAAGCTCAATGTCAGGTATCATTTGCGGCTAAGACAAGATGGGCATATGGGAACAATTCATGAGCACAGCACAGAAGGGCATTGGTAGGGACATCCAGAGGAGCCAAACAACCGCTCCTTGTAGAGACACCAGAGGAGCCAAACACCAGCTCCTGGTTGACAGAACAGAAATTGTAGCAGATGTGACTCGGAGAGACAAGGTAGCACACAGAATGGATCTCACTCCCAGAGAGGAACAATGCCAGAGTTGAGGACAGTTTTTACCAGTATCACGGTATACCCACAGGCAAATGGAACCTCGAACATGGCAAACGAGAATACGCGGCCACTGCCAAATACCTCCAGCGAGTAAGGCAGGTCCTAAGAAGCCGGGCTCAATGGCAAGCAACAAGGCTCGGGCAATAAACAGCTACGCCCTGCCAGTGATCAGAATACCCTGCAGGAATAATCAGGGGGCCAAAGGAAAGAAGATTCAGACCACGGAGGTTAAAACTCGAAGCTCCTTACCATGCATGGCCGGGTTACAATCCCAAATCCAGCATCCCTGAGACCTGTACCGTACAGCCGAAAGAATGGAGGCCGAGGACTAGTGAGTGTGAGAGCCATTGTCCAGGACGAAACTCCAAACCCATAACTACATCATGGAGAAGGCCAAAACGGATGACGTACTCAGTGATGTCACAGGCAGTGGCGAGATGAGGAGTGCTGGAGGAGAGCCCATCAAGGGAGAACAAGACCCCAAACGGCCATGGACCACCGGAGCATAACAGAAGTGGCTGATCACAAGAAGGACCACCAATGGCTAAAAGGGCTGGGCCTAACAGGACAGCACAGAGGCACTCATCAGGCTGCACAGGAACAGGCACTGACACCAGAGCGATAGAGGCCGCAGAATACCACACCAACAAGACCCACGGTGTCGTTGTTCAAAGAGGCACCTGAGACACTCCAACACATAACTGCAGGGTGCAAGATGCAGGCAGGGAAGGCCTACACTGAACGCCATAACCAAGTGGCTGCATATGTACAGAAACATCTGTGGCAGAGTATGGTCTTGAAACCCCCAGGTCTAAGTGGAAACTCCTCCAAAGGTGGTGGAAAATGGAGCAAAGATCCTGTGTGAGACTTCCAGATACAGACCGCCCGCCGAAATGGTAAATGAACCAACCCCGACATCGTGGTGGGTGACAAAGGGCAGAGGACAGCCGGGTTGGTGGACAAAGGGCAGAGGACAGCCGTGGTGGGCAAAGGGCAGAGGACAGCCGTGGGTGGAGTAGACAAAGGGCATAGGACAGCCGTGGTGGGGACAAAGGGCAGAGGACAGCCTTGGTGTGGACAAAGGGTCAGAGACAGCGTGGTGGTGTGAACAAATGGCAGAGGACCGCCGTGGTGGTGGACAAAGGCAAGAGGACAGCCGTGTGTAGGACAAGGGCAGAGACAGCCGTGTGTGTGGACCAAGGCAGAGTACAGCCATGGTGGTGGACACAGGTCAGAGGGACAGCCGGTGTAGGAGGACCAAGGTAGAGACATCCTGTGTGGTGGACAAAGGGTAGAGACAAAGCCGTGGTGGTGACAAAGGGCAGAGGACAGCCGATGGTGGACAAAGAGGCAGAGGACAGCCGTGGTGGTGACGTGGCAAGTCCACGCGAAATTAAGTAAGTAAGTAATAGTTATTTATATATACCACCGCCTTTTCACTACAGATCTGAGTTCCTCAAAGTGGTTTACAATTGTTAATTTAATGGGCATGCTTGTCTCTCACTCCACACAGAGATGGGAGGGGCCAGTACAGAGGCACAGGCAGAACTATTGGACATAGTTATTAGAGGTAGGGGAAACCAGTCACCCTGAGGAAACCTAACGCATACATGGGGAGTAACATGCAAACTCCCACCTCAGAAAGGGCCTGGTCCGACCCGGATTCGAACCAGGACCATTCTTGCAGAAGGCGATAGTGCTATCCACTCAGCCACCGTGCCGCCCATCCTGCCTTGAAAACGGACAAGAAGGAAGCAATGTGCCTATACATGGGAATGGGAAGATAGTTCTCATCCTCAATGCGGATGTCTGGGTTAACGCTGGAAAGGCCTGCGAATACTCAACACGCCGCTTGTACCCTCAGCGAAATGCAAAATTTTGAAACTTGAACGGGGTCCTAGCGGCAAACTGCATCTTCATCTTTTTCACCCCCCACTAGCTGTCATCCATGACGTGAGTGGTAAAACAAGCAAAAATCCAAGCAGAAGAGCTGAAAACGCATCATTTTCACCGCGGCCATCCTTTTCCCGGAAAAAGGAACATGAAAATCTTGAGAAATACCCAAGGTCTCAGAGAGAGCTGTGAGAGGGCCTGGAGGGTAAAGGTTACAGTAGTGCCCGTGGTGATCGGTGCACCGGGGCAGTGACCCCGAAGCTAGAAGATGTTCCAGAGGATCCTGAACAACCTCGGGACATCAGGGTCCAGAAATGTGCAGTGTATGAACAAAGCAAAAGATACTTGCCAGAACCCTCAGCTCCCGGCCTCTGGTAGAGGGACCCGAGCTAAGAGAGTGATAAACCGCCCGCGAGGGCCAAAGGATATGACAGATTTATATGTATGTATCTAATGTGGGGAATTCTGGTCCCCCCCCCCCCCCCCTCCTCTCAATGAACCAACTGTACGCTTCCACGTTCACTGAGGCCATGTTTAACTGGTTCCTGGCCCCGGACAAGTAAAAATCCGACCTGGATGTACCAGTGCGGAGTGCTCGGAGAGAAGTTCACAATGGTCCTCGCCCACTCTCTCTCGAGATCCGTAAAACTTGGACTCAAAACCAGACGACAAAAAGATTCATCTGGAAACAGGAAGATGGTGTTACCCAGCTGTGAGATGGGGGGGGGGATGGGAAAGGGGGGGAGGGGAGGGGGGGGGAGGGGGGGGGGCGCGGGGAGGGGGGGGGGGGGGGGGGGGTGGAGGGGGGGGGGGGGGGGGGGGGGGGGGGGGGGGAGGGGGGGGGGGGGGGGTTGGCGGGGGGGGGGGGGGGGCGGACACAGGGAAGGTGTGGGGGGGGGGGGGGGAATAGTGGCAAGAGAGTGACTAAAAAACATGTTTAGGTTACATTTTAAAGAGTAGAGAAACGATAGGAAGAGAGGTGTAGGGTCAAGAGAGTTTGGGTCTAAGGCTTGGTGTGTGTGTACTTTGGAAATAATCTTAAAATCATAAGAAACATTTTATTTCTATGGCACCGTCGGAGGATCGCATTACACAGGGTACACAGCTAACAACCGCCCAACCCGAGTATCCGAGACAAAAGAAATACACACAATACCCCAACAATTCCCCCCTATCACCACTCCACAACACCCATATCCCCAAAACCCAATGACAAAAATTGCTAATAAAACTTGTATCAAACCATCCACAGCAACACACACCCCCCAACCACCCAAAAAATCCATTATACCCACCTCCCACGACCCTGAAGGACTCGTCCATTGCAGACCGCCATAAAAAAATAACGCACACTATGAATATCCTGGAACCCGCTCTTCAACACAAGCCAAACCCCCAACAACACCTGCTTATAACTAACACCAATCATACATCAACATGCATCAACTACCTACCAACAACAACAACACAACTCCTACAACTACAACTAGAACTACAACGTCCAATAAATGACCGGGAGGGGCCAGAGACCAACCTCCCACACCAACCACAGTGTTGCTACCCTCACATGGGAGTGGTAGGGTAAGCCCAAAGTGTGCACATGAACGCCTTGAGACCATTTCTAGTCACAATTTCTGAAGATTATTGTCTGTCTTTTGCTTAACCCAAAAACGTCCATTTTTTCGCTGTCGAATCCAGACCCTTTCTAATACAGCAACATTTACTATAAATCAAGCAGCAGTGGAAATCGAGTCAAAAATAAACATAGTTGTCCCCAGATGACATAGCATGTCCGTTGTGTCCTAGGGCAAGACACAAAACCACCCCACTTATTGTTGCCTGAAGCCCCTGCTGACAGATCAAGGCCCCCTGTGGACTCAGCACCCCTGCAGGAGGAATCAGAGAGGGGGCTGGGGCTCTTAGATGACTGGGTGCAGCTCTGACTTGCCACCCACCCCGACCCAGAAACAGGCATCCGGGGCCGCCCAATGCAGGCACAAACAAGAGGATCAGCGCATCTTGCACCCCCCCAACCAAAAATTAAACTGCATAGACGATAGCACCCTGATTTGAATATATTATAGTACACCATAAAAACAAACCATAAGGCAAAAACCTAAAACTCAAAACGATATTAAAAAGTAAACAAAAACACTAGAAGAACAAAGAACCATAAGGAGTCCCATTACTGCTCCCCCGGCCAACAACCACAGACAAATTTGAATATATTTGATCCTAAAACACACAATTATGAGATCATATTTATAAGGACTTGACACCGAACACAATGAAACAACTATCCCAGGCGGGACCCCTAGTGCCGCTAACCCCATCCCCTCCCTGACCATACCAATAAAACTACTTACAAACCGAACCAGAAAGATCTTGGTCCAAAAATTTACTCTTGTTATGTTTTACCAATTTGATAAGTTTTTATATCTCCCAGAAAAGAGCCTGCTGCTAGTTTCCATAGAGCAACGCACTGTTTAGTAAAGCAGGAAAGTTAGCATGTTTAGCCCATTCATCTTTTTTTTTTCAAGTTAAAATCACCTGTATTTTAGCACTTCGAACACCCCGTGGATGACCCCCCCCACACCCCCCAACAAGACCAGGGGAAATACTCCGAATTTACAACGTTTACACAGGCGCCGAGAAAATAATATAGCTGCTCATAGATAAGAACTATCCAACCTAAACCATAAAAAGACGCATTCCAAAGTGTATAATAGATTATTAGTAACTATAGATCAAGTATAGTGCAGTAACGACTCGAGGAATTCACGAATATCGTGAAGAGACGATAGCTGAACGAGTCGAGAGACCAGTCAAGTCAACGATCAAGTACCGAGTACGTGTAGATACGACACGTAGTCGATACCGAACTCACGTAGTACGACTCGACTCTACACTACCCTGACGCGACACGATACGACTCGACAACGACACGTACCCGACGCTACACGCCGAGAAACTCACTACACACAGACCCTACCTAACACTACACGAAACTACACTATGTACTACACGATTCTAGTACGAGACTACACGTTACTAAACTACATACACTGACACTATACCCGAGACTATACTACACGAGACCGACACTGACCACGACACGACACGTCAACTACACTATACTATTAGCTACACACACTACACGAACCGACTACAGCTAGACTGACACTACTCCTAACACGACGACCCTACGCTACAAATCTATAACACACTACACACACCTACACATGACATACTATACGACAGCACACCTATACCGACCCTGACACTACACTATACACACTTCACTACACTACACTACACGACACTACCCGACTCTGACCACGCGACGTACACAAACGCACACACCCCCGTGAACCGCTACACTGATACGTGAAACTACCCGACACTACACGTATACTACAAGCACTACACTACCCTATACGACCACGACACGACACTACACTAAGGACGAGACTACACTACAGCGACCCATACGACCACGACCCACTACCACTAGACCGATACACACCACACCACTCCACCCCACACCACACCACACCCTTCCACACCCCACACCACACCCCACACACCTACCCCATACCCACACCACACCACCACACCCACACCACACCACACCACACCACCCCATACCACACCACATCCACAACACCCACCACCACACCACACCACACCACACCACCCCACACCACACCAAACCCACACCACCCCAAACCACCCCACAACACTCCAAACCTCACCACACCACACCACCACCACACCACACCATACACCCCTCACCACACACACCACCCCACACCACACCACCCCACCCCTCCCCACGCCAACCACACCAACACCACCCCAACCACACCAAACCACACCAAACCAAACCACCCATCAAACCACACACAACCCACACCCAACCCACCACTCCACCCCACCCCACACCAAACCACACCCACACCACTCCACGCCTACACCCCACCCTCCCCACCCTCACCCCACACCACACACACCACACCCACCCCACCACCACACCCACCCCACCCTCCACCACCCCCACACCACACCACTCGCCACACCACACCACTAAACCACACCACACCACACCAACCCACAACACACCTAACCTCACCACACCACACCTCCACACACCACATCAACAAATACCTCACCCACACCACACCACCCCACTCCACCCCACCCCACCCCAAACCTCCCCCACCCCACCCCTCACCTCAACACACACCCACACCTCACCACCCCACAACACCCACCCCCGCCACACCCACACCACCCACACCCCACACTCCACCCCTCACCACCCCACCCACACCACGCCAACGATCCCACACCCACTACTCCCCAAAGAGCAAACACCGTCAGGCTTACGGCCATCACTACCACCAGCAGCGGTCCGCCAATAACCCCCCCCTGCAACCCCTATCCACCCGCTGCACACTTTCATCGATCCAAAACCCCCTGCACCTAAAATAAAAGCAAGTATAAGACCACACAAAAAACCCCCGAGACACCCACCCATGGAGCCAACACCCAATCCCCCCCGCATCCCTGCACCCAGCACCCACCAGCACCCAACCCCCGATTCTGAAGCACAGGCACCCACGCAGCGTCACAAAAACTCACGTTGGCGCAAACCCCTACCACCACATCCAACCCAACCCGCAACAACCTCCCCACCCCCGCACAAACCTTCCCTCCCAATTGTCAACCATTCTGGTGATATGTGCTCATTAAGCAAGATCAGAAAGTTTTGTTCAAAAAGTGGAGAAAATCTTCTTGTATATCTTTTAAATGAATTTTTATTTTTTACATTTATTTTAATAGTTTCATACTTATTTTCTTGGATAACTTCATGTCAAACTAGTAAAATGTCTAGCAAGTGGACCATCCATACATGTGTCTAGTTTCATATCTATCCTAGTCATAAATGAGTCTATTTAAAATAACTTGGACCCACTTCTCTTAATTGAGGCTCAGTCTGTTCCCCCAGCTGTCTTAAAGGGACAGTATGTAAGATTTTAATTACGAACAGCTCTTGACCAGATCATGTTGGTTGATTTAAACACGGCTAGTAGTAGAAGTGTGTAACATGATGCAAATGAGACGTGCGTCTTAATGGTTGAACAAACTCATTACAAAGTTTACTGTTTCTTTGCTCAAGATTAGCTATAACAATATATCAATCCACTGAGAGTCCAGAGGAAACTGCAACCTCCTGCAAAAACCCTTTACACTGCATTTAGACCAGCAGGAACTTGTGCAACACACTGAGACTAGGAAGTGAGAAGGGAGCAGAGCCATCGTCTAATTCAATCTAATCCCATCCACTTTATTTGTATTGAATATTTTACAGTCTCCAAATCGTTGCACATAAATCAAATCGACTGACGTCCGATTGGAGCTAACGGCTTTGGGACATACACATGAGGGATAGAGGCACAAAGCTCGCACCTAATGAGCCCAAAGTGCAGAATGGGTGTGGGGTGTATTTATGTATTTTTCATGACTTATACATCTTGTTTGTCACAAAGTCTAGTAAAAGTAAAAATAAAAAAATGGACCACCAAATGCTGTCTTCATGTTTTAAAAAGTTTTATCTTTCGCAACTGTCTGTTTGGGCTGAGTGCTGATTGGCTGAGCGAGAATATTTTTCATGACTTTTGTTCAAAAGTCTTTCAAATCCTTTCTGTAGGTCTGTTTCAGGGTGCAAGAAGCACACACAAAAGGCAATCACTTTCTGAAATTCTGTTTAATTAGAGGCAGAACACGCAAATGTGCAAGTGGAATAAATGTAAGATGAGTTGCTTTGCACCTCTGTAGGACTGAGGTCAGCACTTGAGTAAAACCTACTCCTTCTACAGTCTGATTGTAACTACGTATAAAAGTTTGTCATTCAATAATTAAAGATCACTAAAGTGCCTTGTTGGTTTTACAGTTACTCCATACCTTATAAAAAAGCAGCAGTTGGTGGAATCTTTCTGTGTGGAGTTTGCATCTTCCCGCTGCCCACATCTGCGTGGGTTTCCTCCGGGGGCTCCGGTTTATCCTACCACTAAAACATGTGCAATAGTCTCCTTTGGTTAATGTGCAGTGAAGACTTCATACTTGACTAATGCTCTCGTCTAAATTAAGTTTATAAACCAATTTGTAATTTTATGAAACAAACTCTTGAATTTAGGTAATTTTAGGCACGACTATATTTTGGCTGTGCTCTAATTGTACTGGGTTAATTCCAGATTGTATAATATATGTTACTGTCTGTGTTAATATATGACTAATTCCTTTGAGTATGAATAAACAAAGTCTGAGCCCCATTGCCAGACTGTCAAAGATAATGTCCTGGCACCATCATTTAGCAGTTAGGTCATTTTCATTAAATACACATATAAGAATGTCTTTGTCACAGCGTCACATGTGTTTGAGTGCTTTATGGATGTAAGTTCATATACTGATGAATGAGGAACGTGTAGCATTTGCAATCCACCACTAGATGTCACTGCAAGTTTCACCAGGAATCCCACAAGCGACTTTACGTCAGATCTCAACTATAATATTGATAATAATATTGAGGACAATAAACAATTGTATTGAAATAACTTTTATGCCACTGACAGAATTATAATAGTCTAATAAAATCCCAATAAACTTGTTAATAGTCCTGCTTTGGAAATAAACAACAGGATTAAGCTATAATTAGCCATAGATTTTACTCTCCAACCCTCTAGAGCTGAAATGGCAATAATGGCATGCTGTCACAAAGAAAATGGTAAAAATCTTCCACTTTTGCAAAGACGGTTGAACTATATCGCACCATCCATGAATTTCTGGGGGAAGGTTGAGATTATGATTATTTTGGGAGACTTTTTGCACATAATTTGACTTGATTGAGTCAGAAGAATGCTGGCTCCCTGGACATAAGCAGTGGAATGCGGCATAAACAAAAGGCCTGGAGGAGACGTGCTGAGTGGCAGGTGCTTTATCTACGAGAGCCCCAACTTGCACCGAGGGCCAGAGGTCAGGCCACCCATGGAGGCCATCCAACCGCTGAACCACACAAGGCTTTATATCAACGGGCTCAACCATACCAGGGTTTGATTTCGACTTGATTTTGGCAATGAAGTTTGGCCAAACCAGTTCTTCAGGTCTGTAAAATAGTATGAATAAATAACATTCGGATGTGAAATTGTTCTTGTTTGTATGAATTGTTTTTGTTGCCCAAAGACCAAATAAATGAATAACTAAATATATCTATGGGTTTAATGGGCTTGTAGTATTTGCAGTATTCGCAGTACTACAAGTTATTTTTTTTCCTATATTTATAGTGGGAATTGTATTCCTTTTAATTTGATCTTTTTTATGTTTTTAGTGTTGTGTAGTACAATGTTTTTGTGTATTGTATAAAGTAAATATAGGTGTAATAAGGGTGTAATGTGTTTAATGTTTTAGATGTATTGTAGTACTTTGTGTTTATGGTATGCAGTCACTCACAATGTCTTCAGCCGTTGTAAAATTTCTAATTGTACATCTACAGCCTGTTCTGAATTCTGAGTACACAATTGATTGTGTACGCGGATTAAAGGAAGAAAATGAGAACATTAGTCTATAACAATTTATCAAAACCAAAGGGATTATTTCATGTAAGATATAGCTTTTTTAACTATCCATACCATTCATATTGTTTATACCACTGTTAGTACTGTGATGGGAGACCTCTTGGAACACCAGGTGCCACAGTGGGGCGGCTGTGGCTGTTAAGTGCCTAACTGTGGTTGTGTCCTTAGGCAAGACACTTCACCCTAATTGCCCATTACCATTCGGTCGGTATCTGGTAGTCCCACAGGATCTTTGCACGCTCATTCTCCACCACCTTTGGAGGAGTTTCCCACTTAGACCTTGGAGTTTCCAGCCCATACTCTCCACAGATGTTTCTGTACACTATGCCAGCCACTTGGTTATGGCGTTCCATGTAGGCCTTTCCTGCCAGCATCTTGCACCCTGCAGTTATGTGTTGGATCGTCTCAGGTGCCTCTTTGCACAACCGACACCTTGGGTCTTGTCTGGTGTGGTATATCTGGGCCTCTATCGCTCTGGTGCTCAGGGCCTGCTCCTGTGCAGCTATGATGAGTGCCTCTGTGCTGTCCTGTAGGCCAGCCCTTTCTAGCCATTGGTAGGACTTCTTGAGATCAGCCACTTCTGTTATGCTCCGGTGGTACATGCCGTGTAGGGGCTTGTCCTCCCATGATGGGCTCTCCTCCAGCACCTCCTCATCTCGCCACTGCCTGAGACATTCACTGAGTACGTCATCCGTTTTGGCCTTCTCCATGATGTAGTTATGGAGTTTGGATGTTTCGTCCTGGAAAGTGGCTCTCACACTCACTAGTCCTCGGCCTCCTTCTTTACGGCTTACATATAGTCTCAGGGTGCTGGATTTGGGATGGAACCCGCCATGCATGGTGAGGAGCTTTCGAGTTTTAACATCCATGGTCTGAATCTCTTCCTTTGGACACCTGATTATTCCTGCAGGGTATCTGATCACTGGCTGGGTGTAGCTGTTAATTGCCCGGGCCTTGTTCTTGCCATTGAGCCGGCTTCTTAGGACCTGCCTTACTCGCTGGAGGTATTTGGCAGTTGCCGCTTTTCGCGTTGCCTGTTCGAGGTTGCCATTTGCCTGTGGTATACCGAGATACTTGTAGCTGTTCAACGTCTGCTATTGTTCCCTCTGGAAGTAAGATCCCTTCTGTGTGGACTACCTTGCCTCTCCGAGTCACCATCCTGCTACATTTCTTGAGTCTGAATGACATCCCGATGTCATGGCTGTAGATCCTGGTGGTTTGGATCAGAGAGTCAATGTCTCTCTCGCTCTTGGCGTACAGCTTGATGTCATCCATGAAGAGGAGGTGACTGATCTTTGCTCCGTTTCTTCCACATCCCCATTGAGCTTGCAACGAAGTCCCTATTATTGTACAACTTTTTGAAAGTGCTATACAAATAAAGATTTATTATTTATTATTATAGGCAGATACACAGGTAGACATACATGTACAGGCACACATAGGGTACACATAGGAGGAAAAAGGGAGTGGGAGGAAAGTCAGTCAGCTGTGATTATAGATGACTCAAAAGATAGGGATAAAGGAAACATTATAAATTGGACTGTTTGTGAAACTTTGTTATCTTAGCATGGTCATTACAACAGAATTCAGTAGTTTTCCACTTGATGTGTTGGTTTTCTGAAGGTGAAGCAAAGTTCTGTTGAGAGTTTCAACTTGAGACCTTAGACCCAGACCTCTGCTCCTAATATATATATACAGTATACGGTATATATATACATATATACAGTGCCTTGCTAAAGTATTCGGCCCCCTTGAACCTTTCAACATTTCGCCACATTTCAGGCTTCAAACATAAAGATATTAAAAAAAAAAATGTTTTGGTCAAGAATCAACAACAAGTGGGACACAATTGTGAAGTGGAACGAAATTTATTGGATAATTTAAACTTTTTTAACAAATAAAAAACTGAAAAGTGGGGCGTGCAATATTATTCGGCCCCCTTGCGCTAATACTTTGTAGCGCCACCTTTTGCTGCAATTACAGCTGCAAGTCGCTTGGGGTATGTCTCTATCAGTTTTGCACATCGAGAGACTGGAATTCTTGCCCATTCTTCCTTGCAAAACAGCTCGAGCTCAGTGAGGTTGGATGGAGAGCATTTGTGAACAGCAGTCTTCAGCTCTTTCCACAGATTCTCGATTGGATTCAGGTCTGGACTTTGACTTGGCCATTCTAACACCTGGATACGTCTATTTGTGAACCATTCCATTGTAGATTTGGCTTTATGTTTTGGATCATTGTCCTGTTGGAAGATAAATCTCAGTCCCAGTCTCAGGTCTTTTGCAGACTCCAACAGGTTTTCTTCCAGAATGGTCCTGTATTTGGCTCCATCCATCTTCCCATCAATTTTAGCCATCTTCCCTGTCCCTGCTGAAGAAAAGCAGGCCCAAACCATGATGCTGCCACCACCATGTTTGACAGTGGGGATGGTGTGTTCAGGGTGATGAGCTGTGTTGCTTTTACGCCAAACATATCGTTTTGCATTGTGGCCAAAAAGTTCGATTTTGGTTTCATCTGACCAGAGCACCTTCTTCCACATGTTTGGTGTGTCTCCCAGGTGGCTTATGGCAAACTTTAAACGAGGCTTTTTATGGATATCTTTGAGAAATGGCTTTCTTCTTGCCACTCTTCCATAAAGGCCAGATTTGTGCAGTGCACGACTGATTGTTGTCCTATGGACAGACTCTCCTACCTCAGCTGTAGTTATCTGCAGTTCATCCAGAGTGATCATGGGCCTCTTGGCTGCATCTCTGATCAGTCTTCTCCTTGTTTGAGATGAAAGTTTGGAGGGACGGCCGGGTCTTGGTAGATTTGCAGTGGTCTGATACTCCTTCCATTTCAGTATAATTGCTTGCACAGTGCTCCTTGAGATGTTTAAAGCTTGGGAAATCTTTTTGTATCCAAATCCGGCTTCAAACTTCTCCACAACAGTATCTCGGACCTGCCTGGTGTGTTCCTTTGTCTTCATGGTTCTCTCTGCGCTTTAAACAGAACCCTGAGACTATCAAAGAGCAGTCTCCGTATAAATGATACGGAGACTTGATTACACACAGGTGCATTCTATTTATCATCATCAGTCATTTAGGACAACATTGGATAATTCAAAGATCCTCACTGAACGTCTGGAGTGAGTTTGCTGCACTGAAAGTAAAGGGGCCGAATAATATTGCACGCCCCACTTTTCAGTTTTTTATTTGTTAAAAAAGTTTAAATTATCCAATAAATTTCGTTCCACTTCACGATTGTGTCCCACTTGTTGTTGATTCATGACAACATTTTTTATATCTTTATGTTTGAAGCCTGAAATGTGGCGAAATGTTGAAAGGTTCAAGGGGGCCGAATACTTTCGCAAGGTATACAGTGGGGCAAAAAAGTGTTTAGTCAGCCACCGATTGTGCAAGTTCTCCCAATTAACATAATGACAGAGGTCTGTAATTTTCATCATAGGGACACTTAAACTGTGAGAGACAGAATGTGAAAAAAAAATCCACAAATTCACATTGTAGGATTTTTAAAGAATTTATTTGTAAATTATGGTGGAAAATAAGTATTTGGTCAATAACAAAAATTCAACTCAATACTTGGTAATATAACCTTTGTTGGCAATAACAGAGGTCAAACGATTACTATAGGTTGTGTTGTTCATCAAAACAAATTTGATTTGATTTATATTATGGCAACAAACATCTGTCATCACAGGAAGTGCTCTCTTACTTTGTGCTCTCTGACTCAGCTGGAATCTCCATTTTTGACACCATCAGGCTGGTAAAATGCATGACACTGAATGCATATAAAGACATAGGTCTTTACCAGGTTTGCACACACAGTAGCTGGTATTTTGGCCCATTCCTCCATGCAGATCTTCTCGAGAGCAGTGAACACGGACTTTCAACTCCCTCCACAGATTTCAATGGGGTGGAGGTCTGGAGACTGGCTAGGCCACTCCAGGACTTTCAAATGCTTCTTACGGAGCCACTCCTTCGTTGCCCGGGCGGTGTGTTTGGGATCATTGTCAGGCTGGAAGACCCAGCCACGTTTCATCTTCAAAGCTCTCACGATACATGGCCCCATTCATTCTTTCCTTAACACAGATCAGTTGTCCTGTCCCCTTAGCAGAAAAACAGCCCCAAAGCATGACGTTTCCACCCCCATGCTTCACAGTAGGTATGGTGAGCAACTCAGTATTCTTCTTCCTCCAAACACGACGAGTTGAGTTTATACCAAAAAGTTCTACTTTGGTTTTATCTGACCACATGACATTCTCCCAATCCTCTGCTGTATCATCCGTGTGCTCTCTGGCAAACTTCAGACGGGCCTGGACATTCACTGGCTTCAGCAGGGGGACACGTCTGGCACTGCAGGATTTGATTCCCTGTCGTCATTGTGATCATTTTGACCCCACGGGATGAGATCTTGCGTGGAGTCCCAGATCGAGGGAGATTATCAGTGGTCTTGTATGTCTTCCATTTTCTGATAATTGCTCCCACAGTTGATTTGTTCACACCAAGCTGCTTGCCTATTGTAGATTCACTCTTCCCAGTCTGGTGCAGGTCTACAATTCTTTTCCTGGTGTCCTTCGACAGCTCTTGGTCTTGGCCATAGTGGAGTTTGGAGTCTGACTATTTGAGGCTGTGGACAGGTATCTTTTATACAGATAAGTTCAAACAGGTGCCAATAATACAGGTAACGAGTGGAGGACAGAAGAGCTTCTTAAAGAAGAAGTTACAGGTCTGTGAGAGCCAGAGATCTTCCTTGGTTGAAGTGACCAAATACTTATTTTCCACCATAATTTACAAATAAATTCTTTAAAAATCCTACAATGTGAATTCGTGGATTTTTTTTTCACATTCTGTCTCTCACAGTTGAAGTGTACCTATGATGAAAATTACAGACCTCTGTCATTATTTTAAGTGAGAGAACTTGCACAATCGGTGGCTGACTAAATACTTTTTTGCCCCACTGTAATTATTATTATTTTTTTTTTCTGGGCCGAAGATACGAACACTACTTGTTTAAAACAAGGCCAAAGTTTCTCCAAGCATTTGCCACGTGAAAAATTTACATGGACCTTCAGATAGCCAAAACATCAACTGGAAAATCACTAACTTCTGCATCAGTTTCAACATAAATGCACAAAAAGTATTATAAAATATCCATTGCTTTTATATTTGCCATTTCTTGTCTTTGTTTAGTGGTTCCCCGCTTTATATAATTTTGTTAAACATGGGTCCTTATTATCTTTACTTTGCAACATTATTAAAATATGAAAATTTACACAGCAGTAGATAACAGTAGCATGGTCCACAAATTCACCGATTTGCGTCATAGTGACACATTTCAGATTGTAAATGTATGGGAATTCATCAGACTAATACAACAGAAATGCAAAATGTTTTATTTCTCATTTCAACAATAAGAACACATGAAAAGACATTTCAGCAATTGTTTTAACAGTGAACAATAAGAGCCACTGTCATATACCACTCAGACTGTAAACACATACTGTATTGTGTTTCTATGTGCAGTACTTTTATCGCTACTTGGTATCAGCAAGTACTGAAATTAAGGTACTCGTATTGGTTTTTTAAAAAGTGGTATTGGTGCATCCCTAGTTGTTAGATCATTCTGCACTCTCTGGAGACATAAAACTTAAATCTTTGTGTTAAAAAAATAATTAATCGATTAACTCTGACCCTCAGTCTGCCCCAGGGCAACTATGGGAACAGTTGTAGTTTATCACCATTGTGTGCGGAGTGAATAATCAATGCATCTTAAGACAATCATCTTTGATTGTCTAAAGTGCTATATATAAACTGTAGATTACTCTCATTACAGCACTTGCTCAAATGAGTTTTAGAATATTTTTTCAAAATCTAATTTTCAAAACGTTTGTCAAAGGGACCCTTCTGTTTACACACTGCACAATCTAACCACATCTCAGTTGTTGAAAAGTAAAATGCTGGTGGTGTTGACAGGCTGTGAACTTGTTTTGTTGATATGCAGTTTGTGGCTCCGTTGTTTAGGGCCCCTCACACTTGAGCTGCGACTGGTGACAAAGACGTTTTGTTGGGGTTCACTGGGTTTATCCCTGAGCCTGGGGCATCTGCGAGGCAGGATATGGCAAATGCGCTCCTGAATAGAGAGTGGGGGCCCGGCGGCGCTCAAGGCCACCGTGACCTGTGTGCGCGATTTGCCCCCAGAATCACTTTATGCTGCGTTTGCGATTCATCTCAGCTTCAAGGTGTCTTTCAAAGTATTCTAATATGATTGTAGGATAGCTTAAAAGGATTGCACTAAGGTTTTGTGGTGGTGGTGTCTCATTAACAGGTTAATGATATAGTATGATGTTTTGTATTATTTGTAATCAACTTTTCAACAGTTCCCAAAGTGCTAATTGAGATAATAGCAATAATAATAATAATTATTATTATTATTGTTATTATGGACAAAATATTAGTCCTTTCATCGGCTAATATTGAAATTAGACTTCAGACTTTGCAGTACGTAATGTTTTCAGGCTGAGAGCATGTGTCTGTATGGTGCTGGAGATGGCTGCTGCTTATTGTGAGGTGTGACAGTGGGGCCATTCACTCACAAATTGGCCTCAATTAGTGCAATTATGGTGATTTTAGTGTGTCCCTCTGAACAGAGTGCAGGCTGTGCACAGAGAACACTGACCCATCAATCATCCACAAAAGACTGAGCCACATTCCATAAGCTGCAGTGCTCTCAGCTGAGCCAGGACTCACAAGGACATGTTTACTCACACACGGACAGAAGACACAAACAAAAGTGTGTTCAAACATGCCTGTATAATGTTGAGATTCGAGCTTTGAACAAATTGTGAAATGACTGTGACACTAACTACTGCATAAGAATGGACCTGCTTGTTTGTTTTGGGATCTTTTGTTGCCATTTTCATTTGATTTAATGTAATGCAATATTTGCAGGGGTAGCAGCAATCGCACCTGTAACTCAGTGTATTTACGAGTCCTTCCAGATTGAACAAAAGAGGACAACGCTTTTTATATGATTTGTATCAATGTGTATAAAGAATAGAGACATCAATCACTTGAGATATTAATAGATACTAGAAACAATGTGGGTCAGAACAGAAATGGTCAGTTCTTCAGATAACAGGGTTCCACAGTAGTGGGTTTCTCTGCAATCATCTTGACACCCATAGATCAGTAGTATATTTAAATCAATCGTGAATGAATAAATAACGACATCTTTACGTGTATCTGAGATGATAAACCAGACATTTTATAAATTATATCTGGGGTACCTAACTTAACAATAAAAAATTGAACTATGTAATACAAATCCAACTTACTAGTTCCTTTGCTCTTCAAATACTTTAGTTCTATCACTAGTTGTTACGCAAGTATTTTAATCTCTGTCACATCTAGATCGCAAAATATAAAATGCTTTAGAAGATAAAGATAATGTCAAGCAACCCCAGCAACCAAAGGCTTTAAGAACGTAATGTGCGTCAATTGGTATGTAGAAAATAAAATTGGACATGGTGCACATATAAGGAGAATGTGCGAGTTTACTTTACATTGGTATGTGTCAATAGCAGCAGCTGCAGACAAGGCCCTTATTCAGGCTAGCTCTTTAAAGTGTGACGGCTGAGAGGCTCTAAGTGCAATGCTTCCGCTCGCTTACCGGGAAAAACACCACAAGCCTGTAGTAGTCTAATGCAGCGTTTCACAACCGGGGGTACACTTTTCAAGGACGACTTTGAATGACTGCAGATTTAGACATTTGCAAATTGTAATTTTTTGCAAAACAGACCTGGAGTTGTTTTTAGATCATTCCGTAGTATTATGAAGAACTTCTGGCACAGACATTAAACTCCGCCCCTTCTGTGTTAAAGCTCTTGACATGTACTACTATGACATCATGCTCAGAACAGTTTTCTGCCTTTTAAAACAAAAGCACTGCCAATGGAATGCAATTTCTCAAGTGAAATTACATTCTTTCAGTCACTTAGATAGTTGAGCATGTCTTGAACCTGAGCCTCAGGCTGAGGTTGGTACCACAGATCTGGAAGACCTCCTGTGTGGTACCAGTGCCAAAGACCTCAGCAGCCGGTGGCTTTGACATCCCACTTGATGAAGACATTTCCACTCCACGGTGAAAGTAGCATTGGACCCGCTGCAATTTGCCTACAGGCTGGACATGTGTGTGGGGGACGCCATCATCTCCCCTCTCCAAGGCACGCTAGATCCTGAACTACCAATGACAGGCAGTATGTGAGAACCAGGCACTGCGTGTCTGAGGTCCTGACCGGCACAACACAGACGGTTGTGCCCTACAGAAGTTGTCTGACGACTCTGAGGACGAAAACGCAACATATAGAAGACTAACACTGGACTTTGTGGACTGGTGTCAGCGGAACCACCTCCTCATCAACACGGGGAAGACCAAGGAGATGGTGGTGGATTTCTGCAGACGTCACTCTGCTGCTCCAGCCCCAGTGAACATCCAGGGAAGGGACATGAGAGGGTGGACTCTTACAGGTACCTGGGTGTTCATCTGAATCAATGTTATATGTTGCACTTTGAGTATACAGGATTATGCTTTGCTTCTTGATTTTATCGTATTTCATTTTTTCCATTAATCATATTAATTTATCTTGTAATGTGTGCTCCTCCTTCCTACTGTTCTGTAACTCCTGTTGCAACACTGAAATTTCCCCACTATGCGATGAAGAGAGTATCTACTAATTTCTCATCTTTTTATGACCGAGAACAGTGCTACTCAAAGTGGGGTCTGGGGCCCCACAGGTTGCCCACAAAACAAGAAAGATGTTCTACATCTTTTATTTGGGTTCTTCGATGATATATCAATATGTAGAAATCTTTCTTGGCCTTTTGTGAACAAAAGTTACTTCTAATGAAATATAAGATGAATATGATATTTATGTTTAAGATTCCCAACCAGATTTTCCAATCAGAAAGGAGAATGAGGTTATCATTAGGGATACCCGTTTCCCAGCAGGTGGTTTGTGTAAGAGCTCCATCTGCGTCAAAAGCAGTAAGATTCTGGCAACAACATTTGAATTGTGATTGTAATGGTGATGTTTGCAATAAGCAAGGTGGTCCCGGGACTTGCAGTCCCGCATTGCTGTGGTGTTGTGTGTCAGTGTGAGAAGGAAATTGCAGAATACACTATTTTGTTCAGTTTTAAAACAACCTCTTGATTCCAGGAGTTTTTCTCTGCCCCAGTCTTCAGACGCCTATAAAAACTGACCTTTTAAACCCAGTTAGAGTGCAAACAACACAGACCCTTTAAACTTGTACGATTGTGTTATTTAGTCTAAATGTAAGAGGAAAACCATTAGATATTCTTCAGTGTCATGTGATATTGGGCCCAGGCCCTGAAGGGATCTTTTGATAAGGCCTATTGCCAACGCTTGATTCTGACCTTTTAGAATGGAGGTTAAGTATAAGTAAAGTCAATACTTACTTCCATGACTGTCCTTTTCCCTTTTATTATTTAAACGTATACTCTGAACTTCTATTAACTGCCAAGTTCGTTTTTCAGGTTAATATGGCATTAAAAAGGTCAAGTCTGGGCTAACAACAAAATGTTGCAAATGTTGTTAATGAAGAATCATTTTCAAAACTATTTTAATAATCTATGAATTTAAACATCAGAGCAGAGGGCTATCTCATATTTTGAGGAAGACTATCAGATTTGAGCTGCAGATTCCCCATGATTAGTTCTCGGATACCGATATCACCAACACAACAGCCCTTCTCATCCGAAACGTGATCAGTCTCCCGGTTTGACCCTCGTGCCGTGGGTGGAGGTGTTTAGGACCCAGCGCAGCCGTGCTCCGAGCCCGGGCTTCAGTTTCTGGACTCGGACTGTTTCTAGTTATTGGTGCGGAGGCGCTGCCGGGGCTGGAGACATTATCCGCGGTACAGGCCGGTGCTCCGCGGGACACGGGATACGGGAAAGCGGCTTTGACGACAGGACGCACGTCCTCACGCGCACACGCACGCAGTCTCGCGCGAGCTGCAGACAAACACTCGGTGCTCCTCCGCCGAGAAAAGCAGCGCGGTTTGGCTCCAGGAGCACAGACTAAAGTTCAGGCTCCATGTGGAGAGCAGCGGTGTGAGGCTGACACGGCTGACGCACACGGGCTACGGGACCGCTCTGTCCCGTCACACCGCGGACACTCTTCTATGAGAGCTCCGCTCGTCTCGACGGGAACTTTGCGTGTTTGTGCGTGAGCGGCACTGGAGGCGCTGAGTGCCTGTAGAAGTCGCGGGGGAAGATGGTTCGCCACGGCGCCTGGGGAAGGAGCTTACTGTGCGTCCTGGCGGTGTGTCTGGGCTTCGTGTCATCGCCATGTAAAGCTCGGATTTACACCAACCACTGGGCTGTGAGGATAGCAGGGGGAGAAGAGATGGCCCACTGGATAGCAGAAAAGTACGGCTACAGGAACATGGGCCAGGTAACTTACTATACTCTACTTTTCACATGTTTACGTGCAACCTTTCCCCTGAACACTGCGCTCCCCAAAGCCCACCAGAGCAAAGCCACAACAGGTGTCACAATCTTAGTCCCCGTAATGTTGGATTGCTCATGCAAATCGATTCGTCATTTTAAGCACCATGTTTAAAGTAAAAACCAGGCTGTAAACATTTACTAGCGTGTGTATGTATATATATGCAGGTCACGTAAATAAATGTACTGCATTTTAGCTGTGGTTGATGATTATAAATCAGGGCAAAACATAGAGAGCAATTTTACAGCGAAGAGCTCGACTGTAAAATTACCCACAATTCTATCGAAATATTACGTTATACACTTATTTGGCCACTAAAATATATCATTGATATTAAACTTTTTCATACAGCTCTAGTGGTTGGCGAAATTGAACAATACTTGTCAAATGCTGTAATATGAGCTTTATTCCCCCACCTGTTCCTTTTGTATGTGAGGTTGTAAAGTCGGTGAATAATCAGTTATGTCTCTGTTCTGGTATTGTATGTGGTGAGGCACATCAAAGTGGAGCCACAACAAGCGCTCTGTCTGGACTTCAGTCAAAGGCCAACCACATGAGAGGGCGTATGTGTGGGCTGGAAATGAGCACAGGCTATAAAAAACACTTCATATTCACATAATATAGATCTGAATGATGATGATGATTTAGTTTTGTAATCTATGGGCATTCATATCTAGGTTAAAGAAGACTTTGTTCTGATAATCTGCCACATGAATCAAATTATATATTTTCATAAATTTAAAACTTTATCTGTGTCTCTTTACGTTTCTGCAAACCTCAAAAAAACAAAGTGCTGCTATAGGCACAGGCAGCAGTAGCAGGTATTTTTAATCCAAGGCAAAGCGTATGCTTGACATGACCAATGTCTGCTTAAGGCCCCATCATTTTTAAGAAGAGAGTTTAAGAAAATAAATGGAGAATGAACAGTGGACATTTTCCAGTGGTCGAGAAAATGGGGATTGTCAGAGCAATTGTGACAACAAAATAAAAGTATGCTAGAAGTACAACTCTTTAAAAATCAATTTTGTACAATGTTTTATTATGTTCAGATATCACATTCAAAACTCCAAGACTTTTAGATGTTTAGCATTACTAGATGATTCCCATCTTGCAGATAATTCTACATGGACAAAAATGAGTTTCATAATGTTGAAGTTTATAGCCAAAGAAACATTTAAGTCAAACCGAGAAGGAGACTCTTTTCTAGAACCAGTTCAAGTAGTCAGGTTTATGGAGATGTAAGCTTAGATCGCTTATATACTTCTTAGTCCAATTATATCATTCAAAATTAACAATGTTCCAATGCATTTTTGGGGGGATTCAACACTCAGCCATGTAGGTGGTGCCGTTACTGATACCAATCTGATAACACATTAAAAACACATTATTGCTCAAGTGGACAAATAAAACAAAACTTTCTTAAAGGTGCACTGTGTAATTTTTAGTGCCATCTAGCGTTGAGATCTTATGTTGCAGTACATGTTACTACGGAAGCCTGAGTTGAGGAGCAGTTAGCTTGATAAATGACCGGATCTCTCCAAACGTCTCGGGCACTTGACAGTCATGTGGAGGCGACATGTAAACAAGACCGCATTCACGGCACCCGCTGCACAGAGCCTGCACTGAGTTTTACCATGGACCTATTATAATATATAGTTTTACAAATGCGGTGTGAAGAGAAGAAACGCATGGAGAAATAACGTCTGTGGGAGCTTAAAACTACGAGGATCAAAGAAGCAGGAGATAAACAGAGCCGCGGCAGGACATGGCTAAAAGCTCATGTTAGCATTAGCCACAGCGCTCTAACTGCGTCATGGTAAGAAAACAGAATATTCACTCACACTGCTGAAGTATTCTGGCGATTGTTTTGTGGGGGTTATGTGTGTTTTATTTGAGGCTTTTTCCCTGAATAAGTTTAATTGAAACTTGTAACATAGTAGTTTGACTTCGCTCGGATCAGGTCAGAACATCCTGAGACTGTTGTAGAGTCTGCCTCGTTCTCATTATTGTCAGTGTAAAAACGTGTGTTGTGTACAAACTACACAAAGTGCCTCCTGTTGTGTTAACGCTGTTTTTCACGGCGAGTGGTTTGGGATGTTGACAGTTTGCTGTATGACGCCTTTTGCATAACATTTGCATAATTAATTTTCTAAAAGATTGTTGTCCGGATTGTTCTTTTACATAACTGTGGTCCTCCATGGTTCTTTTATATAACTGGTCCTCAATGGTTCCTTCTTCCAACTTGTGAAGGCACAGTGAAAGCAACAATATCAGTGGCTCATGTGAAACGAAAACGCAATTCTCGCATCCTTTTTGTCCCTTATCCACCGCCGTTTTTCAAGATGCCGCATTGACACGGAGAGCTCTCAGCTCTCATGGACATTTATGAGTGAAATTCTAAGCCATTGAATACAATTAAAAAAACATAATGGATGTAAATATTCTTAAAAAGGTCAAGTTTGTTATTAGTTAACATGTTACTTTCATATTGAGCAGCTGTAAAAAATACACAGGGTGTCTTTAAGGGATTTAGACAATATTGACTAAATACTCCCCAATCCTTAAAAAAAGAGCTTTAAACTCTCGGAGTCCGCAGCGATATTGCGTAAATATGAGGAAACACTGCGTCAAACCGCAGGTGAAGCGAATAAAGTAACATCAGCCAGTATTATGTGAGACGATGCAAAACATGCTACTATCCTGCTGGTGCAAAATGATATGACTTCCCAAATGTCATTCAAGTGCTTATAGTTTAAATTACGAATTTATTTTGCCACTGCATTTCCTGGCTTATTTCACTTTTATGGGTTAAGTTTCCTTGGCAGTGTGGCTGGGCATTCCCTTAGAGATAGGGCGAGGAGCCCCATGGTGTTCTGGGCATGTCCCACTTGGAAGAGAACCCAGGGGAAACCTAGACACCATGTCTCTGGCC